>RCWM02000124.1:212500-945000 GCA_003667255.2 Euschistus heros
TTTTTAGATATGGTATTAAATAGCAAATCAACATTCTTATTGATAGATTCCAACATTTGTTCAAAATTCATTTTGTTTTAATTCCCTTAATATAATTTGACTTTAAAATTGCTATTTATTCATTATTTTCACACAAACATCTACCAAATTTTAACCATTTTCCAGTCATAATTTCAATATTGACAGTCCACTGGAGGGCGCCAAATGTTATGATTTTCTTGAATCATTAATTTTTAATAAAATTATATATCAATAATTAATTGACTTAAACTCATTATTAGGGTTCTGTCAATATTCTTTTGAATTATGACTGGATCTATTTAAACAATGTTTTGTGCATACTTTTTATATTTATTATTTTATATATAAACATATTTAAATTTACCTTAATTTAATTTTAATTAAAGTCCATTACTGAGAGAACCTAAACACTTTCACTTATCTAGCCCAGTCTATTCTTGGTTCCATAATCTTCTAAGACTCCAGACACCTAGCTGCCTAAGGTCCAAAACTCAGTCTCCACGTCTTCTTCATTCTCTGTCCTAATACCAACTGCCCCTTATTCCTACCTGCCTCAAGGGCTGGTACTGCCTATCCAGGTATTGAAGGTTTCCTTAATCCCTGCTCCTACCTGGTTTGGACCCTTACTTCCAATAATATATATTAATAATTGAAAGAGAGTATAAGTACATTTTAAGGTAATATTAAAGGTGCGTTTAGACGATGCCTTTTTTCGTGCAATGCCACATGCAAAAATGTGCATTCGATTAATGCACCTTGCTGCATGTCCCATTCTGTTCACACGCAATTATCATAAGAATCAAAAATGCCACTTTAGGGAAAATTCTTATACACTGCTGGCGTAGATGCTGCCTATATTGCAATTGAAAATGCTCGTAAAAATGGAACTAAAGTGCTAAGTTAGTCATTATTTTGAAGATGTCAGTGTTTTGAATGAACCTCCCTTGCGCCTAGTTGCACGAAACAAGGCACCGTCTAAGCGCATCTTTAGGCATTTCATTCCAATTAATTACTTTTTCTGTTCATACTAGTTATGTTGTTTACATACCTATTTGAGCTTGGTGGGTTATATTTAAGTCCATTTGTCCAAGAATGTAAGCATACAACTATTTGTTTGGTCCAAGAGTTCGCGGTTGCAAAACCGAGTTATTTCATCCCTTTTAACAGATGTTATCTATCAACCCTTCCGAAACAAAATAGCGGTTATTAAAAGATGTTAGAAACAATAGTTATGGTAAAGAATCTTCAAGTGTCAGCAAACAGCTGGCTCTTCTATTCAAGCCTGTATAAATACTCCTCTCTTTGTAACCCCATCATTAGTAGTATCCTAGTCTCGTAGTGAACTAGTTTAATTATAGTATATTTCATTTCATGTTAATTGTACATTTGCGTTAATAAAATTTTTTTAATCTAGAGAAGAATATTAAATTAATGCAAAAACCCAGTTATTTCACATCTTTAAATTTTTAACCCACATGAAAACTAGGTTTGATACTTACAAAAGAAAACCCACTCGGTCATGCACGTTTTGCAGACTTAATCCAAAATTCACTCTTAAAAACTAAAAAAACAAAAAAAAAAAACGAGTTATATCATACCTTTTAATTTTTAGGAAGAAGATAATCAAGGATGCGGTTAAAGAGGAACACCACGTCTAAGTAGAAATACTTAAATGTGTGCCAATGTTTCGACCTGCTGCCGAAAAAGCGCTTCAGGACCCACCGAATTCATATTCAGATTCAGCACCCCAAAAAACATTAAGATCCGTTGAGAAAAAAAGCTCAGCAGTTTTTTCCTGAAACGGCCTTCTGGAACTTTATTTTCCTTGCTACCGCCATCTTGCCTCACATTT
Source organism: Euschistus heros (assembly GCA_003667255.2). Lineage (NCBI taxonomy): Eukaryota > Metazoa > Arthropoda > Insecta > Hemiptera > Pentatomidae > Euschistus > Euschistus heros. The sequence goes on from RCWM02000124.1 coordinate 214,374, forward strand.
GGAAACGGCAGCAGTGCTTTTTCTTACACAAAAATTGATGATCTTTCAGATAAGCATTGATTTTTTTGGGAGACCTATCATGACAGGTTTAGTGTCGTCGGCTTCTGTACTATTATGTGCAAGTTTAGCCTTAGAAAATTATGAAAGATTTGTAAAAACAATGTATGAAAAAGTAATTTCTCCATGACTGGGAAAAAATAATGGCTTGTGGATCTATGGCCTGCTGTTTTTCCTACTAGCGTTTCAAAAAGCCCCAACACTTATAAATTGCTGGCAAACCGTAATTTGTTTCATTTGAATCAATATAGCTCCTAAACGGTAGCTCCTAGCGGCAAATGTTATATAAAAAATAATATTTTCCATTAAATTTTTGAACAGGAAACATTCGGCAAATTTTCCATCCGTGCAATACCATCAGAGCTGTTGGTTGATTTCTAACATGCAGGAACTAGGGCGGGGGGTGTGTCACGGATGCAAAAGATCTTTGCACACCCCCTGACCAATTTCTAGTTCTGTTCCAGCTTAAAAGTGACATTTATTTCTCTTGTACTTTCCTGTTTGGACAAACTATCGGGAAATAGTTTTGTTGTTATTGCTTGGATGAAACATTTGCCGGCTGTTTCTTATATAACATTTGTCACTAGAACCTACCGTATAGGAGCTATATTGGGATAAAAAAAATAACATGTTTTGCCTGCAAATTCAAAGTAAAAAACACGTTTTGACTACAACCGTTTCAATTCCCTTTAACTATTTTAGTCCCGACCACCATAAGCGATGAGTCTGCTACTCCCTGGGAGATACACCCCTGGAGAAGCAGTCTGCAGGATCCTCTTCGCCCTCAACATGTGGCCCTTCAGGTGGCTCAGATTTCGAATAAAGGCCCGTATCCCTTCTCTGAGGTGTAACAAAACCTGGCCAATGTCAATTGGCAGTATTGTTCAATACCTAAAAAACGTGGAACTTTCACTTGAAGATTATGTGTTCCAGCGCTGGATCTATAGTACCAGAAACACACTGGTCTTGTAGTCCAGATAACGAAGACCAAATAGCGGAAATAATTCATGTAGAAGCCAGTTTTGGCATAGTTGTAGGGAAAGGAGTTCTTACCAACATACTAAAAGTACTGAGGGGGACTTTCTAAAGTTCCTTTTTTCAGGTTTTCATTAATAACTCGAAAACTAATGCCTCTAGCGAAAAAATTTATATTTACTAAATTAATCTACAAAAAAGGCTCAATACACTTTTTTTCTGGGATCAATGCTTGAGGAAATGTAGATAAGGGGAAAAATGGAAAATTAAAAATAAAAACAGTTTTTATAGTAAAAAATGAATTGTAAAAACTTAAATGTTTAGTGGTAAAAATAAAACGTTTAGTGTTAAAAATGAAATGTTTATTATTAATAATAAAATGTTTATTGTTAAAAGTGATGTGTTTATTGTAAAACAGGGAAATTAGCATTCGAACCTTTAAATTGAATAAAAAATAAAAAGGCCATTTGAACATATCAAAACTGTCATGTTTTGCTAAAACATACATGTGCTGGCGTAGTTATTTTATGGAATTTAATCAAAATTTTTTATATAGGATCTAATAGTACATTTAACTGGCTTTGATATGAAAAACGGAAATTTGTGATCAGACAAATTGTTTTGGAGTTATAGCGAGAAATGTGCCGAAAAAATAAGTATTTCACAATAATACCGGGTCCTCAGCTTACTGGCATGGGTGTTTTATGGAACTTGATCAAAATTTCATATATATGTGTATATATATATATATATATATATATATATATATATATATATATATATATATATATATATATATATATATATATATATAGAGAGAGAGAGAGAGAGAGAGAGTATATATAGAGAGTTAGCCAATCTCCTCAATTTTCCCCTTCCCCACAGCTCTGAAACTATTGATCTGAGCAAAGAAATCAATAGAACTAAATTTGTTGCAAATTTTCTTTGCTTTAATAATGCATAGAATACAAAATGTTCTAAAAGTAACGGTTTCCGAGTTATTTAATCAAACATCTAAAAACATACAATCTTCAACCCTTCCCCACGCTATGTTGAGGAAGACTTTTTACCACATTGAGAGCTAAGGGTGGTGAACAATTTCCAGCAGTCAGAACTTTTTATTTTTGGTTCGAATGCTAATTTCCCTGTACTACAAAAAAAATTTCATTATTAATAATAAAAGTTTTTTTTTTGACAATAGACATTCATTTTTAACAATAAAAACTGTTTTTATTATTTTTAATTTTCCATTTTCTCATATCTCCTTAAGCATTTATCCCAGAAAAAAAAGTGTACAGAGGGTTTGTTGTAGAGAATTTTGTGTAGATTAATTTAGTAAAGAGACATTTTTTCACTGGAGGCATTAGCTTTCAAGATACTAATGAAAACCTGAAAAAAGGACCTTTAGAAAGCCCCCTCCCACTCCTCAGTACTTTTGTATGTTGGTAAGAACACCTTTCCCTACAACTGTGCTAAAATTGGCTACAACATGAATTATTTCCGCTATTTTCCTTCGTTGCCTGGACTATTATCCCTATTGGGCTTAAGGCCTGGAGAACCCACTTCTCTTTTTTTAATATATTTAATCAAGTCCAGTAGACATCTTAAAGGTAAGGAGAAGATCCTCTAATTTCGCTTAATGTTTTAAGCTACCAGGAAGTGAATGGATTGTTATCGCTGTTAGAGCCCACCACAGAAGAGATGAACTGTGGTAGAGGTGAGGGAAAGGTTGCTAAATACTCCGAGGCTCCCTAATACTCTCCTCCATTTCCCCTCTCACTGCTCTCATTACTAGATGACTTCTGGGTTATCTGAGAGGGGAAGTGAAGGAGTGGGTCATGGTGGGGGAAGCCTCGCTGCCCGAAACCCTTACCCCTCAGTAGCTCTGACTATAAGGGTTTGTATTATGATTATTATGGGAATCTAATTTATCTGCTTTAGTTGTTGGGAATATATTTTTTTTTTTTCAGTAATTACTATGTTTATGAAAGTATATGACTGGGAGTTGTTAATTCCCATTATTTTTCTTAATTTATTCTGTGTTATTGTAGGAGTACAGTTAATAATTTCTAAATTTCATTTCCATTAATTGGTTTTAGTTCTGTTAAATATCTACATGATTAAGGTATGTTGATAAGTTCTTTGTAGGGTTTCTAGTTTGTTTTCTTTGTTGTTGTTTTTTTGGCAATCCAGTGAGTTCTAGCAAACCAATCACATTAATACATTTTACATATTATTTTGTTTATAAGTTTAATCTCTGTTAAACTTATAAACAAAATAAAACCTGCCTTTAACATGAAATTCATTATCAAATAAGTAATTATGAATAAACCTGTTCAGTAGTACTTTTTTAAATTTTTTTATTTGTATTTGCAATTTTGAGAGTCCCTTAATCATCACAATAATCTAGTGTTATTTTAACGAGTTTTAATACCGTAGCTGTACCATTGGATAAGATACTATGCAATTGTTCACTCTTATGCATGATAATTAAAAATTACGGAAATAACAGCTAAGCGAAAACTGGGCCCTAATACAAGACTATGCCCTAACAAATGATGCGAACATCCTGGATAAGGAACTTTTCTACAGCAACCTCGAACGTACAGTCATCAAAGCAAGGAACAGCAGTTGTAGTGTAGTGATTATGGTAGAAAATGCAAGAACAGGCAAAGATCACTTGATGGGACCGCATGGTGGAGAGGATTTAAAAAATGAAAGCACACAATGACTCATAGAATTCAGTATTGAAAACAATTTGCTGCTGGGAAACTCTTTCTTTCTGCATAAGCACGTTCATGAAATTACCTTCTCAGCCACTGTGAAAAATGAGAACAGTATCATAGATTATTTCATATGTAGCCAAATATCTGAAGGTATTTTACAGCTGCTAATGATTAGAGGGGCTGAAATAGTAAGCAACCATATGCTTCAAAAGCTACAGCAGTCTGTAACAGAATGGTATGAATATCTGCAAAAAAGAATGAATATGCTTACCAACAAAAGTAAGATCCTACAGGAAGGTAAGTAGTAGGAAGATGAACAGATATACTGCAATGAAGAGGAAGTTAAAGTATTGACTGACTTCACTTATCTCAGTACAGTAATGGACAGGTCTGGGAAGTTGGACACAGAAATATCTAATAGAATTAACAAGGCAAACACAGTTTACTACCAGATATGTAACACTGTTGTAGGAAAGCGAGAAATAACAGAATATATTATTTACCTCAAGTTGTGGTATATTTACTTTAATGTATATACTTTTTCTATTTTTATACTTTACATCAATACATCCACCATCTATAGATGACCTACATACATATACTTATGTATCAAAATTTTTATCATTTTTAGTATATCTAATGATATTTATACAAAAGATTTATAAATATCACTAGATACAAAATTAAATACTTGATTTCAAATAACAGTAATGTAAAAACAAAATAAATAAACAAGACTTATAAACATTTTATTTTATTATAAAACAAATAGATTTTTTAAATATCAATATTAACATTTTTTAAACGAAGATGATTTTAGGTAAACACTTGAATGATTGCTTACTAAAGACCAAACATAAGGAATAAAAAATTCTTCTGGTTTCTCTTCTTCCACATATTTAAATTTCAGTTCTGGAAATTTCTGAAAAATAGAGTTAAATAAATCAAGTTTCTAATTTAGATTTAACTTAACAAACAATGCACAGTATGCTTAGTTATAAATTAAGTCACTGAGCAGTGTTAAACTTTCATTTTATATAGAAATTTCAATGGCAACTGGATTAAAAAAAACAATTGAAAAATGATAGAATATATATATATATATATATATATATATATATATATATATATATATATATATATATATATGTGTGTGTGTGTGTATAAATCTCACCCATTATCAAAATTTTATAGTTAGTGAAAGGTTTGGTTGGTGGCCAGAAGAAGGCTGGTTTACTAGAGGAATAGATAATTATTTCTTAGATACTGGATTCATTATTAAAATTACAATTATTTTTCATAAAGAGATGTAGAGGTTATAACGATAAAATATTTAAAGTTATATTTCAGCTACATTAATTCAAAATAAGGTTTATTAATATACACTATTATATCAGGTTTATTAATATCACAAGAATGATGATAATGCAAAATTTGAAGGGTAGAAAGGATACATGATAAACAATGTGGCAAATAAATTTTGCTAAATTAAAAATGTAATTATTCCAAAGTACTGATTTCAAACTAAGAAATAAAAAAAATGGTGCTCACCAGATTCACAAACCTAAAATCAAATCGATCATGTATTGGTTTGGTATACATGGTAAATTAGTATAATAAATATAAGAAGTTTTTTATCACTGAGGATTAGTGCATGGAACTGAAAACTAGTTTACATGAAAAGAATGAGAGACCCGCCATATCAGGAAATATTTTCAAGTGGAAAGCTAAATACTCATTTAGATTAAAATATTAAAAAATCCCTAAAAACTAAAGTGAATCAAAGTCCACTTGAGTAGGACTTACTCTACATAGAGTAAAATATTTAAGTTACCAGAGTTCCAAGTCTGAAAATTTAGCCTGAGGGAATTTTTCTTGGCTCTCAGTTCTAGAGAGTAATCTTAAAGCTCTAAAAATACTCCTCTAATGATAATAGGCTATGGAAAGGATAAACTTTCCTTCAGCATACTTTAATGTATATTAAGTTACCTGCAGTCTATGAGATGGCCATTTCGGTGAAGAGTCAATAATCATTTTTAAAACTGTATCTACATCTGTACACATATCTTTTTCAGTTTCTAATTTTGATATGAAATATTCCAAAACCTTTAACATATGAAAATAAACAAAAATTAGTGTTATAAACAATGGTATATTTGAAATCTTGGAAATGGATTGAATGATTCTGATAAATCTCTCAGACTGTAACACCAACACACATTAAACATCTTAAATGATTTATAAATTTAATTCTTTTGGGATAAATCAACATATAACAACCATTTCAAGAAATTTAGTGTTTGAAAGGTGAGGGAAGGGGGTCACATAAATATTTATTTATATTTATCAATATTGAACAACTCGGCCGATTATCACCTACTTGGTGTTCTTGTTTCTTATGAACCCTTTATAGGAGAATCAGAACCACTTTTGAACAACATACTGGTTTCAAGAAAGTTATATTTTAGATCAAGGTTTATTGTCTTCGAGTTATTATATTGTTTAAGGACCTGCAATTATTAAAGGAATTGTGCAACAAATATCGATAACAGAAACTTAAAATTATTATATTTTTATATTTGTTAGTATATTTTCTTTTTAGAAAATTTTTAAATTGGAAACAATTAATTTAGATTGATAACATAAAAGAAGTTAAAAACTTACTTGAACTTTAAATCCATAAAATGATAGGGTCATTCATTAATTGATGTCAGTGGAAAGTCTCAAGTACTGTCAGTTGAGAGAAATAAGAAACAAGTTTTATCAAAATCTCCCGATCAATTAAAACATTGCCCTAACCTAAAAGTTGACTTATTCCAAAAGAGTATTTTTTTTGCCAATAGGTAATATAGTAACATTTTTTTTATTGGTATGCCAGTCGGGGTATAGTCTGATGTAAACTGTTGTTGTATAGTCTGACATGACACAGGTTTACTTAAGAGTAAATAATCAATGGTTAAAGATTCAGACAACTTGAGTTAATCAAGTGAGAGTAATGAGTCATATACCATATTAATCTACTGACAAAAAATTCAAATATCCTGAAAATATATTATATGAACATTAAATTTTCAATGATCTGTAGATTGAATGAAGATCCAAGGTCTTTTTAGAAAAGAAAACCTACTAGATTATTTTTTTTTTGTTTTAACAGAAGAAATTAAGCAATTAAGTAAACTATTATTCTAAAATTTTATAGATTTTAAAATAGAATAGTAAGAAAACATTATTTTGGAACAAAGTCCCTTAAAGGTGTGTTTATATGATGTCTTTTTCCGTGCAAGGGAGGGGCAAGCAAGCCATCAAAGTTGCAAGTGGTTCCAAGTATACTCATAGCAAAAATGAAATAACAAAATTTTTAAAGGTTCAAAAGAATACAAAAAATCAACTAAAACTTTATGCAATAAATTTCACTAGACAAGAAAAATCTGTATTTAATTGACAGACTTAATTGATACAATAGAAAGTTTAATTTTTATGAATTTCAAAATGATGAATACAGAGCAGAAGGAAAAGCTGCAGGAAGGACATCAACCAAACCAATTGTAGGTAAAGGAAGGTAAGGCAGGATCAGGGCAACAAAGGACATAAAATTCCACCCAACAGTCTTCCTAACATATACCAACACAACTGAAGGAGCAATCTAGAAAAAATGTAAGGTCTTCAAAAAACAATAACAGGCATTATAAAATAGGCAAGTAGCATTAACACACAAAAGCCAGAAAGGGTAATTACCTTTTCTACGGATCAATCATCAGGATGAATATACTTTTTACTCAATACATGCATTATAAGCAAGGTTTGAAATCAATAATTTTTTTTTCGGAAAATCATTAAACAATTCAACCATCTAATTAGTACAATTTTAATGAGGTTACAATTTACTGCTAAGCATGGAAATATAATTGAAGAAATAATGCTCAATCGCATAATTCAATACAAGATTTTTATCGATTAGCAAACAAACCTTCAATTATTAGTTAAAATTATCTATGTTTTCTACTTATGAGAGCGGGCTACGCTACAACGAGGGATGCTACTATTATAATAATCAAAAGTAAATATTATAAAGTTAAAGTTTAGCCTCTTGTTTAACAAAATAATTATAATGAAAGTTAAAGCACATTACTGAATTTCGCAAATAACTAAAATAAAATAAATACCTGAGTAATATTGCTGATGATATCTTGAAATGCAGGATTATTCCGAAACGTATCAAAAATATGTTTGTTGTAAAGCAATGTGTAGATTAAATTTGTATTATAAACTAACTGGTTTGATAAACAAGAATTTAGCACTTCCAAAATAATCCTTAGAGCTTTCTCAATGGCTACAAGCTGAAAAATAACATTGATCTATAAATGTACAGTTTCACTAAATAACAATATTTATAGAATTCTAAATGTATTAGGAACAAAATATAACAATTGATTTTAAAAGTTAGTAAGCAAAAAAATGAAGCATAATAGATAAATTGAAATATGTATTGAGTAATAGATAATAATATTTAAACACTTGAGTGGTTCAACAACAGTTTGATTATAAGAGATTTAAGATGCACACAGAATGAACATTATATTCAAAATAATAAACAGAAAAGAACTACTCTAAATATTAACACTGGAATTAATTTCAGCCGTACAGCCATTTATAGCACTCTTAATTGTGTTAGAAAACTAAGAACTGAAACACGATTACACACGTCACAACTCAAGGTTTCACAGAAACCTTAACTCAATTGTACAAAATCCCACAATGCACTGGTCACTGTTACTATTTATTTGTATGTATCACTTAAAAACCATCCAAGAAGCTTCAAGACATTCTAGCAACAGTGTTTCAGAATATTATATTTTTTGCTTATGCTGCAATATGTTAATCACACTATTATTTTTAATAAAACAATCATAAATAATCTTCAATGATTATGTAAGTTCAAGAATTTTTTCTTCCCTACATCTAGTGTCAAGATCAAGAAATAATAAATGATGAGTGAAAACAGACATCTTCAAGAAAACTTAGTGGATGACTATTGTCATCCGCGCGACCTTTCTTGTAACTGAGCCATACGCGACCACTCAAGGGTTAAGTGAGTCTGTGCTTACAGGAGACTGTGGAGTAATAGCAGCAGCAATTTCCCTTCGCTATCCTTCTGTAAGAGTGCATTTGTCACATTAGCTCATAATCCATTCAGTAAAACAGACAGGCCTCTTCATCCAAGGATTTAGATGAGGAAGAAAACTACACAACCCTACATCACATCAAGTGTAAACATTTTATTTTGTCAGTAACATCTTATTTTTTATTAATAATGGTTTAAATTGTTACTCATGGACAAATTATTGCTAATTTTGAGCAGCTAGAGTGAGGAGGACTGAAAGCTGAAGGTAAAACATTTTTGGTGGTAGAGATTCTGGGGAATATAGTGATGACTGTGTAGACCAAAGTGATCACCACAGTGATTCTTCTTTATCGGCGAATGGTGATGATGAATGTGAAACTATTCGAAGCTCATATAGCAAAAATCTTTTTCTAAAGGACGAACATAACTGGTTCAACGACTATTTTAGCTAATAAATGAGTCTAACTACTCTTTGTATTCAAATTTCTGCTATTTTTACGGTCAATGTGTAGGTAAGGAATTAATTAATAATGTAATGATTACAAATTCTAATTTTCATTCTTATTGTTCTATATAAAAAAGTTCTTTGGCTTGAAGATGTAGAGGATGACCTTCATACACTGGGTGTGAGAGGATGGCGAAAGGCTGCCGAAGATAGGTTTGAATGGCAGAGAATTGTAGAGGAGGCCAGGGCTCTACAAGGACTATAAGCGCCATAAGATGATGATGAATTAAAAAAGTTATAGTTATTTGAATTATGTAAATAGAATATTTTTGAAATTTCAGACTTACTTCAAAATTGCAATTAGTAGCAATGTATTTTATTCAAATAGTCTATTCACAATAAATATCAGTTGTTAAAATTATTTGTTAACCTTTTTTTGCTTAAAAAAAAAAAAAAAAAAAAAAAATTAAATTTGGGTCTCCAGAGACTGCGCCAGTACTTATGGATGAAAATTCACACAACTAATAATCATGAGGCATTTCGTTTATAGCTTAATAGACGTCTCTACGTGTAGCCCAAGTTTTTTTTATATATAGAGTTCCTTTTGTAAAAAAAGTAATAATTAATTCAATTTTAAAAAAGAACAATGGCAGACTATCCTATTAAAGTATTAAAACCTAGATTTCAAAATAGTATCTTTAAGGACGAAAACTAATTTGTCGATTTTTTATAGCTGAAGGACATCTTTGGCCACTCTCCTTCCCAATAAATTAGTTTTCATCCTTTAGGATACTATTTTGAGATCTGACAGGATCTAGCAATTTTTGACAGTCACAGGATGTACCACCATCGTTGTCCTTTTTGAAAATCAAATATATTATTATGTTTTTAAAAAGAACACTCTCCGTCCCAAGTTAGATTTTTAGATCTATTTTTAGTTAGATTTTTAATTCAGTATCCTTAATTAATTCAGTTGGTTCCAATTACTATAATGTTTTTATAGTGTATTACGGTATTTTTAAAAGAATCGTTAAACATAATGGTTTGCTACTTAAACCTACATAATTGCTAATTAACTTTGGTACAAACTCATGCTGAATGACTATTCTCATACAGTATTTTTTACAACATTCCATCTAGTCTGAGACGATAAAGAGAATTTTCAATTTTGGAGAATAAGTTAAATTTTAAAAAATAACTGTTTAAGATCATTTTGATTTTAAATTATAGCTAATGTTATCTCAATTAAAAAATTATATAAGTGTTTTTTTTTTTTTTTCAGATTTTTACCTTTAGAGTTAATTAGTAACAAGTGAAAAAATACAAAAAAAAAAATATTTTGAACATTTTTAAATATAAATATGTTAGCCCATGTCTAGTGTATGAGTAAAAAAATTAAAAATACAGTAATTTATTTTATTACTTTGTTAGCATTGTTAAAAAAAAAAGCAAATAAAAAAGAAATTCACAGCTCCAAAATTGTTAAAAACATAAATGTTACCTTCTCTTTTCTTCAGTATATGTATATTGAACTATTAATGAGTGATGTACAATCTCTAGTTGGTTAGTCATGTAAGGCATTTGACTTGGGGCGAGGAGTTTTTATGGTTTTTGGATCTGATAATGCCAGAATCAGTCAAATTTTGACTAGTTAGTCAAGTATTATTTGAAGGATGAACGGCTGTGTAATCTTTCAATAATAACCAATTAAAAATGAACAGTGACATAAAGAAAATTTTGATATGGACAAGTTTTTATAATATCCATTGATAAAATAATCATCTCCCATATATTTTAATTGTTAATGTTTCATAATTATTTTATTTTACTTCATAAAATTTGTAGAGCTTATCTTGTGCAATAAGTTATATAAAATAACTACGGAAGGGGGGGGGGAGGGTAATGATGCCCATTATAGTAACCTTGATATAAAACATTAGTTTTCAATGCCAAGTGCAATCTTTATTTTTAATGTGCATAACATAAGCTCTCTGATAACTACTGCCAGTAATGTAGTTGGTGCAGTCTTCAGCATTAGAACTACACATTTCAAAGTAGATCCATAAACATTATTCCTCAAGAAGAAAATTTGTAAAAATCACCATCCCATCTAATTTCTGGAATAACAATTTCATAAATGCTTTCCAATTAGCAATATTCAATACACAATCCCATTAAAACTTTCCTAAATGAACAAGAATGTTTGTCAAAAATAATAAATATTATAAATACAGATAAAATACCTCTTGCTTAGCACGATTATATGTTTTGGCTAAAACTTCAAAAAGTCCCACAAGCCGCTGACATACATAAGATTGTAGATTTGAAAACTGAGATGACATATTAGCTAAAGCAGCAAGGCAGTTAGTATGAAGATATTCATCCTGGAAATTAAGATTAATAAAAAAAAAGTAATAAGTTATTTAGATACTTAAAATAAAGCCATTTTATAGATAAGAATGTAAATCATTGATATTTTAGCACAGATTTAACATAAGTAGTAGCAATTTAGGATAATCTGTCCTTTACATGCTTTAGTTGGACATAGGGACATTAAACTCCAATGAACAACAAAACAACATATTATAATATGAATCTTTTAATTAGTTAATAAATAGTTTCCACAACATACAAAATCGCTGGCCTAACAACAGCATATTATTTTTTATTTACTTATTTATAACTATAATTTTGTATTTTTCCGAGATATTCTGTTTTAAATACTTCAAGCTTGGAAGTTTTTTGCTATAATTAATTTAACTTGAATGTTTAAATCATTAAAAGGTATTTGCAAGAATTCAAAAATAGAACAGTTCCAAAAACAAATATCCTTACTACCCATCAAATTAAATAAGTTAAAATTGTGTAAGTTAAAAATACATTAGAACTGAATTGAAGTAGAGGGATACTAGGAACTATTCTTTATTCACAATTTTTATTGAATGTTTCAAGGGTTTTAATTGGTCCAAGGATATTCCTTCAAAATACATATTCATGGTCATATACCAATCATTCATTATTAATTAAAGTATAAACAATAAATCAAAATAAATTATTTAATATAAATGATATTAAGAACAGTAAAACATCCTACAGTATATCACACAAAGAAATAAAATTATACTATACATAAGTAATAACAAAATACTAAATTAAAGATAACCAAGATACGTGTATTTTCGGAACAAATTAATTTTGACTATTGAAGAACACTAGAAGATACAACCGAATAGCCTATTTATTATTCAATTAATCATATAAAATCTTACCCTCATTTTCAATAAATTATACTGAACTGTCCTTGTAGTTACTAGAATAATTAAGCCTCCTAAGGTTATTTCTGAAAGCTGTCTGTCAATGTACCATGGTACATTTTTTAAAACCTGAAAAAAGGCAATGAGCAGTTTAAGCAGAATTTGTATTTAATCAAGTTAATGAGATACAAAGGTTATATTAAATAAATCATTTTTAGATTATGATAGCGATTATAGGAGCTCAGCACTTTCGGTTAAATAATAAGTCCACAAAACAAATTCATTTAATGAACTACCTACTTTTACATGCCCTTCTTCTATTCTTTATATTTAAAGTGTTTTAAATCTTATCAATAACAGGAACTTATTTGTCATTGTGAATTTAATAAAACATATATCCTTATCTTAATAATGAACATAGGCATTGAAGATAATTATTATTAAAAAAAAAAACTTATACAAGAAATAACTAGTGAAAACTCAATAGATATCAATTTGAAAGATCCAATAATTATGGAATCATTAAAAGAGTTTTAGAAAAATGAAAAACAACATACTATTTCATGAACTTTCTTATTAAACTCAACATCTTCAGTTAGAATCAGTAAAATTATTAAAGACATATACATGTGATGGCAACTGCTGTCATTAGCATGATAAATTGCACGAAGCATAGGCACTACCTAGAAAAGAAATGAGAAACGGAAATTAGTCAAAATATAAAATAATAAACATTTTAAAAGCATTATTATTCATAATTTGTATATGAGGAGCATCAAGCTTACAAGTACATCTACATCTGATTGTGATAACACAAATGTTTTAAACTGTTCATTTCTGTGTAAAAGATGGTATAATAGTAAAGTGGTCTCTTCATATTCAAGAGCAATACATATGCTATGGTAAAGCTGACTGAAATCTGAAAATAAAAATAAACATATATTTAAAGTAAGATACATGATCAAAGCAAACAATGATTAGAATAACTAAATAAATAATAATAATAATTAAATAAAAACTATCCAAGATAACTTTGATTTTAAAGATAAAAACAATATTTAATAACAAAGCAATTTTTTCAGAAATAAAATATTGGAGATTAAGCAATAGCTAGAAATCTAAAGAAAAAACAACAACAAAAAAAACAAACAAAAAACAGTTAACAATATAAATGACACCTAGCCATTTCCTTTGTAACACTGTAATATGAAATAATAATACATTGATCATGGTATCTATCATGAAAATACAGGAATATGTGAAATTAGCATTTAATACAAAATTGTCACTTCATTTCAAACAGACCCTCACATCTCATTTAACCCTTTCCCAACTAAAGTTTATGTTCTAGCTTATAATACAGAATCGGATAAAAAAATATTATAAAATGCACAGTTATTTCTAAATCGCTAATTTGATCACTTGAAACAGCTTTAATTATAACTGATCTGTAAATTGAAAAAGTCCTATCCAATTGAACTAGAGGGAAATAAAAATGTAAAATAAGTGAAATTTATAATAACAGTCTCATATTAACAATAAAAATTGTACCTATTGTTGAATATCCCATGACATAAATGTAATTGTTTCTTGCATCCTTCCAAGATGTCTTGACCAGCTAATTCTTGATTTAATAAACCTTACAATATTTTCATATTGTATGAAGTCATTCAATTCTTGGTTAGTCCTGATGTGCCATGCTCCTTGAGCATACTGTTTGTTAGCTGCTTTGAGTGTTCCCCTTGGTTCTGCTCCCCCAATTACTTTTATAATGGTAAAATGTCTATGAACATCTTTGTTGTACACAAAATAAGCAATTATGCTATTCACATTTCTCTACTGAGACTCAAATGTAATATTGTTTATGGTCTTATGACTGTAATGGGAGTTTCCTACTATCACATCATTCTGTACACAAAACTATGAGTCTGCATAGCATCCACTATCGTTTCTAATAGTTTCTCCTCTCCACAATGCCAAGACTCAATAGGACGTAGTGAACCCATTACCAGTCTGAGCATTACAATCTCCCATAATTATCATTTTTGTATGTCTATTTCTAATTTGGTCTTAATCATTGATTGAAGGGTTGTCAGTTAGGGTGTAAATCTGGATAGTGGAAGATTTTCCAATACCAAGGTTTAAGTCTGCTGAGATAAATTTGGGGCTTACTGCATTCCAACTTTCCATTTTTGCAGAAATTTCATAGTGAAAACCACTCCCTATCTGGCTGTTCCTTTATTTACCACACTCCATATTATGCTATATCCAGCAGGAACAGGTATCCACTGTTTGTCCATGGATCCTAATTATGTATATTCAGACCACTCCTTCTAGAAGGGGTTCCCCAATCTGCAACCCAGGGGAACATGGTCCCAAGTGGGCAGGTTCTACGGAGAGCCTGCTACTGTATCTGTTGAATTGTGACTGAAGCAGTTAACAATACCTGTCATGAATAAAGCTGTTTCAAATAAATATATTGCTATTAAACACCCTAGCTTTAGTCTAATTGAATTGAAACTTAAATATTATAAATAAATAAATAAATAAAAATTAAAAAAATTGATAAATTCTTCAAAGAAAGGGAGAAAAAATAAATCAAGAAAAAACAAGTTCTGAAACAGACATAAAATTCCAGGAAGTCAAATTAGATGTTTTTGAAGTAGAAAAAAAGAAATAAAGTTGAAGAACAAACTTAACTATTAGAGGAGGAAAATAACAAAGTAACTGATAATGCGGATGAAGAAATAAAACTGACAAATTAAACAATTGATGGATTAAGAATATAGAATTACTAGTAAAATAGAACTGCTTAAAAATGAAAATGTTGATCATTTTAATAAGGTGGAAAAATAAGTAGAAACATATGAGACGATATTGATAAAAAAAAAAAAATAAATAATAATAATAAACTTCTAATGATTTTGCTGAGAATAAACTAGTGCTCCAATTTGAAATGGTGCAATGGATGGGAAATTGTAATATCATTAAATTTCAGGAAGTTAAAAAACTGGTTTCTTAGCAAATTGCTAACAATTAAAATATGCTTTGATTAAAGGTTTAATAAGAATAGATTGAGGTTTCAAATTCCATTTCATAGGAATAAATATGCTTCTGGATGATTAAGGTGGTGATATAATATAAACCTTTCAAGAGGAGGTACAATTTTTATAATAAATTAATTTATGTAAAAAAAAAGAAGAGAGATATTGTTAGCCAAATTTATTACATTGATTCTATAACACTCAGTTGTTTATAAATAGTTATTAAGGCTATCAAGATTTAAAATAAATGTTTTTATTCAGAAAATAACCATTCAATTTTTATACAGCACAAATAGATGATTAATTAATATTGCAGTCTGTTTTCTTTGTAACTAAATTCTATTTAAAAAATATGGTGATACTTAAATAAAAAAATGTTTGTAGTCTGGTATAGAATTAATTGATTTTAATATTAAATATTTTGATTATTGTAAATAAATATTAGATTAATGGATTTGATTTTTATTTAGGATTATATATTTGAAATCACTATTTGTTTTTGTAATAAAAATTATGTTTGGTATGCATTTAGGTATTCAGATAAATTTTAATTTAAATAGACATTTCTGCAAATTTTAGTATATATTATAAGTTAATTAGTTATATAAAGTTAAAAACACAACAGCTCATTTTTTTAAACTAAAGAGAACCCAAATGTTGTGATATTCTATTTGTATTAGAAGATTGGGTCACCTGAAATGCTGAAAAACAGTTAAGGTGCAACACTTAGTAAACATTATGTGTAAAGGTTTAGTTTTTATTGCTCTGTATGAAGAATGCTAATAGTAACAACTAAGAGGACTTGAATTAGAACCTACATAACAAAAATAGAATGTGAATAACTGCTTTTGTATTTTTTAGTATTTTAATAAGGAAAATAATGGGCAATACTTTAAAAAGTTAGTAAACTAAAATAGGTTATCAGGATACCAGAAGTAATCACAGTAATCAAAACAACTGTTATATACTTCATATATGATTCCTATCTGGTTTCAAATTCATGTTAAGAATAAAAATGTATTTTAGATTTTCCAACTTTTAAAATAGGTTTTTCTCCCTATTCTTTTGTTCATCAAATTTTGCATTTATATACATAAAAAAAAAGCTGAGGCTCTCCTCTTTCCAGCTTTACCAATCAAGTTGAATTTCCAATTTAAAGAAGAGTTACCAATAATCGGTTTAAAAATTTCATCCCCCTTGAAGCATGGAAAAATGATACTTTTTGTTTTTATTGAATACAAAAAAAATCTATAAAGGTAGTTTGCTTGAAAATCTAATAATTTTTTTAGAATTTAATTAACCTAAACCAAAATCTATGAAGCAGCTGAATGTTTTCTTAAATCTGCACTCAAAAATAAAATTTTGATATAAGAATCATGTCAATATCATTTTTTAACCTAGAGATATAAAATAAATCAGTTTAATGCTATTTGGTTTTTTTTTTCTCAGTTTTAGGGCCAATTAGTTGGAACGGCAAAATATGTATCTAATATTTTTTGACTAGGAACCTCCAAAAAAATTGCCAACAAGATCCATGAGAAGTGTGTGCTCCCCTTGTAAGTCCCAGAGTTATCCTAGCAGACTAAACCCTTGACATTGGGAAATCTTCCGTTATCTAAATTTATGCCCGAACTGACGACTCTTCAATCTATGATAAAGACCAATTCTGCACAGACCTTCAAAAGATAACAAGCCAAATTTGAAATGCAAATAAGAAAGTAATAAATCAAGGGACATTATAATGAATATACTATGTCCTATGGAGTCTTGGGATTATTCTCAGAAGAATAAAAGATTATTTCGGGTATGATAAAAGACATCTGAAAGCAACTTACCTATATAAAAGTAATACACAGAGTAGAACTTGGTATACCCCAAGCTTCAAAACCGAAAATATATAAATAGAATGAAATCATTACAAAGCTTAGTCAATAATATTTTCTACAGTTGATAATATAATAATATTATCTACAGTAATATTATAATATTATAGATAATATTATCTACAGTCGATAATATTGTCTTTATTTTTTTTTTACTTTAACTTCTAAAGACCACTATTCTAAAAGAACAAGTCTCAGAATACATAAATAATATCATTATTATTACACTAAACCTCACCATTAAAAAATCTGAAACATAAACTTTTAGTGATTTCAATTTACCATTATTTAAATATCATTTAAACAGATCATACCTGTAAGAGAAGAAAGCATGTTTCTATAAGGATTAGAAGATGCAACATATTGATTTATCAAAACAATCAATAAAAGTGCTGCATGTCTACGCAATGCTGGTACTTCAGTTTCAGTTGTAGACAAAAGAAGCCCCATAATATCACCTATAAATGAATAAGAAAATATGAATTTAATACAATGAAATGAAAAATGAACTTTATTCTGGGACTAATTGTCCCCTAAGAATAACACCAAGGCACAGTGACATGTTACTGTTGACTGGCTACTAATTAATATATTTAAACAAATAAAAAATCTTTGAAATATAGAGCATATATAACAACGCTCAAAACATAGTTTATTAACATAAATCTTCTTTTAAATACTAATTAAGTATGATCTTCTACCACTCTTATACACCACAAGATAGTTATGAAGGGTCTTGGGTTCTGTACTTTGGTAAGGTTGAACTGTTATTGGAGCATCAGTTAACTTTTGAATGATCGCATGAATGATAATAGTCATCCACAGCTCTTAGAATCGCTGCTGTTTATTTGTTTTGACAGGGGTGAATATGAGGCGCCTTTAGTTTCCAAGGGTGGGCGACTAAGGGATTAGTCTCAGCACCTCTATCGATTGCTGTTTGATATTCACGACCTGTGATTCCCGTTTGTTTTGGTTGAATGACAAACGTCCTCTACACGACCTTTCACGAAGTATTTTTAGTTGTTTTTTTTTCTACATTCGCAAAATTTATACAATTAGTTTTTAATAATTACTTTGTATGTTCCCTACTGATATATTTGATGTATTGTGCTATTTGACTAAGTATTTCATTTATCATCCACACAACCTTGCCCGTAATTAATTCTAACTTTATATTTGTTTATAACGATTTATGTACTTTCTTTATATTACTTGATTATAGTGAATAATTTATTTCTCTTATCCTGTTAAAGTATTTTTAAAAATTATAGTAATTAAAAAAGTTTCCTATTGTTCTAACACTAAGTAACTTAGTAGATGATAATTGTCTTCCACTTTTTTGTAACTAGGCCATACACGATTACTTCAGGGTTATCACATCCAATACCAGATTTTCCCCAAATTTAGGGTATTACTTTATAGAGACTAGGTGTGCTTAAGAGGGTCTCCTTTTAGTACATGAAAATAAGCATCGAACCTTCAAGTCCAAAAATAAAAAGGTCTGACCTGCTGGAAATTGTTCAACACCTTTAGCTTTAAATATGGTAAAAAGTCTTCCTCGAATTAGCGTCAGGTTAGGACGGGGGAGGGGGAAAGGGTTGAAAATAGTATGTTCTTAGCTGTTTGATTAAACAACTTGGAAACCATTACTTTTAGAACATTTTGTGTTGTGTACATTATTAAAGCAAAGAAAATTTGCAATAAATTTGGTTATATTCATTTTTTTGCTCAGATCAATAGTTTTAGAGCTGTGGAGGAGGGAAACCTGGTTAAATTTACTATCACATTCCATATATGAAATTTTAATTAAATTCCATGGAATACCCCTGGCAGGACACTAAATACCTCGTACTGATGTGAAATCCAAGTTTTTTTTGGCACATTTTTCGCTATAACTCCAAAAATATTTGCCCAATGCCAAATTTCTTTCTTTCAAATCAAAGTTTGTTAGATTTACTATCAGATTCCATATATGAGGTTATGATGAAATTCCGGGAAATAACCTTTTCAGCCCACTGAACATGTCAAAATCGCCATATTTTGTTAAAACATACACATTAAGCAAATTTTAATAATAAACAATTCAATGCAAAAATAAACTGGAAACAATATAAAGGAATAATAAAGAAAAAACTTGAAAACGATTTTCCCAAAGTAACAAAAACAGATCTAGAAAAAGCAGCGGAACATTTTCAAAAGAGTATATTATCATCAATAGCCGATTCAACACAGCAAACATTTAATTAAAACATACACATTAAGCATCCTGATGAGGTTATTCCACAGAATTTAATCAAAATTTCATATGTGGGATCTCATAGTAAATTTAACCAGCTTTGATATGGAAAAAAGAAATTTGGGATTGGAAATATATTTTCGGAGTTTAAGTTTTTACCTCATCTTCTTACTTATGTATGCTGATGACACATGTTAGTTATCAGTAAATTATGATCTCTTCATTGCAACCAAAACATTCCATTCTCATATCACAAACCTGTAAGAGTGGAGTTAAAATTGGAGGATTAAAATAAATCCAAACAAATCTCATAAAATAACTCTTACAGTTAGTCGTAAACTGATGACTTCCTGTCCAACTGTATCCTTTTGTTCACATTCCATCACGTTCCACTAATTCCTGTTGAACAGATCCGCTAGCACATATAATAATAAAATAACAAGGAACTGCTTGTCATTACAGACTACTTCAACATTTACTAGACAAGCGTTCAAAGCTTCCAATAAATTACAAAAAACTTGTTTATATGACAACAATTTAGACCTATGAGGACAAACTGAGTTATTTTTTGGGGCTCCACGAAACCCATTTCTATTTTTTTGTTTTTCTTTATCATTTTTTCTGTCCCCTCTCTACTATTTTTTAATATAATTTTTATTCCTATATTGACTATTGTTCTTTTTATTTATTTTTATTCAGTTTCTAGTTTTTTCTGTTATAATGTAAATCTGTAATTACTTTTATTTATCTTGTATTATTTTAAAATCCCCAGGCCAGATATGATCGTTGATGTGATATAATATTATTGTTAACCGACTTAATCCCAGAATAAATTTTTTTTTTTCTATTCTATTCAATATTTACTAGGAGAATTGCATTATTTCCATTGTAAAACTACAAGTTATTATTTTACATCTTATAATTAATATTCTCTACAAAAATTGATTAATACTAATTTCAGATTTATTCTTACAAAATATAAATAATCATAGCACAAAAAGTATTAAGATACTAACAAACATTTAGCTATTACATCTTAATAATCTCTTAACATCTTTCTTTATCTAACTTATAATCCATTTTCTCTATTGTTGGGTATTATATTATTATGTCCTTCAGTACTTATGATTCTTTTGCAGACCACACATCTAAAAATTTTTAAAATGGGAAGGAAAAATCGAGATACTAACGAAGCAGAAAGAAATCTTATTATTTGGCTCCACAAACAGTGCAAGGGCATCCAAAATAATAGTAAAACATAAGGGATTTCAAGAATGACTATTTGGAACATGATTGAAAGATTTGGTGTCCTGAAAACAGTGAAAAACCATATAAGGAGTAGATATCCATTTCTTGTTACAGACAGTCGAGAGGGAAATATCGAAAAAGATTCATCAAAATCCTCTAATTAATGCTCTACAAACAGCTAAAGATTTATAACTCTTCAATGGAATAAATCTTTTAGTGAGCACAATTTGAAATGTTCGGGTTCCCAGGAAGAAATTCTGGGTAAGTAAAGCTTGATCCTTAGGGTAATTATCTTGCTGTAATATAAAATTGTCTATAAGGGCCAATTTCCCAAGTGATGGACTTACATTTTCTTTTAAGATATTTACATACACTTTGTGATCCATAATATCGTGTATAATAACCAATTTTCCGACCCCTGCTGAACTTATACACCCTTGAACAAGTATACCATGCTTAACTCTGGGTAATAATTTTTTTAGAAAAATCTCTAGATTCTTTTTCTTCCAAATTTTCCCTCTGCCATCCAAACCAAATATATTAAATTTATTATTTCTAAATATCCCTAGAATTATAAAGATGATCTAGTTAAGATATGGTGCAGACGGGTTGAATATTTTATACCATGGTAAACCTATTGCGGAATTGTGTTAACCTCATATTGGTCAATTTTCCAACTGCACTGTGATCCACAGGTCACAATGCATATTTAAATCTTTTCCAATAATTTACCTACTATAAGTAAATTTTATTATCAATTTCAAGTTCTATATAACATCATTCCTTTGTAACCTCTTGTGTAGAATAGTGTTCGCCACCTTTCGGTCAATTTCCAAACTTCACTGTTATCCACATATTATCGCTTTTTAAAAATAAAATAACTGAAAATCAGCAGATTTTATTATTGCTAAACCTTCCTGGAACTATAAAGATGATGTGGTTAAAATTTGGTTCAGTACTTTTTGCAGTCACAAACAAAGAATGGTCTGTCCTTTTATATAATAGTATAGATAAATAAATAATACTATATGCAGTTTAAAATTTCAATAATAGATACACGTAGTATTAGACAATTTGCAATTTGCCTATAGATACTATTTTTTTCAAACTCTGAAGCCTCTAATTTTTATCACTAATACTGTTCAACGTGATCTTGGATACGAAAATAAAACCTTCTGGCAAAATAATGACTCTGGTGCCATAATTGGCACAAATAACAAAAACGTCAAACCTTTATACAACTGCCTTGTCTTTGTAGATGATTTTGCCATCAGAAAAAGAAGAAATTATACAGATTAATAGATTAAAAGAAATAGCTGCAAAAACGGGACTGCAAATCTCCTTCTAGAAAATAAAAATGTTGACCACTAAGAGAAAGTACACAAAGAAAACAGTGAAGACTAAATTTGAGCAAATAAAAGTCACAAAACAATTTTAGTATTTAGGAAAGATCAACTCCAACAACAGATCGGACAAGCCTACAATAGAAGATAAGAGCTTTAAATTAGAAAAAATAAATTTTGTCACAAAACACATCTACAGTAAAAAGAATTTGTCGACAAACACGTAAATAAGGCACTGCCATGCTGTGGTAAGACCAGTGATTTTTAACTAAAAGAGGTTACATGATGAAAAAATAGAAATAAATAAAGGAACTGGGTTCTGAGAAGATAAAAGCATATTGGTTGAGAGAATAAGGAATGAAATAAAGATTAAGAGTATGAAATATAAGGATGAGTTCAAAGGATTCAGACATGTTGGCAATAAAATTACCAGAGATCATGAAATTGGACTAGGTTGACATTGATGGGACTAATGAGGATTCCTGGGAGGAATATAGATTCCTTTATATTACAAAAAGGAAAACAAGGAGATTGGTAGACCACATCAAATAGAACTAAAAAAAAGAGTATGTTTAAATAATGAGGAAATTATGAAAAAAAAAAAAATTAATATGAATATATATTAAATTGAAATTTAATCATTATAAAATTAATAATAATAATAACCACAATAAAATTAATTAATATTAATAATTGAAAAAGGTACATGGTGAAAATATGAATGAATATTGGAGAAAAATAAAACAACAATTGAGAAGGAATTAAAATTGGCTTGTAGCCCCAAGTTAGCCAAAACAAGAATAAAAAAAATTATTAATAAAAATAAAAATATGACTATCCATTTACCTAGTCCAAAGAAGGAACTTCCTTGATGAGATAAGCACTTTCCTCGGTTTGAAAATGTCATAATTAGTGCTAAGCCTAAATCTCTTGATTTACATGATTCAAAAATGATATTGTACAATTTAAGTTCAGTTATGGACTCAGTAGTAAACAGTTCGATTGACAACAAAACCAGAAGAGCATTAATAGATTCGTGATGTACTGGAAAAGTGTCATTACTGAAACCAAAAGGAATTGTAATGTTATTTTTGTATTGAACAGATTCAAATAACATGGTAAGATTTACACCTAATAATAATAAAATAAAGATCAGAAGTATTGCACCAGCCTGTTTATTTGGCTTAACACCGATATGTAGTCTGTTTAGAAAATTATCTTATGGATTTCTAATTTGTTCTAGCCATAATGGGAAAACAGATATATTCCAAGGTAAACATAAAATAACAACCCTAATAGGCCAATATCAAGCTAGTATAGGGTTGCCATATGTCCCGGTGCACCGGGACATGTCACCGGTCGTCCCGGTTTATCCATCATATGTTCCAGGCCAAGAATATATTTACAGTAATTGCGGCATATTTGGTTAACACCTTCAGCGGTGTAATATTATATGTTCGGTATAGTTGTACTACATTATGAACACACATAATTCCTGGAGTGATTTTTGATGTCAAGCGTTTGCAGCTCCGCACTGCCAGATTGCAGGGAATGCTGTCTTGTAAAGTTGGTACTGTTTATATCCCTTGCTCTATGCTCCTAACTTCCTTCAGTTTGTCAGTATTTGTTGTTAAGTTCATAACAGACTGCATGGAACACTTTATACCTATAAATTTTCTTGAGTTTTTAATTGTGTCCCAGTCAGTACCTGGACTATTATGACAACCCTAAGCTAGTACCATCTGATTTAAGTACACTAAGGAATTGCCCCCTTTTTTTTTTTTTTAAATATCTTAGCTACTATGGCTCTAAACAAGAAAATATCCTACTTCATTTTCAAATTGAATAGACATTACATTTCCTTGAAAATGCACTGGTTAAAGTTTGACTACTTAACTTAGTAGGTGTCAAAAGAAAATAATTTTTTTTAAAAACAACATAACATTATTTTATTATCCCAACGTTTTGGCCATAACATTGGTGGCCATCATCAGATTAAGAAATAAAAATAAAAATTAAATAAGACAAAGCACATATACGTAGTAAGAAAACGAACATGAAATAATTTTAGTTTGCCAATCTAACAAAAGAACTATTACATACAAATCTTAAGGGCTGCTAACTTGTGGCAATTACTGTGATGTTGTTTATTGAAAGTCTCTTGCAGCAGTAAATAAAACTAATTTACTCCAGGTGTTTTGTTTTTTTTTCTGTTGACTCAATATGAATTCTGTTCAGAGGTTGGTTGTCCCCCCCCCCCCCCCCCCCCCCCCCCCCCCCCCCCACCGCTCAAACTCTGAAAAATATTATATGTAGATAGAGGATCCATAAATATGTAATGGTTTTTAATAAAATTTTGAAATATATTAACTTAGCTATTAAATATGTAAATATAGAAAGCTAAGCTATGGCTGATAAGAGTTTAGAAAAATTACTTTTATTTCCTTTTAATAAAAATGTATTTATTTCCTCTTTTATAAATGTATAAGAATATATTTGTAATATATTTTGGCTGTTTCCCCCATGATCTAATAATTTTTATAAACATTTTTGTTTGAATTCTTATTATAGAGAATATGACAAAAGCATAATTTTAGTTAGGAAGTGGGCAAAATAAATTGGAAAATAAAAGTCTTTCTTCAGAACACTATCAGCCAAGGCTTGCAGTGTTATAAAATAATACTTTCTGTAATTGGAGAGAAAAAATCAACCTCACCTGTCTTGTCTTACTTGCATATGACAACATACGCGCACAAGTTAATCATAATGGTAGTGATCAATAAACAGTAGAAAATATAAAGGTCAAGATAAAGCATAATAAAAAGGGTTAAAATGGTGAAACTTCATAGAACTGTAGAATATCATCACCCTAATCAAAATTCACAGTGTCCTGCTAATCGGTGTGGGGTAATATCCGGCAGGTGCCTTGTTCTACAGCCAACTCTCTTCTCCTACTTCAGTCTATATTTCATTTCAAGAATGCCTCCCGTGTCCCCCAAACACTGTCATCCCATGTAATAAGTGGCCTCCTTCTATCTATACTGGTCTTGTAGGTCTTTCTGGCAGTTCTTTCATGATCCTTAATTATGCCCATCTAAGATGGTCTCAGCTGTTTTAACTTTGAGATTAGCCTATACGCTGACGTTCTGGATCCTTTGTGGTCGTACCCTTCCTTCCACTTTGCAGAGGTAGCATATCACCATAGTTTCGATTCGACTCTAGTGTTTCTCAAGAATGGGAGTCCACAATTCCGAAGAGTATGAGAAGATGGGAAGAAAGGTTGTTTTAGAAATATTCATTTTTGTTTCCTTTGCAA
This sequence comes from Euschistus heros, assembly GCA_003667255.2. Lineage (NCBI taxonomy): Eukaryota > Metazoa > Arthropoda > Insecta > Hemiptera > Pentatomidae > Euschistus > Euschistus heros. The sequence continues at coordinate 240,023 of RCWM02000124.1, forward strand.
TATCTCTTTAACTCGGAAAGTTCCTCCATATGAAACAAAATAATTTCCTGGCCACTCTAATTCTCTGATTCACTTCATCATTACTACTACTGTTATTGAGATGAGCACCTGGATATTTGAAATTATCCACCTGCTCTAATTTCTCTCTATTCACCCATAGTATTCTTATTAAATGTACTATCATTAGGGGTTTCCTTCCTATCCACATGCATTTGGTTTGGTTTATAGTTCACAGGATAATTTCAAAAATAAAAAAATTACACTATTCTCACCATCACAGATAATATAAAAATAAAACCTTTTAAAAGAATTATCGCATGGTTAAATGTCACAAGATGTTATTGGCTGTAATACCCTTTAACTCAGTACTTACAATCGAATAAAGAAATTGGATATAATATATCACTCAGTGCCCAAACTAACTTCCCATCACAAACCTCTAGCGTACTAGATTAAATTCCAAATAAAACAATAATTATAATAATAAACAATTCAATGCAAAAATAAACTGGAAACAATATAAAGGAATAATAAAGAAAAAACTTGAAAACGATTTTCCCTAAGTAACAAAAACAGATCTAGAAAAAGCAGCGGAACATTTTCAAAAGAGTATATTATAATCAATAGCCGATTCAACACAGCAAACATTTAACCAATTCAATATTAAAAGAAATAGTATTAATAAAAATCCCTATATTAATTTATTGATTACACCAAAGGATATGTTCAGACGTAAACACCAACAATAGCTGACATTTCAAAATAATCTAAATATATTTACAAGAACATGATCAAGGATGCAGTCAAAGAGGAACAACATGTCAAAGTAGAAATACTTTAATACGTGCCAACGTTTTAAAACGTTGCCTTGCAGGTCGAAACGTTGGCACGTATTAAAGTATTTCAACTTAGACTAGATATATTTATCTAAACTAATAAATGGACTAATATTTAATCAGGTAAATACACAATGGAACGAGAAGCTCAGTAAAGTCAAAACAATCGACAAACTCTGGTCGATACATGGAATTTTTAAAAAAAGCAAAACATACCAATATCCATTTCTTACCTATTGAAATAGTAACAAATTTTCTCCTGCTGGGAAAAACAATCTGATAGCGGACCATTTAATAAAAATAAGTAATCAAAATAATAATTTAGGAGCCAATAGTTTCACCAAAAGAATAAACAGAGGAAGGAAAAGAAAATTAAACCAAAATATAGATACTCCCCAAAATGCATAGTGTAACTATTCAGAAATTTACAAATTTCTGAAAAAACTAATATGAAAAAAAGAACCCTGTAATGAAGAAATATTTCCAATATGTTAAAAAAATTTCTGCCTGCAGGAATTAAACGATTGGTACAATTGATAAATTCAATGCTACAACTGAAATACTACTACCCACAGATATGGAAAATGGCTATAATTAACACTATTCCAAAACCAAATAAGGATAAAAAAACTTGTAGAAAACTACAGACTAGTAAACTTATTCATGGTGTCTACCAATTTCATTTATCAAAATTCCCGACATATTCCCGACTTTTTCAAGAATTTTTTTATAAATTCCCGACTTTTTCAAAAATATTTCTGGAAATTCTCGCTAATCAATATTTTAATACTGTTGTAATAATAATCCAAACAAATCAATCAATGCATAATTTGCAACTTAACACAGTACAGTTTAAAAAAAAAATAATAATAAAATTAGGAAAAATTAATAAAAAAAAGGCAATTATTTTTTATATTTCACATTACTCAAGATAAAATTCTAGAAACACATCAATGTCGAGTATTGCCATTTTGTTAGAAAATAGTTACGAGGTTGTCGGAAAAAATAACTCCAAAAATATTTCTCCGATCAGAAATTTTCTTTTTTTCCATCTGAAAGCTGGTTGAATTTACTATGAGTCCTCATATATGAAATTTTGATCAAGTCCCATGTATATACCTGGGTATAACTACGCCAGCACGCTGAGAACCCCATACCCTTGTGAAATCCACTTTTTTGTTGCTAACTCCGAAACTATTTACGAGAACTGTTCTGAAACGAAAAATGGACTGGGAATTTTATGGGATTCAAAACACATTTCACATAATAGGTCTCATAGCAAATTTGATCAGCTTTCAGATGAAACAAAGAAATTTCGGATCAGACAAATATTTTTGGAGTTATAGCTAAAAGAGTAACGACAAACGTGTTTTCGCGGTGTGCTACTTATCACAACTTAGCCAAACTTTAGGCGTTGGTGATGTTAATATTTTTTCTAATATTATTTAAAATAACGTATATCTTAAACCGTTAAAAGTATGACAAATACGTATAGAAACATTTTTGTGGGAAATTTTAATTAGCTTTAGTTTTTATTCAAATTATATTTTTCTAGAGTCCACCACCGTTGCCGAGATATTATCGAAAAACCCAAAAATGGGACCTTCTCCACTCCTCCCCACCGTATGCTCACCCCCCAAGAGTCAGACTTATAGTATGTTACTCTTTTAACTACTCCAAACGAAGCCCTGAAGTAAAAAATTATCGCATATTTTATGCACTCTACAACATGTTTATTGGCTGGACTAAACTGTACGGGGTTCTCAGTGTGCTGGCATGGGTGTTTTATGGAACTTGATCAAAATTTCAAACATGGATCGGATAGTAAATTTAACCAGCTTTTGACAAAAAAATAAATTTTTAATCGGGCAAATAGTTTCGGAGAGAGAGTCAAAAAAGTAGTACGACTCAACACAAGTTAGTCAATCTCATCAATCTCTCCCTCACCTACAACTTTAAAACTATTGATCTGAGAAAAAAAATTTATAGGATCAATTTTTTTTCAAATTTGATTCGTTTTAATAATATAAAGAACAAAAAATATACTAAAAGTAACTGATTCCGAATTATTATTTTTTATATTATAACTATTATTCCTGTTATTTGACCAAACAGCTGTGAACTTACGATTATCAACCCTCTTCCCAAACCCGATGCAATAACCTGAGGAATAAGACATATATATATATTTATTTCGCGGTGGACCCACGAAATGAATCTTGAACTTCCCACCCAGACCAGTATAGGGCTTCAATAGAAGTCTTGGGCTCAAAAAAAAAAAGAAGACATATATATATACATATGATGTTTGTTCAAGCATTTTGGGTCTTTTGCACTTGTTCCCTGCATTTCATTTTGAGTTTATTATCATATGTTACCTGTAACCTTACCAAATGTAATAACATGTCAATGAGAGATCGTTTGATTGTTCCTATTATTAAATAAAGGAGATATTTCACAAAATAAGGGACCATATCGAAGATAATATCCCTGTATCTTGGGAAACAATGGCTCTATAGAGCTCACACCCTGATCTCAAATTGTAGTAAATTTAATTTACATTAAAAGTATGTAGAGTGTCTATACCGATCAGACACTTCCTTGACTGACATATTGAGCAAAAACTAAAAAAAAACTGAAAATATTAGCATTGACGACTTTTTCCCGACTTTGGCAAATTTTCTGTAAATTCCTGAATTGTTACGACCACACGAAATTCCTGACATATTCCCGAAATTCCCGACTAGTAGACATCCTGTTATTGTGTGTTTTAGGCAAAATAGCTGAAATAATAATAATTCAAAGATTAAATACATTCATTAAAAATAATAAAATATTTATAAACTGCTGTAAAACCTCGTAAATGCCGCTTAACACTTCTGGAACGAACACTATGACATGAGGAACTCTAAACAGGTAGGCCAAAGACTAAAAACTGTCTCCAGTAGCTAGATACCGTAAAGTAATTTCCATTTTGGTTTTACTTGGAATCGCCTGACGGAATGTGGTGTCTTTTCTGAATAAGTGGTGTCACTAACTCCAATAACTCTTTAAATTTAGGAACTGACACTCTTAAAATGTTGGCATAACATGATGGATCTTCCAATTCTAGTTCCTTAAAACGTCTTGCTGATGCCCCCAGATTGTTTCTTCTTAATATCCAGGATCTAACCCACCAACGCCTTTTCTTCCGTTTCAACATTTGTTCAAACAACTCTCCAACTCCAACATTTAACACACGTCTCAAAACATCACGACACACCAATAGATGACATGTTGCACGCACACACACAATGTTTTGAAGTTATCAACAGCAACTGTACTAGCGGCTATTACTTATAATGTGAACTCTTCAGAAACACTTGCTGATGGAAATATTTACCAGCGGTTGGTTAGTAGTGGCTGCTAAACAGTCTAGTGTGATCGCGACTTGATGGCGATATTTACCAGTGGCTAGTTTGTAGTGGCTGCTAAACAGCCTAGTGTGATCGCGACTTGATGGCGATATTTACCAGTGGCTAGTTTGTAGTGGCTGCTAAACAGCCTAGTGTGACCGCGGTTTTAGCAAACCACGTGATTAAAGGATTAGTAGAAGGCCACTGTACTCTACTGTATGTACACTTTCTGCCAGACTCCCACAGGGAAGGGTTTTATCTCCAACGTTCTACAGTAATTATATCAATGATATACCCAACACATTCACACTACTATAAATGGAAAATCAAAATTAATCACTATAAAACCCAAGCTATACTATTTACAAAGAGATGACCAAAAAATATTACACAACTGACTGTAAATAGAACGCGTGTAACTTGGTCAACTCAGATCAAATATTTAGGGCTTAAGATGGATAAAGAACTGACTTTTACTTCAAACACTGATTAGATATGCAATAAAGCAAACAGGGCTCTGTGTGCTATATACCCATACTTTAATAGCAATTCTAAACTAATACCCATAATAACATATGCATGCCCTTTATTCAGTTATATGTCAAAACTAATTACAAAAAAACTACAAATATTCTAAAACAAATGTCTTAGAATTACTGAAAATTATGCAAACTTCACAAAAGTTAAAATTATCCATAAAGAACTGAGTATACCTTATATTAATGTATACATACATAAACTATGAAAAAAAATCTTTGTCAAATGTAAAAAAATAAAAACCCACTTATAAAAAATTTGGGAACAAGCAGTATTTACATAAAAGAACTAAACATTTATTACTGTAGGATACCAATTTATTTTATTTAATGTTATTTCTATTATTTTTTTTGTTTATTATTCTCTTGAAAATTTTTTGTATTATTTTTTTTCATTGTAAATTATGATTTTATATAGATAATTTAAAGTTATCCAATGGTATATTGTTTTTAATTTTGAGACTGGTCTATTAGTTTTGGTACAGCATATAATTTTTGTGAATTGTAGCAATTATATAAGATCATAAACATTAAAAAAAAAAAAAACCTCCACTACTTATATTAATTAATTAAAAAAACATCCACTACTCCCAACATTGTTTATATGCTGACAATCTGTGAATTTACCCAGCCTCCAACCCTTCCAAGATACTTGAAGTATATGATTGGCAGTGAAGAAGTTGCAACTCAGAAAAAAATAGACAACTCTAATCAGTCCTAAACCTTCCTTAAATACATTTCCCAACTAGCCATTGCTTTATTTCAACATCTAATTCAGTTACAAAGCTCTGTTAAAACCTTCATTTCATCATCTGGAATAACCATAATTCCCAAATCATTTGAAAATCCATCTGAGTCTTCAAGCGACTCCTAAGATTCTGTGATGCCTTTCCCCAAAATCACTAACATCTTTTTATTCTACCATTTTGCAAATATGGACACTTAATACATGGAAAACTATTTGGAACTCCTTAATTATCAATCTTTTGAAAACATCTCAAGTCAGAAACAAAAGTTTATGTGCACCTGATAAGAAGTTCAATGAGCAACAAGGGAGCATAAGGGTGTTAGGAAAAAATGATAGAATTGAATAATAAAATTTATTTAAAGTATACTTATAAGATATACATATTCAATTTTAAAAAGTTTCTAATATTATAGTAGCCAATCAATCAGATTATAAAAAAAACAAAACAATAATGAACAGGAACAAAAGTCAATGCACACTAGAAAAAAACCATGAAAATTATTGTTTTGAAAAAGTTAGCACTTAGTTGCTCCTTCCTTGGCTTTAAGGAAGGAAGTCTTCAAAGTATAGAGCGGACGATTTTTTTTTGTAGTTTTTGGAGCTATTTTATTTCATTTTGAATAATTTGTTTTCAAAATTTTGTGCTTTACAATATTTATCTTAATTTAGCTCCATAAAAATTGTATACAGTTCCATCTGCTGGTTTCAGTCTTTCCTCTCTCACCGTTCCCTAGCAGTTAAAATACCAATCCAACCCCTATCTTCTTTTCTCACTCTTACCTTAAGTATTGCTCAGGGATCCAATATTTCCCTCTCCTTTTCAATTCCTACCTCAATGATCTTCCTAATTCAATTTATCAATGTTTCTACCACCTCTACTCAGATGATTCCCAAATCTACCTTTCCTCCTTCAGAGCTATCTACCGCTCTCACTAAACCTCAGGAAGACCTGAACAGAATTAGTGCCTTGGCAACCTTAAATACATTACAACTACATGAAAAGAGGTTCATACTCCTCTGCTTCCCTCCCTTAATCTTAAATGATCTTCCTATCTCTTTCTACTCCTCAGTTAAAGATCTTGGGATTATTTTTGATCAAACCCTTTTCTGGAAATCTCAGATTGCCCAAATCTCCTAACGTTCCATAGGTCTTCTCAAATTATTCCATCAAACTCATCACCTTCTTCCCCAGTCAACCCGTAAGCTTTTATTATTCCATATTCCATATTATTCAATCATGACAGATTGAAGCAAATCATGAACTGATTTGCCAGGTTTGTCTTCAACAATCTGAGGAGCGCTCCCACGTTTCTCACCTCTATTCCCAATTAAATTAGCTTTGTTCCAATTTCAGCAGACAATATTTCCTTCGAACATTACTTTACTAAATTATCAATACCCTACAGTCAATTCAATAAACACAAGATCTCGTCTTTCTGATCAATATACCCTATTCCATAGAACTTCTGTATTCCAATGCTCCTTCCTCTTCCACTCAACCATTCTCTGGAATTCGATTCCTCCTGATATCAGACAAGCAAAATCCCTGAAAATATTTAAATACCTTTATTTTCAATACATCATTCTTATCCTTCATTCCAATGCTTGCTATCTACCTAATCAGTTAAAACATATGTTATTCCCTAATAAGGTCATTTTGCGTAGGGGTAACATCAATTGGCCTCCCAGAAGCCCCTAGCTTAGGCCACTTGACTATTTTGAATGGGGATACCTTAAAAGTAAGGTCTATGAGAATAATCCGATAAATCAATTGAAGCAAAACATCAGGTCAGAAATGGCAGCAATATCTAGAGCTATGTGTCAGCATGTGATCGCCAATCTTGGTTCCCGATTAGAAGAGTGCCAGCAGCATAACGGTCACCATTTAGATAACGTCATCTTTTCCAAATATTTTCCACTTTATATTGTAATAATTAACAAAAACTTTCTTTATTATTGTAAGTAGTTTTTGTTTTATCAAAGTAACAAACACCCGATACTCATACTCTTTTTGGACACCCTGTATTTACTTAAGAATTGATAAGAAAAAATTAATTAATTTTAAATAATCAACAATGAATGTTTTTACAAATTTTTTATTTCTTCTTTTCCTCCTTTTACAAACTCAATACTGCCATTTAGCAAGGAGGAATAGCCTTTGCCCACCGTTTTCTGTCCTTCATTTTCCAGTATCTCTGGTACAGTGCTCCTTCCAGCACTCCACAATCTCTCAATGTACTCATTGCATACGTTTAGGCCCTCCTCTGGGTTGTCCTCCTTCTGGTCTGGCTTCTAGGAACCACATCACCATATAATCATTACCCATGTGACCATACCATTTGAGCTTCCATTTTTTAATTATTTGATTTGGTGACCTTACACCAAGTTCCTCTTCTTATCTTCGTATCTTAAACAATCTCTTCTTATCTTGCAAATAATTTTTTTAAGATATTTTATTTCCGCAGCTATCACTTAACTGAGATGTTTGTTGATTGATGATTGCCCAACTCTCAAAATTCTCTATTAAAGAGAAAAAATAGAAAAACTATTACATGTGAAACTTTAAAAGATCACACTTACCAAATGGGTAATGAAATCAAAATATTCATCAGGCCATCAATAAGTTGTACAATGAGTGATTCAGCCTTAAATGTATCACAATTCAGGGATCCTGTAATAAAAACAATAAATCTTAGATATGAGGAACTTTATCACCATTAATACAAATATAAGGGGTGATCAGATTGCATCACTTTTTTGTTATAAACTTTGATTTTAAATACCGAAAAAATTTATTATTTAACCAAGTGGTGCAATGAACCATACCTAGAAGATGTGAATAGACAGCCACTGGTTATATGCCTTTAAAACGAAAACAGACTCTGTTTATTAAAACAATCCATAACTCATCTCTGCTGAGAAATTGTTATGCCATCGTAGAGAACTTTAACTTGATCATGTACAACTGGCTGTTCAGATACCATACACACAGCAGGAACTCAATAACTCCAACACCTTCATCATTCAAAAATCTTGTAGCCCTGATAAACTTCCATTTTTTACTTTACCGAGAAAAAGTTTAAAGAAATAATAACACCAGAAATGAAGAAAACGACAAAAATAAGAAAAACAGAAGAATAGCTTCATTAAAAAAAAAGCTTGAACATCTGAGAGAGTTATGTGAATGCATTTGGAAGGATGAGGACTTTAGGGCAACAATATGTTTACATGTGTTGGTGACCTTAAGGAGTTAATAGAACAGTAACATTTCAGTCAACTCACTAAACACAAGTTCTTGGAATGAACAGAACGGGTGTTCTGTTTATACTTAATACAACATGGTACTTAATTCACAACATAATTAATTTGTTCTGTAAAAAAAATTAAACCGTTTTTGTTTACTTATTTCTTTAATCATTCACTAATATTGTATTGTTTTTTTATTTAAAGCCTTGGTAGGTAGAAGCCTCATGATTCTTTAACTATTCTTTTAAGTTATCATAATTTATATATTTTGAATTCACTTTAATTTAAATATAAATTCTTTCATCATTGATAACCTAAATGGTCACGCACTGTGTTAGGAGAAAGATGGAAAATCCTGTAACAAGGGAGTTGGAGATGAGACAAATATCATTATTACCTAATTTATGGGTCAAACAAAGATCTAAGTTGTAACTTGAAATCTCTTTACATTTTGCAATATTGAATTTATCATTTTATTTTTTTTATTTTTATATGTTTCAATAGTTATTTTTTACTTGTCCTTTAAAATATTTTCATCATTTGTTCACTTATGAAAAACAGTTGGGCACATTTAGAATTAAAGAGGATTAAATTTGGAAGACCCATCAAGCTAACAGGGAATTTATATTTATTAAATAAACATAAAAGGATAGTAGCATGCAAATTGGAAATATATTACTCACCACGGCTCTCAATATGTTTTATGACTTCACATTCAGGAAATTTATGAACCAGGTGTTGCAAGTAATACCTTGTAACCAGCAAAGCATTGTATATTTGTAAACTGTATTTAGTACTGCAAGAAAAAAATTACATTATCGAAAATACAAACATAAATCACTAAAAGATAAATAAAATAACATAAAACTAATAGGTAAAGGTTAGGATTAGTTTTCAAATAAATGCTCATAAATTAGATCTATTATTACATTACACTAAGATATTACTATTTCAAAAAATGCTGGAAGACGTTTATGTAGTTATCTCCTAAAGAGAATATTCCAATTGAAGGCATTGATGCATAATTCAATAACTACTATAACAACCTTTAAGAAACAGAACAGCTTTACAACTCAGTTCATAATAAATGTGGAACTGTCAGTTTCAAAAATGCTCATCATTTATTTAAAACAGATTATAGTTAAATTTACACAAAAAGATTGACAATGAATAAATATTCAAATAGAGAGAGGATATACAGTAAGCAACAAATGTTTTTGTACGCCTACTAAATTTACTAAAATATTATTACTTCAACACTCATAGTAGAAAAATAATTTTTTAATGATTACTCTATAAATATAAAAAAGATCAAACTGGCCCCAGCAAAAATTTGTTCCTACTTATGTTCTAAAATAAATTTAAGTAACAACATTGAACCAACCACTGCCACTGCTCCACCCCAAAATACCTTTACACAGGGTGTCCCGAATTTAAATGGCAAAACTTCAGGAACTTATAGGGGGCCGATAAACTAAGACAAAAAATCCTTTAGAGATTTGTTCGTTTTTGCTTAGAGAAAATCGCAAAAAAAGAAACAAAACAAAAATGTTACAGGTAGCGATTATCACCTTTCAAAGTTCATCAGGCTAGGCAGTGAGATATGTAAACACTTAATGTTATCCTTTACATTCTTTTATTTGTTTACATTTTGGCTTCCTTCTAGAATTGTAATTCCTAAATCAGTCTTCAGTCAGTTACTCAGATATTTTTGTGTGAATAGCATCAGCCACAATGCCGCATACATATTCTTATGTTGAATACGCTGATATGATTTTTGTGTATGGTTTCTGTAATGGTAATGCTTTAGAAGCAGTGCAGGAGTATGCGCGGTTTCCAAATAGAAGAGTGCCTAATTGACGAGTCTTTCGTTAACTTTTAATAGACTACGAGAGATTGGGTCATTCTTAATACGCAATGAAGGCGACCTATACGACCAATTCCAGGCAGCAATAAGAGCAGATTATCGGAGAAGAAATTGTGTCCAATGCCACTTCGATAACAATCTTGAGACAAGCATCCGAAGAGCATCTGCTGCATTAGCAACATCGCGGCAAGCAATATGGCGAACTTTGAAAGGTGATAATCGCTACCCATACCATCTTCAAAAAGTTCAGAATTTATTACCTCAAGATTATGTCAAGAGATTGAATTTTAGTAACTGATTTCTTGACAAAATTCGCGATGATAATTTAATTCCATTAAAAATTATATGGACCGATGAAGCTACCTTTACAAGAGGAGGAATTGTTAATCAAAGAAATTATCATGTATGGGCTCTTGAAAATCCCAGAGCTATTAGAGAGAATAGGTTTCAGCATGAATTTGCTATTAACGTTTGGCTTGGAATTTGGAACGGATTACTGGTTGGACCATATTTTTTACCTGGAAGATTGAATGGTATCACATTTAGACATTTTTTGGAGAACAACTTTTCTAATTATTTAGATGACATTCCCTTACAGCAGCAGATTGAAATGTGGTTCCAACTCGATGGATGTCCAGCTCTTTATAGCAGAGTTGCTCGAGCTTGGCTGGATATAAATTATCCACAACAATGGATTGGACGAGTAGTAGAGTGGAGGAGTAGTACCTTGGCCACCCAGATCATCTGATATGACACCCATGGATTTCTTCGTATAGGGAACCTTGAAGCAGAAAGTTTATTCGGTGTCAATCAACTCAAGAGAGCAATTAAGAGACCGAATCATAGATGCAGTGCACTAAATATCATCAGAACAATATTTAGCTGCAATTTATCAAGTGAGTGCTAGATGTAATGCTTGCATTGGTGTAAGAGGACAACATATTGAGCAATATTTACATTAAAAAGAACATAACATAAATATAAATGTAAATAAATAAGTATTAAAATGAAAACTTGTTTTGTTTCTTTTTTTGCGATTTTCTCTAAAACTAAGCATAAACGAGCAAATCTCTAAAGGACTTTTTGTTTTAGTTTTTCGGTCCCCTATAAGTTCCTGAAGTTTTGCCATTTAAATTCGGGACACCCTGTATACTAATATAGAAAACACTAAATAAATGTTAAAATTTGAAGTTGTTAACTTCTGATAAACTTTCTCACATTTTTTTAAATTTTGTTTTTATGTAGAAGTGGTTTGATTGAATTAATACTACAATCTGTATTACCTTAAGGTAATTAGTAATATAAATGACAACAAATCCATTCACACAATATGAACAATGAATATTTCCACATTAGGGAAGTGGAAATAACAAATTATGAATATATAAAACTTTCATTCATATTAGACGAATTTAGTGGAGCAGTGGTTCGATGGTGTTACCTTAGGAATATTTAAAATGGCATTTCATAAAAAGAATATACAGATGTATTTAGTCACTGACATATCGTGAACCGATATTCAGAGCTTAAAATATCATTGATATGGAATATCAATATTTTTCTTAAGATACTCATCCCTACTTGGAACATTTAAAACACATCTTTCTCTCCAAACTAACGCTCTTTATATGGATGTTAAATAATTATATGGATGTTTCACAACAAATGTAATTCTAATATTTCAGACATAAAAAATTAGCCTACATCTATAGTTTTCTTATGATAATGTTTTAATTTTTGGAAAGATAATTTTTGATTTCCTATTTTTTTTTTTTTTCTTTCTTTTTCATTACCATTTTACTGTTTTTTCTCTACAATATTGTTTATAATATTAACTTCAATATCGTCTATTTTTTTCTTTTGTTCTCATGTAAATTTGTGTCCAATTTTATTTATCTTGTTTTATTTTTAAAATATCTAGGCCAGATATGATTATACTTTGTGTTATGTAATGCTATTCTTAAGAAACTTAAACCCGGAATAAAGTTTTTTCCATAGTAAAAAATATGTACTTGATCTATGCAAATAAATAGTAGAAATCGAAGTTCATTTTCTCAAATTTTCACTAGTGCACAAAAACTTTTGCTGCTTACATAAGTTAACTGTAGGAAATTATGGAGAAACTAATCAGGGATGCAGTCAGGAGAGTTGAAAAACACACCCAGGTTGATAAAACCACAAATGAAGTTAAAATTATTCAGCCTGCCTAGCAGGCCTTCTTTAGGGCTCTAAATAACAAGACAAGATTTGACTAAATGGTGTATAGAACAAAAATTAAGTATTATGAATAAGTAACTAATGTAAATTATAAAATAAAAATGGATTATGACTAGATGAGTAATAACATGATAATAATGAATGAAATAGAACAAAAATAATATTTAATCTAATACATTATTTTATGGTTATGTGGTCATTTTTTTTTTAATCATTATTTTCATTTCATTTCATTTGTTACACATGTGTAATTATTTTTTGTTTCCCCTTTAACTCATCTTTTTAGTCTAGATCCATTTTTTGGTTATAATTAGCATTGCTTACTCATTATTTATAATACATTACTTCTTTGTTTCGTGAAATCTTGTCTCATTATTTATGGCCCTATAGAACGCTTGCAAGCCGAAACATCAGCACCCCAACAAAGTTTCTTTTTAACCTGTTTTTTTTTTTTCACCCTGTTGTTATTATGTTTTATTCCAACCTAATTCACATTCTAAAAAAGTAAACCTATTTCTTTTTCCCTCTACTCTATCTCTTTCTCCTATAGCTCCCCTTATCAAAAAACCTGTTTTTGATTTAAAACAAAAGCCCCCACGCCTCTCTTCTTGTCATTGTTCTACAGTTGCCCTCAGTTCTCTTTCCTGACAAGAGTATCATGATGAAATATTTTTAGTTTTAATATTTTTTTTTTCCTGGTATGTTTTAATTATAACTTTTCTCTGCTTCCTTATTTACAAATTAATTTCTACTTATTCATAACTTCTCTTTTGATCATCTGATATCTTATTTATTTTACTGTATTTTATTTATAATTGTACAATTTACAATATTAGATCATAACTTTTTCTTTTCTTCTTATTTATTAACCTTATTATGTTTTATTTATTTATTTATTTCAAAAATTGTTAATTAACCTAATTATTTTTTATTTTTATTATTATTTTTTTCTTTCTGTATTTGACTTATTTTTGTTTTATCCCTGGTGATGAACATCAAAGTTGGCCGAAACGGCAAATAAATATGTTTGTCAAACATTTCCTTTATTTGACTGATCCCCAACAACATCTTACTCTCTTTACTTATTGGACGCCTTAGGGCTAGAATCATCAGTATAAAGAATGAGGAATAGTCCAGTAAAATAACGCTCTAAAAGTACGGTCCGTTTTCAAGAAAAAACTGCCTAACTTTTATTTTCAACGGATCTTTATGTTTCTAGGGGGGCTTAATCCGAATCTGAAGTTTGTTACAAAGGCAGACGTCGGCTTCATACCTAAATATTATTGCATTATAATTAACCTTAATTATATTGCAATATTTTAAATATTAATTGTAGCTGGAATTATTACCTATGAAATGAAAAAAAACTACTCCGAAATTGGACCATTTACCGCGAAGATATCGTCTTGGGGAAAAGTGTAGAAATTGGCCAACTCCCACTTCTCCGCAAAAACATGTTTGTCGTACTTTTTTGCCTAACTCCGAAACTATTTGTCCGATTCAAAATTACTTTTTTTTCATCTTAAAGCTGATTAAAGTTACTATTAGACTATAATATAAGAAGTTTTAATAATGTCTCTTAAAAACATGCTAAAAAAACCGTTCTGTTGTGAAATTCATGAGTTTTTGAAAATTTTTCACAATAACTTCGAAACTATTCGTCCGACTCAAAATTTCTTTTTTACTATCTAAAAGCTGGTAAAATTTACAATTAGACTCTATATATGAAGTTTTAATCAGGTCTCTTGAAATACACACGCCAGAACGCTAAAGATCCCGTACTTTTAAGAAATCCCCGTTTTTTTTAAACAGTTTTTGCTAAAACTACAAAACTATTTGTCAAATCCAAAATTTCATTTTTTCATGACAAAGCTGGTCAAATTTTCTATTAAATCATATATCTTTAATTTATATAAAACACCACAAAACACCCACGTCAGCCCATTGAACATGTCATTACTGTCATATTTTCCCAAAGTATACACATTTAGCATGCTAGCGTATAGCGTATTGGCATGTGTATTTAGAGAGACTAAAAATTCATATATAGAATCTGTAAGTACATTTGACCAGCTTTTAAATAAAAAAAAAAGAAATTTTGAGTCGGACGAATAGTTTCGAAGTTATAGTGAAAAACTTGCAAAAAGTCATGAATTTCACAACAGAACGGGGTTTTTTTAGCGTGCTTTTAAGAGACATTATTAAAACTTCATATATAATAGTCTAATAGTAAATTTAATCAGCTTTAAGATGAAAAGAAGTAATTTTAAATCGGACAAATAGTTTCGGAGTTAAAGACAAATAAATACGACAAACATGTTTTTGCGGAGAAGTCGGACTGACTGCCAGTTGGCCAATTTCTACACTTTTTTCCCAGAAATTTTGAGTCGGACGAATAGTTTCGAAGTTATTGTAAAAAATTTTCAAAAAGTCATGAATTTCACAACAGAACGGTTTTTTTAGCATGTTTTTAAGAGACATTATTAAAACTTCATATATAATAGTCTAATAGTAAATTTAATCAGCTTTAAGATGAAAAGAAGTAATTTTAAATCGGACAAATAGTTTCGGAGTTAAAGACAAATAAATACGACAAACATGTTTTTGCGGAGAAGTCGGACTGACTGCCAGTTGGCCAATTTCTACACTTTTTTCCCAAGACAATATCTTTGCGGTAAATGATCCAATTTTGAAGTAGTCTTTTCATTTTGTGGGTAAATTAATCTGATGACAAAGAGAAATACAGAACTTTAGAAAAAGGTAAACCACATAATGCTGGAAGAGTGGAATATAGGAATTGTATGATTAGTGCTTAAGAAAGGTGATACCTTGATTTGTGACAACTATATGGGTATATCACAGCTGAATATTGCCTAAAAAGTGCTATCCTACAAAATGTTAGCCAGACTATTGCAATAAGTAGAAAGCAACATCAAATACTATCAATGTGGCTTGTGCAAAGGTAACTCAACGTCAGACCAAATATTATAAATATAAAAACTTATCCCATCCATGTTAAGACTATCGATCTATAATTCCATTAGTCTCTACCAAGCAATGCATGATTAGAACATTCCCACAAAATTAATAAGAATGGTGATCAAAAAAGCTAGATTTAAGTGCCAGATAAGAACTCAGTCTTAGCTCTCCAATCCCATAAGTATGTTGAATGTACTTAAGAAAGGTGATGCCTTGGCTTGACTATTATTTAATATTTTTCTTTAATACTAGACTAATAAAGTTACATGAGACTGGTATTCAAGTAGGAGTGTCCAATTATTTGCATATCGGGTTTATATATCTGGGAATATACATTAATTCCAAGAATTGTGTTTCAAAACAAATTGGAAAAATGATAATGACTACTGATAGAAGCCTATGGGTCTGAATATTAGGTTCTAAAGTAAACCAACAAGCAAAGGCTGAATGTGTATGAAGTAAACTCTTGTTTGAAGAAAATATATAGGCCTGTCTAACAGAATGAGATTGGGAAGAAGTAACAGAGTGTTGATATCAATGAAAAAAACAAAGATACTGTGATCATCTGTTCTGTCAAGGAAAACAAGCTAAAATGGGCAAGTTCAAATGATTACCCAAGAATCATGAGCCACACACCAATCGGAAAAAGGAAGTAGGGACAACTGAAGAATATATGGCTGAATCTGGTTGGGAGCAATGAGGAGAGACTGGATGCTTAAATTTGATGGCAGTTTGCTGGGATCAGAGAAGAGTAGAGGAAATTTCTTTTGGAGGCCAATGCTCGGCCCAGGTAAACATTCTTGGATATTTACAGCATGCTCAAAATCCAAACACTCAGGCTCTAGTTCCAAGGATGTATTTATGTCTCAACATTCACTGCTTATTTTTTCCTCATATACAATATCATTTATTCTCTGAAAAAAGTAATATAAATCTATGAAGTGAAACATACATACACCCTTGGAACTGAACTAGAGCCTGGGTGTTTGGAATTTGAGCATGCTGTAAATATCCAAGAATGTTTACCTTATTCCAAAGTTCTGTGCTCTAATCTGTCTCTTTGTCGTCAAATCATTTTAATCTGATTTGTAATAGACATACTATTTTATTTTATTTTTTTTACCATTTGTACTTTCAATCTTTCTAGCAGGGCAAAATTATTCTCTGCTACATCTTTGTAATATCTGCATATTGGCATTATTCTTTTTATCTGTCACATACGTAATGTTTCTTCAGCTGTTATTTGCAGGCTAGCCTTGATTCCCTTCCGTATTTTATCTAAGTCACAATAACCTTGCATCAATTCCTTTGTGTGATTGGCCTTCAGTATTTCGTCCACTTGATCTCAAAGTGTTTTATCCTTTCCTCATTCTCTAATTCTTGAGTATGATATCATATTTGAATATGCCTTTTCCATTCTTTATATGGGAGATTCTAACCCTAAGGCATTCAATGAGTAGAGTGGTCACTGTCTATATTTGAACTATCATACATTCTTACATCCAAGAGGTTCAATAGGTGTCCGTGAGTATATGATTGTCTATGAGTAAGTGATTAATTTGATTAGTTGTTAGTCATTATTAGAAAAATTCTATATGGGCTGTCCACCCGTGCTGAACGGCCCAGTACGGGCAGGCTCTATACTCAGGACTATTTGAAAAAGGCCTCCTGAGGATCTTTTGAATATTTAGTTAGCGCAGAAAAAAGGGAAGTTTTATAATTTTGTGGGCCAAACTGTCGTCGGGGGTATTAAAGTACGGAATTAAAGTTAAAGAGATCCTGGAAGATAACGATATTGCAACCTCAGTTCAAGAGTCGGAAAATACAAATGCAGGCAGTGACAGTGAAGAAGAACCAGCAGACGATGACTCAGTCCCTTCACCACATTCTATAGCTTTTACGGCGTTAGAAAAAGTGATGACTTGGTACGACTACACTGCCAGAATGTAGTAAAGTTCAGCTCTCGCTACTTAAGAGAATGAAGGACTTGGCTGGCAGAAAACGAGCAACCAAAAATTAGCAATTTTTTTAATGATACATATACCTAAGTGATTTTGTACAGTTAGGTTTAGAGTGTTTCTTTTTGTGTACTGTAAGTATTCAGTGCTCTGTTTGTTTCCATTGTATGTACTCTACATATTTCTTCAAGAAACTAACTACAGTAATGTACATAATATACATATGTAAGTACATAAAAACTATTTTTTATTTCCTGTACTGTATTTTTAATTATGGGTCTACGCGACATTTCTAGGTTATGTTTGCAAATCCGAACAAATCGGTAAACCGAACTCCGATTGGTTCGGATTTTCGATGCTCTACTGTACTAATGTTTTTTGAAAAATCCTCTACCAGCCATCAGTGCATGCTAGATTCCTGTATGGGCCCAGTGCCCGCAAGGCTCAACACTGCATTCCCCATAAATAAAATTATAGTATGTTGGTCAAAACAATTTTGTTATACAAGACCAAAATCATCCCCTCCAAAACCCACACTTCCAAAGATAACCATTTTTTATTGAAGTCAATTTTTTATTACCTTAAATATAAAATAATTTATTCTAAACATTTACACAATTACAGAATTTCGACCTCAAAGACATAGATTTTTTTTCCTCCTGAGAAGAAATTAATATTATATCAATTTCACAGTAATTTTTACTGTTATTGGTGGTGAGCTCTACTAGAAGTAACCAGAAAAAGTATATGAAATTTTAAAAGACGATTGTTATTGTCATTCAGAATAAAGTAATATTCCAGCAAGACAACGCTCCTGCCCATCTTTCACACTCATTGTCAGTCAAAGGAAAACTCAGCAATGGAAATTTTAGCATCTTGCCCCCTTACAATTCTGATATTGCACCACCCTGACTAAGATTTTTTCCTGTCAATGGCACATTTTTTGAAGGCCAGCACTTTGAAAACAACAAGGATGCCAAATCATGGTTTAAACCAAGGACTGATATCACCACCAAATTCAACTTCAGACATAAATTAGGGTTAGGTATTTGACAATGATGGCATTGAAAAATGGCATCTGATTTAGAAAAAAAAAAAAAAAAAATTGAGAAGATTTCCTCCTGAAATTAAAATAACACTGCATAAACGATAATGTCACAACTGATTTTACTTTTTACAGCTCCCAATTTTGGTTAGGTAGTCTGTTTTTAACGACATGGACAGAGTACTACTAGGGCAAGGTTGTGCTGGGCTAATAAGAGCTGATGGCTTTATTATGCTTATATTAGGTAAAAAGACTTTAGTAACAACCCCAATTAGAATTATATGCTATGCTAATAAAACAGCAATTTCTCTAAATCTAAATTTTAATGCTAGACAACATTAAATCTATTATTTATGATAAAAATTAGAATAATTTATCTCATATATTAAAGCTATTTAATATAAAAATATACATTACAACTAGATTAACACAAATACTATTATTACAAGAAATCTAAAGAGAAAATCACCAATAAGGTTAACTAAACCCCTCATGTTTTTTTTTTTAAGTATTTACCCACATTTCATTATTTGAAGACTGGAGAAGATAACTAGTTTTTTTCAAAAATAACCTCAAAAGTGTTCCAAAATTTCCAGTTTTTAAGTTGTTTATAGCTAAATGATTGAATAAAAATTTATTCTTTTCAAAGAGCTTCTTGTCATCTTCCCTGTAATAAAATAAATATTAAAATAAAATAAGCATGTTTCTTTAATTAATTTCTAAATTATAATCGTAACTGGGGTGGGGAGTTTACATTCCAATAATCTTGTAAGTTTTAAACTTGGTAATTTTTGAAATGATATGTAACTTCTATTATTAGTTAAAACATTTACAAATTTGAATAAAGTACAATTTTTCTACTTTTATAATCACCACATATTTTTACAAATCATAAAAAAAAAAAAAAAAAAAAAAAATCTAATTTTATACTGGTGACAATGGATTATATATGATAGGCGAAATAATAAATGAAGACAAATAATATAGGCTAGCAAGAAAATGAAAGTAAAAAAAAATCTGAAAAGTAAGCTATAAGTAAGAGTATTGACACTTTTAAAAAGGATTTGGCTGAGCAATAAAGTGATATAATTATGGATATATAATAGAGAATATCTGATAAGATTCTATTCAGGAATTTAATATTATTCTAAAACTTATATAAAAAAAGGAATGAGGAACTGACAACATAAGAATATTACATAAATATAAATATGAATAAGAATAATAAAAGCTAGTTTACATTGTCAATGGTTTATATGGAAACGATAATAGATCATTCCAAAATGCATCTTGTATGGGTATATGATCTTTTCCAACAAACTTGAGCAAAAAATCATTTTGGGATAAATCTTGATTTAGGCTACTACTCAAAGCACCCATTGATATATTCTTTAAACGCTGAGTCAATTAACAATAAATCTGTAAAAAAATAAAATAAAAAAAAAATAGATATAAGTAAATAGAAATATCCATATTAGATGTACTTATTTCAAAATTTTCATAGATAATTCAAATAAGAAAAAAGTTCCTCCTATTTTCTAGAGGCTGGTTATAATTACGAGGGTGAATCAAATATAAACGGTAATTTTCAAAATTATATTTATTGAATAATATTATACAGAAACTATACCTTCAACATTTTTCAATGTAGTCTCCTGCATTATCTACAAACTTCTGCCACCGATTTGGAAGCTTGAATATTCCCTGTTCATAAAAAGACTGAGGGCGAGTTTTTAACCATTCGCGCACGTGCTTTTCGACGTCTTCATTGTTTTCAAATCGTTTTCCTCCAAGATTTTTTGAGGCGCATCGTCACTTGTGATGAGACGTGGGTCCACCATTACACCCCCGAATCGAAAATGGCAAGTAAGGAGTGGCGAAGGAAGGATGAAGGCTGCCCAGTGAAAGCCAAAACTCGTCTCTCAGCCGGAAAAGTTCTTGCAACAATTTTTTTTGACTCAAGGGGAGTTCTACTCATTGATTTTCTTCACGATCAACGAACAGTGAATGCGGCTTACTACTGCCAGGTGCTACAGTCAGCAAAAACCAGTTACCGGAGCAAAAGACGAGGTGTGCCCATTACAGATGTCATCCTTCTCCATGACAACGCAAGGCCTCACACCGCATTGTTGACAAGGGATAAATTGGAAAAAATGGGCTGGGAAACTCTCGAACACCCTCCTTACAGTCCAGACCTGTCCCCTTGTGACTATTTTTTGTTTGCGCCCCTGAAAGAATCACTTGGAGGAAAACGATTTGAAAACAATGAAGACGTCGAAAAGCACGTGCGCGAATGGTTAAAAATTCGCCCTCAGTCTTTTTATGAACAGGGAATATTCAAGCTTCCAAATCGGTGGCAGAAGTGTGTAGATAATGCAGGAGACTACATTGAAAAATGTTGAAGGTATAGTTTCTGTATAATATTATTCAATAAATATAATTTTGAAAATTACCGTTTATATTTGATTCACCCTCGTATAACAGGTTTATTAGACATCCACTAACCCAATTTAAGTGTAGGGTAGGATTATGATCTTCATCACTTTCACTGCAGTGAGATTAATAACAAAACAATGAGAGAACAAAAAGAGAATATAAAAAAAAAAAAAAAATTAACATTTTATCAACTATGTTATAAATTAAAGGGCAAGAATCACATCTAAAAGGGTCTGCTATGTTCATAAAAACAACACCTTAGGACATACACCATTTCAATTTTATGACATTATTATATAAAAACGCTTGTGGTTCAGGAGCTATAATATTTTTATCATCTTGGTAGCCATGGAAATGTTTCATGCCATGATAAAATCTTAAGATGAATAAATGTATTAATAGAACATTATGCACTCTCAAAAAGAGACCTGGAAACATCCACAGTAAGAATTACCCAAAAACTGTTGATAATATTAGAGAAGTTGATTTCAAGAACCCTAATTTTTCTTTAATAGACCTGCAGCTCTAAACTTAGAAAAGACATTGTGGAATCTTAAAGCAAGACCAATGACAGATGAGCTATTCATTAATTATTAATGAAAGTAAAACAGAATATATGTGAATTTCAAGAAATAGTTCACTTATAGAACAATGTTTCTTAACAGACATTCTTTTTGTGTATTTTATGTATTTAAGTAACTGGGATTGCAAATTATTAAAATAATACATAAAAGGAAAAAAATATTGAGGAGACAGGAGCAATAACAGCAAGCACGCAATAATAGAATAGTAAAATAAAAAATGTTGATTTCAAAGTTCAAACTCGTTATGAAAACTTTTAAGATTCCTAAAATATTATTCTGTTAAAATTTCTTTATAACTATCAAACCACAAATAGTAATTAATGCCTCTAATAATAATTACTACCAATTTTTCGTTCATATTAAGGCTGCTTACCAACAGAAAAAGATGATGCCAACCAATGAGGGATGTCATTGAGCTCCAAGATACTGCCAGACCACATAAAGGGATCTGAAAGTGTGAAAAATTAGAAGGTCTCTTCTGAGAGACACTTAAATACCCTCCTTACAGACCTTACCTCTAAAAGTTTAAATTCCATTATTTAGGCCAATTAAAGAAGAATAAGGACATTTTTATCATGCATGAGTGGAGATCATCATATGCACTTAGTTTACAAAATCATCAGATAATTATTATAGAGGGAGAATGAAAAAAACAGATAAGGGAATGGGGCTTCAGTCCATCACTAGTGCTCCAGCCCCTTCTGCTGTGCAAAATAAATTATATTGAGTTATATCTAGTTCCGACCAGCCATAAATATTTCTACACAGTTATGTAGCAACTTTTGCCTCTTTTAAGATATGAACTCACAGACAAGGATCCATCTCCATTGGAAAGGGCCATTCAGGGATTGATTACCTCTTGAGTGAGAGTATAGAACATAGTGTGATCTGCCAGATATTATATAAAATTAACAGAGGAACTACTGAAATCTAAACAAAATATCAGTAACAGTTCAATAACCTCAAAAAATTATTGAGGCCAACCTAGAAATTACCAGAAACTCTGATATCTAAGAATAAGTATAGAAACTATAGTTAAAAGCTTAAGGAAGGGACATTTCAATAAATCTGAAAGTGATAATGTATCTCAGAAATTAATTGTGTATGTGCTATCCCATTTTCGACTGGATTGCTAGTAATAAAATGATACCAAAACCGTTTTCAAAGAAGGTTGGTAAGTACAATAAATAATTCCATTCTCATTCATAACTCAATTTTTTAACTACTTTGAAATTCATAAATTTGAACATATGCAAAATGAATACACATGGGCTAGTGACAACTTTTTAATTACTAACAAAGAATAATCATAATAATACCAACACCAATGAGAATAATCACAAGAACTGATAGAACCAGCAAAAAGAAAAGCTTGAATTGATAATTTAAATGTATAAAAGCAAAAACCAAAAAAAAAATTTTCAATAGTGAAACTCCTGGAAATGGGCACAAGACTAACATCAAAACTGGGTACACAGGTATCACTAGGGGGTGACCAACTTCTGCACTACACATTTTATTGCTTACAAAATTTTCAGTGTTTTTAATAAGACATGAATTGTCTCTTAATCATATCCAACACGGCAACATATAACATAATGTCTAGTTATTAGCAAGTTGTTACCAGCAATGACTAAAGAATTTAAAAAAATAAAATATAAAACTGGAAACAGTATTGTCTCCAGTAATAAGAACTCCTTGGGAGTTCTTTATTTCTACAATCAAAAAAATGAACTTTCACTTAAGTAAAACTATTCCATTACTATATCTAAAACATTAAAACAGTATTTGATGAATTATAAAATTCATTAGGAAAAAGAAACCCATTCAGGAATACTTCAGAAAAACAATCATTAAAATGAGCTGAGGTCATTTATCAGACATTACTCTCTGAACTTTGATGAAAAAAATACTCAAGTAAATAAGTTGAATGTGAAAAAAGTGTTAATACCAATACATCATATAATGGCAGTATAGATTTGATTGCCCAGGTAAAATACATAATTTGCCCCATGAGCAACACAAAAAGCTTCAGCATTCATCCAACTAATAGTGTTAAGATGTTCTGATAGTGACCACAAGATTCCATAGGTTTTAAAATTAAAAAATGACATAAGGAATAAAATACAATTTTAAACAATTCAGTAATTTCTTATTAGCATGCCAAATTAGGAGCATATGACGGCATTAAATTCAATAATTAAAAATATGGATAAATATGCTATACTTAAATAAATTAATAAGGCTTACAATTTTTCCTTAATAATCACTAAATTTAAAAGATACTTTATCTCACATATTATCTAATTGAATCATATCTAGATAAAAAATAAGTGATATTCAAAACTAAATTGATAAATCTAAATCATGATAAATGGCAGTTAATTAACACATCAAACTCATTTTTAACTTTCAAAAATAAGAATAAGATCATAGTTACTTGAAAAGCCTAATACAAAAATAAAATAAATGCTAATTACATATTTTCAAAATAATCTAAACAGGTCTCCCAGTAATGGTTATCATTGTAATTGGTAAACTTCTTTTCTTCTTTTCCAACTACAAATAATAAAAAGCATCACATTGAATTAAACCATGAAAAAAATATATATAATGAAACATTATAATTAAAAAATATATTGACCATTTTCAAGGAAAATAAATGTACAATACAAGAGAAAATTTTAAAACTGTCCATTAATTCCCTTAAGATGTTACTGAATATCTACTAAAGTATGGTACTACAGCTTTACAATAAACTAAAGAACGATAACATTTTGAAAATTTCGAATTTTAATACATATTCCTTCACAGTAATTATTAATTCCCACCACAAAATACTGAACAAGAGTAACGTGTTCAATAACCATAAGATAACCTCATCAAAATATTGTCCAAAGAAGTTTCGCTCTTGATCTTATCTGTTTGGAAAGAGTTTAATAAGTATTTTCTCAGCCAAGTTCTAAAAGATCTTTTTTTTCTACCATAGCCTTTATTACACACCTTATGAAGTCTTGCCATTTTTTTAAATTTTATAATAAGCCATTTAAATCTGTTACAGACCATTAACGTTTTTATTAAACTGATATATTGATGGTAGAGTTGGACAAAATTAATTCATGATTAATTATTTGACAACTAATTTCATGGAATCAAGTTTTTCAAGTCGCATCATAATCTGTAATCTATTTATTGGGGTAGGTAAGTGTTAGTATAATATACGTATACAAATATTCAAATCTGGACGGTATGATTAATTAATCGTTCAGTTTAGTTTTGATTACTCATTGAGTCTCTATTTGAAAGATTATTAGGTCTCATTTTACAGGGAATTGATGATCATTCACAAGGTGAGTGTATAGTTTTAATAATTTTTCATAAAAACTACGTTACGAAATTTGAGTATGTAAACTTTTAAAGCTAATTACTAAAATTGGTCAAAAATCCTCTTTTTGTAATTATTTGTGCTTAAAAGACAATCAGAATGATAATTTGCCATTTCCAGGTGTCCCAAACTGCCCCTTTAAAATAGAGGAGTGCCCATTTGTTTTTTTTTAAAAATCAGAAAAGAGTATAATCAATAGGGAGGTTTTTATCCAAGAGGGTGGAGGCCTCTTTTCAGTGCCGCGAGTTGGCAGTACATTCATTTTTTATAAATTAATTAAATATTGTTAGTCCCTCAAAAAAATTTAATAACAAAGTAAACCTTTATTGAATTTCGCTATCAAGATAATGACACGAATGCCTCGGATTAAACTGCGATTCGAGAACCTAAACAGAAATGGTTAAATTAAGATTTCATTTTTCACTTGCAACATCGCAAACTATCTGGAAAACTACGAAGAACAACGGTGTCCGGAAAGAGTTCGATAAAGACTTAGAAAAGGTGCGTCCATGATCTAGTCAAGACGAGATTATAAGAAAAACCTGAGTTTGCTCTTAAAAGGACAGAATGGATATCCTCTTAGATATTAGATCCTCTAAAATATTTTATGACTTCTTCCTTCATTGGAAAACATTTTATTTTTAAATATCTTACTAATATAACTAATATGTACTTTCATTTCAAATATTTAATGTTATTTATTATCTTCACCATTTACTCAACCACATTATGGAACGAAATATGTATGCTCGTACTACTAAAACTATCCACCAAAAATTTAAATTAAACCCAGTTTGTAAGTATTATGCTATAACTTTTTATTCAATCATTTTCAGACCCATGTTTATATAAACCTTTTTCTCAGGGTAAAATTTTCCAAAAGATCCTGTTTCGTCCACATTCCGTTTTCCTGTTTTCTGAATTTTGTCTGCCATCGCCATAATTCGAAGTACTGTGCGGCCCCGGGGACAATTACAATTGCTTTGCATAGCACACCGACAGGCTCAAGTTTGCAGGTTTGTCACCCCCTGTCTTTGGAAACTCTCATTTTAAGAGATCCGGGTAATATCAATGCCATACTTTTGAAAAACAGTTACAAAGGAATATGGGGAATTCCCTAGGAAAAATAGAAAAGTGAAAAGCGAAAATAGAAGAACCTTAATTTGTTCGTTTACTACCGGTGAAGAATAAGGATCATCACATTCTATATTGTATTTTGTTTTATGTACCAATTGATTAATACATATTTTTTAAACAGGATTTTTATCTAATTATAAGAGGAAACATACACTTTACCATTCTCACTTCATGTTCACCATTCAAGCCCCAGTAAATAGTATGATTAATACTATAGGCTGTGAAATATAAGCATTTGCATGTTTCTCCTAGCCAACTAAAATATTTAATTTCATGAGAAGGCATATACTTTGAGACTTTTGTGATAAATTTGAGTTATTTGTATATAGCATATTTGTGCATATTTTGCCATGAATACATATTTTGTACTGTAATTGCACATTTATTTACATATCCGGTATTTCAGCATTTTACTTTTGTTTTGATTTGAGCAGACAGAAAAATGATATATAAATAAAAACTGAAAAATAGCTACGGGAACTCCTCCTGATCTTTTTTTCCTTCGATTGAATGAGTTCGTGTTTGTACAGGCGCTGATTCTTGCCTTTGCGCGAACTTCCTATTGTATTAGCTTCTTTTAGAATTGTTTAATCGGATTAATTTCTCGTTCTCGCTCAGCTCAAATACTTGGGATATTACTTCTCTTTTCTTTTTTCCCCTTTTTCCTCCCATCTGTCATTTCCTCAGTCTCTCACACTTTGTCTACCAAGAAACTTCGTTTGTTAATTGTTTATTTGTGTACTCCTAAAATGCCGAAAATCGCTCCTGCAAAGACAAAAGATTGTGCTGAAAAGAATGTGCGTGAGTTCTCAATTGAGATTTTTACGTGATAGAGACGTTTTCTTTGTGTTCGTTTTGATAAAGTTGTAGCAACTACTGAACAGTTTTTAGTTACACATCACATGAAAACCGCAAAATAAAAATAAAATAAAGGCAAGAAATCAGAATTTAAATAAATATTTGTTACACAAACTGCTACTGGATCAGAAAATTCTTGTTTCGATACTGATTTATGTCCAACTGACATACCCTTCTTTACACGTTTCCTTTTTTTTATATTCGCCTTCTCATTTTGTGTTTTAATAGCCTTCTTTCGATTGTTTTCCTTTTCAATACAATCAGTTACTTAAAACTTGAGTTTGTATTTATAGCTAGTGTAGAAAGTATTGGAACACCATTAAAAATTTTGGTTTGGCTCATTTTTAGCTATAATAAACTGCTGGAGAGTACACAGCTGGTATTGATACAACGGAGATAGACTCTAGATTAAATATAAAAAGAAGAAATCACGACATTTCAATTATGTCATGAATTAATTATATTAATATCGAAAAATGCTAGAAATACATGCTCAAAAAGTATTGGAACAGTATGATATTGGTGTATAAAAGAAGGGGTTTACTGCAGACTATCCCTGTGCTGTGAGTGAAATTATGGTCAGTGGTCTCAGGGACACTTATCAGAACCTATGTATGTTGACTATGATTCATTTTTTTAACGATGGGATGGAAAGAAAAAGGAATTCCTGCTGGATAAAAAAAAAAAAAATAAATAAATAGAATCGATAACATACATTGAGATAGGGATCTTAAAGCTATAAAACATTGCTGCTCTTAGGACTGTATATCAATGAAATTCAATGATTACAAAAATTGTTAGACTTAAGACACGTAACCTTCTCATAAATTATAAACAGATAGAGTTTTAGAAAGTTTTATGGTGCAAAACCTCATTCTGGGCGCCCAAAAGTTCTTTCGGCATTAGATGAATGCTCAATTATAATCCGCGGCTTATTGCTTAAAAAATATAGTTATGCTTTAAAAAAATATCTCTATGTATAAGTATGTTTACAATTTTTTTCATTTTTCTAAATAATGTAGAAAGTTGCATACTTTAGGTATTTAATTGCATATTTTTCAGTTTTATGTGCATATAATTCACAGCCCTAATGATTACTAATTATTAGATTTTGAAAAATAAAAAAAATTGCGTGTTGACGATCGAAAAATTTTAAGAATAATTATTCAACATAAATTTATTTTGCTGTAATTAAATTTGTTTATAATAAAGAGTTTTAGTTAATAGTTGATCAAAACATATACCTATTAGGTAGATCTCTTACCTGATATCCATAACTGCTTCGTTTGTGAACTTCGATCTTGTTATCACTGAAGGATTTTGAAAATCTTTGATAACAGTTTAGATTTCGTGGCTATTTTGTTCATTATAGACTTACTAATATGCTTCCTGTAAATGAAAACGATAAAAATGCGGCGATGACCTTTTCTGATATTACAACGATTCCTTCCATTGTAAGTTAAATTACTGTTTCTCTATTTACTAGAACAATGATAAAACGTATTTATAGTTCTTATGTATTTATTTGTTGCCCATTGTTTTCAATACCAAAAGCAGTCCATTTATCCTGCATTTATGAAATCTTTTTTGAATTTTTATTTTTTGCATAAATAATAAACTCACAATTTTCATTCTCTACCTAATTTTTTAAACAATAGAAACCATTAAAAAAAATGAACGACAACACTAAATTAAAAAAAGCGCTTGTATTGTAAATGTTATTGCTATACATTTAGATTGGGATCTTAAAGCTATAAAACATTGCTGCTCTTAGGATTGTCTATCAATGAAATTCAATGATTACATTAGTACTGAGAGATTGGTCTCATTTATTATATATATCAAAATATACCCTGTAGAGAGAAAAAAAAATGTTTTCTAGTTGGGCGCAAATTTTTTTCTGCTAGCCCTTCTCCTGGTTTCCTCCACACATAACAACCTCTGTAAGACCATCCAAAAATAACTTTCATCAGTAAATATTGCAGTTGTCCAAAACTCAAGGTCCGTCAGTAAATATTATTTTGCAAATCACATCCTAACTTTTTGATTTTTTTTATGCTGATGAAAGGTTTCTTTCGAGCTACTCGTCCATGAAATATATTTTTCTTAGGGCATGCCACACTTTTTCTGCACTTACTGGC
Source organism: Euschistus heros (assembly GCA_003667255.2). Taxonomy (NCBI): domain Eukaryota; kingdom Metazoa; phylum Arthropoda; class Insecta; order Hemiptera; family Pentatomidae; genus Euschistus; species Euschistus heros. The sequence goes on from RCWM02000124.1 coordinate 269,391, forward strand.
TTACCTAAGTAGTTAGTACTGTGGCTATTTTGGGTGCATTCAAACATTGATTTATTTTAATTTCCCTGATGATCCAAGTCTCATCCCTATTAGTTAAAATTGTTGTAGTGCTTTTAACTTTTTTTTTGGCAATGTGATTTTCCTTCTTGGATCTCTCTACTATATAATGGATAGTTGAATGGTTTTTTAAAATAATTTCAGCTTTTTGATTTGAAGATTCCCTGTCATTAAAATGTTGAATGAGCGACTTATGTTCTTTTATTGTTTTTGTGACCTCATTATTGAAAAAAGTTCTAAAACACCGCAGATTTGGTTGAACTTGCTTTGGGAAAGGGCAATCACCTTTGACATAAGAGTTTAACTACAGTAAAATAGTTTAAGTTAAATTAATATTGGGAAAAGCTAATGTGTATCATTTTCACTTTGAGGTAAGTAATCATAAACAAATGTGTTTTAGTTTTATTATTAAATCATTGTTTACTTTTATATGTTTATATACAAAGCAAATATGACTGCGATTTTAAGTGATTACAATAAATTATTGTTTTTAATGTAATATAATTTGAACTATTTATTTATTCTAAGACATTTATAAATATCCTGGTGTATCATTTTGTTCTGGGAGCCACTAATATATTACATATTATACCTTTAGATTGACTAGCTCAAGCCCAAATATCCTCTTTCCTAAAGCATCACCTCAATCGTTTTCAGTCAGGCTTTAGATATGTTTTTTCCACACAATCAGCTCAAGCAAAAATTACCTCAGACATCCACCTAGCCATGGACCATCATAAAATCACCATCCTCATTCTCTTTGATTTCAGTAAAGCCTTTGATACTATCAACCAAAACCTATTCCTATCCAAACTAGCCAATAACTTGTCCTTATCTAACAATGCAACCAGATAGAACCAATCGTTTATTTCTGACCGCACTCAGATAATCCGAATCCTTAACCTTCCCCCTTCCTCCCCCCTTCCAATCGACTCTGGTGTGGTTCAGGGCTCCTCAGTTTCATCTTCACTATTTAGTTTACATATCATTATCCCCTTATTAAACATCGTTCCTCTCATTTCTATGCAGACGATTCACAAATTTATCTCTTTTTTCCGTCGTGAGCTGCAAGAAGCTACTACAAAAATATAAGCAGATCTCGACACAATATCCTCTTGGACCATTGCTAATAAATTGAAACTGAATGCTGGTAAATCCAAGGCTATTGTGTTGGCCTCTAAGGTCCTTCTCAACTGCATACCTAGAATCTCTAATTTTTCCATAGACCTATCCCATAAATTTCCACACTTCCATTAAGATCCCCGGCATTGTTCTTAACCAAACCCTTTCCTCAAAAGATCATGTTTCCTTATTATCCGCTGAACTATTTCCACTCTTCGACTCCTAAACTGCTCCCGTAATTTCCATCCCCAATCAACTTGTCAACTATTAATTTCTTCCCTTATATTCCCCCAATTTGATTTTGGTAGTGTGGTGTACGGAGGTCTCTTTGAATCTCAGCATGCATGATTGAAGAAGCTTATGAACTGTCGCCTGAGATTCGTTCTAGGAATATCACATCATGATCGTGTATCTCACCACTACACAAAATTTAAATGGTTATTTCCCTCTTTCTGAAGACAATACTTTCTTGGTCTGTTCCTTTACAAATCACTCTCCTCTTAATCACCTCCATATATTCTCAAAGTATTGACATTAAAGTCATCAGTGAATTCACACAAAACCAGATCCCGTCCCTCGGACCTCTAACTAATTCCCTTCAACACATCCTTCAAATGCTCCTTTATTTCCATAGCATCCAATTTCTGGATCACCCTCCCTTCCAACATTCCCCATTCCTCCACTCATAATAGCTTTAAATCCCGACTTTTCCTTTACTCGTTAGGTTTTCAATCGTATTGAAGAAGAGAATATTTTCTAAAATGAAATATCATCAAATCAAAAAGATGTTGATAACTTAACACCTAATATGTTATACCAAAAAACCCTGATATTAGAAAGGTTACTGTTGGTTTGAAGGATTAATGACCTGAAAGATAGTTAGGATGGGAGCTCCCTGTCGGTGAAGTCCCAAAAAACTTCTTGTTTTGTTTTCTGGCACATCTTGTTTTGCTTATATGAAAACAGTGTGCATGCCTGTTGCTATGTTTAAATATAAATGTTTTGGTGGAACAACTTTGTGGATATCAATTATAAAAAAAGTTACAAGATAGGATTTTTACCCCATTTTATTCTTTATTAAGTTAAAAATTATTATTAGTTTAATAAAAAAATTCTATTTGTATTTTAAAAATTTAAATGTGGTCATTTAATCTTTTTTTTTTTTTTTTTTTTTTTTTTTTCTGTACCACTCCTAGAGTTAATTAAAGTTAATAACCTGTTTTAACCAGGGTAGAAGCTTGAGAATAATTACTGTATCCACCACTAATTAAACATTTGCAAGCAAATGTAAATTTAACCATACCATATTTAATTTAACCCATATGTGGTATCAGACCCTAGCCTCTTCATTCTCAATCATGGGTTCAGGAAGTTGTTTTATACAGCTTAATGAATCAATTTATTTTAAATTAAACAGAATCCTTTTTGTTTCTGTTTCTTTTTTAATTAAATTTGAAGTTATTTTAAGCATTAGTTTCCATTCCTCATGATTAATTATTTTCTTTTGATATGTTTGAAAATTACTGTGATAATGCTTGCTGTTGTAGCATAATGTAGATCTCAATCCTGCTATAATTGTGTTGACATCATTTAATAAGAAAAGTTGAAGAAATGAATTTTTCATGTGGCAGCCTAGTCCATGAATGTTTATCCGAAAAAGCTTGCTTAGCTTATTCTATCAAATTTTTGTAGACAAATGCCCACTAAAGTAATTGAAACCTCATTCATGTCCAGAAGTTTTTCATAAAAATGAGTCATTTTTTATAAAAATGATTCAAATCAACAATCGGAAAATATAACACTTACTAATTCAAATAGAATTAAATCACAGTTATAACATTATACATCCAACTTTGACATTGATTAGTTACAGATTAAATGACATAGAACTTTAGTAGATTAAGTATGCACGAAAAAATCACAAAGTCCCGACCCCCCCACTGCTCTTGCTTTTTCCCCCACCACTTCAGCAACATTACAAGAACAGAACTCTGGTTGTATGTCGGCAGCTCGAAAACTAATGATGTTATCGGGGTGTTCTTTTTTTTTATATTACTCCTAACAATATTACAAACAAATTATGTTATATACAATTTTTATGTAGATACCTCAGTTTCGCCGTAATACTTAAATCATATACAGAAAACTGTCACCGCAAAAAACAAAAAGTAACTTCAACGAATTATAAATTTTTATCATTACGTCTTGGAAAGAAATGTGTTAACCAAAACTTATAGATAATTCGATTGGCTTTAGAATGGTGTGTCTCATAACGTTTAATGTTAAAACGATATCTTTATAGAGAGCGGTAAAAGAGTAGTGGAGTATTTATTTTATATGAATCATATTAATTTAATAAAAATAATGAATTATTTCGTTTCTAACGAATTCATAATTGTTAATTATTAATAGTTTATTATTAATTATTTTTTAGTCATTATTTTTAATTATCTTAAAAAGTAATGAATGAAAAAAAACACGTCAAGCTGGTATCGTATAAATGAGATGTTTCCGATGCACTAATTCAATTCATATTATGAAACGGCAATGTTTTCAAGTCTTTCTGTGATATTCTAACTGACCTGTTTGCCTACTCAATAAAACTATTTAGTCAGTTATGCTTTAGATTCCATTTAAATAGGAACTATCGAAATGTCACAAAAAAATAAGAAATACGTAAATAAATAAATAAATATCAAATGTTTTCATGCTTGAACAAACATTAACCAATAAAAAGCAAATAGAAAAAGGTAGAAGTGTTTCTTCCCCTGAATAAGGAATTGATGAGCAAAGTGTTGATGTTATTTTGAAGAAAATGGAAGATATTTCCGACTTTTTATCGTCGCACAGTGTGACGAATGGCCAATCTAGTCTGAAGAAAAAACTCTGACTCACTGGAATAGACACAGCATCCTGAGTTAGATAAGCAATTGAGTTTAAATAAGGTGAAATAATAGCGTATAAGTAACAACAATAAAGAATATAATATATTCGACGAAACTTGAAACAATATAACTGTTATTTATAAACCTAAAATCTAAAAATATTTAACATTGCAGTTTACATATTACATTCACTTTCACTCCATGCTATCATCATCTGACGAGTCCTTATCTTCCCCGGAGGAATCTTCAGTGGATGAGGTGCAAGAATAATTACTATCCGGACTTTTAAAAAGGTCTGCTGCGATAATTTCTGTTATAGGTAGTGTTTTCTTATTTTTTCTTGGTTTTTGCCGGAATGAATTAATGAATGGATCTGATGTTAAAAGTAGCATTAAAATCAAATCCCTATTGGTAGCTGTGCGAGAGAACTTTCTTGTAAATGACTCTCGAAACCTTCTGAAGTCCTTGTTTCTGGCCCGTTGGGCTTCTTCTGAGAGCATTCCAATAGGGACAATGCAGCTATTTATAATTTCTGTGCTGTGAACAAGTAGCTTATGTATAGTAGGAGGCATATTATACCAGGGATATAATTTTAAATATAAGTTTCTCGTCTCCTGAACATATTTACCGAAATTGTCCACATTAATCGCATATCCTGAAGATAGCGTACTTAAAATGATATAAAATCTGTGAAGAAGATCAACATTTAACCCGGTTAGGGATGCACTAAGGACATAATTTTTGAAAAACCGTCTTGCGGTATTCCCGTCATTAGAGTTTCCAAAACCAGGTTTCGGCCGATCAATAATTATAAGACCCATTTCTTTCTTAAATCTAATTTGAATTTGTATTTTTCTATTTTTTATTTCTACTTTATCATCCTCATTTCTAATTGCCCCTTTCCTGACATTCAGTCTATAACTGATATTAAGAAAACACTCGAGTGATCTGATCCAGGCATGTAAATGTGATATTCCAAATTCATAATTTCTTTTTTTAATTGGAGATAACACAGGAAGATCGTTCATAGATATGGGAGTGGCTCCGCAAATATAACAAGACATACTTGACTTCGTTTCAGTTAACGAATTTATGGTTTTTCCATCTACCATAGTCAGCAAAAATGTATAATTAACGATTACCTCTTTGCCATCAACAATAACTTTTGTTGGTTCCAATGATTCAATTTGATTTTTAATTTTATCACTTTCAACTCTGGTTAAATCTGATGTCTCTTTAGAGAACATAATCGTAAACGGCCTACAGTTCCGAGTAGAGGACGGGAACGCATTATTCCATACTAATTTGTTTCAGTGCATATTTTAAGGAATTTTGACTGGGCGACATACGGGACTGCAAAAGTAGGGGGGTATGGGTGGGGGGATAGGGTTGTGTGGGGGGGGGGGGTTCCAGGGGGGTCCTCCCCCGGAAAATTTTTCAAAATTAAGTGTCAAATGACGCCTTTTTAGGCCGTTTTAACTCTTAATTAACATGGTCCTTGAGGTTTTGAATACCGGGAACTCCCTACTTCAATTGCTGATCCCAGGCTCTTCCTAGAAGAATGTAGTATTTTGAAAACCTTATTTTGATAACGAGTTTTTATATATTTTAATTTCTTAATGTACTTATAAGAATATTTTCTTGGGAAACCAAATATTTGTTTTAACTTATCTTTACACTATGTCTGGGACACCCTGTATAATACAACATATACAAAATTTTAAAATTAGTATGTTACAAAAAAAAAAAAAAAAAAAAAAAAATCCTCATTTTCTTAAAAAATATCTATAGTTTCTAAACAAAGAATAACTAATCTACAAAACTAGTCATAAGATTTCAGATTGAAAATATAAAAAGCATTAACATAATCTAAGAAAAAAATGTTTAAGTAAGGCATTTACTGCTTTGAGATAGATAGATTGATAGGTAGATAGATAGATATTTTATTTTTCTTTGGGGGCTTCCCTATACAAATAGAGCCTAGCTTGGCTATAAATTACAATTAATGTACATATCATTTAAAAAATAATATAATAAATAAAATTCAATTCACTAATACTAATACATATATACATATACATACTAATACATTCTGGTTTTCAAAACATAATAGAATGAAGAATAAACTGGTGTTATGATAGAAACAATATGACATTTACTGCTTTGAGTCTTTGGCGAAAAACCTTTTCACAAACTGCTGATCTTGAAATAAGTCTACGTCTGGGAGTTTTCTTCTTCTTTCTTTCCTCTCAAGAAATTTTGCAACCGCTGGTCTTGGGTCAAAATAAGCAGTACCAATACCATTGAGAGCTATGTACATACGTGAATTTATAGCTCCACGTGACAAGCAGGTTTGCTTGATGGTTTTTATATTGGTATGGACTGATACAGCTCTTTCAGGGCCTGCGCTGTGTGGAGTCAGAGAAGTATACGACTCAACCAACTTTCTAAATACTGTCTGGTGTTCAGACACCTTCAAATAGTGGTACAGTTTTGCCGTAGAAGATGTCATACTGCAGGATGCAGGGAGTTTATCTGTAGCAAACAGCCCAATTACATCACCCGTGAACGATGAGACCTTGTCTCTGCCGAACAAATTTTCTATGTCTTCGCGCACTGCGGACACGAGCTGTGTAGGTGATTTCGCATTTAGGAACGCATTTATTCTGGACGAAATATTTTTTTGGTCATCGGGAAGTCTCTGAGTAACAAATTCTTTGCAGCTCAAGATGATTTCGTTTCTCACTGCTTTCCAGCATCTTTTGGTTGACACAAATGAATTAGGTCTTCGTACTTTCCTGATGGATTCTTCATCGTCTGATTCTGATTCATGACTTTCAAGCCCATCTTTCCGTCCTTCGCTTTTTAACACCTCTTCGTATCCTCCAGGATAACAGTTTCCTCCCATCATATTTAATGAGCCAATAAAGATTTGTTTAGATACCTCGATATCAGGGATTGTGACGAATGATCTCTGACAGTCTTTTTGTAGTTTCATTATGCACTTCAAAAGATCCAGCATGAGGCTAGTAAGCAGTTGCTGCTGTCCGCCTTTTTCCCACAAACGTAGAAAACCACGGGCAGATGCTTTTTCTGTTTTAGCAGCATCAGGGTTTTCTAAAATTTCACTCCAATGTGTTTGCATAAGTGGCAGATTTTTCCAAACTGCCATAGTTAAATTACTGAGGTGCTCTGCAAACCTTATTTCAAAGTAGGCTGGAAAGCGGTAAGCAGTTGTTTTGTTTAGCTCAGCCAATTTATCAAGCTCTTCAAAACGTAAAGCTGAAGCTCTATAAAAAGTTGCCACGGCTTTTAAATTTATCTTCCAGTGCTGAACTTCTATGACTGTTGATTCCAAGTCTGACATGGCAAGGTCGGATCGATGAGCCACACACCAAATGCAAAGTACATCTCTTCCCAAGTACTCTTTCATTTGAGCCCACAAGCCGCTGTGTTTGCCTGTGTTATTACTTTCTCTATCTGTTGTCAGTCCTGTCAATTTCTCTTTAGCTGTGTCAAGCAAATCTAAATTTTCCAAAACAATTTTAATAGATTTCATAAGACTTTTACCCCTCGAAAACGCGATTTACTTTCACCAAGGAACACAGATTTCATCTCATTATCTTTGGAAATAAATCGGGCTGTTATGAACTTGTTATCCACCCCATATTTATCCACAGAACCATCTACCTGGATTGAAAAGCATTCTGTGTTTTTTAATTGAATAACCACATTTTCCATCACTACTTCCCCTACAACATCAAGCATTTCGCGATACATTACAGGATTCCTGTACTGTAATAAAGCTGGAGAAGGGTTGAGTGGAGAAAAGTCAGAAGCTAAGCCATTGTCTTTATATGAAGAAATTTGGGTGTCAATGTGAATCTTAGTCAAAGACCGCGAGGGCCATGGATGAGCAGATAGAGTCATTACACGACTGTCCATTATACACGTCCAAGGCCAGTTCAATGAGGAGTTTTACTTTTTCGGCTGTATAAGTCCTTAAAGTTTTTACCCAAGGGTGCATATCAGATGGTGTCGTCCACTTTTTCTCCATTTCATCGAGATTAAAAGCTGCTTTGTGAGCTTCGCTATTAATATGGTCAATAATTCTTTCTAACTCCTTTTTTCCATCACATCGAACACCCTCAGCAATGGGCAAAGTACCATTTTTGGAGAACTTAAGCGCTTCGTGAATATGTTTACTACAAATAGCACATTTTACACCAGAACGCTTGTTGCCAAGTTTTACTTTTTCAAGGAACGAGTATGTTTTTAACAAACCAAGACGAGTCCAACTTGTTACCTTTATACAATTCAAAACTTTTATCTATTTGCTGAATTTTTAAGTCTTTACTTTTGGATGTACTCTTAGCAACGTCTAAAGTTTCAGGTGGTTGAAACTCAATTTGTGCTCTTGAACTATTGCAACCCGGTCCGCTAACATTACAAGTGTTGCTGATGCTCTCCGTGCCCTTGTCCTCACTAATCTCGTCGTTTTTTGAGCGTTTTTTTTAGTCCCACACCAAAAAAGTCTGTTATTGTGGTTCTCTTGGCCATACTGTAAGAAAGAAAAAAAAATTGCATTTTTGCCTAAAACTCTATAAAAATACCAGGTTGGATCAAATATGAACGAGATATGTTTTTTAATTTTTTTTCTAAAAACTATTCTGGGTGTTTGGAAGATCGTTGGCCAAAAAATTATCTCGGGTAGGGAGGTTCATTTTGAACCTATTTAAGGTCACTTACCTACATACAAAGTCTTACGGTTTTTTTTTTTATGAATTTTTTTGTAAAAATGGCCAAATCCAAACATTTATGCCTTATAACTCCGTTGTTTACTGATATATCAACGCCATTTTTTTCCCTGTTATTACTAATACATTGTCCATGTAAAATAAAAAAAAGATATGGTGCAAAAAACAAATACCAAAAAAACGGGAGATCGTTAAATCTTGTCAAAGGCAAAAATAAAAATTATGAACTTCAAGTTTAGGTTCAATAAAAAAGAAAGTAAGTGCAACAGCCAAATCCAAATTGTTTTAAAAACTTCTCTATTTAATACTCTTTAAAAAAATACCATTTGCAGGCACGCAGCACATCTAGTTATTTTTATTTTTTATAAAGTAACAAAAGGGTGACACCATCGCACACTGACAATAATAATGAATCGAATCATATTTTTTATGCAAAACGTAACATATAGTTGTGTATCTTTATAGCATAGGTTAAACTCCATATTTTCTCTTTCTTTCTCGGAATTTCGATTTTATCAGAGTAAACTTTATCTACATTTTCGTAAACAATAATCAGGGAACAAAATTGAACTAATTTTAAATTATTAAATTTACCAGCACGGTCTCCAGACCTCACGCCGCTCGATCATTACGCCTGGGACCGCGTCAAAAATTTGGTTCATTATGAAGAATTGTTTTCAAAACAACAACTTATTCAAAAAATCAATGCCGCATTTACCATAATGAAGGAAGAATTCGTTTTAAGAACAACCACCACAGAAATAAGAAAAAGTTATCGTGCTTGTATTAGAAATAGTGGAGATCATTTTGAGCAATACCTGTGATACTCTACAAATTAAATTTATGAATAATTTAAAATTAGTTTAATTTTGTTCCCTGATTATTGTTTACGAAAATGTAGATAAAGTTTACTCTGATAAAATCGAAATTCCGAGAAAGAAAGAGAAAATATGGAGTTTAACCTATGCTATAAAGATACACAACTATTTGTTACGTTTTGCATAAAAAATATGATTCGATTCATTATTATTGTCAGTGTGCGCTGGTGTCACCCTTTTGTTACTTTATAAAGAAAAAAAATAACTAGATTTGCTGCGTGCCTGCAAATGGTATTTTTTTAAAGAGTATTAAATAGAGAAGTTTTTAAAACAATTTGGATTTGGCTGTTGCACTTACTTTCTTTTTTATTGAACCTAAACTTGAAGTTCATAATTTTTATTTTTGCCTTTGACAAGATTTAACAAGCTCCCGTTTTTTTGGTACTTGTTTTTTGCACCATATCTTTTTTATTTTACATGGACAATGTATTAGTAATAACAGGGGAAAAAATGGCGTTGATATATCAGTAAACAACGGAGTTATAAGGCATAAATATTTGGATTTGGCCATTTTTACAAAAAAATTCATAAAAAAAAAAACCGTAAGACTGTATATAGGTAAGTGACCTTAAATAGGTTCAAAATGAACCTCCCTACCCGAGATAATTTTTTGGCCAACGATCTTCCGAATACCCTGTATAATTAAAAAATATTGTAATTGTTCTACATCGTTTTTTCTAACTTTTCAAATTATATCGTTTCAGAAAAAAAAATTTAAACATAATCTCGTTTATTTTTAATCCACCCTTCTATATACAGGGTGTATCTGAAATACACCGACAAACTTCCGGAAATGTTTCTATGGGTAAAAATAAGGAAAAAGTCAAATATAATTTTTTCCAAAAATGCGTCGTTTACCAGATAGCCGCCATTCCGTTATTTTTTTTTGTTTTTATTACAAAATATGCTTTTTCTTCGAAGTTTTTCAAAAATTTGTATGAAACATAGTATGTATATTAAGGTAGAAAACATTTTAAAAATGAAGTTGATTGAATTAAAATTCTTAAAATGGCGGCCATTTTAATTCCTTTAACTGAAAAAAAAAACGGTCAAAAATACAAAAATTTACAACAACCCTATTTTGTATAAACTTTTATTTCCTATCTTTTGACACCAAAAAAATTTGTATCTGACAAAAATTACTCGAGATCCTTAGAAAAGTATGTTAAGTGACAGCATTATTTGTGTTTGTTAATTCAAATTTTTGCTGTCTCGAATAATTTTTGTCCGATCCTAATTTGTTTTGTGTCAAAAGATAGAAAATAAAACTTTCTAAAAAAGTTTTCGAAGTACATTTTTGTATTTTTCATTTTTTGCAACTACTGTTGTTTACGTTACGGTACTCTATGATTTGGGGAGAAAATATCAACCCTCCCACCACTCAGTGCGGCACGATTGTCTTCAGTGGGGGGGGGGGTGTGACAGCTTTGCCATATTTAAACAGTAAACATTCTCATAAACACTCTAGTACTCTTAAAGCAACTACCAGAAGGATGATTGCTAATTTCAGATAGTGATACAAGTTTAAAGTTAATGTTTATGACTTGACAAAAACAATAAAGCTATTTCAATAGCCTAGTTTTAATGTTTAATAATTGAATAAAATGTATCGTTTATAAGTTATAATAATTTGCTGTTTTTTGTTTCATAAAGATGTAAGCTTATTTTAAACCCATAACACATCAATAAAACGTTAACGTGTTATTCAACGTTACTCATAGTCGTAATCGAACATTAAATCAATTCATCATGCATTGATACATAACATAAAAATAAGATTTACTTACGATTTTCGATCCATTTTTGGTAAAAAACGGGAAAGAATGCACAGACTTGAAGTTACCACTAACTTGACCAAACACAAAATGGGACTAAAAACGATTGAGCACCTCTACTATTGAATTACTTGAACCAATAATTTAATTAGGTTCCATAGATGGTGGCAGGCAGCGCAAAAAACATAAACAGGAAACAGTACAAACACGATTAAAAGTGTGGCACCTGCAGGTGCCGTTGGGAATTGGCGGGTTAAAAGCAAAATAATTTGCTCGAGGCCATTTTTTTATTGTTTTAAAAAACTGTATTTAAATTGAAATTTTTGCTCCCGTAAAAATTTGCCGGTACCTGCTACGTTCACTGGGCGACAAAGTCATTGAACTGGGCGACACTTGTGTCGCCCAGTTTATATGTTATTTTATGCTCTGATTTGTTTTCATTGCCTAACTCAAATAGTTTTAGAGGTACAAATGAGAAGGCAAACAAACATTCATCATCAGCGCTATTATCTTCAAATTTTTGTTTATATCTAATATGACCACTACTACCATCACAGCCCCACTTACAAATCATACGTAGTTTGATAACTGTAGAAGCAAAATTTTGAATGATATCTTTTTGAGCTAAAACAAGTCTCTGAGTTGTGAGGTTTACAACACTTTGAACGTTTATAGCTGCAACTGTTTCGGTAACAAACATATCACATGACGGGGGATAACAATCACTCTTCGCTTTTAAAACTTGATAGTATGATGGGTATATATCATGGCCATTTCTTAGAGCTAGCTTTCTAGCAACATTATATGTGTGCTTGGTTAATTTGCAGTCTATTATGAAAGCTAGGGCTTCTTCGTTAGAAAAAGGACGCCTAAGATTAGCGTCATCAACTCTAAGTTTTTTATTTCCGTTACAATTTCGGAGGGAGATTGAGCGATTTCTCTGATAAAATTTGCAGCATCGCGTTTTCCTGACTTTCTAACTGCTATTCTGTTGCAAAAGTTAATTCTTCCGTACTTGGTGAATCTATTATATCTTTAACTTTGTTAAACTTACCTCGGCAACAGCAGTCCTCGAATCGTTTGACAGGGCGACCAAAATTGCCTGACGAAGTAGATGGCAAGTTTTTTTCAACCAAGAACTCAAACGTTAACATGCCATCCAGCCAATCATTATTTTTCATGATAAATCTGACGGATTGTCTTCCAGCCTCTTGCCATTTCATTTTAATTTTTGTAACAGCCAATTTTAAGCATGTTTTTAACGAAGCTGATGACGTTGGAATAATATTCTCTAATTCAAATTTTTGCAATAGAGCTATATATATTGAATCGATATCCTTATAATTTTGATAAATATTAAATAACTCCCTTCGTGGAATTGAAATTTCTTTTCCTAAAAAAGAAAGCAGATTAAAGCAGCTGATTTTTTAATGCATATTTTATATACCTTCTAAGCAGCCTCTGCCGTGCATTTAACAGAGGTACTTTGGGGTACATTTTAGTAAAAGATGTTTTTAGTTTAATAAATGCCTGAGTTTACAGCACGTTAACAAAAATTATTAAATGGGTGTAATTATTAACTTATTATTTAAAGAATAACTTACTTGTATAACGATCGTCCATGTTTAATAATTATAAACTAATGATGAAAAAATATCAACAAGATTACACACAATGCTCAATTGGAATAATCAATATCTTTAACTAAATGTTACCTGTCGAGCTAGGTACTACTTACATCCTTGTTTTTACTTAGTAATCCTACAGCTAAAACCAAAGCAACCTCTAATACTGCTCCATAAACATCTTCCCCAATACAACAGTTTCATTAATTTCGATTACACCTTTTTTCATCCTTAGTAAAAAACAAACTAAACTTACTAAGTTTTTATTTAAATAAAAATTCAATACATACAGTAAAAATATGCTTACACACATTGATTCTTATGTATGTTTGTGAATAGTAACTTTATAAATGTATGTAAAACGATTTTTTTTTATTTTATAAAAGTGATTTTCTCAATCCCCTTGATGTTTGGAGTCAATAAAATGTATTATGACTTTCCGGTTTTTTTTAGCCTCTTATTATTTCGTTTTCGTTTTCGTAACTACTAATTTTAAATATCTCTTAAGTGCAGCTGAAGATTTTGGAATAATATCCTCTAATTTATGTGTTTCACGTATAGTAATATATATTAAATCAATGCCCTTACAGTTTTGCCAAATACGAAATAACTCCCTTCGCGTAATTGAAAATTCGTTTTCAGACAAGAAAGCAGATAAAAGCAGCTAAATGTTTCATGATTATTTAATATACCTTCTAAGGCACCTCTACTATGAATTTCAAAGAGGTACTTTGGGGTCCTTTTAGTAATAGACCTTTTTAGTTTAAAAAATGCATTAGTTTACGGCACTTTTAAAAAAAATATATAATAGGTCAAATTATAAAAAAAATATTTTGAGTATGGCTTCCTAGTATAACGATCGTCTATATTCACTAATTAAAAAATAATAATGAAAAAATATCGATAGGATGATACACAAATTTAGATTGAAAGAATCAATAGTTTTAACAAAATTTGACCTGTCGAGTTAGGTACTACTTTGATCATTCTTTTTACCTTGAAACCCACCTCCAAAAAACGAAAGAACCTTTGATAACCTTTAATAAACTACTTAGCTATACACCTATCACAATAGTTTCATTAATTTCCATTATGACTTTTTTCCTGCTAGATTGGCCATTCGTCCCACTGTGCGCCGGTCCTAGCAGGCACAACGTAATTTGTTGGACATTGGTTGAAAACAAGAATTTATATTTATGGCTTGAATCACTTATAAATGTTTGCTATGGTCATTGTCGTGTTAAATTAATATTGAATTAATATCCTTCCGCCATCTTAAAACAGTTAAATCGTTAAACATTTTTAAAAAAGTGTCCTTTTTAAATCCGCTATCTTAAAACCGTTAAATATTCTAAAACAGTATCCTGGAGGACAACAATAGCGGAAGTTATCCTTCGGATAGCTTAAAAAAAGCGTTAAAACAGCAATCCTTAAGGACGAAAAAGCCAATTCTAATTGTGGATGGAGAGAGTGGCCAAGGATGTCCTTCTTCGGCCTCGAAAAATCGACAGATCCTGGCAGATCTGTAAAACAGTGTCCTTATAACCCGTTAAAACAGCAATCCGTAAGGACGAAAAATTTAATTCTAATTGTGGATGGAGAGAGTGGCCAAGGATGTCCTTCTTCGGCCTCGAAAAATCGTCAGATCCTGGCAGATCTGTAAAACAGTGTCCTTATAACCCGTTAAAACAGCAATCCTTAAGGACGAAAAATTTAATTCTAATTGTGGATGGAGAGAGTGGCCAAGGATGTCCTTCGGCCTCAAAAAATCGTCAGATCCTGGCAGATCTGTAAAACAGTGTCCTGTTTTGCCAAGGATGGCCACTCTCTCCATCCACAATTAGATTTAGCTTTTTCGTCCTTAAGGATTGCTGTTTTAACGGGTTTTTTTAAGTTATCCGAAGGATAACTTCCTTCATTGTTGTCCTCCAGGATACTGTTTTAAAATATTTAACGGTTTTAAGATGGCGGACCTATAAAGGACACTTTTTTTTTTTTAATAATTCGATTATTTAATTGTTTTAATATGGCGGAAGGATATTAATTCGTTGTTAACACATAAACAACAGTTCGTTAAACATAATTTTATTATGCTCTAGCAGTATAAAAGATCGATAAACTAGGTTTGTTTGAAAGGTTCTCGCAAATTTCCCGTTTTGTTAAATTGCATTAGAAATTGTGTACACGTCCGATGTAAATTTTTTGTTGTTCACAGTTTTAGCATGATATCACAATTGGCTATAAAACATTTTTATGTGAAAATAATAATTACAAAAAATAAAAATAATAAATTTATTTAAATTTTTTAATTTCAACAAAAAAATTGATTTTAGAAAAATGTTTAAACTTGTTTAAGTCGAAACCCATTTTAATTCAAAATATCAATACTGAAAAGTAACTTGAGATCGAAATGGTCTGCGACCATTTGCGACCTTGGAAAATATTTGGAATCAAAGATTTTTTTTTTACGTATTTATAGGATTTGCAGAATTCCTTCCCCTCACATTATAATCCTTGTTTTGCCCCTTTTATTTTGTCTGTTTATATCTGTTTAGTGTTTTCATTTCAGCAGTAACCCTATTGGGTTATTTTACCTACATATTTGTCACCTAGGATACTACTGGGGATCATTTTGGCAAAAAAAAAAAAGCGGCTTCGTCAGAAAGTGTCCGAAAACTTTTGGTAATTTTGAGTGCCATTAGCCTCTGGACCCTTTCTAGCTTTGTCTTGCTGTACTTAATCTGATTTCCTGGATGCCATATTTCCATGCCTTAAGTAATAATAGGCAAAATCGCGCCTTTATACAGAACCTTCAGGGCCTCCGTTCTCAACCCCCATGTCGCACAGTGGGACGAGCCTATGTAATTTGTTGAACATTGGTTTAAAACAAAAATTTATATTTGTAGCTCGAATCACTTATTAAATGTTTGCTGTGGTCATTGTCGATAAAGAACAGTACGTTAAACATAATTTTATTACCTACAAACAGGACATCAACATCGATATAATATGTTTGTTTGAAAGGTTCTCGCAAATTTTGCGGTTTTGTTAAATTGCATCAGAAATTGTTAACACATCCGATGTAAATTTTTTGCTGTTTACAGTTTTTAGCATGATAAAACAAGTGGCAATAAAACATTTTCCTGTAAAAATAATAATTTCAAAAAATAAATGTATTTAAATTTGAAAATTTCAACAAAAAATTGATTTTTGAAAAATGTTTATACTTGTTTAAGTCGAAACCCATTTTAGTTTAAAATATCGACTATAAAAAGTAACTCAAGATCGAAATGGTCTGCGACCACTTGCGGCCTTGGAGAATATTTTGATTTACTTTGATAATTCAGCTTGTACAAAAAAGTGGTCCAAATTGCTATAACAAATGGACTTCACAAATGTTATCCACAGGTATTCACCAATAAAAATGCTTAAAATTGATATCGGAATAGGTCTGAATGCTGACACTGACACGACGAAATTGAACGAATGGATCCAACGATAGAATTCCGGTAACCACAGTGTAGGAGCCTGAGGGTTGTAATTGATTACTTCTATTAAATAACTAAATAGTTCCGTTTTCGGTAGGGACAATATTTAAAATAATAATTACCTATTAGGTTTCTGATAAACCTCAAATTGTTTATTTTTTTAGAAAATCCGATCGACGAAAAAGGCATAAAACACGTATAACTCACATAACGGTAAACTGATTGATTTGAAAATTTTTAAATTCGATAGAGCACATCAAAAATCCTAGAAAATAATATCCCTTGAATCAAAACACGAAAAAACGAAAATTGGATTTTTTTTAGACACACTATTGGTTAACACAGCAAAGTCCTGAAATGACGGGAAAAAACTGACTTTAGATTCAAATTCTACACCTTTGAAAACATATCCATATGAAATTTGAAGTCGATGCAATAATTTTTAGAGGCTCAAAATGCGATGTCCAGAAAAAACATAGTTTCGTCCCACTGTGGGCCGTGCTGAATTGCACTACTGCATATTCTGCTGTTCATGATCATGAATAGTCATTCAATTTAAATGGAGCAACAATGTAGTAACGTTTATTTTTAGGTTATTACTTCCAAAGTGCATTTTTATGCTATAAAACTTTATAGATTACTTGTATCACTGATATAGTACACAAATTAGTATTGAAGATTCAACTCCAAAATTAAAAGATCTTACTGCTGGAAATTGTAAGCGGTTGGAAACCAGCGTTCTGCCGAGGTTGTTTTACGGAATTTGATCACAATATAGTACATCAGGGCTATTAGTAAATTTCACCAGCTTTCAGATGGAAAAAATATATTTTGAATCGAAGAAACAGTTCCGGAGTTAAAGTGATAAATGTGCCGAAAAAAACAAGCTTTTCACAACAGTACGGGTTTATCCAAAGATATTTTGAGAAAGACTTATTATCACAGTTAGAGCTAAGGGTGGTGAACAATTTGTTTAGGAGGTGGTCGATATTAAGAGAGAAACGATTGATGTTAATCAACCTTGAGAGGGGGTCGATACAGCTTAGTCGACCTTGAGAAGGGGGTCGATAGAGGTTAGTCGACCTCGAGAAGGAGGCGATAGAGGTTAGTCGACCTCCAGAGGGGTTTGATAGAGGTTAATCGATCTTCAGAGGGGCTCGATAGAGATTAGTCGACCTTGAGAGGAGGTCGATAGATGTTAGTCGACCTCCAGAGGGGTTTGATAGAGGTTAATCGATCTTCAGAGGGGCTCGATAGAGATTAGTCGACCTTGAGAGGAGGTCGATAAATGTTAGTCGACCTTCAGAGGTGCTCGATAGAGGGTAGTCAACCTTGAGAAGTGGTCGACAGACATTAGTCGACCTTGTGAGAGGGTCGATAGGTGTTGACCAACCATCAGAGGTGGTCGATAGGTGTTTGTCCACCTTCAGTGGTGGTTGATAGAGGTTATTCGACCTTCAGAGGGAGTTGATAGAGGTTGATAAGGGGTCGATAGGTGTTTGTCGACCTTCAGAAGCGGTCGATAGAGTTTATTCCACCTTGAGAGGGTATTGATAGAGGTTAGTCAACCTTGAGAGGAGGTCGATAGGTGTTAGTTGACCTTGAAAAGAGGTCGACTAACCCATAGCGAGCCTCTCTGAAGGTTGACTACCTCTATCGATCATCTCTCAAGGTCAATTAACATCTATCGGCCCCTACAAGATCGAATTCAGAGGTGCTCTATCAAGGTTGTCGACCTTAAGATGGGGTCGATAAGTGTTAGTCGACCTTGAGAGGGGTTCGATAAAGGTTAATCGACCTTCAGAGGTGCTCGATAGGGGTCAGTCAACCTTGAGAAGGGGTCGATAGACATTAGTCGACCTTGTGAGAGGGTCGATAGGTGTTAACCAACCATCAGAGGGGGTCGATAGGTGTTAGTCGACCTTAAGAAGGGGTCGATGAGTGATATTTGACCTTTAGAGGGGACCGATTGAGGTTAGTTTACCTTCAGAGAGTCTCGATAAGTAAAATTTCAAGTGGCAAGATGGCTTAAATCAATTAATATGCGTACAGTTTTGGCTCTGTGGCATGGAGCGGAATCGTCTTGAAAAATGAAATCCTGAAACTGCAACAGGTGGTTGGTCATTGATGGTATCAAACTTTCTTCCAAAATTTTATTATTTTTTAGCATTAACAGCCCATCAGTGAAAGTTAGTTAGCCATTTCAAAATTTATAAAAACGTTCCCACATCATGACATTTGCTGGATGATTCACTTTTATAAATGTGCAGTTTTCAAAAAATCTTTCGTGTGAACGACTATTACCACTGAAGATGATAAATTAACTTTCATCTGAAAACATTACGTTTTGCCAGTCTTCTGCTGTCCTGTTTTAGTATTATTTTGCCCGATTCAGACGTGATTGCATCATTTTTAGATTGAAAAACTGCTTTTTGGCTAATTTGTTTGCCCATAAACCCTTTTCTCTTAAACGTCAACCAACAGTTTCTATACTTAAATTGGCCAGATTGCTTTCCGCAAGATTTCTGGATATTTCCTCGGTAGTTTTAAAGGGATCCTCTAAGGACAAACGCACCATCAAGCGTTCAAATCGGTCTTCCAATTTTCTTTTCCTTCCAGTACCTTTCTTTCGCTCCGTGGTGCCCTGAGAAAGATTTTTTTTCAATACTCTGACCACAGTTGATTGGTGACACCATATCCATTTCGATATTTTTTGAGAAGATTGTCCTACTTCATGTAATGTCACTAATTCTAATCATCGTTTTAAGCCACACAAACTCGGTACCCTTTAACATTACTTTGTAGATGACCCTTCCGTAATTGTGACTTTAACAGATGAACAAATGGAGAAAAATCATACTTCTTAAAACTAAAGATATTTTGGAGCCCAGGTATACCGGACTCGAAAATATCTTTAGTTTTAAGAAGTTTACGTCAACGAGTTTGTGTGGATATAATTTTATGTTAATCCGGTGTCGATTAACTAGTTTCTTTCCTGTTTATCAATAAAATATGGTAACGTTTTTTAGTTAAATTTAAGTCGAATTAGGGGGGTCTTCTTAGTTATTGTGACTTAATCCTAAAAAATGGTCCAATTTTTCGCCATTATTGCAAACATGTTTTCTAATCTGTCCATTTTCTCATCACGGGTTGTTTTGTTTTTTTCAATGTTAACGTTTTCCTTAGATAATGAATAACTGCAATGAATCACTTCATAAGGAGAGATAAATTTTCGCGGTCTTAACTTAACTTGCTAACTGTTCCATTAAGACGTTATTTTGGGAACTGCATTGTTATTACGGTGGTGATTCTGGAAGTTGTAACTTTTTTGGTTGTATTGATTAAAATGATGATTAGAATTATTAGGATGGCTAGGATTTCTAAAGCTTGGTTTTGAGGTCTTGCTGGTTTTGAGCTTGGTTTTGCTGATGCTTCATTTTGTTGAAGTTAAAACTTTAGTTATTAGAAACATTATTATTTTTTTGGTGAGCATTATTTTGTGAGTTGTTTTGTGGGTGATGATTAAATTTTGTCAACTTTAAATTGGTTATAACAAAACAGCACTTATTATAGATAATGTTTCTTACTTCGTCTAAATTTATGTGAGCCATCCTTCTATAGCAGAGCTCACAAAACTTGGACTTCCATTGATCTTTGTCTAGCCTCTCATTCTTTTCCCATCATCCCTCAGTCTTATTTCCACTGTGACCTCGCTGATAGTGATCACCTACCCCTATTACTATCGCTGCAAATTGATCCATTTAATACAACTACTACTGGGAAATGGAGGATAGATAAAGCTAACTGGGAGGATTACTCGCAAGCTTGTTCGGATTTTTTCAATAATTATGTGATTTCCCCTTATCACGGTAAAAATATTGAAACGTTCACATCGAAGATTGTGGAAATTGCTGAACAGTTTGTTCCTAAAACAAAGCCATCTAAACATCTGAGGAAGGTTCCTTGGTGGTCGCATGAGTGTCGCGCCGCACTGACAAAAATACACAAAGTTCTAAAACTTTTAAAATCTCACCCTTCGTTAGCTAACCATATTAATTACCAAAAAGCTAAAGCAGAAGCACGATGGGTTATCAATCAGGCAAAAAAAAAATCTTGGACTAAATTCATTTCCTCCTTTTCCTCACCCGTATCAACGAAAATTGTTTGGAATAAAATAAGAGCTATCAAGGGTAGGCAAGTTTACCAAATTCCGAGGTCAATCATTTACAACGATAAAACTTTTACGAAACCCAAGGACATTGTCAATGCTTTTGGAAAACATCTTTCTTGTATCACGAAAAATAATGTGGTACCTAAAGTTATTCAGAGTACTCCTAACTCAAACCATGATAATGAGTCATACAATCTTCCCTTCACGATGGAAGAACTAAAATACAGTATAAGATTTTCCTGCTCCAAATCTCCAGGTCCAGATCATGTTCACATGGAATTCATAAAGCATTTACCCCCGATAGTAATTAACTTGTTACTAAAACTCCTAAACAATATTTGGATGAACAGAGATTTCCCTAAAATATGGTCCAGCGTTTATAACCAGTCCTATTAATAGTTTACTCTGGGAGGCATATGAGTGGCCTCTTGAACTACGCAGACACTATCTTTTTTTAAGAATAGTAGGTCGTATGAAAGCTAGTACAGAGTCCTCCGAATTTTCGCGTTACAAATTACCATCTCGTCTTTCTATCTATCCTCCATTATCCGACTCATTTTCTTTCCCACCGTTTTATATGCCATCTCCAAACCCACTACCACCGTGGACAACTCATAAAATATCATTTGATTTTTTCTTGAACCGGATTAAGAAAATAAACAGTCCTCCTGAGGCCCTAAGGCAAAGTTTTTTAAATTTACTATCTAAAAGTTACATTGATTATGTTTGCCTTTACACGGATGGCTCAAAAGATAAGGAGAGTGTTGGATGTTCAGTTATCCTTCCTTCAGAAACCCTCCGATACTGTCTTCCAAACATTTTTTTTTTTCCGCCGAACTATTTTCAATATACCTGTGTGTGAGTTTAATTGAAAATTTGGACAGCAGGCAATTCCTAATCTGCAGTGACTCATTCTCCGCCCTTCAGGCAATCCAAAAATTTCATTTAACTGACAATCCTATCGTCTTGAAAATTATGAAATCAGCACTAATGGCGAATAAAAACATTACATTTCTTTGGGTCCCTAGTCACAC
The DNA here is from genome assembly GCA_003667255.2 of Euschistus heros. Lineage (NCBI taxonomy): Eukaryota > Metazoa > Arthropoda > Insecta > Hemiptera > Pentatomidae > Euschistus > Euschistus heros. Next base: position 291,183 of record RCWM02000124.1, read on the forward strand.
CAATATAGAAGGGAACGAATTGGCAGACATAAGTGCAAAGGAAGCAAGGACCATGTTCCCTTTTCCAAATATCAATGTCACTCTCTACGACTATCATAAATATATATATTTAACCTGTGCAGAGAAGCATGGATTAACATCTGGGCAAAAACACCTGATACCAATAAACGAAAAAGGATTTATGAAAGCTTTCTTCCGTCAACATCTCACCCATTAAACAGGAGAGAACAAACAATAATAACGAGACTCAGAATTGGGCACAGTAAGTTGACACATCGCCATCTAATTGAAGGCAATCCTCCACCAGAATGCAGCACCTGTAACTGCCTCCTTACAACGGAGCACATTATCAAGGATTGCACACAGCTTTTATCTTACAGGACTTCGTTGCATCTTCAAAGATACTGCGAGGCTTTAGAACCCGAAAACTTGAAAAAACTGTTTACCGTACTTAAAGAAAACAACTTGTATCGACTAATCTAGAAGTCTAATGACAAATGTTATGTAATGGTGCCTCTAGCCCGAGTTGTTGTATACGGCACATAAACAGTAATCAAATAAATAAAATAAATTTATGAGGTTAAAAATCATTATAGGGTTAGTCAGTTGTGCTGGTAAACAGTTGATAGATTTTATAAATAATTTCTTTGTCTATCCTATGCATTATTTCAGTTAGTGTGACTATGTTTTAACTGTCAATTAAACTATTTTAATCTGATATAAATAAATTTCTCAGCTCTTGAATTCTGTTTATAAATTCAATTGGAGTCTCTTTATAATTTAATTTTGTTTGAAATAGTTCATCTTTTAGTAATTCATAAGGTATCTATGAAATTTTTCCTTATTTAAAAAAATTAAAGTGCAATACTCTTTTTTTCCTTTCTCTTCCTTTACCTATACTTTTTGAATGTTTCCTTTAGTAGTCATATATCACTATCATTCAATATTTACAATAAATCTCCTTGCATAGAAAATATGATATCCCTTGACATCAATCGAAGGAAAATCACGTAACCGAGAAAACGAGCAAAGCGAATTAGACAAGGAAACGAGGAAAACGGGTGGGGGGGGGTAAGCGGTAAAAAACAAGGAAACTAATTTATTTATTCTTCAGCTGTTCAAATGCACCGTCCTTCGTTTCCGTGGATCTTGAATTCTCTGGATAGTGACAACATTGTGTTACCTTATAGCAATAACTTTGAAGAGTCCATCATATCGTAATTCTTCTTTACTTCGGTTCAATTTTGAACTACTATAACACCTGAATTTACTATCACTATTCATATATACAAATTTAATAAAATTCCGTAAAATGTCCACTCCATCACGCTCAATGTGTATGTTTTGGCAAAATATGATTATTTTACATGTTCATTGGACTGGCGTGGTTACTTTAGGGGTATTATTCAGATTTTTATATATACGGTGTAATAGTAAATTTAGCCAACTTTCAGTTGAAAAAAAAATAAGTGAATCGGACTGATAGTTTCGGAGTTACAGTAAAAATGTGCCAAAAAACTATAGTTTCACAACAGTACGCAGTTCTAGCGTATATAAACCAAGGTAGTTCCCAAACAGTATATCCTAGCGACAAATGTTATATAAGAATTAATATTCTCCATGAAATTCGGATCGTGAAACATTCGTCTAATATTCCATCCGAACACCGACAGACCCATTGATTGGTTGAATTTATTTTTTATTTTTTTTTATTTTTTTTTTATTTAATTGAAATTTACAACTGTATATACAATATATTATACATCAAGTAAATACGATGATAATGATAAAAATGACACGTCACTTGTTTTTAAAGCAACTACCCATTGGTAGCACTTATGAAGGTTCTATATAATGAAGTATTATATTAGAAGGTCTCGAGGCCATCTTCTTGTCAGACGTCTCGGAGGGTTATCAGAAATGGAATGAGAAGCAAGTTGTGATACTAATGGTTTTGAATGATTGTGGAGTTTGCTATGAAAGGATAGATATCTGGTTTGAGCTAAGTTAGAAACGTAAGGTATATTAAGATCTTTGTGGATAAGTTTTTTTGTGATGAAGTAAGGAGCATTTAGGATTTTTCAAAGGATTTTGGATTGTAAGGATTGGATACGAGATGAATTGGATGGTTTAGTGGAGCCCCAAAGCTCAACTCCGTACGTCCAGATAGGTCAAATCACAGTCATGTATAGTTGTCTTTTGTAATTAATTGGGAGCTTTGAACGTTTGTCAAGTAAATGTTGAAGTAGTCGAAAAGGACGGGCAGTTTCTTGTCGTTTTAGTCTTGTGTTCGGATTCCGAGTTAGACGTTTGTCCAGATGGAGTCCTAGGTAGCGGATCTGTTCAACGGGGATTAATGGGACATCATTAAAGGAAGCTGAAGGACAGGAAGTAATAGGTTTACGACGAAGGGTAAAGGTTATTTGATGGGATTTATTTTGATTTTCCATTTTCGACACCGTTCTTGAAGGTTTATGATATGGGATTAGAGTGTCTGGGAGTTCTCATACTTAACTGTAGGGATTAATCATCAGGCTGTAGTTCTGTTGGTATTGCTCAGATAGAAAATTTGCCGGTTGTTTTGATAAGCAATTTAGGGTTTCGTTATTTCCTATATAATATTTATCGCTAGGACACACCGTTTAGGAGCTGTAAGGCAATATTTAATTATCATTTAAATTATTTATTATTATTGGATAAAGCGGTAGTTTATAGATGGATATTTAAGATCAATTGTTTTTCCCAGTCATGGAGAAATTATTTTTCTTTACAATGTTTCTACAACTCTTCGAAAGCTACAATTGCGCATAGATTTCCTACATCATAAAATCCCTTTGATACTATTTTTGATTAGGAACACGACACACAACATAACTCTGTTTTTTAATTTCTCGGTTGTTGAAGAAATAACACAATGACCAAATCGATTTAATATTTTTAAAAATTTTCATGAGTCAGTTTGACTTGTTATCTGCCGAAGTCTAATAAAACAGAGGCAGATAATACCTGCCCACCTTCCCCTGGCCATTATTAGCTGCTACTCCTTGGCATATAAATAATGATTAAAAATGTATTGTTGGTCTGTAAGTTAAATTAATTACAGCGTTTATAAATATGTATGCAAGTACAATAGGCAGTTTCCTTTTTAATGAAAATATGTTCTTTCCCAACAAGGTCCAAAAATTAACTGTGACTTTCCACATATGTAGAGCACAGATTTATACAATGCAGAAGTACACTTTACAGTTTTCTATTAGTTATGCATGTCAGAATGGATTTTTTTATGTTAGTATTAAACCTAGTTTAGGTTGAAAACTAAAAGGGATGAAGTAACTCGAATTTGGAGTTTTTAAGAGCGGAATTTGGATTTTGTTAGCAAAAGGAGCGGCACGCTATATGCATGGCTGGGTTGGTTTTTTTTGTGTCAGTATTAAACCTAGTTTGATATTGTTTAAAATTTAAAAGCGATGAAATAGCTCGAATTTTGTGTTTTTAAAAGCGGATTTTGGATTTAGTCTGCAAAAGAGGCGGCACGCTGTATGCCTGGAAAAGTGTTTTTTTTTTTGTGTGTGTGTGTGTCTGTATTAAACTTAGTTTAATGATGTGGGTTACAAATTAAAAGGGATGAAATAACTCGGTTTTTGCCTTTTATCTAACGTCTTTTAATGGCCGCCATTTTGTTTCGGCACTGATCTCAATTGGCAGAGTCATGCATTTTTATTTAGAACAGTGATAGGCAACATCCATACATTTGAAAAAAGGGGTTAAATAACGTTTTTTTTTCCTCTCGAGTTCTTGGACTATTTGCTCACAAGGGGACGTTTGCAGTTGTACCTCAAAAATGACAAAACAATGACAAAATTCCAAGGAAATCCGCTGTAAATCAGTAGAAACTTTTTTTCATGAACAACTGACCTCAAATCTCGATTTAACGCATTATAAAACCCTTATATGTGACATTTTATTAAAATAAAAAAATATTGATTTTTTTTACCCCTTTCGAGGAGGTTAAAATTTTGAAGTTGAGATTTCAACAACAATTTATAACGGCCATAAAACCTGCTGTGTTCAACCGATTACAACAGTAATAGCATCCCTAGAATCAGCATACATGCTTTTTATCCATGTGTATAACATTGGATTTTAGTGGACAAAAACTGATGTGAATGAAAAAATTCAGTCAGCTATAACTTGAGATATTTCAATTAGGGGAAATCCTGCGACCTCCGGATTTGGACTAAACTATGCAGTTTTACGGCTTCTAGATGACCTTAAAATTTGGTCTTGACCTAAAATTTGGTCAGATTAGGAATCTGAAAATAATATCAGTTTTTAGTTTAAAAATTTTCCTCACCTATATTATATAAATAAGACGTTTTAAAATGACATATTTTTATTTCAAATTGCGTAAAAATCCTAAGATTGATGAATAATCTAAAATTAATATCAGGTTTTGGTTAAAAAATATGTATATTTGTTAAAAATGGTCTTATTTGAAATTTATTGTGTAAAAACTAAAATAATAATATAAATATACCATTTTAAAACGTCTTATTTATAAAATATAGGTGAGGAAAATTTTTAAACTAAAAACTGATATTATTTTCAGATTCCTCATCTCAAAAAAACATGTAAAAACTAAATTTTGTCGAAATTAAAAATAAATTTTCTTTACCTTTAAAATTTTGTATGATTTTAGAAGGCAAGATGCTGTCAATTTCTTAAAAAATGTAAATAATTTGCGCTATCTCACATATTTCGCCATCGATTAAGACCAAAATTTAAGGTCATCTAGAAGCCGTAAAACTGCATAGCCCAAATCCGGAGGTCGCAGGATTTCCCCTTATTAAAATATCTCAAGTTATAGCTGACCTTAGATTTTTTCATTCACATCAGTTTTTGTCCACTAAAATCTGGAGTAAATCCAATGTTATACACATGGATAAAAAGCATGTATGCTGATTCTAATGATGCTATTACTGTTGTAATCGGTTGAACACAGCAGTTGTTATGACCGTTAGAAATTGTTTATGAAATCTCAACTTCAAAATTTTAACCTCCTCGAAATGGGTAAAAAATTAATATTTTTTTTTATTTTGATAAAATTTCACATAAAAGGGTTTTATGGTGCGTTAAATCGAGATTTGAGGCGAGTTGTTGATGAAAAAAAGTTTCCACTGATTTAAAGCGGATTTCCTTGGAATTTTGTCATTTTTGAGCACCCTAAAGCCGGATAGTGTCTTGAGCATAACACAAGTATTTTTATATCTAATAGCATACATAACTGCAATTAAACGTGGAAGAATCATTTCTCTATCTTGACTGAGAACTGAGAAAAAAAATAAAACGTGATTTTCATTTATTGTTATTTATTTTTTTCTCGGCTCCTAATGCTCATTGGCGGCTATAACTCTAATTTTGCACTATTATAGGTCCCTACTACCCACACAAAAATCGCCATTCAAATCTGTGAGTTATAACTGCAAACGTCCCCTTGTCAGTTACCTTGGCGTATCTTGCTTATTCAATTCTTACTCATATTTTTATTTGTGTTTAGTATATGTGTTTTACATTATAATTCCTTTAATATATTCCAATATTATATAACCTCTAGTACATATAATCAATAAATTAACATCTGTTAAACACTTTTTTTTCCGAACTTCTTGAATATGTCTACCTTTGAAATTGTTATTTTTCTACCTTATTCCCTTTGTTACGGGTTCGATACATTTACGCGATCCGTTAATGCCCTTGTACATTAGGGTGGGCCGAAAAAACACTTTTTTTTATTTCGAAATTGTAATAGCGCGCAAAACTTGCGTATTATATAGACAAGAAAAAGGAACAAAAAATTATCGAAATCGGTTAACATGTTACGGTCGCGGCATAGGCCCTAAAATTGGACGAAGTATGAAAAACTTCATTTTTCCGGAAAGAAATTTTAATTTTTTGTTTAAATGTTTTCTAATTGTAATAATTTGAAACGTCGTCAAATAGAGCCTAAGTACATTGTGTTGTAATTTGGATTAAATCTGTTGATATCTTCCAGGTCGCGCATAAACCCCAAAATATTGAAAATTTCACCTTTTTTCGAATTTTTTTTTGTACATTAATATGCTTTTTTTGATCTTATTATTAACAGTATTTTCATTTTTGAAGAAAAGAACATTGTTTTTTTTTTTATGGTGTGAATTAATTATTCTCTTCCGGTCGGTCAATGACCTTCTAATGCTATAGAAAAACAGTACCTAAAAGAAGATAGTCTTATGACATGATAGGTGATAACAATAACAACGTATTTCGTACTTTTTAAAGTTCAAATATTTAAGTGACAGTATATTTTTTAATAAGCGGGCCTACTTTTATAAAAAAGAAAAAACATATTTTTGAATAAATAAACCATTGTAGTTGAACCAGTTCATTTGTATTGTTCTCTAAATTGTAGCCGAAGGTACTTTGACTGATTTGCCAGTGAAGTTGGTGAACATGGAGGATCTGGACAGTAGAGTGTTTTTCATAAATCCATCTCGAGATTCAGCTCCACAAACGTTTCCTGAGAATTCCGTGACTAGTTTTACTCAGCGTTCAACAGCCTACCTGTGATTTGTGAATCGCTTGAAAGAAATGTTCCAGTCAAGGATTAAGCCACTACCGATATGCGATTTGATCCCGTCGTCATTTATTTCTGCCAACAAGGGGTGAGAAGATAATTTACAGTCCATTACAGAGTCATATTGCGCATTGTGGTTGATTTTCGATGGCCTGAATGTTCTTACGGTTTTCCTTCTTGCAAATATCTGTCTTGCCTTCAGAATTATTCAAAGTCCTAGCTCTCTTATGAATAAGTTTCGGGCCGTCTGTAACGTGCTTACTGGTTTTAATAGTAAACCACATAGACCTGTATGATTTCAATATAAACAAAACTAGATCTTGAAGTTCAGGTGTGAGGCTTTTTTCACTTATGAACAATCTAAGAGTTCTATTTGCATCCGTCAACCACTTCGAATGTGATAAGTGCCCATGTTCTTTTACAGCCAAATCTTCTTTACAGGTTTCTGATTTTATTGCCTTTGAAATATCAAGTAGATATTGCTGATCATTGCTAAGTTTGTCTCTGTCTATCTGTAGGATTTGACTATCAATACTAAGGCTTCCAGGATATACAAAGAACTATACTCTTACTTAAATATTTGAGTTTTTTTTAAATTTAGAGCAAGTTGAAAAGTACCAAGCCCGTTGTTATTGTTATCACCCATCATGTCATAAGACTATCTTCTTTTATGTACTATTTTTCTATAGCATTGGAGGTCATTGACCGACCGGAAGAGGTTAATTAATTCACACCATAATAAAAACAATGTTCTTTCGTTCAAAACTAAAAATACTGTTAATAATACGATCAAAAATAGTATATTAATGTACAAAAAAAAATCGAAAAAAGGTAAAATTTTCAATATTTTGGGGCTTATGCGCGACCTGGAAGATATCAACTGATTTGAACCAAATTAAAACACAATGTACTTAGGCTCTATTTGACGACGTTTCAAATTATTACATTAAGGAAACATTTAAACCAAAAATTAAAAATATTATCGCAAAAATGAAGCATTTTTCATATTTTGTCAAACTTTAGGGCCTATGCGCGACCGGAAGATGTCAGCCGATTTCGATAATTTGTTGTTCCTTTTTCTTGTCTATATAATTCGCAAGTTTTCCACGCTATTACAATTTCGAAATAAAAAAAAGTATTTTTGATCTTTGATCTTTTTAGATTCTATTTCTCTAATTTTGTTTTAAATACAATCTCTTTTTTTATTTTTAAGGAATCTTGAAGTTTCTTTTTTTAAGTAAGAAAACGTTGTTCTCTCTCGGATTATTCAGAGCTTCTGCATCAGCCGTTTTCTATACTAATTTTTGATACGGCCTAGATAAGAATCCCCACCGCTTTAATATTGTCCCTAAAGCCTAACCATAAATTGTCTATATTCTCACCATCTTCCTCTAAAGCTACTAGAACTTTATGTTTATAATTAAAATTGTTGCATACTAATCTAATGGATGGTTTAATAACTGTAGATTAAATTCATTGGACGAAATAATAGTTTTCTTTCTCTTCTTTATTTAGTTGTTGTCGTAAAATATGATAATTGCATTCCTACGTTGGTTAATTTATGTGATGTTGAATTAGCCGTATTGCTTATGGTTATTTTCACTTCACCATATACTTGGAAAGGTTAATTGAATCACTTTAAAAATTGAGTGGTGATTTCAATCATTATAATGATTAATTAAATAAGTATGTCCTTATTCTAATCAGTGAGTTTTGTTGTCATATTTATTTATTTGTATTTATTATTTCAGGTGGAACCTGGTTCGCTTGGGTTTATTCATGGATTTTTAGCATCGCTTTCCATGATAGTTGTTTCTGAAATTTGTGACAAAACATTTTTCATTGCTGCAATTATGTCAATGAAACACTCTCGACTAACTGTTTTTGCGGGTGCTATATCAGCTTTAGCACTCATGACAGTTCTTTCAGGTAAGTTTATAACATAATGCATTTTCAATGTACATAATTTTTCTTTTATATAGAGAATTTATTATGGTTGCTTATTTATAAAGATTAGATTTCAAATTTTTTAAATCATTTAATTGGTTCATTTTTCCATATATTTTACATATCTATAGATTACGCAATTTATAGTTTATTTGTTATCACAGGGTGTCTACTAGTCGGGAATTTCGGGAATTTCGTGTGGTCGGGAAATTACAGAAAATTTGCGAAAGTCGTCGTTAATGCTAAAATTTTCAGAATTTTTGCTCAATATGTGAGTTAAGAAAGCGTCTGATTGGTATAGTCACTCCACATACTTTTAAAGTAAACTAAATTTGCTACAATTTGAGATCAGGGTGAGCTCTATATTGCCATTGGTTCCCAAGATACAAGGATATTATCATCGAAAAGAGGCAATTTTTTCCCAAAAAGCTATTTTTTTTTTTCGACATGGTCACTTATTTTGTGAAATATCTCCTAAAATACATCATTTGAGACCAGAATGGTACCTGTGGGCCCAGCGGTTCTCTCAAATACGGCAGATAACAAAAACCAGTCAAAAGTGGGTTCTGGGGGAAAATAATGTTCTGTCTTTTTATTGTTTATTTACCAATAAAAATTAATTTATTTTTGTTATTTGAAATAATTGTTTGATGAAAAAGAAAAAGAAAATCATTTTAACCTCACTTTTCGCTAAACGGTCGTGGCCGGCACTAGGTTTGCTTCTTCTGCACTCAGAAGAATAGTCAGAAACAAATTGATAGAGCATTAAATTTAATTTAATTTTATGTATAGCTTTGCTACTTTATTTTTAACTGGATCTCAAAAAGTTCAACATTTTTTTACAGTTATAACATTTATTTAAATGTTTAAGAATCAAACAATTATAACGAAAATATTTACGTGTACTAGGTAATTATAATTAAGAAGTTAATTATATAATAATGAAAAATAATCATTCAATGTTTGTCACCGACACATTAAAGCAAATCAAATTTGCAACAAATTTGATTCTATTCATGTTTTATTCTGCGCAGTCAGTAGTGGGGGATGGAAAAATACCATATTTAGTTGAAAACTGTATAACGTCACATAAAACTTACTTTTTAATAATATTACATTTAAATCGGTTCAGCGGTTTGGCCACTACCAACGCCTAAAGATTGGCTAAGTTGCGGTAAGTAACACATCGCGAAAACACGTTTGTCGGTACTTTTTTTGGCTATAAATCTATAGTTATTTGTCTGATGCAAATTTCTTTTTTTCATCTGAAAGCTGGTCAAATTTTCAATGAGACCTCCTATATGAGATGTATTTTAAATCCCATGAAATACCCACTCCAGCACGCTGAAAATCCCATACCGTTGTGAAAAAAACTTTTTTTCAGTACAATCCTCGTAAATAGTTTCGGAGTTATAGCGAGAAATATACTGAAAAAAAAGTGGATTTCACAAGAGTATGGGGTTCTTAGCGTGATGGCGTGAGTATATCATGAGGCTTGATCAAAATTTCATATATCAAGTCTCATAGTAAATTTAACCAGCTTTCTAATGGAAAAAAAAAAAAGAATATTCTAATCGGACATATATCTATTAGTTATTTTATCCGACAACCTCGTGTAACCTTCTTTTTTCAAACCGAATGGCAATACTCGACATGGATGTGTTTCTTGAAATTTATCTAGAGTAATTTGAAATATAAAAAAATTGTTTTTGTTTTTTTTATATGTTGTTTAACTGTGATATGTTCATTATCAAAGTATGCATAGATAAATTTGTTTAGATTATTATTGAAACGCCATTAAAATATCGATTGGCTAGAATTTCTAAGAAATGTTTTGAAAAAGTCGGGAATTTCTAGAAATATTCTTGAAAAAGTCGGGAATATGTCGGGAATTTAGATAGCTGAAATTGGTAGACACCATGTATCAATAACTGCATCGACTATCAAAACTGTTTTCGGGTTTAAATTTTTTATTTTTCTTCTGTTATGAATTATATTATCCTGACGCCTGATGAGCTTCCAAAATTGAGAGTATACCTCTACGATCATTTGTGCTAAGTAATAGGGTGTAAAAAAAAAAAATGACCGTTTAATCAAATTCCAGAGTTCAAAAGTCTGTAAATATCTTAATACTATTTATTCTTTACCACGTCAGTTTGACCTACTAACTACTTACCATGCAGTTTAGTTCCATCCCTAGTTATGAAGTCGGGCTGTTAATCTCCTTTTATTTTATAACTAAGAAATTTATAGGCACAAAATATTTGGAAGATTAAACAGCTAAGTATATGGTAGTTATTAAAAAAATTGTATTCTTTTAAAATTGTTTTATTCAATAAAGGTTTTTGCTTTCTGTTGTAACCACAGGCATTAACATTTCTCACATCCTGTAAGGATCGACCCATTTTGCTTTTAATTAATCTTCCACCGTTCACGCCGTTGTATTTTGTACAACACTCGACTTGTTCTCTCTCTCTCTCTCTCTCTCTCTCACTCTCTCTCTTTCTCTCTCTCTCTCTCTCTCTCTCTCTCTCTCTCTCTCTCTCTCTCTCTCTCTCTCTCTCTCTCTCTCTCTCTCTCTCTCTCTCTCTCTCTCTCTCTCTCTCTCTCTCTCTCTCTCTCTCTCTCTCTCTCTCTCTCTCTCTCTCTCTCTCTCTCTCTCTCTCTCTCTCTCTCTCTCTCTCTCTCTCTCTCTCTCTCTCTCTCTCTCTCTCTCTCTCTCTCTCTCTCTCTCTCTCTCTCTCTCTCTCTCTCTCTCTCTCTCTCTCTCTCTCTCTCTCTCTCTCTCTCTCTCTCTCTCTCTCTCTCTCTCTCTCTCTCTCTCTCTCTCTCTCTCTCTCTCTCTCGCTTCCGGTGAGCTTCCTGGAAAATTTGCTTTAGCTATTCCTCGATATACTCCTCTGTTTGCCGCCAGTAACTTTTCAAAGTGGTAGGAGGGATAGTTTCCTTAAAAAATTAAAAATATTTAGTTCTCAGTGTTGCACAATGTACAACAAGCTACCGCTCTCTTTTTTTTTTTTTTTTTTTTTTTTTTTTTTTTTCGTACCTTTCTCGGCAATCAGCTGGATTCGATATAATGCAAATAGGATTCTTTTGCATTTCTTTAACTTAGTCTAATATTCGGAATGTTTTGATATGGTGGAGATGACGCGGGGAGGAGGAGGGGGGCAGCCAGTGGATATCTAAATTTTATTTGTGAAAATAAATTCTCAAAAAACTTTATTTATAATAATCGATCATAAAAACAACCATTTTAGATCTGCTAATAATTGTATCTGATCATAATATTGTAAATACAAATTTATCTAGTTATATCTTTGTTTTTTATTATTAGTATTATTATTTTCATTCATATTTTCATTTACGTTCAAAATATTATTCTCTCGGGTAATATTTCGTACATATACTCTCTTTTAAATGTAGAATGGTCAGAATATTTTATTTAATAGATTTCATACAAAATTTAGACAAAAAGGGATTAAAAAAAAACAGGTTGTTGTACTTTGTACAACGCGCGACCGCACGTGTTGCGGAAATTGGCGCGACCGGTGGAAGTTTAAACCAGTCAACCTATCCTTTACAAGACTTTTTGCATGATCAGCTTGATTCTGATTCTTAAAAACCAAATTTTTTTGAATCCGAAAGAAGTAGCCAAGCTCTGTCGGTAGAGCTCAACGGCTGTAGGGCTCTGTGCGGATGTAAGGGATCAAGTGAGGGAAGAACAGATCAGCAGTCGGAACGACCTTGGGTAGAACGAAACGGGAGATGCAATCTATACCCTATCTAAACCAACGGAACGAAACCAGAGATATTTTGGCGTTGGTTTTCGTTCCAGTTGGAACGAAAAACCTAAGGCTAAACATCCCGATTTTTAGTAAGATTGTTTTTCAAGAGATGGCAGCACTTTTGGGGTGAATTTATTTTCGCTCTCATTTGTGAACAGAACCATCAATATTAGATCTGTAAACGGATTTGGTAATAAAACCCCCATTAAATTCACGCTACGTTTTCCGAATTTTTTTTTGTCAATTATTTTAGATTAAAAAAAAATTATCTGGCGAACTATTGATTTTTTTTTTTAAAAAGCTGGTTATAACCACTTAGCCATAAGTCAATTGAACACAATTATGCAAACAGATTCAATTTCGGTTGCATAGGTTGATCGTAATTTGAAAAATACGATTTGTAAGGAAGCGGGTGATTAGATTAGTAAGTTACCTGCTGTTGTAGTAGTGGGGGAAGGGCTGTGAGGACCCAGCTCCCAGTCAGTTACCGATCTAACCTCTCCCCAATAGTGGGAAAAACGACAGAATAGAGGCCAACAAAATTCGATATACTTTTTAGAATATAAAAAATATTTAAAAAACCGAACCAGTGTGCAAATTTCAAAATAACTATACATGTTCTTCGGTAGTTATTAAAAAGAAAAGAAAAACTAAAACAAACTCTTTTAAAGCATAGTTAGAATATCTATGAAATTTATAAACATTTTTAAACCCAGGAGATATTATAAATAATAAACCGACAAAAAATGATATTTGGAACAAATAACGAGTTAACATATGAATACTTTATGTTATTAAAAATACCCTGAACAAATATTTTGGCACTGTTCAAGAGAAATTTATTTCATTGATTATTATATTCGAACAACGGAATTCAAAGTGTTAAGTAATCACTAGGACCAAAACATATGTTTAGTTTTCCACAAAAGGTAAATAAATCGAGAAATAATGAGTAAACTATAACTGTTTATTTAAAGAAGTAAAATTTTTAATTTTATTGATAACAGTTAACAAAGAAATATATAACTGTTAATAATTTATCAATTCCTAAGAACTGTTTCATTGAACCCTTCAACATGAAAATACATTTGTAATACAGAATGTAACAGCTGATATTTATAAAATTTGATAATCAAGCTTCTTGCATGTCAACTAAGAATTTCAAAGTAAAAACAACATACATATTAGGAGAACATAATATTTATATGAATATTTTTTATTACTAAAAACCTAAAATTACCTTAATTATTCATTAGATCTTCATAATGTAAGTAGAAATTATCTGGAATATAACAGTCCTGAACTAACTACTTCGGCAAAGAATTAAAAGAAAAACTTTTATCGGTCTCTGTAAGTGTATAAGTTAGTGTAAATTCACTCTTACCGATTTGTTTTATTCGATGCATGAAAATTATTTATTAATAAATAAAATATAATTCAAATAACGAGATAATGATATCTCGGAATAATAATAAAACATTGGGCAATAAGAATATTTATACCTTGAGAGTACTACTAGTCCAGTCATATAATGAATGTTAGACAGCAAATATCGAAAAGGAAGCAATGAAGCTAAGTTTTTGCATATACTTTCGTTTTGGGATTCTAAATAAGTGGTGAAAAGTCACCAACCTCAGCATGTTAGCATAATTATATTCATGGTCACAGGTCACAAAATCAGTTTTTTTTTTCAAATATCTCGATGTCGTTGCCTCGGGCGTCAATCGAGAAGGTTACAAAACTTGTAGATAATAATATTTTCTATGATTTTTTTGGGTTCCATTCATTTTTTATTTTATTTTTTTTTTTTTAGGATTAACCGTTTTCAAGATATAGTGTGGAAAAACACTATACTCCTAACGAAGCTGTGAAATCAAAAATAGTCGCATATTTCATGCACTATACACCCCTGGTTTCAGCACTCTCACTGGGGTCGCACTTCTCCGCGAAAACACGTTTGTCGGCACTATTTTATTTTGAATAAATAATTCAACACCTTGCAATAAATAATATTCATTATTGTTCATTAAATAATAAAAAAAAAAATATATATTATATATATATATATATATATATATATATATATATATATATATATATATATATATATATATATATATATAATATATAATATATATATAAATATATATAAAACAAAAGTTGTTACAAATTAGATTTGCTTTATTAATGCATAGAACGAAAATGTGCTAAGAGTAGCGGTTTCCGAGTTATTATCAATTAATTAAAACATTATTGAGTTATTATTATCAAACAGCTAAGATGTTCAACCCTTTCAAAAATGTTCTAAAAACAATGATTGTAGAAGGATGATTATTGTTTGACTCTGATTCATGTTGACTACCGCTATAGTCAACAATTTACCCGATTTCATACAAATTATTTATATATTTTATATATTTTGCTAAGAAAACATAACGAACCCCACAATATGATGTGGCCGTGAGAAATCAGAAAAAAATCACTTTCTTCAATTGATTTCCACTACTTGTATGTATTTACAATCAAATAAATCAAATCATACAAATATAAAAGGATAAAACCGTTTTGTAGGTACCTATATCCAACCAATAGTAGGAAATTACACTTTAAAATTACTTTTCCTGGTTATGTTTTTAAAAATATGTTTTATTTATTATGGTATACGCTATGGAAAAATTATATATCCACGAGACTTGGGAACAATGAAATTACCTCATATTTCGGTAATTCTAAAACATTTCCAAGGAGCCAGTTATAAAACTGATTTTATTTATCAGTCAGTTTAATTTTATTTACAATTTTTACAGTTAACTAATGTAAAATTATTGATTTTCAAAGTTGAATTTGAACAACTCAGCAAAACAACACTATGTTTTCAAATTACATCATAGTAAATATTATATGGGTACGTACTCTTTTTCATTATCAGCTCTTCTTTTCAGTTCAGGATTTCTTCGTCTAGCAGATAGGCGGAGATTCTTTTTGGATTTAGAACTATTTATATAAAAATCTCTACGTCCAATAGATTGTTCTTCTTTGTTATGCTCTATCTTTACAACGATAGAAATTGAACGGAAATACAATTTGTTCTAAACAGGAAATATTTTCAATTGTTATTGGATTTTCCGGAATATCTTTTACCTGGTTTCTGTACTACGGGCTTGACTTCATATACCGACATGCTACTTAAATTTATATTAGGTACAAGGTAATAGAATTACACATGTATTTATACATGTAAATTTATATATAATTACATAGGTATCTATTGGCTAGGTAACTTATGGAATTTATTTGGAATATTTTATATTATTTGTCCCAAATAAATTACCGGTGAAAAGGGGTCTAGCAGATA
The DNA here is from genome assembly GCA_003667255.2 of Euschistus heros. Classification (NCBI taxonomy): domain Eukaryota; kingdom Metazoa; phylum Arthropoda; class Insecta; order Hemiptera; family Pentatomidae; genus Euschistus; species Euschistus heros. Next base: position 306,883 of record RCWM02000124.1, read on the forward strand.
GGCGGAGATTTTTTTGGATTTAGAACTATTTATATAAAAATCTCTACGTCCAATAGATTGTTCTTCTTTGTTATGCTCTATCTTTACAACGATAGAAATTGAACGGAAATACAATTTGTTCTAAACAGGAAATATTTTCAATTGTTATTGGATTTTCCGGAATATCTTTTACCTGGTTTCTGTACTACGGGCTTGACTCATATACCGACATGCTACTTAAATTATATTAGGTACAAGGTAATAGAATTACACATGTATTTATACATGTAAATTTATATATAATTACATAGGTATCTATTGGCTAGGTAACTTATGGAATTTATTTGGAATATTTTATATTATTTGTCCCAAATAAATTACCGGTGAAAAGGGTCAGATAGTGTTTGACTTCCTGCAGTAAGTAAATAAAACTTTTTCTCTATTTGAAAATAAATAGACAATAACTCCTTTGTTGACTTTATAAAAAGACATATTTATCACAACTATAAATTAACTATGCAGCTATTATCAATTCATGATTTTTCAGATTTTTGGATCTTCAAAGTAAAACAAATTATAGTAAAAGTTTTTAGTTTGTTTTATTAATAAATTTTAATTACTATGGTTGACATTCAACTTGTTGGACCGTCAAACGCTTCAAGTGAAAATAAAAGTTTACAAATTATTGTAGCTAGGTCTGTTCTTAATAATTAGTCAGCGAAAAGGGCCAATGTTTCCTATAGATACCGCAGGAAAATAAGGATTGCATATACAAAATGTCTTTTTTTTATTTGGTAATAAATAGACAAATAAAATATTTAATAAATTTATCAAAATATATATTAAAAACTTGAATTCAGCTTTTGTCTATTCGAAAAATTTATTTTAATTGCCTTATTCTTACTTACTTTCTTACTTGAAATGAGAAATTGTTAATAGAATGAATCTAACGACAGATAAAAAATAATAATAACAAGAAAATAAAGTCATACAATTTTTCTTTGGCTCTTCAAAAATCGAGGAATACCTATGTGAGAGACATTTCAGTAAGGAAGAGACCGTTTCAGGCGGTGACGCAATTCCATCCGGTTGTAAACAAAATTCGTATTTTTCACATTACGATCGTAATATGCATGCTATGATTAGTGGGAATATGCCATTCGTTTCAGAAAACGTTTCTACAACTGGCTATAACCTCATATTTTTAAAAATATATATTTAACACCTGTTCTTACGTTTTATTTTCTTAATTATTGAATTTATAGAAAAAAACGCTTCGTAGCGTGAATTCTGTGTTTACTAAATACCCAAAGAATTTTACAGATTGAAAATCGGACATTCCGTTCCGGAGAAATTACGGAAATAAATTCTACTGTTTCCAACTCTTGACTGAAAGGGGTATATTTAGCCTTAAGTAGTTCGTCTCGTTCCAAACTGGTTCAAGGCTGGAACCAGTTCCAAGTTCCGTTCCACTCAGAACGACCCATCACTAATTACCACATTTTTTTTTTTTTTTTTTATTGGAATTTCTTCGCATATGAAGGTTGGGGTAACATTATTAGTATGTTGTTGGGTAACATTATGGGTGGGGTAACATTACTCGCGTCCGTACAAGTTGTACACGTGTCCAATGAGTTAATTGTGAGTTAATGAGCAATAGTGTCGCCTTACAAGGACTAATAGCTACACCATGAGATCAAATGTAAGGTCTACTGCAAAGGGAAGTTGCAATATCTTACATTACTTCTACGCTCACCGTTTTTCGAAAAAAACATCCACAAAACTGCAAATCTTACAAAAACTTGCAAATTTAATCGGCCTTCGAATGATATGTTAAAAATAATGTTTCTGTTTTAATTTCATGGAGAAATTTAGTAAACCAAAAAAAACATGGTATTCTCATTTAGCATGCAAATCAGTTACTTGTGTAAATAAAACATTATAACATCCCCTTAATGAAAATATGCATTTTAAACATAATAAACTCTTCATTGCAATAAAAAGCAAAGAAAAAATGAATGTTTAATAGAAAATAAAGGAAAACTGTCAATAAAGCGACACAAAGGATCTTATGTGATTACATTTTTTTTATTTATTTATTATTATTTAGGATTTATTTTATTAGATTTTCAATGTAAGATTTAAAACCCAATGGTAATAAACATAGACTTCAATTTTGCTGTTAGCTTCTGAATGCAAATGGTGTTGAAGAATGCCATTTTTTGAGGAGAATTTTATGGATAGATGAATCTGATTTTACAGGGGAAGGCATTTCTACCTTTCCATTGAGGGATATCGTTGGTTTATATTCGTATTGCTGTCGAATAGTGTTGAAAAATCCTAGTTTGCCCAACAGATTGAAGATGAGAATTGCTATGATTTGTTACAAAATATCCTACAACAACTTCATCACGATATTCCACCTGAAGTTTGGCAAAATATGATTTTCTAACACCATGGCACTCCTCCAGATTATTCGAAAGCAATACGAATATAAACCAACGATACCCCTTAATGGAAAGGTAGAAATGCCTTCCCCTGTAAAATGAGACACATCTATCCATAAAATTCTCCTCTTTCTTTGATTTATCGTATATCTGCAACGGATTGGAATATAAAGGTGAGGTCTGCGGCATTTTGCTACATTTTTGATCATGTTTCATTCATTTTATTTTTTTTACACTAAGAGATACTCACTCTGTATATACTTATTTGTTTCAGCTATTCCAAAATTATAAGCTAACTTATCTGTTATGGGCATCTCTTGCATGAGACAATACCCTTACTTTTACTACTGTTAAAATATTATTAATATTGTTAAAACACCCGATTAAGGCTTATCAGGCCGATCTGGAAATAAAATGAGTAAATAAAAATTACAAAACCATGATTGTTGTTGAGGATAGGCAGGTTGTGGTTGTCATTAAAATTTGAAAGTGGTTTTATAGTTATGAAAAAAGATTTGCTACTTTTCAAGAATCATTCTTACTAAGATTTTTTTGTTTTAGTTGTCTTTGGTTGGGCAGCAACTATCATTCCTAGATCTTATACGTATTACATTTCAACTGCCTTATTTGCAATATTTGGAATAAAAATGTTGAGAGAGGGATGCAAAATGTCACCTAATGAAGGTCAAGAAGAGTTTGAAGAAGTACAATCAGATCTTCGAAAAAGGGATGAAGAGGTATCAACACAGTAATAGTTTTACCGAATTAATTTTATTTTGTATTAATTATATATAACTATGCAAGTAATAATAATACTTTTTTTATACTAGTAAAAATGTGTTAAGTATTTATTTTATTTTATTTGAATCTTTTCCATACCTCAAAGGCTTGTGGCGGTCATATCATGACACCACAGAGAATCGAGAAGAAAAAGATAGAAGTGATGTAACCTTCCTATATACATGTGTTTATGAACCAATTTATTCTGAGTTTTATTGTATTTGTTTATTAAATATTATCAGTCTCTTACAGTTACATTCTAGTTATTCTGAGTGCTCCTAAATTGGTGACCCCGACGTGATATCATGACACCACAGGCTTATTTCAAGAATGCTTACATGTATTGATTGCATTTGATTATTTGCAAATAAAATATCGCTCACCACTACATAGCATAGTAGTAGTTTCGCTGGACCACGGTTCTTACTTATTCTTTTCCCTTCTCCCTTATTTTTCCCTAGGGCTCCCTTCTAAAATTATTTTTCTGTTCAATTATTTTATCCTTATGGTTTTAGTGATATGTTTACTATCTGGTGGTAATGTTTTATTTAGAAACAGGATATGGAAATACCTAGCTCCGTCCTTTTTATAATACAAATGACATATACTACATTGACATTGTAAGAAAAATGAGGTTATATCACATTTACGCATTAGTAATCATAGAGTGAATATTAAACAACCTGGATGTTTGCTTAATGAGTTAGTCAAATCTTATACACTTAGCTGAACATTTACAACTGATTAAAGTAACGATAACCAAAAATTGATAAGTTGAAGTATTTTCCTCATATTCATCCCTTTTTTTATCTATTTATTAAAATTTACGGCACAAAAAAAATTAATAATGCATCTAGTTAATATAAAAGACGCTGATTATAATAATATGTCAATGATTTGCAATCTATTGGAAGCACATAAGGTCAATCTTTCTGTCCCACGGCATTCATGTAATAGTCCAGTAAAATAATGGTTTACCGAAGAAAAAACTGCCGAAATTTTATTCTCAACGGATATTTATGTTTTTTTGGGGGTGTTAAATCCGAATCTGAAGTTTGCTACCACGGCAGACGTCGTCTTCATACCCAAAATCGCAACAAAACAAAACCGCCCAAAATACCGGTAATTTACCTATAACACGAAAATAAAGCTTTTTTAGAAGAAAGTCTCTAAATATTAATTATAGCTGGAATTAGTGCTCACGAAATAAAAAAAAAAAAAAAACAACTCCGAAATCGGACTATTTTTCGAGAAGATATCTTGGGAAAAAGTGTAGAAATTGGCCAACTGGCGGTCAGTCCCACTTTTCCGCGAAAACCTATTTGTCGTACTCTTTTGTCTATAACTCCGAAACTATTAGTCCAATTCAAAATTACTTATTTTCTTCTTAATGCTATATAAATTTACTATTAGACTATTACTTATGAAGTTTTAATCAAGTCCTTTAAAAAACACATGCCAGAACGCTGAAGGTCCTGTACTTTTTTGAAATCCAGGTTTTTTTGGCACATTTTTCGCTATCTGAAAGTATTTTTCCGATCCAAACATTCGTTTTTTCATCTCAAAGCTGGTTTAATTTACTATTAGGTCCTATATATGTAATTTATATTAAATCCCGTGAAATGCCCACGCCAACATGTCACAATTGTTTTTATTTTGCCAAAACATACACATTTAGCGTGCTAGCGTAGGTGTTACACGATGTTTAATATCAATTAAATATATATGATATAATAGTAACTTTAGCAAGCTTTGAATTGAAAAAAATTAAAATTTGGATCGGACAAATATTCGCGGAGTTACGGAGAAAAATGTGCCTAAAAACCTTGGATTTCACAAAAGTATATGGCATATTAATATATTGGGACATAGCGTGCTGGTATGTGTATTTAAGGAGAGATTATTAAAACCACATTTGGAATAGACTAATAGTAAATTTAATCTGCTTTAAGATGAAAAAAAGTAATTTTGAGTCGGACAAACAGTTTCGGAGTTTCGGAGAGACAAACATTTTTTCGCGAAGAAGTGGGATTGACCACCAGTTGGCCAATTTCTACACTTTTTCCCAAGACCATATCTTGGTCCGATGTCTTCGTCCGAAAGTCGAAAAATGGTCCAATTTCAGGATTGTTTTTTTCATTTCGTAGATACTAATTCCAGCTACAATTAATATTTAAAGACTTTCTTCGAAAAAAGCTTCATTTTCGTGTTATAGGTAAAAAAACCGGTATTTTGGGCTTATTTTTGCGATTACTGGACAATAGCCAAAACGAGAAGCTTTTCTATAACAGGTATAGTGCTAAAAGTAGGTCACTTGTTCATTATTTTAAGTGTTGTCAACTCAGCACATATTAAATGATGCGCCAGGTTTCAACTTGTGCAGTTTTGTGCCTTGACCTTGAGATGTTACCCAGTTTCTTTAAATGCGCAGAAGTTAAATATTTATGTGATATTTTTTAAAATTTATATATCCTCATTGCAATTTTATTTTTAATGCATTTTCTATAATAATATTGATCTTTAAATCTAGAAGGGTAGCCTTGTGATGAAATTACTCAAAATAGTTGTCTTTTTAGAGGTATAAGTGAAATTGATGGTGCTTATTATATAATTATGTTCTCTGTTATTTTAAGCATTTAACATTCTGTTAATGTGACAGTATTTGTCAAAACCGGAACTCTTAAAAATATTTACATTTACATTGTTAGATTTCCCACAAGGAGCTTTATTCTAATTCTTCACAATCCTTAAAATATCATCAAGGGATCAGATTATGTTTATTTAAACAATATGTAAAACATTTTGATGAATTAAATTTTTTAGAATTTTACTTTCTGTATTTGGCCTGTAATCTCGGAATAACCCACTAGCCATTTCTGTGTTATCAATAGTTTGGTGTAACTTTTTGAAATTTATTTTATTATGTATTAAGTATTATTAGTGAATATGCATACAATAAATTTCCTCTAGAAATTAAATTGTTTTTTATTGCATTCTAATTTATTTTAAATTAAGTTCATCATTAATTGATTTTAGTAAAAAAAATAAAATAAAAATTAAAAAACTAACAAAGGTTTTTTCATCAAATAACATTTATTGATTAGTTAAAAAAAACAAAAAAAAAAACAGTTTAACATTTTTTTACTAACCAATAAATAAGCCTGCTTTATGAAAATAAATTAAAATGTGAATAGAAGTTTCAAAATATAGATGGATTGCAATAATTGAGCATATTTAGTTCTGGTGTATTTTACCGATAGCAAATGTTTCTGTTTCAAAGTTTGACAGCTTTATGAATAGTTTTAATTTAAATATTATAATTATTTTTGTAGTGTCATGGCTGCTATTAACATTACTTCGTTAAGTGCTCAGTGCTTGTGACAATATTATCTGTAGTATTAACTAAAATCCTTTTGCCAAACTTAATAAACAGTGAAAGTTTATACTATAGATTCATTAGACAAACATACTGGGTGAGATGAGTGCGTTAATTATTAATTAAAAACAATAGATAATAAAGACAGCTCTCAGGGGAATAGTTCTTCAGTCAGCCTATTGGGGCGTTACCTAGACTCCCTATCTCTCAAGGTCTAGGTCTGTTGATAATTCAATCGAGTCTAACTCGGATTGTTATTGTTATTACTTTTATTTTTCTTAGAGGACACAACTTTTTTTTTTTTTTTTTTTTTTTTTTTTTTTTTTTTTTTTTTTTTTTTTTTTTTTTTTTTTTTTTTTTTTTTTTTTTTTTTTTTTTTTTTTTTTTTTTTTTTATAATTTCCTTTAGCTCTAGTAATGTTTTGTTTATTTTTTTATTTTGTTCAAATGTTGTATATAGTTCTGTAAATAGTCTAGTTAATAAGTTTTTTTTTTTCTAGCTTATAAGTATGTTTTATTTTGTTTCTTCTTTTTAATTCATTATAGTTAGTTTTAAATTATTAATTTCATTTAAGTTACAATGGACCTAGATAATTCATCAGGAGCAGAATCGGAAGATGAAACTCCAATGTCTGAAATAAGTGAGACAGACTCTCAATACTTAAGGCGCAGACAACTGCAAAAACGTCAGCAAAATGCTACACCTGGTTCTGCTGCGACCTCCCCAAATAAAAAAAAACAACAAAAAAATAAAGGAAAGCAAATTATTGGTGGTGAGGCACTAACAACTCGCAGTAAAACTGCAGCCAATAAAACACAAATTGTTGTTAACATTCCTACCAGCAATAAATTCGCCGACATAGTCAAAATTCCATCAGAGCCACAACCTACTCAAGGATTTTCGGACCCTGTTCCACCATCTATATTTGTGACAAATATTAAAAATTTTAGGAAATTCGGCTATGAAATCGCCAATTTGATTAGTCAAATCAACTTTAAATGTTACTCCAGAGTTAAAGACATAAAAATTAATACCACGACAAAAGAACATTACAAAAAGTTAAGTAACTACATTAACTAAAGTTAAGTAACTTGTCGGCCAACAATTATGAATTTCATTGTTATCAACTAAGGGAAGAAAAAGCATACCGAGTTGTATTGAGAGGTCTACACATCACAACTCCAAATGAGGCAATAAAAAGAGACATCGAAGAAATAGGACTTAATGTTTGGAACATTTCAGTCGTGCTCCACCCAACAGAAAAGTTTCCTCTCCCGCTATTTTTTATAGACCTGGAGCCTGCAAAAAATAATACTGAAATATTTCAGTAGTTTATTTATGTATTCAGTAGTTCTTTTTGAACAGTCAAGACAACGACCAGTAATAGTACAATGCACTAAGTGCCAAAATCTTGGACCCACAAACGCATATTGTTATCATCCGCCTAGGTGTGTCAAATGTGCAGGCCCTCATGCCACTGAAACCTCTTCCAAGACTCGTGATACACCTGCAAAATGTGTATTATGCAAAGAAGATCACCCAGGATATTGTAAAGGCTGCATAGTATATAAAAATACCCAAAAACTAAGACACATAATGCAGTCTTAAAAAATCAAACACAAGAGAGTGGTAGACATGATAGTCAACATCAGGACTCTCTGAGAACTCTCTGTAAGGAAAACCAAATGTTTCTCACTGAAAATCAACCCTCAACTTCAACGGCCAGCAATCCACCACACAATGAACCTCGACCAACGTACTCAAACATCTCAAACATTACCACAAATCAGCAGCAGTATCGACCACAACATCGAACTCAGACGCCTCAAATCTCCCAACTTCAGCCTCTGATTCACATATCACACCCTTCCCGTCAACCTCAAATTCAGCACCATTCTCACAATTACCATTATCACAACTACCTTTACAGGTAAAACTACCACCAGAGACTCAACACCCAGTTCCTTCCCAAACAACGTCCTTTCCAACATACCCTTTTCTCTTGTCCCATCTTCTCTAACCGGCACCATTCAATCCACATCAGTAACCATTTACACTCGTCCTTTCCATATAACATTTTCAGCTGTATACTGTCCTCCTGGAAATTCCCTTTCTTATAACGACCTTGATTCCTTATTCAGATCTCTCAGACCGTGCTTTATTGTTGGAGGGGACTACAACGCCAAACACCAGCAATGGGGTTGTAGAACATCCAACCCCTGTGGCAGTATCTTATCCCGCATTGCAACATCCATGTCCTATTCTGTTCTCTCACCCTTAAACAGTACATATTGACCTACATCTACCAAAAAACATCCTGATATCCTTGATATATTCATTTCTTCCCAAATTTCCACCTCTCAGACCATTGTCAAATCCCTGGACGATCTTTCATCAGATCATAGCCCTGTTCTGCTTCTCCTCAAATCAAATCCTGTTCCTAAACCTTCTCCTCCTAGACTGATTAAAGGACGAGTAGACTGGGAGAAATTTCGTCACGATTTAGAAAACAAATTAGACCTGAAAATTCCACTCAAAACAAAACATGACATCGACACCGCTATAACTTACTACATCAATATCCAACAGCATTAATGATAACACCTCACACAGAACAAATTTTAATTCTATTCAGGCTTACTTGCCACACCATATTCGCGACTTAATAACAGAAAAACGTAGAGCAAGAGTGAAGTGGCATAGGATTTACGACCACCTGTCCTACAGTATCCTTTAATGACATTCCACTAATCCCTGTAGTTCAGATCCGCTACCTAGGACTCCACTTGGACAAACGTTTAACTTGGAATCCACATACAAGACTAAAACAACAGGAAACTTCTCATCGTTTTCGACTTCTTCAACATTTACTAGACAAATGCTCAAACCTTCCGCTTTACTACAAAAGACTCATTTACATTGCAGTTATCAGACCTATTTGGACATATGGAGTTAAGCTTTGGGGCTCAACTAAACCTTCTAATTCTTCTCGTATCCAGTCTTTACAATCCAAAATCCTTCGAAAAATCCTTAATGCTCCTTACTTTGTTACAAATATACTTATCCATAAAGATCTTAATGTCCCATATGTTACTGATTTAGCCCAAACCAGATACCTATCCTTCCATAGTAAGCTCCATAACTACTCTAATCCACTAGTCTCCCAACTTGCTTCACACTCCATTCCTGATAATCCTCCGAGGCATCTGAAAGGAAGATGGCCTTGAGACCTTATAGTATAGAATTTATTGAACTGCTACTAGTGAGTCGTTCTTCACAAGTTATTTTCATGCCATTGTATTCACTATCACTACATTTACTTGATGGATATATTTTATATATAGTTGTAAATTTCAATAAATTTATATATAAAAAAAATTATAATTATGTACTATTAGTATGAAATGAAAAATAAACTTTATCCTGGTACTTATTGTTCCCTCAGTATAACATAAGGCACAATTACTGGTACAATGATACAATGGTGATATTTCTTAAAATTCAATGGATTAGTAAATTGGTATCATGAACAGACAAAATTAAAGTATTGTATACTCTTATACTATAAAATATATACAAGAAAAATTAGATAAGATGTGACAATGACCATTATTTGCCTATTACTCATCGAATAATCTTGTTAGATGGAAAAAGTGGAATATGTAGAAGCCGATGTAACATGTTTTTAAAGTAACTTTGGGAAAACCTATTAGCATCATTATATATTCGATTATATATGTCCTCATTTATTGTTTATTATTTTATTATTTATATAACACACTAAACTACACAATCCAAGTTAAAACTATAGAAATGGAAGTTTGCAGGTGAAGTTATAGGAAAGAGCTATTAATAAATGTGAAGCATCGGAATCTGCAAGAGAGATGCGGATTTGACGCATTTGTTGCAGCAGTGGTTCCACGTCGTTACTTAAAATAGCTACAATGATAAAATACGCAGGAATATCATTGTAACGTGATCGGAATATTTAAAATGTAATTATAATTTTAAAATGGCATTTCATTAAAAAAAAAATATCACAATATATAGATATTTTTGGTCTCGGATGTATCGTGTATCTATTTTATCTATATTCCGAGCACAAAAAGCTGTCATATCGAATATTGATATTTTCTTTCATACCCATCCCTAATGAACAGCCTGTCTATTTCTTTGGAATCTTCTTCTTAATTTCAACCTGCAGTCTATATTTTAAGACTGTCTGAAAGCATTATTTATTTTATTTTTTTTTTTTTAAGCAAGTTGCTGACCCAAATCTTCACCTCCTGCCAGTTTGGCCCAATTTTCTTTAAAAGGTTACCTCCCATATAGGTTTCCTTCGCCAGTTTGTACAGTCTTGTCTTCCTTACTGACTGCTATGTTACTCATAGAGGACACCTTAGAGGTAGAAGTTGGATTTCGCTCACTTGCTGACATAATATTAGAAATTGATGTTACCAGTTTTACATTAAAAATTACTGATTCATCTTGGATCTAAATCATCTATATAATAGAAGCTTCCAATGCCATGTTTAAATATTAAAAAAGAACAATGTATCTTTTATAATTTTCAGTCATTTAGATTTTAGTAATGTTATTGTAAAATGTTATATAAAAGTAATAATTAAGACTGATTTGGTAGTTGTAATTACTATTCATATAAATTATAAATGTCAGTTCAATATTTTTTTCAAATGGTTAGCTTAAAGAAATTTTTTTTTAAAGAATACATACATTATTTAATTATAGTTTTACTGTATGCTCTCTTAGTTTGAAGAGGGAGAAAAGCGAATTGTTCCAGAGGTGTCTGACAACCCTTCACCAGATTTGGATAACAAGGTTATAAATTATTCTAACTGTGCAGCTTCTTGTGCTTCAGGTGCGTTTGCTTCCTAGAGTGAGCATGTTTTTGGGTAGGGAAAAGTTATTCGACATTAATATCTCTGTTTCACTAATATTTACTGTTTCAGTGACGATTGGTTGCCTTTATTGTTTTATTTCAATGGAAGAGGTTGATTTGTGGACTGTCGATGAATATGTCTTGTAGATGTATGTTGGGATCAATAAAAAAGGAGAAAATAGAAATATTAAATGAACAAATTATTATATTATTTGGCCAACATTTTCCCCACAATTTTGATGGTCATCATAAGCACTAACTCAAAAAAGATACACAAAATTAAAAAAATATAAAACAGAAATTCTGGAATGAAGATGAAGTAAATAAAAGATAATTTAATAGTAAATAAAATATAAGCTTAGTGAGATAAGATATGTTGATAAAAATACAAGTTAATGAAAATTAGAAGTTAACAAGATGATGATAATTATGCTGAGATTGGGAGAATACAAATTAAAAATAAAGGTAATTAATTATGTTGGGGAAAAATAAGTGATTTAAATAAAAATAAAAGCAAATGACACTAAAGGGTTGTTAAGTAAGATAAAAAAAATATATAAACAATAATAAGTTTAAAAATTAGTACAATAATTGATGTAAAAATTAAAACAAATTTAGATTAAAAAAAAAAAAATCTTATATAAATAAAAAGATAACAATGTAACAACACGAGTAAAAATTGCCTCCCTTGGTGCCGAGAATCTTTTTACTAATATCCCTATTGACTGCGATCTCTAAATTGTTATTATTGGTCCAGTTTAGAAACCCATACTTATCATTTGTTAAACCATTGCTATGGCTGACTCTCTTGTTCCTTATCTTTTTAACATTATCCTGAACAGCCCTCTTGATTCCTTAATTCCTTTATTTCTTTGAAATGAAATAAAATGAAAAATAATCTTTATTCTGGTACACCTTGTCCCCTAAGATTAACATGAAAGTACAATCAAAAGGTATTAGTGTCAGGCTGTTTAAATATCAGACAGCAACTTATATGGAATATAAATTATATACTTATAAGTATATAAGGTGGAATTTAAAATTTAATGATATTATTTTCATTAAATAATATGTAGATGATTTACAACATATTGTAGGTAATTTCTGGATAGGATTTCTTAAGTTTATTGTAAATATTTTTTAATTTATGGTTATTTTTCAAAACAAGGCGTAGGTAAGGAAAATGAGAGTAAAATATTTTTTTTTTCTGGAAAGGATAGGAATATATAGCAGGGATCTTATATTATCCTTCACCTCCTTTGAATATTTTCCAATATAGATCTCTTCCTTATATTCCTATCCTTAAAAAAAAAAATATTATAATTCCATTTTTCCATCAAGGGATCCAATTTTTACACTTATTATCTTTATTCGTATTTGATATTTTGTATCACGTTTTTCTTTACTTAATCTGATTTTGTTTTTGTTCTTAAATGGATTGTACTACTTGTTTTTACACATATATAATTTTTTTTTCTCATACTTTTTTAAACCTATTATTGTTATTTGCTTTTATTTTTATTTAACTCACTTACTTGCTTTATCATTGTATGAACTACCAAAATCTACTTTTTCCAATGGCAACATAATCGATTTTGATTATTTTTAATTTGTATTCTCCATAGTTTCGGCATAATTACCATTCTTTTATTTAATAATACTTGCCATTATACAGCATAACTTTTCTCTCAAGCTTATATTTATATTAAATTATGGTTTATTTACTTCATCTTCATTTCTGCATTTCTTTTTTTTATTATCTTTAAGCTATCAACATTGTGGGTTAAACATCGGTGTAGTAAAATGATTTGTTCATTCAACATTTTTCCTTTTGACTAATCGCTCATACATTTACAAGATTTATTGTTTTATAACTATAACTTATTATTCTATGTTGTGAATTCCTTTTCCTGAAACTAAACATCAACGCTAATTGTACTTACTTTGCATTGCTATCATTTTCTTTAAATAACCAATAATAAGGAAGGCAATAGCTGGTTGTTTTAATTTAAGCTTATTGTTTTATGTGTCCAACTTTCTGTATGTATATCTGGTAATAATCGAAGTGTTGGATTTTGGTCTTGCTTTAATAAAATGATAATAAAAAAATCATAACTTTTTAATAAAGATTGGATTTTCGTGCAGTAACAATCATCTAAATGCGCAAACTTTGTAATGTAGCAAATTTTGTATATATCTTGGTTGGTATTTTTAATAATTTACATTTCTAATAAAATTTATTTAAAATTTGTAAAGCAAGATAAATACTGTCCGGAACGTTAGCTCTTTTTAAACAATTTGCAGGGTTAGGTTGTTCAAAGCAAAATGAAAAAATTTTCTTTAAAATTTACAATCAAGTACTTGTCTTTCTCCTTCTGTAACTATAACTCCTATCATCTGATATCCATTTTAAAAGACTCTTCTATATCATCACTTCTTTTGTGTTGTCAACAATTTGTCATTTTTAATATGATCTTAAAACATTGGCTGCAGTCAGTTACTACTATTCCGGTGGTAGAAGGAATATATGACATATTCACATCGAAGGAAACTGAAAAAAACATTTTAAAAAAATGCTTCAAAAACCTCTTATCTCTTTTGGGGTTTCAGCAATTAAAAACTTGGAAAAAATAAAAAAATACATCCAAGAAATAGAAATTGCTTGGTTCAATGCTATTTATTTGAACCAATTTAGTAATTGTTTGTACCTTTAAATTAATTTATTGAAATGTTTCAACCTCTTTTTCTTTTTGACTGCTCTTTATGGACCGAGTCGATTTAGAACCAACTGAGAGGTGACCAAGAAAATAATTGTTTCCTTACCATAAATTTATAAATAAATTATTTGCTTCATGAGTTTACTTGATCGATTTTTTATGAATAACATATTTCAAAATAAAACACTAAGAAATGTCCAAAAATGTCATTTCCTCTTGTTGGACCTTAAAATGTGCCGTTTTCTGCAGCATTGTCAAAATGTAAAAATAAGATAATTCCTTTTAGTATTTGAATTTCTTTAGAGGTTTCATTTCGTTTGAAGTTAGCATGAAAATAATACACTTGCTCGAAAACCCGGTCTTTACTTATTAATTATGACAAACAACTTTGGCATCTATACACTTTCTTAAGGCTAAATTTAACACTTTCAGTGAAGTAAAATTATTTGTGTATTTTATAAACATAGAATTAACGCTACGAAGACTTTTTTTTAAAGTTCAATAAGAAAATAAAACGTAAAAATATGAGTTATATTATTAAATCAGGCTATAGCTACTTGTTGAAACGTTCACTGAAACTAATGACACATTCTAACTAATTATATCATGCACATTGTGGTCTTAATCATAAAGGTGTCCACTGACGATCGCTCCACGCCAAATGGACTGTGGAGCCACCGTGCGAGTGAAAAACCGAGTGAAATTTTTGGTGCCACTCCTTAATCGCATCACTCCAACCGATCGTGCGTGGGGAATCCTGGTGCAGTGGGGCGATGGACCGCTCAATCGTGAGGAAAACTGGCCTTCTTTGGAACAGTTTACTCAGAGCAGTTGTATTGATCACTTCTGTTTACAATGTCTGCTTGGCGAGATTTCGTTACACATTTTAAAGAAATTCATTAAGAGCTCTCCCCTGTATGTCTATGATCCCCAAGTTAATAGAGATTATGTTTAAAAATATTCAATTTTTTTTTAATGATTTTTATTCACATACTGACCGAAAATCGTTCTCAAGTTTTCAGATCTATGTTTTTACATTATAAATAAATTTAAAAAATAAATAAATACCGATGGGTATCGTTCTTTCTCATGCCTGACATATCACCTTTTGCACGTTTTCTTTTTAACAAGCCATCACATAATACATTCCGCTGATTGTCGATACATATTTTGACATTTTCTGATGAATAAATAAAATAAAAACAGCTCTGTGGCACTCCGGGAATGACCGAGGGGGAAAGCATAGCTTTCTTAAAGCTCTGAAGTACGATCTGACCGAACAAACATTATGTAATAAAATGTTATCAATGCTGAACAATTTTAAAGCAAATGATTTAAATAATTTAATGATTTTTATTTAAATTATTAAAAAAAAAACAACCTAACATTTCTGTTTTTGTTTATTTAAATAATATCTATTAAGGTGATTTTTTTAAAAGAGCATCACATAATATAAATTTATTAATATTAAGGAAAAGTAAATAATAAGTAAGATCACGTTAGTTTTAATCCTGGTGACCGTCTATGCCCTCATGTTCTTTATTTTTTTCTGCTTACCTGTATAATTTTAAATTACTTAAATTAAATTAACAATTAATGATGATTCGAAATAAACAAACAAAGTTGTGAAAAAACAGCGGTTTAAAACGTGACTTTTCAACCAATAAAGCTCCTAAAGGTCCTAGTGACAAATGTTATATAACAAATTTTTTTTTCCATTACATTTCTGACGAGTATGATGTCGAAATTTCGACCCTAGCAGCACCAACTGAGCGTGTTATATAGGGTATACATGTTCCGTTCGTTCGTTCGTTCGCTGTCGTTTTTTTTAAATTCACACCTCTCAGCGATCCAGCACTCTGTGCGTAACCCACGATAAGAAAGCTATGCTAAAAAAATATATATATAATTAGTAAATTGTGTGAAAACATAATCAATAATTAGATTGAAAATACAATTATAAATTTTACTAAAATAAGTAAATTCTTTATTTTCTTCGCAATATGATACAAAAAAAAAAATACAAATAATAATATGGAGAAAACTTAGAGAGCTACTTACACTACTCGAAGCTCAATCTTTGGAAATATAAGCGTTAAATTTAATTTTCATTGATGTTAAATGATTAAATATATATAAAAAAAAGAAAAAGAAATAGAAGGTCAAAGAGAGATTTGGAGCTTGCATTTCTTGCCTTAGAGCAAGCTAGACGACGCATAGGGCTCCAAGTAAACCATTCCAAGACTAAGAACATGGTGGCTAACCCTCCAAGACAACCAGCACCTCATATCTCTTTTGGTGACTGCACTTTTGAGAGTGTTGTCCGTCGTTTTGGACTACTTCAACATTTACTTGACAAACGTTCAAATCTTCCAATTAATTACAAAAGACTCATTTACATTATAGTAATTAGACTAATTTGGACACATGGAGTATAGCTTTGGGGTTCCACTAAACCATCTAATTCATCTCGTATCCCATCCTTACAATCCAAAATCTTTAGAAAAATCCTAAATGCTCGTTACTTCGTCACAATCAAACGAAGATCTTAATATACCTTACGTTTCTGATTTAGCTTAAACTAGATATCTATCCTTTCATAGCAAATTCCACAACCATTCAAATCCATTAGTATCACAACTTGCTTCTCATTCCATTCCAGACAACCCTCCGAGGTGCCTGAAAAGAAGATGGCGTCGGGACCTTATAATATATATATATATATTCCTTCATTATATAGAACCTTTATAAGTGTTACCAATCAGTAGTTGCTTTAAAAACAAGTGACGTGTCATTTTTATTTTTATCATCACATTTACTTGATGTGTTATATTTTTATATTGGATATACAGTTGTAAATTTTAATAAATAGCCATTAAAAAAAAAAATATTGATCTTTTTTTCTTTCACGTGGTTTGTATTGTTAATCGAAAATACTTAGATTTAGTTGATGTTATGAAATGCGCTGTCTTGAGTTGTTTAGTCTGCATTAATGTGATTTTACGATTTATAATTCTGATCAAATATTAAGAAGATAATTTTTTTTTTACTACTGTCACAGAGAGAACAAAGACATTGATTTATTTGAGGGGATTAAAGGCTTCAATTTCCTTCCTAATTCTTCCTATATTTAGTCTAGCCAAATTATAAAAAAAAAAAAAACCCAATTGGTTGCAATAATTAGTTCAGTTCTGTTATTTTGGTAAGATCTCTAGGTTGGTACTCTGTTGTATTATCCAAGTTTTCTAATACCCTTCATCAAAAAAAGTGCCATCATCTTGAAAAAAATATTATAAATATTTTATTTTATTTCTAAATTAATATGGTCTGGTAAAACCAATTTGATAATCAAAATTACGACTTTTAATCCTAAAAATATTCATAAGTATACGTGGATATCATCTCCTTCAGTAGCTCGCTCCTTCCAATCTGTTATAAAATATTTACATCAAGTTTTACCAAACGAATTACTGAATACAAGGAGGAAATAATCGGAGACTATCAATATGGTTCAAGACATGATCTCTTAACTATCGATCAAATATTTTCCCTTCGACTAATTTTCAAGAAAAAAGTTGAATTTAAGGGCCTAGTGCATCAGCTCTGTGTTGATTCCCAATAGGCTTTTAAATCAATCGATTAACCACCAAAAACTGTTTTATGTATATTAACTGATATTTTAATTGAACTGGGGATACCAAAGAAATTGAGTAATCTAGTTAAGATGTGCATGTCCGAAACATTTAATAACAATTGGTACTTTTTACTCCGGATAGTTTGAGGCACGTTCTGATTTAAAACAGAGAGGTTCTCTTTCTCCGGTATTATTTAACTTAGCATTAGAATGCGTCATTTGGAAGGTAATTCTTACGGGAAAAGGATTAGAGATAGGTGGTAAAATTCCGGTTTTTGGTTATGCTGAGGATTTGGTACTGTTGGGTGAAGTTAACACTATTAAATTAAACGCAACTACTCTCATGAAAACCGCTAAAGAAATCGGTCTAGTAATCAATACCGATATAACGATATAGAAACGGTTTGTGGTAGAAACGGTGAAAATGTCGGTAATGTAAATATTTCCGGTATTAAATTTGAACAATTGTATGGTTCTTCCTTCGCCGCCACATACCGCTCTCCTTTATCGGGCCAAATATATGTCTGAGTATTTTCCTTTCGAAACAGCCCAGTTTCGTGGCTACTGACTTATAAATAGTCCATGTTTCTCATGCATACTTGGCTACCGGTCATACCAAAGAAATTGAGTAATCTAGTTAAGATGTGGTTAGTCCTTCAAACATTTAATAAAAATTGGTACTTTTTACTCCGGATAGTTTGAGGCACGTTCTGATTTAAAACAGAGAGGTTTCTTTCCAAGGTATTATTTGGAAAACTTAGCATTAGAATGCGTCATTTGGATAGGTAATTCTTACGGGAAAAGGATTAGAGATAGGTGCCAAAATTCCGATTTTTTTGGTTATATATGAGGATTTGGTACCATGTTGGGTGAAGTTAAAACTATTAAATTAAACGCATTTTATGAAAGCTTCCTAAACCATCGCATAGAGTGGGCTGCCATTACCACGTCGTCCGCATACGCTAATATCTGACTGAGGTGTTAAAAATTGTGCTTCTGGTGTCTAAATCCGCTGTTTTTACTACTGCATGTACACTATATTGAAAAGGAGAGGTGCTAACGTGTCTCCTTGTCTGAGTCCGTAATCTACTGGGACATGCTCGCTTTGTGCCTGATTCATTTTAATCCTCGCAGATGTGCTTTTCATGGTGCACATAGTGAGCCTAATGAGCTGGCTTGGTACATTTATCTCTTTCATGGCTCCATACTGCTCAGCACGGTTGACGGAATCGTAGGCTGTCTTGAAGTCTACTAACATCAACCACATTGTTTGATTATATTCATTCATTTTCTCGCATATCTGCTTCACTGAAAACATTTGATCGGCAGTCGATCGGTCGGGTCTGAAACCTCCCTGGTATTCAACCAAATTAGCTTCTACAGGTGCGACGAGCCTGTTATATAAAGCTATTGAGAAAACTTTATATGCTGTGTTCTATAGACTTATCCCCCATGATTCCCGCACACTGTCTTATCTCCTTTACAATTCGCGCTTACTATCCAGAAATTTAAAAATTATATAAGACTACTATACTACCGCCAGTTTTTTACGGATGCGAAACGTGGCCGTTTACGTCAAAGGAGGTACAACGTCTTAAAGTTTTTTGAAAATAAAGTACTGCGTAGGATATTTATTCCAAAAAATGATGAAGAAACGGACGAATTTAGAAGGCTTCACTGTGTAACTCGCGATATAGTTCTTATAATTAGTTCAGGTAATAGTAGCGCCACGGTTAAAATGGGGATATAAAGTCTTTGGGTGCAGTAATGGCCGAATTCCGATGAATATAATCAGTTTTGATCCGTCGGGTAAACGACCGGGAGGTAGAACGAGGCGTAGATGAAAGGATTGCGTAAGGACTGATCTTGGGGATTTGGGTTTTGAGGGAGTGTGTTGGAGGCTGGTGTGGAGTCAACGGTTGGTGGTGTCGGCATCGAACCTCTAAGCCTTTTTATTTATTTAAGACCAGTTTGGTCTTCAGCTTTGGCTACTTTACTCTACTATAAGGTTATGTCAAACTTTAAAATATGATTAACTATATACTTGCTGTTAGGATATAACCCACTATAACCTTCAAGTTTTCCCAATTTTGAATAAAAATTTAAAATTCGAAGAGTTCTATCCAAGAATCATAGATAAATATTTCAGATTGTAGATAATGTATGCTAAGTTTAGGAATAACTGCTAAATTTAAATTTTTTTGCTCTTGATAGTAATATATTTCTTTTTAAGAAAATTTTTTATTTGTTCCGTATATTTTAAAGAAATATTGTATAATAATCAATCATTGATTTTTTTTTCTCATATTATTTGTCGGTTTGTATTACCCAATTATAACATAAAACAATGATCCAACATTAGACATTTTAGATTGCATATGTTTTTAGAAATTATTAAAAATAAATAAAAATAAAATAAAATAAGTATTTTTGCTAGTAGGATATCGTTTGAAAAAACAAATAGGAATAATGTAGAAAGTTTTCGGTCTTCTACTAATACATTAAAAAGCTAAGCATGCACTGTAGTTTAGGGCCGAGTATAGATAAAAGTCTTCGGGATAGATTTATTTGAGTTGGAAGTGAGACAATGAAGGCCGGAAGGTATAGATACTAAAGATACAGTAATTTCGCAGCATATCGGGCAGGCGAAGGAGCCGCATTATCGACAATAGATACTACTAATATTTACACCTTTACAGTTGTCTGCCACGGTTGAAAACATCGAGTCAAAATGACATGGGCTCAGCTTTGGGAGGACATAGTGGATCAAAACAAATTAAAAACTATTTAAAAAGAAACAAAAATATGGAAAAGCTGTAATCGCAACAACAGAAGAGAAGTTGTTATAAAAAGACTTCGAATAGGCCATACCCGAGTTACCCATGGTTGTCATATAACAAAGGACCAGTCCACAGAAGTGCGTAACATGCAATAATATACAATTAACGATTAGACACATTGTAGAGGACTGCCCTCGATGGGATAATTATTTTCAGGAAGTTCGAATAGGAAGAAAAGTTCAAACTATTCTTGGTGATAATGTTATTAATATAGATAAACTTCTCAAAAAATACAATATTTTCTATAAAATTTGAAAATATATAAATAAAATAATTTAAGAACGGAACAGAAGAATATAAATCAGATTGAAGGACGGACAATAACGACCCTCAATGTTGAGTGTACTTAAGAAATTCAACCTAACCTACCCTTTAAAAGAAGGTACGACACCTATTGTTTGTAAGGCAAGCAGGTTAGGTACCCCTCCCCCGTAGATAAATCCGTGGAATCGGATTTACGTCAGGGCATCATTGAAATGATGGTGGTTTTACTCCTGCTGTTACCCCTATCGAATGGATCACACTAACAGTAAATATTGATAAAGGCGATGGTTCAGTAAGAATTTGTGGTGACTTTTTTTTTTTTTTATTTTATCGAACGGCTCGCAGTGACATTCCGCTGTCTTATAAAAAAGTCTTCATATCTTAATTAAATCCATAGGCGGATAATGGGTAACTGTACTAGGTGGGGGGGGGGGGGGTTCAGACACGTATGTATTAACGTAGGCGTTAAGTGTGTGCTCGCGCGCGGTGTGCAGTTTTTTTTTTTTTTTTTTTTTTCTTTACGAGGGGAGGGGAATTTTTCCCCCCACGGACCGCTGTTAGGCATTACATCATGGAGGGAAATGGCTGGGTGCCGCCTCATGGTAGTAGGCTACCTACATCCTGCTGCGCCTATCGCTCTCTTCTTTCCTGAGCCGCTTGATAGTCTCAGCCGCTAAACTCTGGCCCGCCATCCAGTACTCTTCAAAAGCCAACATCAATCGCACCAGACCATTAACTTTCGGAAAAACAAGATCTGTCGGGACTCTTCTCTCTCTTGCTGAAACCGAGGGCATATGAAAAACACGTGCTCCGCACTCTCATCCACCGCCGTGCAGGCTGGGCGTTTCCCTGTTAGATCTAGTTTGAACATATACAGATAGGCTCGGAAGGCTCCATGTCCAGTGTGTGTGTGTGTGTGTGTGTGTGTGTGTGTGTGTGTGTGTGTGTGTGTGTGTGTGTGTGTGTGTGTGTGTGTGTGTGTGTGTGTGTTGTGTGTGTGTGTGAGTGTGCGCGCGCGCGCGTGTGCGTGCGTGCGTGTGTTTTTGTGTTGGTGTGTGTGTGTCAAAGCCATGCTTTGATTCGATGCATAGTCAAAAAACTTCTCATGCAGGAAGCTGAACTGATGGGATGTATGCAGCAGCGCTTAAAGCCTTGACTAAATATGGAATGGTTTCTTCTTTTACTTCGTCCTTCAACCATCTGTAATTACTTTGGATTGTTTAATTGGTCTGATTGTTCGTTTTGATATTTGCTCAATCTCTATTCCAGCCTAAAGAAAAGTATCGTTTAAACCTAGGATAAATGCATATTTCGCTATGAAAGGTTTTTCATATAAACAGTCTAAATTAAAGATCGAATCGACGGCATTAGAAAGTTTGAGGGAGGGATTCTTTGCTAAACCTCTCTCCATCCTGACAATGAGAGCATCAATCACTGAAATAAATATGGACTTCCTATTATTCCTTGCATTAAGCATCCTCTTGGTCAAGTCGACATCTAGTCGTCGACAACACATCGATATCCTTGGCTTTTCGTTTTTTCAACCCCCCAAAATTCTCATGGCAAATATCATGCTCTAGGGAAAATTGTAATGTTTCCTTCCGAATTGAATAAATCTCAGCGCCGTTTTTGTATTCCTTTAACATAGAAATGAGACGCTTGGATGCACCCCTTAGTGTAATTTCTTCTCTTTGTAGTATCTGAATAATCAGAAATTATAACTCAATATATGATGAAACACGAATAAATTAACTACAAATTCTGTTTTTGTTTTTTTTAATTGAAGTCACAATGCCAAGAGCTTGTACAGAATCCATATCATCTTCGAGTTCCACCTGGTATCTTAATCCTTCCATCACTGGAAATGTCCAGTGAGTGATGCTTAATAATGACATTTCAGAAGTCATCTTATTGACTTGTATTCTTTTTGCTGTTTTTTTTAAAGTGGCATGATTGGGAGGTTTGGAGAAATTGACATAGTGACACTGAAAACCATTGAACAATAATTTTAAACATTCTATTTGATGGTATATATCTATCACTACCAGAGCCAGCTTGTGAGAATAGCAATGAAAATATTTGGCATGCGGGTATTTCTCATTGATTTTAGCCTGCAAGCCACCATTGGATTTGGTTATAACCATAATGTTTGCCCCATTGCATGTTTGGACTAAAATTGGTATGTTGCTCAGACCATAGTCTCTGGGTATACCTGTTAATAAACCAGTTAGATTTTCAGCTTTACGCTTGTCTGAACAGTTTTTAAATACCAAGAACCGTTCATTTGGAGTCAGGTCTTCGCCTACATAACGCATGCAAATTGAGAGCTGCTGATCTTTATATCTCTTTTTTTCATCAGCCATTAACCCTTATTCTCGCACGGTATCATGTGTGATACCTAATATTTAGAGATTTTTGAATTTAGGAGTATTATTTAAGTGAGTTCTGAGATGACCCAGGTACACCAACATGACGCCAATAAACGTTTCTAACAAACCACCTGATCAGAACCTACTTAAATCGATTAATATTAGGTAGCGCACATTATACCATGCGAGTCTAAAGGTTAACAGCTTAATGAAACCATTTGTGGACTACTTCATGCTAAATTCCAAGCCTTTGTAGACTTTAAATCCTACTAGGTACTGACTATCAGTTGTCTCAAATTCTTACTGAATGAGTGGGGACCTTGATGGTTGGGCGCCTTGGGGAGAGGGTCTGAGAGTGCCAGGTACAGAAGGTCATGGTTTCAATTCCCACCTGGGTGGTTGAAATGTAGTTCGTCCATGGAATGAATCTTGATGTTCCCATTCTGGCTTGAATCAATTGGTTGCTTATCTAGTTCTGCTTTAAATATTTTGTGTATTTTTTCAATTATTTTTCACGTTGATTTTTCTTGTTAATTTATTAATATAAATATTTTTTTTTTTAAATTTTACTTAGTGAGTCTCAATTTAACATAGAAGACTATTTAAACTTTTGATATATGCTATGTGCCGAATAGTAATAGGTATGGCACATATATATACATACAAAATAAGAATATGATTTTTTAATGATTGGAAATCTTACATTGTTATGAACTTCAGGCCATTTTTCTTTTGAAAGATTTTTCCTCTACCTTCAAATATATATAATAAATAAATATATATACATAAACAAATATTATCTTTATTCTCTCTTTTAGCATGGGTCTGTAAATCTTGATGTGAAGGAAATTCTTCTCCACTTTCATCAACTTCTCCAAGCATCCCATCTTAAATTCTGATCATAACTTATTTATGATCAATCATATGTGTTTGTGGATGTGTGTTTCATAGATTAATCTATTCAAATTAACTTAAAATATTTAAAAAGAACCTTGTAATTTATAAGCTATATTAATTTCTTTGGCTATATGTTTATAACATGGAGTGATAAATTTATACTTTCCAATTTTCATCATTAGAATTTATAATGACTTCGTTTTTTTAATTTTATTTATTTATTTTTTATATTTTAGTTTGAGAAAGAAGTATTAAGTTCAGATGTGGAGACAGGTACTAATACAAGAAAACAAAGTAATGTTTTTTTTGTGGTATCCAGAATTATACTTCAGGCCTTCACTTTAACTTTTCTAGCAGAATGGGGCGATAGATCACAACTTGCCACAATCATTCTCGCAGCAAGGGAGGTTTGTGTATTTTTGAAACTCATTTCTATCAATATTTTAATAATAATTAAAATTAAAAATAATCATTAATGAAATAGTAATACTTGATGAATTTGCATAGCACACAAATAATGATTCAGTATTTTTAGAGTAAATTGATAAAGCCATGCAAGGAAAATGAAATAGTCCAGTAAAATAAGGGTTTGCCGAAGAAAAAACTGCGGAACTTTTATTCTCAACGGATCTTTATGTTTTTTGGAGTGCTGAATCCGAATCTGAAGTTTGCTACCACGGCAACCATCGGCTTCATTTTCAAAATCGCAAAAAACTACCAAAAAAAACCTTTATTTTTGTTTTTTATCTATAACACGATAACGAATCTTTTTTCGACACATTTATCATTATAACTCCGAAAGTATTTGTCCGATTCAAAATGTTTTTTTTTTTTCAGTCTGAAAGCTGGTAAAATTTGCTATTAGATCCTATATATGTAACTTATAATTAACACCGTGAAATACCCACACTAGTTTACTGAACATGTCATAATTTACATATTTTGCCAAAACATACATATTTAGCGTGCTAGCTTGGGTTGTTTACAGGATTTAATATAATTTAAATATACAGCATCTGATAGCGAATTTAATCAGCTTTGAGATAGAAAAAAGAAATTTGGGATTGAACAAATATTTGAGGAGTTGAAGCAACAAATGTGCCAACAAATACTTGGATTTTACAACAGCACGTTTTTATTAGCGGGCTGGCATGTACATTTTACGGGGTTTTATTAAAACTTCATTTATAGATTCTTATAGTAAATTTAATCAGCTTTAAGATGAAAAAAAGTAATGTTGTATCGGACAAATAGTTTCAGAGTTATAGCCAAAAGAGTACAACAAACGTGTTTTCGCGGAGCTGTGGGACTGACGGCAAGTCGGTCAATCTCTCCATTTTCTTCTTTCTTCTTTCTTCGAAAAAAGCTTCGTTATCGTGTTACAGATAAAAAAACAAACATAACGGTGTTTATGGCGTTTTTTTGCGATTTTTAAAATGAAGTCGATGGTTGCCGTGGTAGCAAACTTCAGATTCGGATTCAGCACCCCAAAAAACATAAAGATCCGTTAAGAATAAAAGTTCCGCAGTTTTTTCTTGAAAACGGCCTTTTGGAGCCTTATTTTACTGGAATAAAAGGGCAGGAGTTGATATTTTGAGTATCATTGAAACAAATAGAAAGAAATATGTGAAGTGGCAATTCACATATAAACTGAAGAGGGATTAAGCATAGAAATGATTGTACATCAGATTTAATGAAAAACTGGAAATTGATATTAAAGCTATTAGAAGCTGTTTTAAAGCAGCCTTAGACAAATGTGAAATAAGTAATTAATTCAGAAATTTACCCGAGTTAAAAAAGGCAGTTTACCCTCCAATTAGGTAAAATTGATGGAGAGATAGAAGGAATACTTCCAAAGTCAGCTAGAAGAATGTAAGGTTGAAGAGACTCCCTTTAAATATAGTCTAGTGGAATTAGGAGGAATGGTATGTTAGTGAGATCCGAAGATATTATGTCAGAAATGGTTTTAACATATGGGAGACAAGAGATAAGAAATGACTACAGCCCCTATCATTTGGAAGCAGAAGTAGATTCCAATAGATTAGGAGGTAGCTATATGGCTTCCTATTTTAAAAAAAAAGGGACAATAAGGAATGTAAAAATACTTACCATCCAAGGAAACTTCCAAAATCCTGGGCAGAAAATTGTGGTGCCTATTTAAAGGAAAAATTAGTGTAGCACAATAGGCTACAGTTACAGGTAACTGTTTTCTATTATGTAAGCCTTTATTTTAAGGCCTGGAACAATACTGCCAATTTATGTGCAAAGCAAATCAGGCTATATTTGATAATTCTTCAATTTTAGTATCCCAAGTGGAATATTCTAAGGGAGAGGACCGCAACCTTATAGGATTGCTTGTTCTGTTTTGATTTATTTCAAATGAGTATATGTTGGTTATAGAATGCTTCTCTAACAATTATAAAGGCTACCAATGGAAGGTATTAAAACCTATTAAAACAAAGGTAACTAAAATTAAAATTCATTGAAACAAAGTGTTTACAGAGCATATTCACAAAAACCTACCTTGAGATCAATTAAAGAGATGGAACCGATGGGTATAGGGTCTCCAACATGTCTCTCATGTCATTATCTATCCTTTTATTTTTTTATTGCAGTGTTTTCACTGATTGCAATTTGTAACACAGGTTATATTAATTACATGACGTTATGAAATATATAAATTTATAAAAAAAAAATGTATTTTATTAGGCTTGGATATATGGGAATTTTGGAACATCGATACTCCACTGTACCATGATTTACTTTCTCCTCTGAGTCTAATAGACAACTTCAAAACCTGAAGGTCGAATTCTAGCAAAAGAAATATGGTGCTTGAGGAAGATGGATGGTAGAGCTAGATGGAACAGGATCAGGAACTCTATGATCCAGTCTTGGTGTTAACACCCTACAAACATTATAATTTTAGATATTGGTTTTCTCCCACATCATAACTCCCTAAAATGAAAATATATACCTACTTGAAACATGTATATAAAACTATTCGGATCAATCAAATCAAAAAATTAAGCCATGGCCATGGACTTTTCAATTTCATTATGTAATGTAATTAAAACTTTTAGTTAAAATATTCTTTGTTTGAAATTTATTAGAATAATTTTCCTTCAATTTCAAAAAGCTCAGCCATATTGCCAGAAGTTTTATAATTTTATTTGACAAGGATTACCATAGAAATAAGTTAGGTTGAAACTTTAAAAGCTAGTCTTTCAATTAAAATATATTAATTTAAAAATTTGTCCATTCAGGCTCTTTGGAGGATTTTCCTTATTCACTTCTCATTAGTCATTTTGTTATTTACCTATGTCATGGAAATTTTTTTGAACATTCAACTTTTAATGAACACCATACTACCAGATATCTTAATATCCCTGTTCCATTATTATTATTGGTCATTTTTATTCACAATTGAAATAAAAGATGAATAAAATTTGTAGGTAAGTAGTGTGGGTAATATTTTTTGTTTTGTACAATACATTGAAGCATTATCGTCTAATAAATTGTAATTTTAGAATGTTTATGGCGTTACATTGGGAGGTATTTTGGGTCATTCCTTGTGCACTGGTTTGGCAGTTATTGGAGGGCGATTTATTGCTCAAAGAATATCAGTAAGAACGGGTAAGTTATTATCAGATTTTGTTTTCATTTATAATTGTTAAGTTGTAAGATAATGTGAATAAAAACACATACATATATAACAATTATTGTAAAAGTATTTATTACTATAAGATTATAAAAATCTTGAATAATCTAGGAGCTGACGACACTAAACCTGTCATGATAGGTCCCCCCAAAAAAAACATATATTATCTGAAAGATAACCGAAAAAAAGAAAATAACCGCTATCTTGGGCTTTTTTTTTTTTTTTTTTTTTTTTTTATTTTGGGTATGAAGCCGACGGCTGCTGTGGTAGCAAACTTCAGATTTGGATTCATCGCCCGCAAAATCATTAAGATTCGTTGAAAAAAAAGTTCAGCAGTTTTTTTTTCCTGAAAGCGGCCTTCTGGACATTATTTTACTTGCTGCCGCCATCTTGACCCGTGCTTGGAAACGGCAGTTATGGTGGTGTACACAAAAATTAATGATGTTTCTGTCATCAACATATGTTTATTTTGGGAGACCTATAATAAACCATGACAGGTTTAGTGTCTTCGGCTCCTGAACTAGAACTTACTACAAAACACACCACACAATACATATCGACATAACTTCAACTACCAAAGGAACAGTAACATCTAACATCTCTAAGGAACAGATTATATTCGCCTTTTAGCATCTACTTATGTTAAAAAGCATGCTTAACACTTGTGGCAGAAAAACAAGGGGAGTGTGGTAGAGTTTCATTTAAACAGGACTTAAAACGAAGGAACAAAAAAAATTGGGAAACCTTGCTCCAGATGGAGCAGAAGTTGAAAAGAAATGTATAACATAGTATCTTATCCCAGCCCAAAAAATAACACCATTTTTTTCCATTTGATGTTTCCTTTAAAATATATTTTTCTTTAGAAATCATGGAAATCGTTTCGAAATCAATCAGGACCATTCTGATTAAATAACTGAAGATAATTTTCTTTATATCTTTCCTTTCCCCATGTTCAGAAGATACGTTCAGACGAAAATTTATGTTTGTTGGCTTTGTGTGCTATTGAAATAGGAGGTTTTGTCATCAGTTTAAGATGCTTTGAATGATTGGTTTTGATCAAAATGCGTTGAACATTACTTGAGGAGTACACCTACTAAGAGGAATATCTGCTTATGTTCGTTTAGACGCGAGCTTGTTCTCAAATTTCCCTCGCTGTGGCTGAAGAGTTGAACTTTTGGCGTAAAATAGCTCACTTTTCTCGAACAGTTGTTGCCATGAACCTACCAATTATTTTCTTTTGGCTATAATTTTCGCCCAGCCTGTGGAAATACCTTATGAGATGCCTTATTCTATTTAATACGAGTGAGTTTTGATATTGCCCAATTTCTATCATGTACATTTACATGTAAATTTCTATCATGTTCGAATTACATCATTTGAACTCTCTGACTACTCTCTCCCTCTTAGCATTGCTTGGTTAAATTTAATCAGATGAAATACAAAGACGTAATGTTTTATAACAGTGCAATTTGTACAAGATTAAGATAGGAACTATGGTCTATACTTACGTTGCATGTAAATATTAATGTTTTAGATATTCCGTGAGCAATAAGAATCATAACTCAACACTAACAGGTTTTTTTCTTATAATTGCGTGTCCTCAACGATATTTAATTGCTTTCGTTAAATTATTACATTCTATAATAATAATAACTAATATAATAGAGGGTGGCCGATAATTTTGTCGGGGAGTGTACACCTAATTACTCTGTCATATGTGCTATAGATTTTCTGCGCATCAGAAAGTTTCTTTGAGAAAAATGCTCCGCGTTTCCACCCATCTCCTTCAATCTGTTCGATTATTGGTCCAATGGATATGCCAGAAACGTCAGTGCACAACCTTAGTGGAAATCTAGCTTCTGGAAAATCAAGTGCATAGCTGAAGTTGTGAGATCTTGTTTGCATTGTTCGAAACTACTTCTTCTGACCATGTTATTTTCCTCCTGCCTTTCTTTCTTGCTCCTTTAAGGTAGCCATGAAGTGAAGCCTGTGTATGTTCATTAAGCTTTAAATATCTAAATATAGAAATTGAGAATACCCAAAAATTGTCTAAGATCTTCTACAGTTTCTGGCAGTGCATAGACAAGAATGACATCTATTTTTTCCGACGTTGATTCAGATCCATGTTTTTAAATTTGGCACCCCAAAAAGTCAAGTTCTCCACACCCAAAACGGATTTAGACATGTTAATTCGTAAGCCTGCCGAAAAATTGTTTTAAATGATTTGGTGTTCTTTCGCAGAAACTAGTGCCACTAAGATGTCCAACTAAGGAAATATGAAGTCTGTGCTATGGACTGGAATTATTCATTCACAAACTGTTGGAATGTTGAAGGGGCATTTCGGTATGTCATGAACCAAAGCCCATGACATTTAACCATGACCAAACGGAATTATAATTGCGGGGTTTTTTTTGTTTTCCATGGCGACAGGAATTTAGTAGTGTGCTTTAAATAGATTAATCTTTAAAAAAATCGTTATTCCTTTCAGAATATGGAGAAATTCATCAATGCTACGGATTAGGTATCTATCAGGTACGGTGAAATTATTTAAACGTCTATAATCACCGCATGGTCTAACTGTTCCACCTGTTTTATTTAACATGTTTAATGGACTCGTCCGTGATGACTTTGACGGACGGATAATATCATTATCTAACATGGATTTGAATTAAGATTTCAGCCGTCCTAGGCAGAACTATTTTGTTAATATTTCCAATTTAATTGATCATAATTGCTTGTCTGCCATTCTATTGCCATAATACAACCTATTCATGAAATAAAAATTATTTTCTACTTTTTAGTTTGGTTTGCTACTAAAGAGTTTTTTTTTTTTTTTTTTTTTTTAGTTTTTTAAACTAACCCCCAGTCCGAGTGTTATATAAACTAATTTCCTTTTCTTTCAATTTAAATCTAATAAACGTATTTTACTTAAAAGATAGTACATAATATTTTTACTTTAGACATCTATCTGCTGTTCTTTTGCATTTACATATTTAATGATGATAGATCCTTCTTGAGCCTTTTGTTTAATACAATTATGCTTAATGTCCATGTGTTTCAATCATTTTTGATTAGGATTCCTAATGGCCTAAATGGTGCTTTGATTATCTTCATAGATTAAACAATTATTACAATTTATACCTAATTATTTTAACTATTTTAATAACCAACATGCTTCCCCCGCTGCCTCACATAATGCAACATATTCAGCCTCAGCCGTACTTAAAACAATAACATTGTGTTTTGTTTTTCTCCTAGCTAGAGTATTGCCAAATACTTTATCCACTTGTAGAGGTTCTATCCTCTAATGAGGGTGCCCAGTCAGATTACAAAGCCCACTAATGGATTATTATCCCCACAGTGAAAACTAACTTATAGTTTAATGTCTCTTTAATATATCTTACAATTAGTATATGTTCAATAGTCCAGTAGAATAAGGCGGCTCCAGAAGCCGTTTTCAAGAAAAAACTGCCGAACTTTTATTCTCAACCGATCTTTATGTTTTTTGGGGTACTGAATCCGAATTTGAAGTTTGCTACCTCGGCAGCCGTCCCACAGTGGGGCCATTCACTGAATCTAGCAGGACAAAAGTCTGAAAGCGATCGTATGCATAATGTAATATTTTTTTCTGACCCAGAACAACTTAAATGATTAAAACAAGGTTATTGAAAGGTTGATAAAACATTTAAAATTTTATTTGTAACCTGTTATTTTATTAAGAAAAAAAAAACTTCACAAAACCATTTATTGATTTATCGATGATTATATAAATTGGAATTAAAAAAAAATAATATACCTAATCTATGATAATAATGTCAATATTATGATTGAAAAAAACTCCTCTATAACAACTAAGAATTCCTCTAATTTTCGTACAGTAATAAATAATAGAATTTATAATATATATATAAATCAGGGCAATGTTTTATCAAACTATAACCTTTAACACTTTAATACTTAATTTCTATCCAAAAATGAGCAGAACTCAAACACATTATATTTTTTTAAACTGAAAAGAAAATTATAGTTTATAATGACAAATCAGTGATCCAGATTATCACTATCATCACTATCTTGTCCATTAAGTAAGGGTATCATACTCGTTGCATTACAAGCAAATTCAGAACACTATTACCGAAAGTCGTATTTTTCTCTGGTAGTGGTCTGTCTGTTTTCAAATTAAAGGATCAGACGAAATCAACAAATTATTCATAATGTCAGTGTTGGTTACTGTGCGAGACATTTTCCGAACAAAATATTCCCTGTATTTTTTTATCTCTTTGTGTTGGCTTTTTTGGACATCCTTTGTGAGTTGCCCAATTGAAAATTTTTGAATTATTTAATTGACCAGATATATTTTTTCTTCCTGGGAATTATTAAAACTCAAACCTCCAGCCTGAAACACATTTTTGGTGCTACTTATAAGCGGGCAGTAAAATGCAACATATTCACTAAAATGAAATGTCCCCAGACAAATAGAACCATAATTTAAGATCTACGTTTACGTACGTAAAAAGTTTCAGATTAAAACATGAGTATGCTTTTTTACTTGTGTACTTTTTAATTGGCGTACCGTCTGAGTTTCTTAAATGCCGTAAAATTAAAACAAAAAATGTACTACTACTTACTATTTTGAATGCAATTCATCGTGAAATATAGAAAAATAAGAAAACTAGTTATGATGTTCACTGTCAAGTACTTGTAAGAATACTAACTTAATTCTTAAATCCCAACCCCCTGAAAATCCTATAATTCAGCCCATTAAAAACAACACACCCACAGTTCCTTATATTCCGCCTCCTCTCAATGCTACTGATATCTCATCAATACTAAACTCTTTCCTCTCAGAATTCCAAACCATGATCACACCTCTCATATCACTCCTAACCAGTGCATTATCCAACATCATCCCTGCCCAAAGAAATCCCTAAATAAAACCTTTCCTATCCATTCCCTATCTGGAGTGCGAATGGTATTCGAAATCATACTGACAAGTTGACAGCACTACTACACGACAGTAACATTGATATAGCCCTGATTACCGAAAATCGATTAACTAGTAACAGAACATTCAAAATAGCACAATACGAGACCTATCGGACGGATCACCCGGACGCAAAGCTCATGGTGTCATTGCCGTCATCATCCATCATTCCCTCTCCCATTACTTACTACCTTTACCGAATCATAACTTTCTACGAACAACTGCAGTTGTTATCAAAACCTTCCCTTCCCCTCTTACAATAGCTGCAGCTTATTGTCCTCCTGGAAAAACTGTCTCCCGCAACCAATTCAGTTCCTTCCTCGATTCATTGGGAAACCACTTTCTTCTAGGTGCTGACCTCAACGCAAAACACCAACAGTGAGGTGCCAGAACCACCAACTCCCATGGCCGAATGCTAATGTCGGCACTCAATTCCAACCATTGCCACTACATTTATCCCTGCTCTCCTACCTACTGGCCATACTCGTAATCCTGACCTCCTTGATTTTTTCATTTGCACAGGTCTAGGTGGTATCATTCACTCCATAAAACGCCTAGACAACCTCTCCTCTGATCACAGTCCACTAATCCTCACCCTATCCTTATCACCGATACCCAAACTTCCTCCCACATCATTTATTAGAGGCCCGATAAACTGGCACCTCTTTCGTCAAAAACTAACTGATTCCATAGACCTCAGAGTGTTCCTGAAAACACCCCAAGAACTAGATGATGCTGCCAACTCCTTTACGAATTTGATTCAAGAAGCTGCTTGGAATTCATGTTTCCCCCAAGTTTCCTATAAAAACCGTATAAAAAATCCTCTACCACAAGAATTAATAGACCTTATCCAAACCAAACGTCATTCCAGATCCCTATGGCAAACTACCAGGCATCCTGACGATCGGAGAACATATAACCATTATACCAAATTAGTTAAAAAGAAATTGTCTCCCTTTAGATCCCAATCATTCAACTCATATCTTTCCTCCCTCTCTACCTCAGACAAATCTCTCTGGAATGCAACAAAAAAAAATCCTCAAATATCACAATATTTCCCATCCTCTCCGATGTGAAGATGGATCCTGGGCTGCCTCAGATGAGAACAGAGCAGAAGAATTTGCTAAGCACCTCTCCAGCACCTTTATTCCCCATTCCGAACAAATCCCCTCCCACACTGTTAAATTTCATAAATTACTCACTTCACCAATTCCTCTCTCCTTGCCTCCTAAATCTGTTAACCCCTCTGAGGTCAAATTCCTTTTAAAAAAGTTGAAACTCCACAAATCACCTGGATATGATCTTCTCGCCACCCAGATCCTCCGGCAACTTCCTCAAAAAAGCGATCATATTCCTTTCTTATATTTATAATTGTATCCTTCGCACAACCCACTTTCCTCTGATATGGAAACACTCCATCATCATTCTCTTCCTAAAACCAGGCAAACCTCCCAACAATACCTCATCATATAGACCTATAAGTCTTCTTCCCATCCTTTCAAAAATCATTGAAAAAATCCTTTTAAAACGCATCCTACCTATACTCGAATCCCTAAGCATTCCTTCCTACCAATTTGGGTTCCGGACTGGTCAATCCACTGTTCAACAAGGTCTTCGTCTTGTTGATCATATATCCTCTGCCCTTGAAAACAAGCAGTATAGCACTGGTGCATTTCTGGATGTAGCTCAAGCTTTCTACCGGGTGTGGCACCAGGGCTTGCTCTTCAAGCTCAAGACCCATTTACCCCAATCCCTATACCTCGTCCTACGATCCTATCTCTCAAATCGCTCGAACTGTGGGGAACTGCAAGACAATCCAATATTAAACGTATTCGTTCCTTTCAATCCAAAGTCCTCCGAACAACAGTGAATGCACCTTATTATTTTGCCAATAAAACCCTACCTAATGACCTAAAAATACATTTTGTCCTTGATCTCATTCCTTCCAAATTTTCGAAATTTTATCAAAATCTATCCAATCATCCCAATCCTCTGGCTCAATCCCTATCTAGTCATAACCATCCTTATAACCCTCCAAGAAGGTTAAACCGGCAATGGCCCTGAGACCTTTTGTAATGTATAAAGTTATGTTGGAGTTCTGGTAATGACCAGCTTCTCTACTCAAGACCTGAGTATTTGTGGCCATAGCGCTCCCACTCAGCCTCCACTGGATATCACCAGTGATGCAGCTGAGAGAGCAGCCCTGGGATCTCTACGCGTCTGGCCTTGACTCCCAATAAGTGGGGAATAGGTTCGATTCGGGGTTCCCCGGGCTGAGTGCGTTAGTATTGTATATAAAGTATGAATGAATAATAATTTGTGTATTTTAATTTTAATTTAATTTTGTTTTATTTTTGATTATTGTAAATAATTATTAGTTTTATTTTTATGAAGATATTTATTTTATTTTATTTTTTATTGTAATTAGTGTGTGTGTGCGTGGGTGTGTGTGTGTGTGTGTGAGTGGGTGTGTGTGTGTGTGTGTGTGTGTGTGTGTGTGTGTGTGTGTGTGTGTGTGTGTGTGTGTGTGTGTGTGTGTGTGTGTGTGTGTGTGTGTGTGTGTGTGTGTGTGTGTGTGTGTGTGTGTGTGTGTGTGTGTGTGTGTGTACCTATTGCCCTTTACTGAGGCAGATTGTACACTTATTTTAATAAAATATATGATTGAGAAAAAAAAAATTCCTAAATCGTACAGAATTAAAGTGGTATTATTTCGTTATTTATTGAATTGCTTTATGATATTTTCTCAGCCTGATTCCCTTCGTTTCATGTCTTCCAATATTTAGCCTGATAGATCCACCATTTTCTGCATCGAAAAATCAAACTTTATTTTTGGTCTTTTATCCCGCTAGATTCACGAATGGCCCCACTGTGCGTCGGCTTCTTACCCGAAATCACAAAACCCGCTCAAAATACCGGTTATTTTCGTTTTTTTACCTATAACACGAAAACGAAGAAATTCTTAAGATATTAATTGTTGCTGGAACCATAACCTACGAAATAAAAAAAACAACTCCGAAATCGCACCATTTTTCGAGGAAATTAAGGTTTGATTCTATTGAAATAGTACCAGCTTTATCTACTAATGTGCTATTCATTCGCTCTGACACTCTACTTCTCACTTTGGGATCTAATTTCTTCCTACACTCTTTAAGTATGGTATATGTTTATATCCTACACTACCGAACACCCTAAGGTTACACAGATTAGGTTTCCTACCTTCTTAAATGGTGGCTTATTCTAGTCATAATGACAAGATTGGGATTCATTCTGTGGATCTTCTAGAAAATAAATCTCAACCTGCCCAGGCAGGATTTAAACCCGCAGTGCGGTGGTTGACAAAATGCTTGGCACTTTTAACTCCCTTGTCCACCATGGCCTCGCATTATTAAGGGAATATGAGCATTCTATATAATTAGGTAATTTAAAATTAAGTGCACAAATAATTATATATTTATTCGAAATTATATACCATTTATAATAATTACAAAAACGAAGAATATTAATGAAATCAAAATGTCAAAAATAGATATTTTGCATATAATGTGAGAAATAAAATTTAAAATATATTATGCAAATATATATATATATATATATATATATATATATATATATATATATATATATATATATATATATATATATAGCTAAATAAAATGATCGCGGATGGAGATTTTTAAAAAGAAGCTTTATTGAGTGACATGCATTGATACAAGAAAAAGCACAATTTATAACTTAATCACAAACTTAACGAGCATAGCATCTGTACATCTCAACGCACGACGGAAGAATGTCTCATGAGGCCAGGTGGGGGTGGCCTTTTATAGAGTTTTTGGGAGAGGGGATATCATACATTGTTTATTATATCTCTAATACCATTGAGGTGTACATAACTCCTCCCCCCGAGTTCCGAGTTCTCCGATGGAACAAATACCTTAGTGTAAATAGGTTCGATTCTATACAATTCAATAAATAAAAGGTTTGAACCTTATGCATTTCTGAATACCTTTTACACCAAGTTTTAAACAGATAACATTCTATAAACAAAAGGGATTGGACCTTATACACTAAGTCTATACAAAAATAAAAGGATTAGACCTTGTACGTCTCTTGATACTCTAGGAACTTTATAAAAATAAAAGGATTAGACTTTGAATTTCCTGTTTACTAAGTTAGGATTTATACCTTTGAAAAATAAAAAGATTAAACCTTGTACGTCTAACACTAAAATTAGATTTATATAATTGTCAATTTCCCATAAACAAAAGGATTAGACCTTGTCCATTTCTTAATATTAACAATACGCTTAGATTATTTACAAAAATACATAGTTCCTTACATACTAAAGTACAAACAAAAAGAAAACAGAATATTCCCTAATACTAAACAATACATTTTAATATTAATACATTATTTTAAACAAAAGGAAAATAAAATAAGAGTCTTTGAATTAGTTTCTTCTATTATAAATAATACTTCTAAATTCAAAATTACTCAATTAGAACAGTAATATTTTAAATCAAAATAATAATTCAAATACTCTTTTAATTACAATTAATAACAATTTCAAAATAAAATACATACGTATCCTAATATTTATTATAGTGAATACAAAATATTAATTAAAAGATAAATCAAACAGAATATTACTGTGAAATAAAATAATAATTTGAATGATCTTTTACATTATTAATATTGAAAATAATATTTTACAGCAAAATACAAAAGTCCGGCTTTATTAAAATAAACTACAGCATTGTCAGTTTAATATAGATAATTCTTTCAATATAAGATAAACATCTTTCCCTAATACCATTACATTTATTACGTTTTATTAAAATAAAAGATTTTTAAAACACTTTAATATTGTTTAAATGAAATTATATTTTTAATTAGAACCATTATCTGAGTCATTCGAGTCATAATTATTCGAGGCATCCGAAATATTCACGCGAATGGATTCATTATCGTCGTCTGAAATAGATTGTTTCCTTTTCCTTTTTTTCCTAGTGGGCCTTTTAATATTGTCAATATGTGTTTTAATTGGTCTTTTATCTTTTACTAGTACATTTACTTTTTTTTTAACTTGTCCCTACTTTTTATTTTTGCTTGAGTATTTTCTAAATATTATCTGTCTCCCTAATTGTTTTCGAATAGCTAAGGGGTCTTCTCTATTTCTATTTAATTTTTCAGTTCTTGTTTCTTTTTCGTTA
Source organism: Euschistus heros (assembly GCA_003667255.2). Lineage (NCBI taxonomy): Eukaryota > Metazoa > Arthropoda > Insecta > Hemiptera > Pentatomidae > Euschistus > Euschistus heros. The sequence goes on from RCWM02000124.1 coordinate 344,938, forward strand.
TTTATTTTCGATCTGATTAATTTATGTAGTAGCTGTTGATCCTAATGATATTTTAATACGTACTGTTCAGTCAGGTCAATATTTTTGTCTGATTCTAATCTAGAAGGTAATTTCGTTGGGTGTTAGTTTTAGTTTGTTGTTTAAAGTATTATTGTAGTCTATTTCTGCTAATCTTAATTTTTGTTGCATTGAACTTTTATCTCTTTCTTTCCCTATTATTCTTAATAAATCATTTAAAGTAGAATGAACCCTGTTCAGTAATCCTAGCGAATTTGAGTGACTAGCTGAAATATAATGCAAGAGAATGTTGTTTTCTTCACAAAACTGTTTTACCAAATTATTTTTCATTTCCGTCCCTTGGTCTAAGGATATTTGTAACGGTGTCGGAAAATATGTCATGTAGTTGATTATTGCATTACAGATATTAATTGCGTTCTTTGATCGTAAAGTTTGGGCAAATAAATGTTTCGAAAATGTGTCGACTGCTGTGAAAATTATTGTACAGTTAAAATTAAAAATATCAATCATTAATTCCTGGAACGGTCTTTCTGGTGTAGGTGTAATCTGAAATTTAGTTTTTATAGGTTTACGGTCATATTTTGTAACTTAACAAGTCTCACATTTATTAATATATTCTGCTATTTTATTTTGCATACCCGGAAAATAATATTCTTTTTTAAGTTTCTCAAACGTTTCATTTATACCCCTATGTTTAGTCTTGCCTAAATGATAGTTATCTATTATTTCTATTTGTTCATTTGGGTTTTCAACATCATTTACTATCTGTTTGTATTTTTTTAATTTAACCGATGGATATTGAGTTTCTACTATTTGTTGTATTGTTTTAAAATAGTCTTCATATAAATTTTCAGTTATTTCATTGGGTGATTTACATATTATTCCATAAGTTTTATTAGGTTCAAGTATTTGTTCTAATAATGAGGCGATATCCGACTTTTCGTAAATGTTTAATTCATATCGACGTTTCCCGAATGGTTTAGTGAAATTGATTTTAGTATTTCCCCTTTTTATAATTATTTGATTCTTTTATATGTTAATGCATTTATCTGGTTCGCAAATTCGTACCTGTACATTACTTGATTCTTCTGAGTGAATTGGCTCTAAATCTTCCTTTGATGGTGCCTGTAGATCTTCCATTATTGCTTCGTATTCTGAATTGTTTTCGTCCGCAATATCTCGGTTCAGCAATTCTTCAACATCCATATCTTGCTCATCACTGGTATGATTTATTTCATCAATTCCTCTAGAAAGTGCGTCGGCTACATAATTAGTTTTACCTTGGATATGCTTAACGTCAAATTCGAATTCTTGGAGCATTATACGTGTGTTACCATTTTTCTTTGAGAAGATCCACGTTAAGGGTTTATGATCAGTACATAAAAGAAATCTTGTGCCATACAAATAAGGTTTAAAATGCTGTGTCGCCCGTACAACTGCTAACAATTCTTTTTCTATTGCACTATATTTTATCTCGGCGTTTTGTAAAACTCTGGAAGCAAATACTACGGGGTGTTCTATTTCGTTTTCACCTTTTTGTGACAGTTCAGCTCCGATGGCTTTATTACTAGCATCTGTGGTTAGTATAAACGGTTTTTCCCAATCTGGGTACTTTAAAATTGGTGTATTGTTCATCATTTCTGTTATGGTTTGACATGCCTCTTTTATTTCTTTTGTGCCGTATATTTTGGTCTTTAAAAAATTTGAAATTGGTCTGGTTATTTTGGCATAATTTTTGATAAATTTCCTATAATACCCGGTCATGCCAAGGAATTGTCTCGTCGTCTTTTCATTACGCGGAATAGGAAATTTTAAAATAGTTTCAATTTTTTTCACATCTGTTTTTAATCCGTCCGGGGTTACGACGTAGCCTAAAAAGTTTAATTCGGTTTTATCTAACTCTATTGAGAGGTTATGTTGTTTTAGGGCTTCAAATACTCTTTTTAAATCTTTTAAATGTTCTTCCTCATTTTCTGACTAAACTATTATATCTTCGATTTAAATAATTGAATTAGGAATATTTTGAATCATCATTGTCATCGCTCTCTGAAAGGTTGGAGGTGCATTACACAGGCCAAAAGGCATACGCAAAAACTCAAAATTTCCATTTTCAGTGGAGAACGCGGTTTTAGCTATTGATTGCTCGTCCATTTCTATTTGGTGACACCCTGACGTGAGGTCTATTGTGGAAAATATTTTATTCTCTAAATTAAAATATATTAAATATATAAAATATTCGTTTATATATAAAATATTTTCGATCCCTTTAATCTGTTTAATAAGTCCTCAATGTTCGGTAGGGGAATTTTATCTTTTACGGTTGCCTGATTTAATTTCCTATAGTCGATGACCATTCTTATTTTCTTTTGTCCCGACGCTTCTGATTTTTTGGTAAGATCCAAAGTGGGGAATTGTACGGCGATTTGCCAGGTCTTATTATTTTATTTTTCAATAATTTTTGAACTTCGTCGTTTATTTGTTTTTTAAATTGTTCCGGGTAGCGGTAATTTCGTATATATATTGTATTTTCATTCGTCGTTATTATTTTATGTTTAATTAAGCCCGTTGATTTTAGATTTTTGTCATCTCTTTTTAATACTTCGCCATGATGGCTTATAATTTCAATTAGTTTGTCTTTTATTTCCGGTTTTATATGTTCATGTCGGATTAAGTTTTTTATTTCATTTTTATAGAACGCCTGGATGACCTTTCCTCAGATCATAGTCCTTTAATTATAACCCTTTCTGTCTCTCCAATCCCAAAACCTCCTTCCCCATCATTTATAAGAGGGCCAGTAGACTGAAACCTCTTCCGTCAAATAATATCCGACACTATAGACCTCAGAGTATCCCTAAAAACCTCCCAAGACCTTGACAGTGCAACCGATTCCTTCACAAACATAATACAGCAAGCAGCCTGGGCTGCATCCTCACCTCGTTTTCTTCCCAAAGTTCGAAAAGAAAATCCTTTACCTCAAGATCTACTGGGCCTTATCCAATCTAAACGCCATGCTAGAGCCATTTGGCAAAGAACCAGGCATCCAGATACTCGGAAATCCTACAATTACCTTACCAAACTCCTTATAAAAAATATGGCTACTTTCAGATCAAAATCCTATAGTTCCCATCTTTCTTCGCTCTCCTCTTCAGATAACTCCCTCTGGACTATCACTAAAAAAATCCTTAAATATCAACCTACCTCCCATCCACTCCGACGCGAAGATGGTTCATGGGCGGCTTCTGACGAGAACAGATCCGAAGAATTCGCCCAGCACCTATCCAGCATATTTCTTCCCCATCCTGAATCTAATCCCAACCACACAAGAATGGTTCATGAATTTCTAGATTCACCGATACCTCTCTCCTTACCTCCTAAAGTAATAAACCCCTCTGAGGTCAAATTCCTTTTAAAAAAATTGAAATCCCGAAAATCCCCTGGATATGATCTCCTTAGTTCACAGATCCTCAGGCAACTTCCTCACAAAGGAAGTTACACCTACCTATACAATTGCATTCTCCGGACAACCCATTTCCCTTTGCCAGTTTGGATTCCGCTCTAGCCATTCCACTTTCCAACAAGGCCTGAGACTTGCTGACCATATATCTTCAGCACTTGAAAGCAAGCAGTATTGCTCCGGTGCATTTCTGGACATAGCGCGAGCTTTTGACCGGGTATGGCATGACGGTTTCCTCTTCAAGCTCAAAGCCCAGCTACCGCAATCACTATTCCTAGTTCTTCGATACTACCTCTCTAACCGTTCCTTTCGAGTTCGCTGCGGAATGGAATACTCTAACTGCTACCAAAAGGTAGCGTTCTTGGTCCAGTTCTATATATCCTCTATGCTGCAGATATCCCTACCACTCCTGATACTTTCCTTGCAACATTTGCTGATGACACTGCTATCCTTTCATCCCATTCAGATCCTTTAATAGCTTCCTATAATTTCCAAAACCACTTATCCTTGATTGAAGACTGGTGCGATAATTGGCGGATCAAAGTTAATGAAACTAAATGCACCAACGTAACCTTTACCCTCCGCCGAAAATCCTGTCCTCCTATCAATTTCAATGGTATCCCACTACCTAAAGCTGACACAGTTCGGTATCTTGGCTTCCACTTAGACAAAAGACTTACGTGGAACCCTCATACCCGACTCAAAAGGCAAGAACTCAACAGACGCTTCAGCCAACTATATAGACTATTAAACAGGACATCTCATCTTTCCGTTGAAAACAAACTTCTCATATACAAAACCATTATTAAATCTATTTGGACTTATGGGACTTGAACTGTGGGGCACAGCTAAAAACTCGAATATCAAACGCATTCAATCCTTCCAATCCAAAGTCCTCCGAACTATTGTAAATGCTCCTTACTATGTATCCAATAAAACCCTTCGCAATGATCTCAACATACCATACGTCCTCGACCTCATACCTCTTAAATTTTTAAAATTCCATCGCAACCTTTCTTTCCATCCTAACCCTCTGGCTCAATCACTATCCAGCTCAACACATCCTGATAACCCCCCTCGCAGATTAAAACGGCTATGGCCCAGCGATCTATTGTAAATATGTATATATGTTGGAGTTCTGGCACTGGCCAGCTTCTCCTCTCATGTCCTGAGTGACTGTACATTGCGCTCTCACTCAGCCTCCACTGGGTTTTCTTTAACTCCAGTGACGCAGCTGAGAGAGAAGAGCTGGGACCTCTCTGCGCCGGGCCTGTCCTTCCATGAGTGGAGAGGCAGGGTCGGTTGGGAGATCCCTAGGATGAGTGTGTCTTGTAAATAAAGTATGAATGTAGTTTTAACTTTTAATTTAATTTAGCTTTATTTTTATTTTTACTTTTATTCAATTTATTTTCATTTTATTTTATTATTATTATTATTTTGTCTTATGTGTAAATATATATTTTTTTTATATTCATATATTTCACTTGTATGTATATTCTATATTGCACATTGTTTATATGTATCAGCATAGCTCTTTTTTGTTCTATTTAATTTTTTTTTCTTATTTTTATTTATTTATTTATTTTTAATTTTATATTTTTCTTTATTTATTTTTTTTTTCTTTCTTCTCTTATTGTACATATTGTGTGAATGTAATCATGAAGTCATCAATATTACTTATTGATGACCACATTTGTGGCAGATTGTAATAACTTTTCAATAAATGATTGATTTAAAAAAAAAAAAAAATCATTTTTATCGTCGATGAAAAATAAATCGTTTTCTAATTTAAATATTTTTTTATTATGTTTTAATTCATTTTTTTCCATATCAATTATTAATTTTAATTTTCTCAGTTTCATACCCTAATAAAAACTGGAATCTATTACTAAACGGAAAGATTAGGAATTTAACTTTTTGATTGATTCCTATCAGGGGCTTTAGGTTGATTATCACGCTTTGTGACCCTTCCGCTCTTTCTGTAGGGGTTTTTATCGCGAAGTCTTTTTAATTATTTCCGAATAACATGGAATGTGATCGGGGTGTATATAATTTTTTGTGGCACCCGTATCAATTAACCATTTGTTGCCTAATTTGTCGATTAGATTGGGTAAATAATTATTTAAATTTAAATCATTTAACTCAATATTACGCGTAGTTTTTTTTTGGTTCATTTTCGGCAATTTGTTTATTATTATTTGATTTATTACTTAAATTTGGCCTAAGTCCGGAGGTCTGCTCGTGCTCGGGCCTGATTCTAAAAAATGGTTCTGTTTTTGTTCTAGTAATTAAATTCTCTCTTGTAACATTTTTATTTGTTTATCTTTTTCCTCCTCTATCGCGTGCACTCTATTAGAAACCGTTCTCATCGAAACTGTATTTGAATCTACTTGGGGTTGTTGATAATTTTGCCTAAAATTTCTAGAGGGCGGTTTATTGAAAAATTTATACTGTGACTGAGGGTCCCATTGTTGATTATAAATCGGAGTTGGATATTCTATAGCTCGCTGTTGTGGCCGGAAGTTATGCTGATTGTTATTATTAAAGGTATTAAAAGTTGGACTTTGTTCATGCTGATATTGTTGCGGTCGGTAGTGTTGCGGATTATTATAAGACGCATATTGCTCGCGATGATATTGATGGGGTCGGTAGTTTTGGTAGTCGTGGTGGTTATTAAAATTCGGTCTATATTCTTTATTTTTATAATTATTTTCAAAATTTTTCTTTTTATAATTATTTTTAGCTGGGTTATTTTTATATTGTTTTTTGTCTCCGTAAAGTCTGTGTACGATGTGAGCCGCGCTAGTTCTTAATATTTCCTCGAGGTCTTCTAACGAATCAAATTTAATGTGGTAAATAAAATCAGTTAAGTCCGGGTGTAGACTATGGACCGCGTGGTGTGATATTTGTTTGTCGTATCTATACATTTCGTCTTGTTTGTCTAGTATTTGTTGAAACTGTTATTTTTAAATTACTTAATTTTTCTTCCTACCCATTCATAAAAATAAATGTTAAATTAATATTTTAAATTATTATACTTATTATACTAAATTATATTAAATTACAAAATTACATAAAAATAAAAGTAAAATTAATTAATTATACTTGTTTCTTGATACAACGATGTCTTCCCGATGTCTTCTTCCTTTAGCTCCTTCCCGTCGATTCTTTAGCAAGAGGTTGTAGGTCCTTTTGGTTTAGGTATTGGAATACCCAAGTGCTCCCAAAGACTTAAAGATCTGCTGATGCATTCTGCTAATACTCAGCTCCCAATCTTCTCATGCCAGTGGGAAGAGGTCTCGCTGTTCTGTATCTGAAATAAGATAGAACAGCCGCGAAGTTACGTTTACACTTCCAAAAGTCCCTCTGTTCGGGCGCCAGCTAAATAAAAGGATCGCGGGTGGAGGTTTTTAAAAAGAAGCTTTATTTAGTGACATACATTGATAAAAGAAAAAGCACAATTTATAACTTAATCACAAACTTAACGAGCATAGCATCTGTACGTCTCAACGCACGACGGCAGAATGTCTCATAAGGCCAGGTGGGGGTGGCCTTTTATAGGGTTTTTGGGAGAGGGGATATCATACATGGTTTATTATACCTCTAATACCATTGAGGTGTACATAACTATATATATACTTTAAATATTTATTTACTTATTAGTAATAGTCTATTTTTAATTTTTAGTAATGATAATTGGAGGTGTAGTGTTTCTTATTTTTGCATTTTCTGCCCTAATCGTTGATCCCACTTGGGGCAGTTAATTAAAGGAAGTCAAGTGATATTATTGGTAAGTACATTTTTTATTATTTATTTTTCATGTTTAACTCTCTAAATATGGCTTATTGAATTACAACTTTGATTTAGGGATGGGGTTGGTTCTTGACTCTTTTAGTTTTATATATAATTTTAAGTGACTGAAATATGATAGTATATTTCAGTCACTTTTTTTTTTTTTTTTTTTTTTTTAATAACAATTTATTAAAATTTACAACTGTACAAAATTTATACATCAAGTAAATGTGCTGTTAACTATTAGAATAACGTGACAAAACATGAAAAGTACTACCCATCAGTACCACTTTAATAAAAATTCTACACTAGAAGGTCTCTGGGCCATCTTCTTTTCAGACTCCTCAGAGGATTATCAGAAATAGTGTGGGAAGCAAGTTGAGAAATTAGGGGATTTGAGTGGTTATGGAGCTTACTATGAAAGGATAGATATCTGGTTTGGACTAAATCTGCAACATATGGAACATTAAGATCTTTATGGATAAGTTTATTGGTGACAAAGTAAGGTGCATTGAGGATTTTTCGAAGGATTTTGGATTGTAAGGATTGGATACGAGATGAATTGGATGGTTTAGTGGAGCCGCAAAGCTCAACTCCAGATAGGTCTAATTACAGTCATGTATATTAGTCTTTTGTAATAAATTGGGAGCTTTGAACGTTTGTCTAATAAATGTTGAAGTATCTGTAACGACGGGCAGTTTCTTGTCTTTTTAGTCTTGTATGTGGATTCCAAGTAAGATGTTTGTCCAAGTGGAGTCCAAGGTAGCGGATCTGTTCAACAGGGATCAGTGGAAAATCATTGAAGGTTACTGTAGGACAGGAAGTCGTGGGCTTACGACGAAGGATAAAGGTTATTTGGTGAGATTTTTTTTTGGATTTATTTTGATTCTCCATTTTTGACACCATTCTTGAAGGGTTAGGATATGGGATTGGAGTGTTTGAGAGGCAATGAAGGGATCATTGTTTACTGATAACACACATGTGTCATCAGCGTAAGTGGTGAGGACAGTGGTAGGATGAGTTGGAATGTCAGCTGTATACACTGTGTTGAGGATGGGGCCAAGGATACTACCTTGAGGAACGCCGGCAGATTGGGTAAAGAGGGGAGAATAGGAATTTTTATGGTTTACTTTGAAAGTTCTATCACTCAGAGAGGAACGGATAATTAGGAAGTATGTTGAAGGAAGGAATTAGTGGAGCTTGTAAAGCAGTCCTGGGTGCCAGACTCGGTCAAAGGCCTGTTCCACGTAAAGAAAGGCTCCCGTGCAGTACATTCCGCACTCCAATGCGGAGGAGACAACATCCACCACACGATGGCATTGCTGAATGGTGGATTTTGATGTTCAGAATCCAAACTGGTGATCTGGGATTACATGATGGGAATCTAGGATGGGATACATGCGTTTTAAAATTAGTTTTTCAAGGGTTTTGGCCATGATTGGCAAAAGGGAAATAGGACGGTATGAGGATGGGAGCTCTGGTGACTTTTTGGGTTTTGGAATCATCTTAACTATGGGTAATTTCCAGGAGTCAGGAAAATATGTGGTACGGAGCACAGCATTATATAGCTATGTTAGGAATAGGATGGCTCTCCGAGGAAGGAGTTTTAGGATATGGTATGTAATTAGGTCTTGTCCAGGGGCTTTGTTTGAAGTTAGTCTTTAAATGATGTTTGATATTTCAGAAGGATGTAATGCTTTAGGGGAGGAGACATTTGGAGTGGCATATTTAGTTCTGCTTCTATATATTTTAAGTGAGTAGGATTAACAATATTAGGATGTGGGTTAAAAGTTTGGAAAAGGTGCTGGCCAAAAATGAGTGATTTTTCTTCATCAGATTTTGACCAGGTTTGGGATTTGGTTAGTAGAGGATGATTGTGATTTTTGAAGTTCAGAAGTTTTTTGGTGGTATTCCATAAAGATTTATCAGTGGTTTTAAAGTTTTCTGTATAGTCTTGTAATTTTTGAATTTTGTATTTTTTAATTTCTGTCTTTGGGTTGTTTGTTAGTTTACAGTTATTATTTTTATCTTAAGGATATCTGGTCCTATGCCACTTTGCTCGCGCTCTACACTTTTCTCTTAGTAAGTCGCGTATATGGTGTGGCAAGTTAGTCTGAAGAGAATTAAAATTTGTTCTGTGTGAGGTGTTATCGTTAATGCTGTTGGATATTGATGTAGTAAGTTATAGCGGTGTCGATGTCATGTTTTGTTTTGAGTGGAATTTTCAGGTCTAATTTGTTTTCTAAATCTTGACGAAATTTCTCCTAGTCTACTCGTCCTTTAATCAGCCTTGGATGAGAGGGTATAGGGACAGGATTTGAATGCAAGAGAAGCAGAACAGAGCTATGGTCTGATGAAAGGTCATCCAGGGATTTGACAGAGGTATGAGAGGTGGAAATTTGGGAAGCAATGAATATATCAAGGATATCGGGATGTTTTTTGGGCGATGTAGGCCAATAGGTAGGGTTTAGTGGTGAGAGGACTGAATAACAGTTGGAGGTTAAAATACGGGATAAGATACTGCCACGGGAGTTGGATGTTCGACAACCCCATTGCTGGTGTTTGGCGTTGTAATCTCCTCCTGCAATTGATTGTCGTGGAGAAATATGTCGAGTTGGTCTCGGTGATTTTTTAGTCCGTTTGCATTCCATAAAATGACAGAAAGGGGCTTTTTGCTTATTTTGGGATGTTGAATGGGACTTCAGAAAGGACTCTTGTGAGAAGGGAAATGAGAGGTCTTATAGTTTCTTTCAGTTCTGTCAAGAACGATGAGAGAATGGAGTTGATATCACTTGGATTTTGGGTTGAGTGGAGGATTGGTTGGCCCGGAAGTGTTGGCTGGGGAGGGATCCCATCTTGGGACGTTAATGGTTGTTTGGTTTTTGGAGGTTGGGTATGTTGGAAAGGACGTTTGGGAAGGAACTGGATGTTGAGTCTCAGGTGGTAGTTTTACCTGTAGGGGTAGTTGATTATGAGATAGGTGTTGACTTGGAGGTTGGGAGATGTGAGGCGTCTGAGTTCGATGTTGTTGTGGTCGATGCTGCTGCTGGTTTGTGGTGACGTTTAAGTACGATGCTCGAGGTTCATTGTGGGGCAGATTGGTGGCCGTTGAAGTTGAGGGTTGATTTTCAGTGAGAAAAATTTGGTTTTCCTCACAGACGGTTTTCAAGGATCCATGTTGTTGACTATTACGTCTTCCACTCTTTTGTGTTTGATGTTTTATGGTCGCATTATGTGTTCTTATTCTTTGGGTGTTTTTATATACTATGCAGCCTTTATAATTTTCTGGGTGATCTTCTTTGCATAATACACATTTGGCAGGTGTATCACGAGTCTTGGAGCAGGTTTCTGTGGCATGGTCGCCTGCACATTTGACACACCTAGGCGGGTGGTAACAATATGTCTTTGTGTGCCCAAGGTTTTGGCACTTAGTACATTGTACTATTACTGGTCGCTGTCTTGGCTGCTCAAAACGAACGACTGAGTAAACAAGTCGGTTTATTTGGAAAATTTCTGTATTATTTTTTGCAGGCTCGAAATCTATGAAAAATAGTGGGAGAGAGTACTTTTCTGTAGGATGGAGCACAACTGAAATGTTCCTAACATTATGTCCTATTTCTTCAATATCTCTTTTTATCGCGTCTGTTGGAGTTGTGCAGTGTAAACCTCTCAGTACGACTTGGTATGATTTATCTTCTCTTAATTGATAACAATGAAATTCATAGTTATTGGCCGACATATTGTTTTACTAACTTTTTATAGTGTTCTTTAGTCGTTGTGTTAATTTTTATGTCCTTAACCCTCGAATAACATTTAAAGTTGGTTTGACCAATCAAGTTGGCGATTTCTTGGCCGAATTTCATAAAATTTTTATTATTGGTCACAAAAATCGGTGGTGAAACAGGGTCCGAAAATCCTTGCACATAGGTTGTGACTCTGATAGAATTTTGGCTAGATCGGCAAATTTATTGCTTGTTGGAATGTTGGCAACAATGTGTTTTATTTGTGGCTGCAGTAGCTTTACTGCGAGTTATTGGTGCCTCACCAACAATAATTTGTTTACCTTTATTTTTTTGTTTCTTTTTATTAGGGGAGGTCCCAGCGGAACCGGGTGCAGCATTTCGCTGATGTTTTTGTAGTTGTCTGCGCTTGAGGTATTGAGAGTCTGTCTCACTTATTTCTGACATGGTAGTTTCATCTACCGATTCTGTGCCTGATGAATTATCTAGGTCCATTGTAAAAAATGAAATTTACAATTTAAAACTAACTTTAATTAATTATAAAGTAGAAAAAAAATATGAAAGAAAAACATACTTATAAATTATCTAGGTCCATTGTAAAAAATGAAATTTACAATTTAGAACTAACTTTAATTAATTAGAAAGTAGAAAAAAAAATATGAAAAAAATAAATACTTATAAACTAGACTATTTACAAAACTATATACAATATTTGAATAAAAACTCATTACTAAAGCTAAAAGAAAATAAAAAAAAAAAAAAAAAAAAAAAATTATGTCATTTAAGAAAAATAAAAATAATAACAATAACGATCCGAGTTAGACCTGGCTGAATTATCAACAGACCTAGACCTTGAGTGATAGGGAGTATAGGTAACGCCCCACTCGCCTTACTAGGGAACTATTCTCTAGTAACTGCCTTTATTATTAATTGTCTTTAATTTATAATTAACTCACTCACCTCACCCAGTATGTTTGTATAATGAATCCATAGTATAAACTTTCACTGTTTATGAAGTTTGGCTGAAGGATTTTAGTTAATACTATTAATAATATTGTCACAAGCACAGAGCACTTAACTACGTACTGTTAATAGCCATTTCAGTCACTTAAAATTTTTACTACTTAATTTACTGTTTCTTATTAATAATTAGAGAATTATATTTACATACATACATAATCCTGTCCCCTTCTGCTGCCTTTGCAGTTTGAGGATGTAACTTGCAGACCTTGGACTATAAACCCCTGTCTTGTCCCAGCTCTATTCTTTCAGTCCATGCCTCACTTTTGGGATGCTTTGTGGACACCATCTTCCCACATAATCCTAGGCCTTCCTCTTGGTCTTCTTCCTTCATTTTTTTTTTTTCTCAAAAGCTTTTTGATTCTCTTCCATTCATAGCAGGTTGCCAAACCATCAGAGCTTGTGTGACCCCATTATGTATTCCACTGGTGGAAAATCGGCATTATATCTTATGACAGTATTTTATCCCTTCTAGTTTTCCTCTCTACTTTCCTTAGGTCTTGCATGGAACCTGCTTTTCTGTTTGTATGTGAGTGTCCATGATTTGGATGAGTAGGTAAGGATTTGCAACAATGTTGTCTTGTAGGCCGCTATTTTAGTGGATTTAGAGACCTGCCTCTTACCTTAAAAATTTCTTATCACTGCAGAAAACATTCTTTCTATTGCTCCAACCCTTTCACATATTTCTGCATCAGTGAGTCCTTTCCCATTAAGGTGAGTGCCAAGGTATATGAATTTTCTACCTGTTCTTCTAATAGCTGTCCATTGACTGATAGCAGTATCATTATCCCTCATGATCCTTTACTTTTATGCATTTACTGGTGATAAGCATGATGGTATAGAAGGATCAATCCTAATCTCACGCATTTAGTCTTAAATGCATTTATGATCATATTTAATTGTTTTAACTCATCTTGAAGGATTACAATGTTGTGCTGGAAGTCTCTATCGTTGCTGGCAAGAAGAACAAAGTCATCTGCAAGTATGGAGAAGAATTGGTCTGAGGTTTCGGTAGCCAAGATATTAGTCACTCTCTCGCTCTAGCTTTGGCTCTTTTGAACATGAAGTTCAAAACCAAAATGAGAAACGAGCGGCTTAAACTACAACCCTCTCTGATTCCTAAGGTAATCTCTAATTCTTTAGCGCAGCAGTTTTTGGTTTGGGCCACATTTCTTATCCTGTGGGAGATACTGTTGAGAGCCTTTACAAGCCCTATTTCAAATCCTTTCTCAATTAGTGTTTTGGTGATATCCCACTTCCTAACTCTGCCGAAGGCTTTTCATAGGTAGGTCTATGAAACATATGGAGAGTTCCTTATCCTTCTATTCCTTTTTTTTTCAGTGTAATGATTAATGACCTACGTGAAGCCTTAGGGAGCATACCAGGAGTAACATGTCTCTTATATGCTGACAATGTCATTATATGGGTCACTGGAAAAAAAAAATACCTGCTCTTGTTGAAGTATTAAACCTAGCAATGGCTTACCTAGATAGATGGGCTAGTCAAAAAAAGATGGAAGTCAGTACTGAAAAAACCATCTTCACATTATCCACTATATCCCCACCAGTTGATATAAAGTACAAAGGAATCTCTCTTCGGCATGTATCACTGTCCAAGTATCTAGGAATCACCCTTGACAAGAAGCTCTCCTGGAACTCCCACATCGCAGAAACAGCCGAAAAAGGTCTAAAACGCATCAACCTTCTAAGGAGGCTAACCGCTACTAAGTGGGGAGTGACAAAAGAAGTACTAACTTTGGCTTATAAGACCTCATTAGCAAGCAAAAGTAACCTAATTAAATATGATGTCCAAAACAACACTCTCAGAGTAATCGTAAGTAATGGTAGGCGCAGCCAGGTCTACCATTATAGTAGCCATGCAGCTGTAAACAGGCATTGAACCATTGGATAGCTGTAGGTATAAATACACACTTAAGCTCTGAAAAAGGGCTAAAAGAGTGGACCATATCTACTGGAAGGATTCATGAACACTTCACAGAGGGTAAAAACTCACACCTTGCCACTTAGGCATGAAGACTTATTGATGAATAAATACGAGCTCCAGCTACTTGCGAAAAACCCGGCAACCTTGCAGCACTGCACTACTTTGGTATCCGTCCTTCCAAATAGACTTCTAGATCTAATCAACCTGACATCAAATAAAGTGCGAGCTAGCCTACTGGAACTCAGAGCTTGTGCCCTAGACACCATTCACCAGCGGTACCCCCCCCCCAAATGAATGGCTCCATATCTATACAGACAGCTCTTACATTCCTGAGACCAGAGCAGCCAGAGCTGGATGGTACTGCCAGCTATTCGAGAACTCAGCTGCGGTTAGAATAAATGCCAGCAACTCCGATGGCTTATGGCCATCCAAGAAGCCTCCAATGAACTCCTAGACAATAGCGTGAGCCCAGGAAGAGTAGTCTTCCTCGTTGACTCCCAGGCAGCAATAGCAGCACTAAGCAGCAAAGCTGCCACGGACCACATTGAGACAATCAAGTGTTGTAAAAAACTTGCATAACTGATTTTAACTGGGTGGGTCGCCTTCCTACAATGGGTACCCAGCCACGTGGGGCTCCAGGGTAACGAGAAAGCTGATGCCAAGGCTAAGCAGGGAGCAGAGTCAGACCAGCCTACCTTGCCACTCACTTTAAAAAGAGCCAGAAACCCAGAAATAAATAAATAAGTTCCTTATCCTTCTCTGTTACCTGTTCCATTACCTGCCTCTTGGCGGAAATCAGATCTTGGGTACTTCTTTGGTATCTGAATCCATATTTTTCCTTTCCTATATTTCCTTCACCAGTTTTTCAAACTCTTCTTTCCAGGATTTTCGAGTAGACTTTGCTTGGTGTATGCCTCTGTGTTTGCTTCAGCCACTGTTGTTTCCACTTTTGAAGTTGTTTTTATTATGGCTACTTCCCAGTCTTGAGATATAATTTTGTTTTTCTACTCAAATTTATTCACTACAGAATCACTGAAGATACCTGGAGAGCACTGTTGGTTTGGGAGAGAGGAATCCTAAGAAAGATCTTTGCCTGATATCCTCTGTGCTATTAAGAAAGGCAGGCTCAGATGGTTAGGACACGTTGAAAGAATGGAGCCCAGCAGGCTGCCAAAGATAATATTTAATGGTACACGGGGAGGAAAAAGGAAGAGGGGCAGACCCAGGCGCAGATGGATTGATGAACTGGAGGATTAGTTTTAGGTTAGTTGACCTTACTCCAGCAGACCCTTAAAATATTCCTGCCATCTTTCCATGATATCAGAATTTTGCCACAGGATGTTTTTTTTTTTTTTTTTACATATATCAGGATTTTGGGGTTTTATACTAGGAAGTCTCTTCATGAAGTTTTAATTTAGTTTGATAACTTCTTCATTTCCTAATTCCATCTGGGTGTTCAGAAAATTATATTTATAAAATTAAATCCTTGTGAATGTTAATTAAGCCAATGTGAATTTTCAAAATATGAGGGTATTCTTTCCTTCTACAATCCTTAGTGAGATTTGATAGTTTTATATAAATGTGTTTTTGATTTTGTTTCTTATGTCATTTCTCCGATTTCATTTTTTACTATCTGCTTCAATATTTTTTTGGGATACCATCGATTGTTTATTGTGATAATTGTCCAGATATATTCATTATTTTTTTATTTAAGTATATGTTACTATAAGATTACTAATTTCACTTTTTCTTTTTTTCAGTATAGAACATTTATCTAACAGAAGGTTTTGATTGATTGCTGTTTTAAACACTCATTTGTTTTTAAAATAAAGAACTATTTAATGATCCAGAAGTAATAAAAAAAAAAAAAACTTATGATTCTATATGTAACATTTCTTAGTTATTACGTTTTATTGATTTAAATTTTTTTTTTTTAGATTTTCAAATTGTTGTATTCTTTATTATGATTTCTATTTTTATTTTTGAAAAAAAATCTTTTTTTTCATGGCTCATTGAATCGCCTCATCTTATAATGATATTTAAAAAGATATTCTAAGTTTTAGTTTATTATTTAATAAAACTGTATTCATTTGTTTTAAGAAATATCCTGGATTGTTTAAAACCTGACAAAAAGAATGATTTTTTTACATTTCAAATTATTACGTTATCTCTGAGATTACATTTTCTCACATTTAGCCTGTATATTCAAATTTCATGAATTAGATTGTGCATTATAATTTGGTTCTCATATATTATTATAATATATGCTGACTAAATTAAGACGATGTGCATATCAACTGTTGTTCACCTTTTTTTATTTTTTTATTTTTTTATTTTATAGTTAGGGATGAAGTCAGGTTTAATTAACTACTCATTCAAATTTAAAAAAACTTTAAATAGAGTGTCGACATTCTGACCTGCTTTGCAATGTCGGCACTCTATATGAAGTTTTTTTAAACTTGGATGTGTTGTTTATTAAACCCACAGAACATAGAACCAAGTAGAACTGGTAAGGGAGCCCGTCTGTAGAGAGGGGAATGAAACTAGCTCTCAAACTGTTCCCCCTACTCCTCTACCCTCACAGGAGTCGATCACTCCTCACTAGTGTTCTTACCTACTTCCGTTCATTTTTATGTGCTAACTTTATATAAATATAGTAATATTTAATCAGAGACAAAAAAAAGAATATGAAGCTCATTTGGTTTATAGTGTTGGTAATTTATTTGTGTAGCGTTGAGAGTATAAAAATGTAAACTACATTATGATTATATTATTGTCCTTCACTTATTTTACAAATCTCAATAACATCAAAACTTAATAGGATTAACCTTCTAACCCTTAGATCCGTAGATGGGAGGGCGCACTGATAGTTCTTTGGATGCTGTTTTAGTGTATTAGTTTTCTAAAACCATTATGTAATGAAATGAAAAATAATTTTTATTCTTGGATCATTAAAACTCTATAAGAACAACAATGTACAATTAAATGGTACTGTTGTCTGGCTGCATTCATTTTGTTATTGCTTCAGCTTTGTAAGTTACATATCTGTCGGAAAATGAAAATAAGATATCTTCAACATTTTGCAGTTTCAATGCTTAATTTTTTAAGGCTTAAATTCTGTACTAATCATTGGTGATCTGATGCGTAAAAAAATTCTCTCTTATCAAAGAGGATGAAAATATCAGTTTGTTTTTTTTATCATTAGGAATAAGAATTAATCTACACAAATTAAATGTCAGCAGTATCAATTGGTTACTTACAATGGACTTCGGATCTTTGAAATATATATATATATATATATATATATATATATATATATATATATATACACAAAAGTTTTTAATTTTTGCCCAGGAATTTCCCCATTCTGCTATCAAGTTACTGCATCATAACTTTTGTGAGTTTGTCGATAAAAACAGACAAGTCAAACTTCATAAAAATTTTATGAAAATTTTTAGTTTTTTTTTAACGTAAAATTCTATTGTTAATGTTCGGAGCTGAAACAACATTTTTTTGGGGGGATTGTATCGAAACTTTCCAGCTTTTCAATTCATCAAAATTTAAATTAGAATTCACACCATGAAAATGATGCAAATTAAATTTTTAAAAAATGTTCTAAATTATCCCACCAAACTACCTGGATATTGTACAATTATACAGAGTGCAATACTGGAGTCTAGTGATACTCAATGTTTAAAATTCTTATGAAGTGTAAAATTACTTCAATAATTTCAAGATGCCTGAAGATCAGTCTCAAAATACTCCATCTATTATACTATGATAGCAATGATTTTGCAATTAGTTCGGGTCTTTTATACAATTAGTTCCTTAATAATGACTTAATAAATAGTCATGATGACAGTTTGTATTATTTCTTGTGATTTTAATATATTACAGACAGAAGATTTTTATGTTGAAGGTTAGTTTGATGTTATCATTGATACATAAAACGTGTTATTGTTAATCCTTTCCTTGGCAAAAACAGAAAAAATGGGATTTGTTTAAGAAATCTTTTTAAAACGATTACCCAATCCGGGCACAATTGGTTTTAATAGTTTTTATAGTCATTTATTTACAAATCATCGATATTTACAAACATAATATAGAGTTATATTTTCTTGGTATTAGTTTATTATCCATAGAAATGAATATTTTAGTTAATGTGGAATTTGAACTGATTTCTAAGTTGATACCAGTATGGTGCTGGAAGACTGAATTTCTAACTTTCTAAAATATCAGCAAGTAGCTGATGTTCATTTTCAATATAATTTACAATTTTAGGAACGTTTAATGAGTTTTTATTTTTTATCCTTCCTAATTTTCCTAAACGGTAACCATGCAAGGGGAACTGAAGTTCTCTTAATAGGTCTACTGGTAACCTGGCAAGGGGAACTGAGGTTCCCTTTTCAATTTCTTTGATTATAAAATTGTGATTGGAAGTTTCTATACGAATCAACAGAGTACAGTCCTGAGAAACAATGAATAAATAATAAAAATTTTTTGTAAACATGCCTAACAACCATAGTCAACAGCCCAACAATGGGACTCTGTCGCGAATATTGTTGAATAGCTAAGCTCATTGCGTTTCTCCCACCTTGCAGAGCGGCCTACTTGATGAGAAGAGTTTTCTAAAAAGTACAACACTGTTTTTGAGGTCCCCATTCAGCTTCATTTACTTTGACCTAAGTTGAGGAGAACTGTAGTTCCTCTTGTAGGATAAGGGTTAAACGGGATAACACAATGTTAAGGAATACATATGTAAACCAATTTACATGAGCACAGGAGAACAGCTTTCAGCTACAAGTGAAGGTGTAAGAGTGAGGAGAGCAGTGGGAGGTTGTTTTGTACCTTCTGTGCCCCTTCTAATTGGTTCTATGTTCAGTGATCAAACCTGCTTCACCTCTGACCATCTTCTTCAACCTTAATATCATATAGTCATCTATACTATTTTCATCATTATTTTTATTTATGTATACAATTCTTTTTTCAAACTTCCTTATGTAAAAAGAAATTAAACATTTGAAAAATAGTGGTGGAAATTAAACAACATTGAATAATTATCATTAATTATATGTTTCAAATTATTAGCACATATTACCTGAATAAGTATATGGCAAACATAAATAATACCATAATGATAAAAGTATAGTTGACTGGATGATGAATGGAGAAGAAGATTGTCAGGGATACAGTCAAAGTAACACCACGTTGATCGTCCTTCTGCTCACAAGTGTGGTTCGATGGCCCTGAAGAAGACCTGCAACGCAGGTCGAAACGTTGGCACGTACTAAAGAATTCCTTCTTTAACGTGGTGTTACTTTGACTGCATCCCTGACAATCTTCTTCTCCATAAATAATACCATTGTTATTTTTATTCATTCTATATACTTTATATCACAATTTCTTTAAATATTGAATATTTTATAAAACATATATGATACTGATAAATGCAATATTTTTAGTTAACATGATGAGTGTATTAGTTCATTATTATTTAAAATATTTGTAGAATAATTATGGTTTAATCCACATATTTACGATTTTTTTCAAACAAATTTTAATTCATTTTTTTAAAAACATAAATAATATGTTTTCCTGATAGTTATACTTTGATTGGTGGCCTTTCATGAAGCCTCAATTCTTTCCTGGGTGGTTGACCAAAGAGCCTATTCCTGGCAGTGTTTATAGCTTATATGTCTAACTAGTAAAACTATATATTTAACTATTTATTCATTGCAAAATAAAATTGATTTGATTTTGTATCACTCCGTCCTTAATCTTATAAGAGGTACCATTTAGGCTATTTTCCTCAGAGCTGGGGTATAGTGTCTATGTTAAAATTAAGGTATTTCAATGTCAGTATTAGCCATGAATTATCTTTTCTTCCAGTTGAATTTATATTCTTTTTCTCAAGTTAAAATGAGATTAGACTTCAGTATTTTTCAGAAATATCAAAACTACTAATTTTATATCATATTAATATGAATTATTATACATAGGTGTCGCTAAAGTTTTATAATAACTGTTTTTAATTTTTTAATTTGTATTTAAAAGTTAGGTTTAATATGAGTACTTAAGTTATTTTTACAATAACACAAATATTTTTTTGGTATTGGTATTCCTTCATTGTGATCGAAAATCATTAATTAAATTTAGTTGTACTTATTTTTTATTGGATCCAAAGAAATATATAACAGTATTAAAATGCGAGAATTATTTGTAAAACTCATTATTTTCCTGAACTATTTAAGAAAAAGAATTTAAAAGTGGCAACTTTTGTAAGCATTAGTTAGTTGTTACTTTTTAAATTCTAACAATTGAAGTTTATCATATTAGTATGTAATATTTTTTTAAAAAAGTTTTACCACTTAAGAATATGTTACCATGATATATTAACTTTTAAGTGTTTAATAAGTTTGTTTCAAGTCTTTATTCAGGTTTTTAGATTATTTGTTAGGCTTGGTTGTTTTTTATTGAATGTTTGGCTGTGGAAAGATTATAATTTTATGATAAATATCTGATGAATTTGTTTTTTAAAGAATCTTTCATGGCTTTGCTCCAAAAGAAGTGGAATATTATTACATTTTTTTTATTATGTATGCCTTTGTTTCAGCCTAAACTGTTGTCCAAGAAAAACTGAATAGAATTTAAAATTTGATTTTACCCAGTTACTAAGAAATATGGTTAAGACTAAATATTTCACCTGATGATGTCTCTTATGATTTAGATCAAAACAGCATAAATAGTATACATAAATGTAATATCATATATATATATATATATATATATATATATATACATACACATATACATATATTTTAATATATTACCTAGACTAATCCCATAAAAAATAAATTCATCATTTATTTCATTGTTTAATTACTATTACTTCTATTATAAAAATTAGGTTAAGTTTACATTGTTATACCTTTTTAGAAGTTATATTGTATTTGTATCATTTTCTGAAATTAGTTTAGTTTATAATTTGTATAAAGTATAAATGCACCTAATGCTAATTTATCACTGAAGAGCTTTTCTTTTTTTTTTTTTTCTTTTTTTTTATGAAATTATCTTGTGGATTAATGAAAAATATATACCATGGTTTAAACATAGCACTGTAAGTAATTATTTTATGAAAATAATGGCTTATGGTATTTGTATGTTATATCAGTAAATAAAGTATTTTATTTTCTAAAACTATATTATTTTTGTAAACTAAATAAATAATTATCTTTTCTTAATCCTTGGTAATATTATGTTTGACATTATTTCAATTTAGAGCTGGTTAGCATAAATTGAATTATATTGAATTGTATCTCTTTTGGTTAAGAGATACTCTCCAATATAATAAAAAGAAACAAATATTAGAAGCCCGTTAATTTTGTTATTTGTTTGTTGTGGTTTAATTTGAAATAAATTATAACCCAACCTGGCTCTGTTTTTAGCTGCACCATGGAGGTTATAAAAATATTAAAATGCTTGGCTCTTCAACCAGATACCTTCATTTTATTAATTTTAATACTTATTTGTAATAAAGGTAACTGTGCCACATCTTGACAGTGGTTCATTAGTTGTCCTTTTTTATAAAGAATGTGAATAATAAGATTCAGGTTTGATCATTTTAAGTTAAAAATGAAAGCAATACGCCAAGGTATACTAGAACAGATGGTTCCTGCTAACTCTTTCAATAGCACCATAGGTCATGTTAAGTAATATTTAAGTTGGTTTATTGATGTTCAATTATGTTTTTATTACTGTTATGATGTGTACTCAGTCAAGTCACTGGCGGAACAAAGGAGGGAGGGGGGCTTGGCCTGGAGGCCCCCCCCAGACGACCGAAACGACTAACAATATAAGCCATAACACATAAGCCAAAGTTTCTTCCATCCCATTTTAATACTTTCAACTAAAGCACTGATGATAACCCATTGACAAGGATTGAAAAGGAAAGTGCATTGCCGAAATCGTAAAATTATAACATCAAATAAATAGTGGAGTGATAACTATGATTTTCATGTATATATAGTCTCGAACGTCACCCATTCTTTGTTTTAGCTTTTCTAGAACATAATAAAAAATACCTTATATAATATATATATATATATATATATATATATATATATATATATATATATATATATATATATATATATATATATATATATATATAAGTTAAGGTGTATAGGGGAATAATATACATCTTAATAACTAACTTAATCCGAAACAAACCACCGAATGTATATAAAGAGGATTACTGAACAATAAAGTCAGTCTTTTTCCAGTACTCGTGAGTGTTATTCAGCTCCCTAATTTCCTTTTTTTATGTTTTTCTTCTGGGTGAGTTTTTTTTAAAAATTTTTCTCGCTAAAAGTTTTTGTGAACATCATTATTATCCAAGTTGTTCTTACGTTTCTTATCTCTAAAATTGTTAAACTAAATTCCGGATGGAGAACAAGAACATTTTAAAACCAACATCGTTCGAAGTTCAGCCGGAGTTGCAGCCTCTACCACCAGAAACTTTAGCAGCAGCTCACGCGAATATGGCAGCGACACAGGCAAATGCTCTCGAATTGCTGAAGCTCAAAACATCAATGTCGTAAGATTTAAGGAGGGCAATAGCTGATATTGAGAGATACGATGGAGAGATTGAGGAGCTGAATCACTTCTGTGATGAAAGGGAATCAAATCTTTCAGATCAAAGGGAGGAAATAGAGTAATGGCTAGAATAGAAGCAAAGATGGGTGAGAATCTATTAGATCCAGTGGATGCCTGCGCATTAAGAGCAGCATTAGTATGCCGGGTCAAGCGCGGCATACTCAACGTAATTCAAGCGGATGAGGAGACACCTTGAGTCGTGGTGAAGGATCGACTCAAGAAGGCGTTCGGGGGAGGACGTTGGACCCCAGAAGAGGACATTTTCCGCATGTTCCGTGAAGCTAGGAAGCCTCATCAGTCTAATGAGCAGTATACGGGATCGCTGCTGGCTCACTTTAATAAAATTACAGAAAAGATGAGGGAAACGACTGAGGCAGCAGAAGTGGAAGCGAGAATGGCATTTCTATCGACCATTCTGAAAGTCCAGCTTGCGAAGGAGACAAGCAAAAAGGAAGGACTTCCGAGGGACAAGGCTTTCCTACAATGTGCGAGAGAAATGGTGGTCTCCAGCGCTCGAGATGAAGAAGTTCGAAAAGAAGACAGGTGGAGCCGGGTCACCTACAAACGGACTGACGGAGGTAGATCGCAACCTCAAGGAGACCCGTGGAAAAGAAGAGACGCGGATTTCGGAGGTCGGGAACGTCCAGTGTTGCGGGAAAGGAGGCAAGGAACAGATAAAAAGACTTGGCGGAGAGAAGAAAGGAAATGTCATGGGTGCGGGAAACCTGGGTATCCCCAGGCGTTGCGTCAGCACATTAGGGAGGAATTGGAGAATCTAAAAAGCCAGGGTATGATAATTGATAGTACCTCCCCATATAACAGTCCCTTATGGGCGGTTAAGAAAAAGAGCGAAGAGGGCACTCGTGAAAAGTACAGGGTGGTGGTGGACTTTCGGAAACTGAACGAGAATACGGTAGATGAAAAGTATCCCATTCCGCGATTTGAGGATATACTGGATCGGTTGAGTGGCGCCGATGGTGTTCACCAGGATGCCCTTCGGATTGAAAAACGCCTCTATAACGTTTCAAAGGCTGATGGACGAATTTCTGCAAGGGTTGGGTGAGGCCAGTTGTCAGGTGTACATGGACGACTTAATAATATTCTGTAAAGACGAGACAGGACATGGACAGGACCTAAGACAGGTGTTTGACCGCTTGAGACAATTTGGACTGAAACTGTCGTTAAAAAAATCGATCCTGGGACAAGACCGAATTAACCTCTTGGGACATACTATTTCAAAAGAAGGAGTAAGGCCGGACATACGGAAGGTAGACGCGATTAGGAGAATGGCCATCCCAACAGACGTGAGGGTATACGGAGACTACTGGGGACACTTAACTACTACAGACGGTTTGTCCCGGAAATGGCAAGACACCTAGTACCTTTGAACGACCTGTTGAAGAAAGGAAGAAGAATAGTGATAACCTTGGAAATCGAGCAAAACATACGGGCGTGCATGGACAGACTTCAGAAAGAACCGGTACTCGCGGTCCCGGACTTTTCCAAGACATTTACCATCACGACTGACGCAAGCGAATATGCACTGGGGGCAGTACTATCCCAAGAAGGCTAAACAGGGGAACGATCGGTAGCATACGCTAGCAGGCGACTTACAGAGGCGGAGGCGCGATATAGTGCTTTGGAATGGGAGTTGCCAGGGGTAGTATGGGCCATTGAACACTTCAGACCATACGTGTTCGGGAGGAAATTCAAGGTGCATAAAGACCATCGTCCCCTAATGTGGGTGGGGAAATTAAAGGAATCATCGGCGCGTGTCACCCGTTGGAAGGAATTCCTGAACCAATATAATTTGGAGGTGGTTTATAAGCCGGGGAAGGAGAATATTGTGGCTGACTGGCTATCACGAGCTTTACAGGTGAATGCAATCGAGCGAGAAGCCGGGGAGTAATAGGGAGGAATACAAAGATTCATTCGGGAATGGACACCGGAAGGAGAAGCGGAACGTGATTCGGAAGTTACGGAAGACGAGGGGGAAGTAGCACGAGAGGATAGTTCGGAAGGGGAGAGATCGGTAGAAATAGAAGAATTAGAGGACATAATTAACGACAAACACAGACAGATAATTTGGAAGACAAAAACGGTAGGACTGACAAAGGCGGAGTACATAAAGTATGGGATGTTTCATATAACCACGGTTCGGTCAGAGGCGGGAGTGTCGGAAGAAATGGTTAGAAAAGTTCTGGCAGATGAATCTCGACCGGGAGAAACTTTTTACTTGTATGTAGGGAAGGAAGTTGTGTGGGAGAAGATAAAGCGGTTGTGGAGAACTGAGCGGATAGGGTTGGACATTCATAAGCTGTAAACTGATGGTGGAAACTGTAAGGGAGGCGGATCGGCAGAATGAGGTCACGGTGGCGCGCCAAATGCGCACAGTGGGACAAAATGGGTAAAAGCCTCATATTTTCTAAACGGTTCGTGCTATAAGCATGAACTTTGGAATTATATAATTCATGAGGTGCTGAATTTAATGAAACCATAATCAGCTTCTTCAGATGATCAGAAAGGGTCAAAATTTAAGGACAAAAAGTAAGAATTTTTTTTAAAATCTTTTTATTTGATCAATTACATGCTGCCTCACTCAAGGGGGATGGCAGTGACTCATTCATTCAATATGTACACTGATATAAAATAATGTAAAATAAATAAAGTAAAAAAAAATTAAAATAAACAACTTAAAGACACAAGAAATAAAATAATATATAAAAAAAATAAGATAAAATGTACAAGAAATTGAAAACAATAAATAAAATAAGAATTAAGGAAGAAAAGAAAGAGTCATAACTACATTCGTACTCTATATACAATATTCACTAACACTCCGAGGAACACCCCGATCCAAGCCTGCCCCACAGATTGAAAGGCAAGCCAGGCTCAGAGAGTTCCCTGCGCTGTTCTATCAGCTGCATCACTGATATAATCCAGTGGAGGCTGAGAGAGAACGCTATGGCACAGTCGCACAGGACTTGAGTTGAGAAGCTGGTCATTGCCAGCACTCCAATAATAATTATTTACAATAAATCTCGAGGCCATTGCTGTTTTAATCTACGAGGTGGATTATAAGGATGCGTGGAACTGGATAGTGAATGAGCAAGTGGATTGGGATGGTTGGAAAGGATTTGATGGAATTTGGAGAATTCAGTTATGGAGAACTACATAATTGAGATCATTATGTAGGGTTTAGGAAAAAATTAATAAAGTAAATTTGGGGTATATTTATATGCTATCTAAGCTGTTGAATAAAATAAAATTATAACCAGAGCAATCTGATCATCAGCATTGAGCCATGTTTTCAGTTTAAAAAACCAAACCAAAAAACAAATAAATAAAATCAATTAAAAAAATCAAGTTTGTTATTGTTATATATGTTTTTAGGTACTAAATTGAATGTAATTTACTATATAGCTCTATTACAGACCCAAGATTCCTTGAATTAGGTTCAAATTCATTATTAGGTTATATTTGGAAATAAATTAAAATGTTTAATATAAAATGAAAAATGTATTAAGTTTTACAAAGTAATTTCAGTTGAATTTTATTGAATAGACTGGACAGTTATTTACAATTATCAATCTTATATTGACAAAGATTATATTCACTCGTTATATTACGTACAAAAATAAAAGCTATTAACTATAAAAGTAAAGGAAAAAAAGATTTCGAATTGTTCCTTTTTTCTATAACAGTAAATAAGAAGCTTCATCATTTAATGGGAACTTCTTTTTTTTAAATGCGGACTTAAATTACTTATCATCGGATCAGAAGTCACCATGATAAGATGAAAAACATCTTCATTTGTTGCTGTTCAAGAGCACTTTCTTGAATGATGATCTCTGTGATGTTTATTATAGCTCACCTTCAGTTTTAAAGCCAAATGTGTTTTATATATTAATAAAACACATTTTTAAAAACATTTTACTTTAAATCTCTGAATTTAGTAAGACATTCAGATCGAGAGAGAGAGAGAGAGAGAGTTATGTACACCTCAATAGTATTAGGAATATAAACAAACCATGTATGATATCCCCTCTTCCAAAACCCTATAAAAGGCCACTCCCACCTAGTCTTATCAGACAATTTGTACGTGACCGTTAAGGCGTGCGGTCATACTATGCTCGAAGTCTTGTAATAATAAATTGTGCTTTTTCTTGATCAATGTATGTAATTCTCAATAAAGCTTCTTTTTAAAAACTTCAACCCGCGATACTTTTATTTAGATATATATATATATATATATATATATATATATATATATATATATATATATATATATATATAAAAGAAGACAAACTAATAAAAACAAATATACATATATAGTAAGCCAATTTTCACATCCTAGTTTTAAAAAAAAAAATTATGCTAAAAATTAGTTTCTGTATAGTGAAAAATAACATATAAATTCATCCCCTATAGGACCACTAACAGACTTACAAATAGACACTTTCACATGGAAAGGTTGTAAATGGGTAACTGTCCTAGATATTTTCAGCAAAGTAGCGTTGGCATACCCGGTTGAGAATAGGTCGGCGGAGGTGGTACTGGACGCCCTACGAATCTGGTTTCAATTTTATGGAGTGCTGGAGAGGATAACTTCGGACGGGGGTCGGGAATTTGACAACGCCAGTGTCAGGTCGGAAATGCGGAAGTTGGATGTGGCATGGTATCTGAATACTCCAGGACACCCGAAAGGCCGAGGGGCGGTGGAACGCTTGCACAGTACGCTGGAAGATCACCTTCGCGTTTTTTACAAAGTCACCCTCCTACTTTTTTCCTCATTGAGCCTCATCCGCGCTTTCTCTCATCTGTGCCCGAGTGTCATTTTGTTTGCCACCAACGTCGTCTCAACCTCTTCATCCGCTACTGCACCGCGGGTATCCCTCCTATGTACGCGAAGGCCAAATAACATTTCAAATGGCGAAAATCCAATGGCTGTTTGAATCGAAAGATTGTACGCCACTATTGCTTTAGGCATTGCCATGCCCGCTTCTATTCCCTTTTCCGCGTAAAAAACGCGAAGGTGATCTTCCAGCGTACTATGCAAGCGTTCCACCGCCCCTCGGCCTTTCGGGTGTCCTGGAGTATTCAGATGCCATGCCACATACGTAAAATGATGTTAAAATATTATCGTAGCTTACAACTAAAATTCAAGGTCATTGTTGTTTATTGCGTCACCGATTTAATCTCTAATCTCAAACCCGCTTTATCAACAAAATATTCCTTTGAGCAAAAAAAAAATCATTGTGACTCTTAATATCACTGTGCCAAGAAAATATAATCGAAGAAGGATTGTGGATGGGAGATGGATTCTGGTTATGATAGAACGGAATGGGCAAAAGAAGTTCCAGATGCCCCCACAATAAGCTTGACGCTTTAACTTTGCTACCTCTGAATATAAAAAATGTCAAACCGGGAAGCACTATCATTACAGACGAATGGAGAAGCTACATACAGCTTGCAAAATTGGGACACACCCACCAGACAGTGAACCATAGCTTGCATTTTATAGATCCTAATTCATTTTCCCACGCTCATAGAATCACCATGGAGATCAGTTAAGCGAGGAATACATGCGGGCGGAAATCATTTCCAAAATTTATATTCACACTTGTGTGAATATCTTTGGAGACGAGCTGTTAGAGACCCTAATAAAGATGTGTTAAATGAATTATTATATTTAATTATAATCCAAACTTGTAAATAATGTTTTTTCCCCGGGGGCGTCTACGGAACTTTTTCCCTTGGTAAATAGTTCCGCAGACGCTCCCAACTTTTTTAACATAATATTTTCTACAGGATAACTTAAAACACTTCAATGAGTTTAATATTAAAAAAAATTTGCCAAATGTAGATTAAATAGCACTAATTGGATTTATGTTTTGGTGGAGTAACATGGAAGAAATAGGCATTTGAAAATGGGGGCGTCTGTGGAACTACACCCAAAAGTTGTCGTAATTTCCAGGAAAGGAATTGAAAACTTATACCATTTTTAAATTGGAAGACCAAAAAGTTTAAAGAGTGATTAGATAAAAGAATAACATACTTTTTATATTTATAATGATAACAATATTTATAATGATAAATATTTATAATGATGGAAATTACATACACACACACACACATATATATATATTACAGGTACAATTTTTAAAATTATTATAACATTTTAAGTATTTAAAAAACGGACTAACATTTAATTACTTATTTATCAACATTATTTCTAACTTCATGTAATGTACATATTTAATTATTAAGGTCTCTTACTACATATCATAATTTACATGATTAAAACAAAAGATTCTGAAATAACATTTAATCTACAATACTGAAATCAACATAATGTAAAGTTATTGGTAGTTGATAGACAAAAAAAACTATGAAAGTATAATACAATTAAAAGAATGAAATAAAGAAAAAAAGTATTTATACTTACTTCTAATTTATTTATTATGTGAATTTAAAAAAAATCCAAGATATTTTAACTTAAAATGGAGTTACTTACATTTCAACTCTTGTATATTTAACTAAGCATCATACATTATCTCTATATTCTTTCAGGAATCTTCACATATTTATTGTGTGTTATTTCTTAAGTATAAGATTAATTTGAATACAATTTTTTAAATCTTATATAATTATTTTAGCCCTGTTAATGTATTTTTACAACAGTGATAATGATGTATTAAAATAGATTTAAAATCTACTTTGGCACATCCCTGATAACTCTATTTGTTATTAGTTCCTGCTACTTACATATATAAATTATGAAAAGTTCTGAATTTTTTTCATAGAATTTTTTCAAGGACCCTTTGCCCTTTATAAAGTGAGACCCAGCTGTACGTTGGCATGTTAGGTGGTCTTTTCTTAGGTTACCTTTTTTTATTATGATTATCTGTTTAACTTAATATATTTTTTATTCATTTTATTTAATTAAAACATGATTATGATAAAGTTTGTTTTTTATTGTCTATTTATTGTTGATTTAAATTTTGTAATATCAATTTTTTTTTTTATTTAAAAAAACAATAATATTTATAATCCACTGGCAATATATATATATATATATATATATATATATATATATATATATATATATATATATATATATATATTTTTTTTTTTTTTTTTTTTTCTTTTTTTTTTTCATTAAAGTTATCCCTTCATGAGGATATAATTAAAATGCAGAAAGTTAAATAGGTAGTATTTCATTTGTTTGTCTTTACAACATTCTTTATAATTCCAACAGTAGTAGTTATAAAATTACCCTTAATTAAATTGCTGGTGCTATATATGTTTTTTTCATAGATTACGATCATTGTATACTTACAAATTTCATTTAATTATTGGTTTAAATTTATTATTTTTAGATTCAATTTATTCACCACTAACCATTATTAGTTTACTTTAATAAAATAAATTAAATTTATATTGTTTTGCATTTTATACTTCTGCTATATGATTATTTTTTTAACTCAAAAAAAAAATTATAAGAATATAAAAATAAGAAATATATATATTTAAATCAGTTAAGGACTAATGAAATTGTTGAATATAACAGGAATGATAAAATAAACAGACATATAGAGAATATAGGTACAATGTACATTTTCAGCAAATAGCAGCTACAGAGTTTGTTCTTCTGTTTACATTAGTTGACACTGTAGATCAAATTGTATAGAAATTCTAAATAACAGAACATTTAAAAACTTATGGCAAATTTAAAATAAGGTAATATAATTACATGAAAATTTAATCACAGTAGATATTATTATTTTATGTAGGCATAAATTTATTCTTCAAACTGTTCCATTGAACTTCTACTGGAGCCAAAGTTATTATTATGATGACAGACCCAGTAATTGCAGTAACTACAACAATGTGAACAAAAAGCATCAACTTCCTTAGGCCAGAGAGCTGAAACAAAATTGCCAATAGTTTAATGTACTGTTTCATACCTAAGGTTATTTAAGTGAGAATATTAAAGAAGGACACCACCTCTGCTCTGGCAGGAAATACATATGTTTTCTGATTGTTACCGTCTCTCGATTAATTTCCATTATTTTATTGCTTTCTATATGTGCTACAAATTACCGCTTTCCAAATTTATGTGATTACTTAGTCACTTCTATTAACTACACTCACGTTTTTAAATAAAATTAGTCGGAGGTAATATAAATTCATTATCACTTCATGATCATATCTAAACATTGTCATAACAATATTGATTACACTGATGCCTTATTTACCCAACCTCCTCCTAAAAATGACCCCTTGCGGTTTATACTATTATGATGAGGGTAATAATATTTATATATCACAATATTTATATTACACTAATGTCCCATTATTTTCCTAAATATTCTTCTAAATTTCATTATGGTATTAGTATTTTAATACTATTAAGTATTATGTGCGGGTTAGTACAATTATCAATTACTTCAACTACACTCACAATAATTAGATTTCCAATGGTAAAGTTAGATGAAAAAGACCTAGTTCTTAAAAAAATGTAACTCTGTTAGAGACAATTCTGCAGAGTATGGTAGGTAAGAACTTCCTAGCTCCTTTAATTCATCTTGAGTCAGCCTGAAATCGTGAGGTGTTGTACAAGGGGATTGGACATTCTTTTTAATGATTTAAGTACAAGTTGTTCATTGCAAAGTATTTTATGCATTCAGTATATTCCATTGCAGTACGATATAGAGGATGCTCAACTTTTGTCAAAAAAGAATAATGGAGGATTACAGCCATAGACCACCATATATATAGACACTGTCAAGAATAATGGATTTGAATGTAAAAACTAACCAGAAGGTCTCGACAGACACAAAAAAAAAAAAAAAAAAATTTACAAAGTTCAAATATAAGGTATCCTCCTAGGAGAGCTACAGCTAAGTCCTAGCCTTTTTTTTTTTTTAATGGTTATGACAAGTGACCAGATCGACAGTTTTCTCAAAGAATTTTTTATCATAAGTTATGATTCCTTCCAGAGCAGGCTCGTTTGCCTAACAAGCGACAAAACGC
Organism: Euschistus heros; assembly: GCA_003667255.2. Lineage (NCBI taxonomy): Eukaryota > Metazoa > Arthropoda > Insecta > Hemiptera > Pentatomidae > Euschistus > Euschistus heros. The sequence goes on from RCWM02000124.1 coordinate 376,600, forward strand.
ATATCTCATACTGCTTTAACTGCTTCCTCTCAATGACTTTCTGCCGTACCCTTAACCCTTTAACGGACAGGCCGGGAATTTTGGAATCTATTTCTTCTTTTTTTCCCTTTGAATGGCTATAGCCACGCTAACCCCCACACATGTATCATGAAATTCAAGGTTAAATAAAAGATATTAGACGATAATGAGTAGGATAATGCATCAGACATTACGTCATTTATTGAGCAAAAGGCATTAAATATGTGTATCCTCCAGGATACATTGCCTGTTAAAGGATTAAATAGAGCTTTTTCACTTTTCTTATGATTTTCAATTGTCTTAAAACTATAGAAGCACTTGATTAAAGATGAGCTGAGAGTATGATTAGGGATATCTTTGATATCGAGCCTAAGAACTTTTTTGTTGATCGATGGTGCAGGTCTTTCACGGAAAAATTTAAAATCCTGTATACCTTGCCGAAATTTATCAAATCAATGATGAATGGTTCATCCGTTCACACTTACTTCCCACTTAAATAGAGTGATAATGTTTCTGGTAGCTTTGAATGTCCGAATTTAAGCTTATACAAAAATATTAATAACTATTTACACAATTTTTTTTTGTTTCAAATGATGTTTGAATTAACTTGAAATTTAATTACAAAAAAATTAATAAATGAAAATAGAACTGATTTGTCATCTTCTTGAGCACCCTTTGTTTCCATCCCATTTCTGGAAGAAACACACCTCCACAAAGTTGAGGCTGGATAGCTTAATCTAATGAGGGTTAAGAAAAGTGAATTAAAACAAAACCCTCAAGGGCTAACAACCCTAGTGGTTCCAGAGCATCAACTCGGGACTATCACTTATGAAATTGAAATACACAAATAAGAAATAAACTATAATAAATGCCCATATAATCTATAATAATAATAAATGAAGATAACAAAACAAAACCTGAAAAAGTTGAAGAATTTTGGGACAAACTAGTAAATGAATTATTTAAGATTCCGAGAACCAATATCAAAATCCTCTAGGGAGATTTTAATTCACAGCTGGGCCAGGAATGGAAATATGCAGCCATGGTGATAAAATAACCAACACTCAACAGGAATAAAGAGAGACTGATCAACCTATACAAAATGGCCGGCCTAAAAATTGTCTTCACATTTTAAAACTCAAGCTAATGAAAAGAAAACATGGGTATCACCAAACCCTATGCCGGGGGAATTCCAGTAAGACCACATGGCAATACATGACTCAGGGTGGATAATCAATTGTTTGAAAATTTTGAAGTTGTACATTAAACTGGGGAATTTAAAATTTGGAAAATTAATCTCTAAAATTAGAATTTTTCTTGATATTTGGCCTTCATTTTGGTTCAAATATTTTCAAATTCAGTTGGCAACATTTGCAAAAAATTTGTGAAACCCATCTCGTTTTCCATTTTTAATGTGTCCCACAGTTTGTGTGTGTGTGTGTGTGTGTGTGTGTGTGTGTGTGTGTGTGTGTGTGTGTGTGTGTGTGTGTGTGTGTGTGTGTGTAATGATTCCTCCTATTAAATAATTTACGAACCCACCATCGTTTAGGCTTTTATCAACCTTTTACTATTTTGATTAATTATTTCAAAAAGGGCTATAGAAATCCCCTGACAAGCCTAGTTACTCCGTCATCGTTTTGCGAAGGACTGAATAAACAAATGAATCTTGGTGTGGACACAGTTCTTTTGAATCGGGGCTGTTTGAGCAGAGTCATACATGAATCTATGCAGAGTCAGGACATGAGTCGATTTAAAAAGTCCCAGAGTGTACTTGGCTTTATGATTCCCTTCTCTCATTCCACACATCCTCTTCCCCCTACCCTTCCTTCCACCTCAACACAAATCATAAATCCCGTTAAATATCTTATTGATCTATTCATTGATAAGGAAATGGATGTTGAAGGTTCAGAAAACAAAGAAAGGTAAACTACTAAAAAAAGTAACATGTAAAACCAAAAATTCTTATTTTTTAATTAAATGGAACTGCAATGGCTTAATCCATTTTATTGATTTAAAAATATTAATACCTGAGACTGAACCAATTGGATAAGATCTTCATGTAACACGTCTTGAAAGAGAAGGCCCCTTGAATCATGTTTTAATAATATCTACGAAAGTCTGTGGTATATTGATAAATAAATTTGTGTGTATTGGCAAAGCTAGGGGCAAACTTGTTGCAACCTCTGTTTTTCCTTAAGACAGTGAAAGTAACATTCGTATTGTATTGTAACATATTAAAAACGAATAAAATTTTGTTATAAGTGTAGTTGATGTTCATTGTACTGAAATCCTTTTTCAGTTTTGACCCATTCATCACTATAAATATGCCTTTGGAGCTCGACTTGACGTAAATTTTCTAGATATTTTTGTAGTTGGCATGAATAAATAGTAAATTGCAGAAAGCTGTAATTAGTAAACAGTGGTCTGATTCATGGCCTGGCATTTTCTAGCATATTGATATTTCAGTGCATTTTTAAGAATGTGGGATATTTCGAGTCCGAAAACTTTAATGAGTTAAGAGCTTTGACTAAACTCATTAAAGGGTTTTAACTCAAAATTTCCCAGTCTTAAGAATCCATTAAAATATCAATATGTTAGAAAATTTGGAAAACACAGTCAGCTTTATATGGATTCTGAGTCATATAGGAATAGTTGGCAACAATCTTGCATATACAGCAGTCAAAAAATAGCTCACCCAACCAGGATGGAATACAGCAATTCTAATAATAAAAATATAGAAGAAAGTTGGCTAGCCATGTGGAACGAGACCCTACCGAGCAAATTAAATTTATAAAAAAATAGCACGCCCTTGGTCTAACTCTAATCACTTAAATCACAGAGAAGATATCACCATAGCGAGATTGAAGACAGAACATACAAATCCGACCCATTCACACCTGATCAGTAAAGTAAACAGCCACCAACAAAATGTCAGTACTGCAACAACGTACTCACAGTTATCCATATTTCACAAGAATGTCCTTTCTACATTCCATAATTAATTAAATTAAGACTCACACCTGATATGTCATTCATATATCAATATTTTTTTTGTGTAGTGTTCCCCTAAACAAATATATTGCACACAAATGGGATATATTTCTTCTATTTAAATCTGAAATATGCCTTAATTAAATCATATCTCTGTAACACCTCTTGATATTCTTTACTCCTCCCCCCATTCAATTCTTGAACATTAAACATTTACTTTTTGTCATCTACTCATATTTTGAACGGTGTTACACATATTATTGTTTCATTTCCATGCACGTGCTATCCACGCTTCTCCCCATAGTGCAATTCAGTAGCTTTTAATCCAGGAGTATGCAAAATTCCATTGTATTGGACTATAGGAAGAAACGTGTACAACACATGGGCAGAAATAGTTTGGAAAGCATACTACAGGACGAGAAGAAGGAATGAAATCAAATAAGTAGTTAAGAGTGGCAAAGAAGGAGAGTAGAGAGGTAAGTTCACCTTTAAAAACTAGGGGCTAAATATATATATATATATATATATATATATATATATATATATATATATATATATATATATATATATATATATATATATATATACATTAAAAAAGAGTGTTTTTTTAATTATGTTTTTAATTGGTCTAATCATTCTGGACCAATTTCCTTTAGTATTTTTTTTTTTTTTTTCATTTGGCTTCATTTTAATTATCCTTCATACAAAAAAAAAAAAAAGTAATAATAAAAGTACTGAAATATAAAATCAAAATGAAGAATGAAGTAATCAAAGAGAACTCACTGGAGCATCCTGTTTCCTATCAACAGCATTTAGAGCATTTCTGCTTGTTGTAATGTCTTTCATTGGGAATGAATTAACTCTTTTCCCTAATTTTCTTTCAGTAAGACATCCAGCACACAAAAAAAAAAAAAAAAAAAAAAAAAATTAATTACTAAAATCTCCATTTTCACTATTTCAGTCAGTTAGCTAGAATACTCCAAGGAGAGAGGCTGTATTTGTGCTCCCGAGGATTAAACAGCTAAGACTAGATATAGTTCTTTCTTTTTAATTGGTTATTTTCCAACTTTCTGAACTAATTTACCACATTCTCCTTTTTATTTTTATTAATGTTAGTTATAATTTACTATCTTTGTAAAATAGTAATCAAATAAAAAAATATAATGACTGAGCACTTGGTAGAAGTTCTACAAACAGAAAACGCGGTCGGATAAAAACTCCAACCAACCCTTTACAAATTAATGAGGTAAAGGATAATATACCTAGCTATTTGACAATCAGTCGAGAAGGAGATGAAGTTTTTCAAAAGATATCTTCGTTTTTGATTAATAAATTTATTTCAAATTTAGTTGGAGAGGTTAAAAACATACCATTATGGAAACTTACTAATTGAAACACTAAATAGTAAGCAATCTAAAATATAGTTAAATTGTAAAAATTTCACAGGACAATTTAACATTTAAGTGGTCTCTCTCTCAACATTTTACTTAAAAGTGAAGGGGTAATTAGGTGTTTTGATTTACAGTTTCTAGATAAAAGTTAAATTTTAGAATAATTAAGTGGAAAGATAAAAGATATCCAGGGAATAAAAATAAAATAACTCATATATTGTAACCTTTCCATCTCCATTCCCTCCTGAAATCTTAAGAGTAGGATATCAAAATATTTATCAAAAGTACACACCTAATCCTATGAGATGCTTTATCTGTTTGGGTTTTTCTCATCCCACTCTAATATAGTGTACCAATCCGAAAAATATGTATTCTCAGTGTGGTAAGGGAAAACACACTGATGGAAAATGCTCAAAAACCCCAAAATGTATAAATTGTGGAGGTGAACACAATCGTTTTGACCGCTCCTATCCCATCTATAAAATGAATAAAGAAATTAAAAGCATTCAGTTTTCCAGAAAAGCCCCTTTTAATGAAGCTAGAAAAATATACTAATCGGAAAACTCACAAAATTTAAATAGGTCATATTCTGAAATAAATAGATCACAGAAATTACAAGTGCAGGAAACAGGTACTCAAACAGAATTATTCTTTCAATTACAGGCTTTAACAAATAATCAAAAGAAGTCTGCTTCAACTAATTCTCTTCCTACACCTATTACCATATTAGAACCCCCATCCTAAAACCCAAACCTCAGCATATGGTCACACACTCATCGCCTGAGGGCAGCTCCAGATCCCCTCCCTTGCTAACCCCCTCGTCTTCCCCTCCCTCTTACCCTCCCTCTTTCTGCCCCCCAATCCCCCTCCCATCCTTCTCTATGTCCTAATCATATGTCCTCAGACATACCTGGGAAAGACCCTTCAATGGGTAGTGAAACACCTATTGAAGTTGGTACTCCTGATAATGATGACGTGTCATAAAAGTACTGCTACTAAATAAATAATGCAATCATATATTTTTAAGCATTTTTTAAAACGTATTCTTTTTATTGATATTATTTCTGTATATTGCTATTTTATTATTCTATTTTTTTCTTTTTAATATATTTCCTATCATTTATTTCTTACTTCGATATATTAGCTTACGATTCTTGTTTCTCGTATTCAATAATTTACAATTATGTCCTTTTTCAACTATAATTAATTTTTTATATTAATGGCCACAATCAACTATGGGGCTCTAAAGATTCAAACACTAGAGGTAAAATGGCAGAGAATTTTTTAGAATGAACAGAACTAAATCTTCTTCTACTTAATTCAGGTGAACCAACTTTTTTAAGCTCAACCTACAGAACATTCTCCATAATTAACCTATCTCTTTGCACTCCTTCACTGTACAATTGTATAGACTGGGCAGTGAAAATTTCCCAATCCACTTGAAATATACAAATAACAATTGCCATATCTATAGAGCACCAAAATGGATTATAAAAGAAGCAGACTGGTCACTATTCAGTTCTTTAGCTAGTCTGCCTCAAACCCACCACTGTGGTCTAGCTATAGACGATGGATGCCTAGCTATAACTCACACTAAACTCATTGCCGCATCTCTAAAACGAGCCTTTATCTCTAAAACGAAAGACAGCGAATTTCCATACTTAACTTGACAAGTAGTATTGTGTTGACATCATTTTTGTCGGTCTAACTAGTTTTTTTGGTATGCCCATATCTACCATAACTTTTAGGTGTATCTCTCTGTCCACACTGTCATATGCCTGCTTAAAATCCACAAAGAGAAGATGCATTTCTATGTTGAATTCATGACACTTTTCCATTGCCTGCTTCAGGGAGAATATAAAGAATGTGCAGAAGAAAAATAAATAACAGCAAAAAAGAGTCATGAAAAGCATTCATTAGGTCCATAAATACTTCTACTCCTAGCAAAATCGTATGGGGAAAAATTAAGAAAGATAAAAAGAACTGATTCTAGGTTTAATCTAATTTGCAATGGAAAACTATGCGATGATCCATGTATAGTAGGAAAAACATTTGCTCAAAACTACTCGGAACTATACACAGATACCTCTCCACATCAATCATGTAATAGTAAAAAATTAGAATTTTCCTCCCACGATTCACAACATGAATATAACAAACTATTTACAATGTGGGAACTGCAAACAATACTCCAAGATGTTAAAGGATCTTCCCCTGGCCCAGACAATATCCATTATGCAATGCTGCAACATCTCCCAAATATTACATTGAAGTGGCTTTTAGACTTCTACAATTATATTTGGGTTAAAGGTTTGCCGAAGAAAAAACTGCGGAACTTTTATTCTCAACGGATCTTTATGTTTTTTGGGGTGCTGAATCTGAAGTTTGCTACCACGGCAACCATCGGCTTCATATTCAAAATCGCAAAAAAAACCCGTTATTTTTGTTTTTTTATCTATAACACGATAACAAAGCTTTTTTCTAAGAAAGTCTTCAAATATTAATTGTAGCTGGAACTAGTACCAACATAATGAAAAAATGAAATCCGAAATCGGACGAAAAAGCTAATTCTAATTGTGGATGGAGAGTGGCCAAGGATGTCCTTCGGCCTCAAAAAAATCGTCAGATCCTGGCAGATCTGTAAAACAGTGTCCTTATAGCAGGTCCTTATAACTTCCAGATAGGTGGCACCAATCTATATTGGTCCTGATCCTGAAAACCGGTAAGGATAAACGTTACCCATCTAGTTATCGACCCATTTTCTTAACCAGCTGTGTATTTAAGGTAATGGAATGGATGGTAAACAAAAGAGTTATGTGGATCCTAAAAATATATCAAATTATCCAAAATTTTCAATGTGGATTTCGAAAAGGAAGATCGATGGTTGACCACCTGGTGCAAATGGAAGCCGAATTGCATTACAAATTTATTAAGGATGAGCAGGTAGTTGCAGTCTTTTTCGATATGCAGAAGGCTTATGATAGAACAGACAAAGACTCCATTTTATGAAAACTCTATTTGTTGGGATTCAGTGGCAATTTGCTTAAATTTCTTGAAGAATTTCTTTCATGTCGATTCTATTGAGTACAAATCGGAATATCACTGTTCATTTGTGCTATTATAAGTTTGCAAATGACAATATATATATTTAAATATTTATATAACAATATATTTATAACACAGATTTCCTTTTTATTCAAATAGAAATAAAAAAACATAGAAATGACCTCGGCAAAAATATAGGCCAGTTAACTTATTTATATATTTTCTCTTAGAAGATGTATTTCTCAGTAATGTGTTGATCTATTGTTTCCATCTAAGACTTTAGTCAATCGCTTTGGGGGAGATTAAAAACTTTCTTTATAGAACTTTGACAAACATCAGCCCACTTTTCTAAGATGCAAGGTTTGAGTTATGCTATGGAGTTAAACTATTTCCCTTGAACTTAAACTGCTCGAAAAATTTCTCTCCAGCAATTCTCAATAGTGTACAGATCTGGTGATCAGAATGGACAGGGTAAAATGGTCTGAAATTTTTTTTTTATGATGCGAGCTGTGTATACTGGTGCATGGTTATACTGAGAAGTGAACCCCACTAGAGTCAGTTCTTGGTTGAACTGACAACAATCGTTTGCTGGTTGAAGTCTATATACTTTTTTGCATTAATTTTTGCTAAAAAAATATATTAGTTCTGTCTTTACGTAATACTCTACCCCAGCCCAAACTTCTTCCATTTGATGTTTGCCTTAAAATAATTATTTTTCTGCATAAGTAATGAAAATAGTATCAAATTCCACCAGGATCGTCCAGATTAAATCACTGAGGATAACTTTTTTCATCTCTTTCTCAATGGAACATGTTCAGAAGCAAATTTATTTTTGTTGACTTTGAGTACTTTTGAAGGAGGAGGTTTTGTCTTAAGTTTAAGACACTTTAAATGACTGGTTTTGAGCAAAATGTGTTGAAAATTACTAAAGGAGTACATCTACTAAGAGGAATATCTGCTGATGTTTGTTTAGACATGAGTATGTTCTCAAATTCCCCGCGCTGTGGTTGGGCAGCTGGATTCTTGGCATAAAATAGCTTACTGTTCTCAAATAATTGTTGCCATGAACTTACCATATCTTTTCTTTTGGCTATAAGTTTTGCCCAGCCTAAGGAAATGAGATGCCTTATTCTATTTAAAATAGGAGTGATTTTCGATATTGTCCAATTTCTATCACATAATGCTTTAATTATGTCCTTTTCTCCTCTGAATACTCTTTCCCTCTGGGCATTGTATGATTAAATTTAATTAGATGAAATACAGAGACTTAATGTTTTATAAAATTGCAATTTGTACAAGATTAATATAGAAACTAAGACTGGCCTATATTTTTGTCGCATGTTCTTATTAATGTTTTAGATATTCTGTGAACTATAAGAATCAGAACTCAACACTAACAGGTTTTTCCAAGTAATTGTGAGTTTACAGCAAAATTTAATTGCTTTGGTTAAAGTATTACATTCTATAACAAAATTAACTAATAAAATAGGGGGTGGACTATAATTTTGATAGGGAGAGTACTAATACAAAGTGCCTGTATTAAAGACGGCTGCTACTCTAAAATTATTTTCACCACAATATTCTGTCATTGCTACTTATGGTGAAATTATTAAGCATAGTCATATATTATTAGGAAAAAGAAATTAATACTAATACTTGAAAATTGCTTAGTTATTTGCTACTTATATCGAAATTTCTAGGTGTTTGTTTTATGGTAGATGGTTTTAAGGTTGATCTTGTATCTGACTCCTTTAATATTATGCCCCATAATACCAATGTTTATTTAACAGCCTATCCCATATTGGTTGAACTAGAAACCATGAGAAACAATAAAATTTTTGTGTTATCTTCATAAACTTGTATAACTCTACTATAAATTCACTATTTTCTGAGATCTAGAAACAAAAATATCTATTTCTATGTTAGTAAGGAGGTGTAATATAAGTAGGGACTGCTTCAGGTAAGGAAGACAAGGCACTCTATTTAATCAAATTATTTGAAGGCAAATATGATTTTCTCTTCTATCAATCATATTATTATTACTTGACATTTTATTCTAAACAAGAAATTATAAAATTTGGTTTTGTTCAAGAAATATTTAGATAATTTATATTTAGATATTTAATGATCTTTAAATCTTTAATTTATATGTAGATGTTTAAGAAATATTTAGATGTTAATTTATACTTTCGAACCAAAAAGAAAATAACAACTTATTTGGTAAAGGAAATATTTAGATTTTACTTGGTTATAATATATTTTCATATTTTTTTTTTTTTTTTTTTTTTTTTTTTTTTTTTTTTTTTTTTTTTTTTTTTTAACAATTGATTACTAACTAGAAATTTTAACAACATATCAATATTATATTCACTCACGGAAAGCACTAAATGAATGAACACATATGAGACAACAAATAACACAAGAAGCCAGTCAGTCCAGTCTGGTAATTCAGCTTTATTTAAGGGTACTGCTAAAAATATTGTTATAACTGAAAAAAAAAAAATAAATAAATAAAATGTACCTGCAAATAAATTAAAACATTTATATTAAAGTAGTTAATTGTTCTTTTGGGGAATTGGCCATAAAACATAAAACACATGCTGATGATGCCTAATTTTTTCCAGGACTGTATCATCACATAGTGGGATATTGATTACTTCATTAGTGTTTTACAATAAAATTTATGGTGACAAAAATATCTTTTTGCATGGACTAACATGCATAATATATAAAAATACAGACTGTGGAATACACAATTTGTTTATCATTTGATGGTAAACAAAAACAACTATTTAAAATAACCAAACTATTTTCAAAATTTATCAAGAATAAGGATAGATACTTACTGGAACATATGTGTGCTGTGTTACCTATTAACCAATGTAACCAGTTAAATACAGGCCTATTCCTAGCAGTGGGATGTGGTCTAAAAGCTGCCCCAATGGGTTGAATGAGACACAAAATTGTTGTAATTAATCCCATTATAGCATGAGATTGGCTACTTGGACTAACCCAACCTCCAATCTCAATAAAAATAATCACAAAGCCTGATAATGTTAAACACCATGTAACTAACATGAACATCCTGTGCCACTAAACAAACAAAAACAGTAATATAAATAAATTAAAATTGTATAATAGTAATATATATTTTATAAACAAACGAATATTTACAGACCAAAATATTCACACACACACACACACACACACACACACACACACACACACACACACACACACACACACACACACACACACACACACACACACACACACACACACACACACTACAGGGTCCGTTATCTAGCGACTGCAGTGCAACAGCAGTGGATCACTTGGCTAATGTCACATCTAATAATCTAATTGAAGATTTCAGAATTTTATACTCTGATAGGAGAATAAATTTGTAGTTTTCACAAATTCATGAAAGAAAAAAAAAATGTCCATCAGAAGATTAAAGTATATGTTAGTGCAATACGCTTTACAATGTTCTTAGACGCAACGGGAGACAGATACAGTCAGTATTTAATTACACTTTATGAACTCAGACATTACCGGAAAATACTACAGTTCATCAAAACAAGGAAAGAGAATAAGAAGAATAAACCAAACACTAACAATGAAAGGAGAATAGAAGAAAAGGCAACAACAATAACCCTAGCGATCAGTGTCAACTGTTCAAGAAAAATAAGAAAAAAACAAAGAATGTAGCCTATGAGAGACATCCAAGACCTGCTCGCCTCGATGCGTTGGTGTGGAAAATATCTACATATGTAGTGACTACCTCCAGTGTGTCACAAAAAGAATTTGAGGTTCTCCTTGATATCATTATAAAAGCACTGCAAGGTTGTCATCCCCTTGCCATCACTGGGGACTTAAATGCATGGACCACTCTATGGGGAAGGAAGGAGACTAATAAAAGAGGCAAACGTCTTCTAAACACATGCACTGAATGTTGTTCTCCAAAACATAAGCTCAACACCAACGTTCCCAAAAAATGGTAAATGCTCTATTTTTGATCTGATTTATGCTAGTGCAAACTTTTGTCAATTGTGACACCTATTTGAAACATACTTACAGTGATCATTAGGTCATCTTCTTTGAAGCAGCTGCCTCTACTATTAAAAGGAAGAAGATTAACCAGCAGGCAGCAGTGTGGAACCATCAATCCTTTGTCAAAGATTCCTTCATAGTTAAAACGCAGGAACAAGTTTAACTTATTAGACATGCAAAATAGAATATTTCACAGCTAATGGAGCTTATTTCTAAGGCATATGATCATGACATCAATGACAAAGAAATCCAATAGAAATCATGAGCATGGCTTCGCTCTAGAAGAATAGCTCAGTGAGCAGAAGTTGGCCAAACTTACAAGGCTCGAAAATAGGAGGCCAAGGAATCAAAAATAACCCTGGTAAAAGCGATTAAGGAGAGGTTACTGCATCAGCTGGAGAAAGCTGAGTGATGAGGTAGACGAAGATATATGAGGCAGGCTCAATAAAGCAGTTATGGCCAAAATGAAATTCCTAGTTTTTTACAATCAAACTCTCTGGAATTGCAAAAAAATATAGTTTGAACATTTGAAAAATATAGACTGTAAATTGTCATTCACAGCAGCCAGCTGGTACAACAGAGTGCAAGAAATTACCTATGAAGAATTTGACCTAGCTTACATTAAAATAAAGGATTAAAAAGCTCCAAGTCTGGATAACATACCGAATGTTGCCTTGAAAGTGAATATTAAGGTTTGAACTCTTCCTGGAAGTATATAACTTCTGTATCCATGAAGGGATCTAACCAACACTTTGGGAGGAGTAGCACGTTATGCTCCTGCCAAAGGTAAAGGATCGCCGAACGATCCTAATTTTTATCACCCAATTCATCTCATGGAATCTGTGGGAAAAGATAATGGAGAGTATTCTGTGCGGAAGAATTTCTGAACAGTGAAGGAGGCAAGGGGCAATGTGATGACCAGTATGAATTTAGAAAGGGAAGATCAACAAGTGATGCAATCAGTTATATAATCAAGAAACCATTGCTGGCAAGAGATGAAGGAGAGGTGGCAAGAAATACTGAAGGTCTCTGTTTTAGGGCCTTTGTTGTGAAATGTGATGTACGATGTAGAGCTAAGGCTACCTATCGAGGAAGGAATGGTTTCTCTGGGTTTAGTGGACGATCTTGATATCATAACTTGCTGAAAACTGCAAGAGGAGATTACTTACAGTATGAACACATCTACTACCACAATTCACCAGTGGCTCTTAGACCTTAAGACAGAGGCAGTTCTCGTCACAATCAGAAAAGTAAGGAAAATAATTAACCTGACCATTGGAGACTTCAACATTTCCTAGCAACCATTCATTAGATATCTTGGTTAGGAGAATGAGGTCAGACTACCGTTTGATGAAAATTTGCACACATAGTAGGTAATAAAGATAATTTTTTCTTTTTTCATTATCATTTTTTTTGTTATTTCTCTACAATTTTGTTTATAATATTTATTTCTATATTGAATATTTCTCTTTCTTTTTTCTGTCTTTTTTTTATTTATTATTTATTTTTTATTTTTATAATGTAAATCTGTATTCACTTTTATTTATCTTGTTTATTTTAAAATTCTCTGAGCCGGATATGATTTTACTTTCTGGTATGTAACATTAGAAAGTTTTCTTTCTATTCTATTCTAAAGGAACAGGAGTGAATTAAGCCAAATATAGGTGGCCCCAGACAATGTAGATGAGAATTCTAGCCAGAGTGGTTAGTTCTACAACGATTAGTAGTGTTAACCTGAAGAAGTTCCAATCTTGTCACATGAGCATTACACACTTTTTTTTTATGAAAAGACTATTTGAAGTCCATTAATTATAGGCTAGACACATGATCAGTAGTGAAGGGCCGTTCCGACTTATAAGCTGAATGAGATTTTCGGTTTCGTTCCACTAATAGAACCAGTTCCAGTTTTTTTTCCGTTCCACTATTTGTTCCACGTCAGTTTGACTAATCTTCTACATACAAGTGAAGGGCCGTTCCGACTTAAAAGCAGAATGAGATTTTACGGTCTGTTACAATTTTCATTCCATGTCAGTTTGACTAACCTACTACCTACTTACCATGCAGTTTCGTTCTATCCCTTGTTGTGAATTTGGGCTGTAATCTCCTTCTATTTTATAATTAAGAAATTTATAGGTACTATAATATTAGGAAGGTTTAAATAGCTGAGTATAGTCATTAAAAATATAGTATTCTTTTAAAATAGTTTTATTCAATAAAGCTTTCTGCTTTCTGTTGAGTCACAGGCATTAACATTTCTCATATCCTGTATGGATTAACCCATTTTGCTTTTAATTAATCTTCCACCGGTCGCACCGTTGTATTTTGTACAACACTCGACTTGTTTTCTCTCTCTCTCTTGCTTCTGGTGAGCTTCCAAGAAAATTTGCTTTAGCTATTTCTCGAGATACTCGTCTGTTTCTGCCAGTAATTTTTCGATGTGGTGGGAGGGATAGTTTCCTGATTAAAAAATATTTAGTCCTCAGTGTTGCACAAAGTACAACAAGCTACTGCTCTCATTTTTTTTTTTTTTCGTACCTTTCTCAGCAATCAGCTGGGCTCGATAAAATGTAAATAGGATTCTTTTGCATTTTTGCTTTTCTTTATCTTAGTCAGCGATAATACTCGGAATGCTTTGATTTGGTGGAAACCTATAAAATTGGAATGCATTCCTCAAATTTTGCAGATCTAGACAAGGAAAAAAATAAAAATGTACAATCAAATAAAAATTTGGAATTGATTAAAGAGGAAACAGAAGATGTTCTAGATCACAATACAGAAACCTATGTAGAAGGTAGTAATGGAGATGATGGGTGGGGGGGGGGGGGGGGGGATGGGGGGGGGGGGGGGGGGGGGGGGGGGGCAGCCAGTGGATATCTACATTTTATTTGTAAAAATCATTCCTCAAAAAACTTTATTTACAATAATTGATCATAGAAACAACCATTTTAGATCTGCAAGTAATTATATCTGACCATAATATTGTAAATAAAAATTTATACAGTTATATTTCATACAAAATTTGGACAAAAAGCGATAAAAAAACAAAACAGGGTGTTGTACTTTGTACAACGCACAACCGCTCGTGTTGCGGAAATTGAAAGTGATTGGTGGAAGGTTAAAGTAGTCAACCTATCCTTTACAAGACTTTTTGCATGATTATCTTGATTCTGATTCTTAAAAACCAAATTTATTTGAATCAGAAAGAAGTAGCCGAGCTCTATTGGTAGAACAGAAAATTTCACAGAAAGCGATTTATTTTGAAGATGCCTAAGTATGGTGAGGCAATGGAGGGAAGGGAAGAGAACCAAGAGCAGTAAGATCAACGGCAGTAGGGCTGTGTGCGGATGGAAGGGATCAAGTGAGGGAGGGAGGGAGAGATCAGTTGGAACGACCTTGGGTGGAACGAAGTGGGAGATGCAATCTATACCCTATCTACACCAAGGGAATGAAACTGGAGATATTTTGGCATTGGTTTTCATTCCAGTTGGAACGAAAAACTTAGGTAGCTCGTTTCATTCCAAACCGGTTCAAGGCTGGAACCAGTTCCAAGTTCCGTTCCCTTCAGAACGACCCATCACTAATGACCAGTCTGCTCCCCAAGATATAGTGCCTGCAGTTCCATGGGGTGGTGAAGAAGAATAGGAATTTAGGTCCACGTGGTCTTAGGAAAGATTTTCCTTTTAAATTTAAAAAAAAAAAAAACCAAACAGACCCAAATTCTTGAGGAGATTTAGGTAACTCTTCAATAACCAGTTGTTTCACTGATTTTTTATCTTATTTTATTTATGTATACGAGTGGTGGCTCGGCTTTCTGGGGATAGGTGTTGCTTCTGTTTCCGGGCCCATTCATCAGTCTCTGTTTGAGGGGAAGTACCAGCTTGAGGCTTCATCAGGTATCGTAGGAGGTGTGATCCTATTCGATCTTGTGAGTTTAAATAAAGAAGTGTTTACTATATTTCTAGATCTATTGGTGTTCATGCTGTTACTTGATGTTACCAGGTTAGAGAAAGAAAAAAAAATAGAGAAAGTAATGCTTTTACTTATATAACTATGTAAAGTTGTTAAACATAAGTGCCAGCACCAACCTCCATGACCTCTGAGGGCCTTGGTGGTTGTTATCTGCAAGAAAAATTATGGTTTGCCACGCTATGGCAGGGGTGACCAAAATATAGGATTCTCAAAACGGAACGCATACAATCAACTATTGGAGAAAGGAAGGGAGGGCAAAAGGGTAGAAAGAGAGATCAAGGGGTTCTCACCCAAAACATTTTGAAAATTTAAAGTAAAATGGTAAGTATTCTGAACTTTTATTTAGGTATGAGTATTGAAATTCACTATTTTTATGTTGAAACTTTTGCTTTGTCTTTGCAAATGATTTATTTAAATTGATCATAAAGCATTAGAAAAAACACACAGCACTTGGGAAAGGGCCATTATTAAAGAAATTATGGCAAAACTTCATATTAAAATGTAATAGTATTTATATCCATACTTTTATGAGGAATGAATCTTTGCTTATACTTAGTAATTGAAATGAGAAAAATTTAGGGAAAAAACAGAAGTTGTTTTCTCAATTGGTTCTTACATATTTTTGAGTACTGAATCTGAATTTCAACTATGCCTCTTCCAAAAGCTTGAGCGTTCTGAAGAACATTTTTTAAAGAATATGTTAAACTCTCAGTTTTTTGTTTCAATGAAGTGTGCATTAAAATTACATGAAGAAATTCAAAATATTTTTTAAAAATCATGCTAATTTTTCAGTTTTTTCTTCCATATAAAAATGGGTGCATTAAAATAATAAAAAAATTATACAAAAATAAAATACACACAATTTTCTAATGTTGTTCCATGTAGCTATTTAATTGTCTAATTACCTATTTAGGGGCTACTGAAATTCAAATTAAATATATGGTATTGGATGCAGTATACAGTGACAACTGTCTATTTTTTTCATCATGGTTTAAAAGATATTAAAGAACCATATTAAACTGAAATTACCTACTGTTTTGTTACCAAGTGACTGCACTATAACTTCAACTTGCTCTAGGGCCTAAATAATTGATTAGAAAATTTATAAGACATAATTTGTAGAAAATATAATATAGTTTAAAGACATTAGATCAGCATATACTCCTCATATAAGAAGTATATCCTGATCTAATGTGTTTATATTCAGACCTCCTTTGATATGATTATAATGTAGATTGTTTATGTATAAAGTTATTTTTTTTTTTTTTTTTTTTTTTTAGAAAACGTTTATTTACAGTAGAAAAAAATTGAAAAATTGTCATTTTTTGTTACTTTCTTTTGCCTTTTTTCAAGGACAAACAACAAAAGTTTATCAAGAAGGAAGTTTGAAATTCTAAAAAACATGAAAATCAATTGAAAAAAAACTTGTATATTTTTTTCCTGGATTTGCTCATGTTTTCTCTCTATTGACTGGACTATGATAAATACGGATTCAATTAAAAGAAATCATTATCACCAAACACAAGGAATAATTAAATAACATACTTACAGCAAACCAAAGATCTTTGGCACAAAGTGAGCTATCAACCCATGTTTGTTTAAAGTAGCGGGCCAGAACAATACCAATACTTGTGCAACCAAGCCAAGCAGCTGCCATGAATGAGCCATGTAAACGTAAAAGAAGCTTGGATGAAGATGAAAATGCAGCAATATCTGATAATAACCTTTGTTGGCCACTGGCAACATAATAAATATCATGAAAACCGATACCACCATCTATAACATAAAAAAAATATTATTTAACAATTATAATTATATATATTTTTTATTAAATACATATTACAAGCCGCCTCATTCAAGGGCAATGAGCAATATGAATGACAATGAATCCATTTATACGATATGTACAATGAAATTAAAAAAAGAATGAAAGAAATAGAGTAAAAAAAAAAAAGGATAAAAATAAAAACAAACATCCTCTAACTGTAAAATAAATAAAATTAAATGTAATCAATTATAACATTAAATTAATAAGGATAATAGTTGCAGAATCAAATAAACTGAAATAGAGAAAGAAAAAGAAAAAACAAATACAATCATTCGATGAATTCAATATTTACAAGCATTCTGAGGAAACCCTGAACCTTGCTCTCCACTATGAGGGGGTTGAGCCAGGCTCATAGAGACTCCAGCGCTACTCTCTCAGCTGCATCACTAGCAGAATCCAGTGGAGGCTGAGAGAGAGCACTATGGCACAGTCGCTCAGGACTTGAGTTGAGAAGCTGGCCATTGCCAGAACTAAATAGAATAAATATTTACAATAGGTCTTCAGCTGTTTTAATCTATGAAGTGGGGTATCCGGATATATGTAACAAAATAGAAAATGAACCAGAGATTTAGGAAGTTTGGAAAGTTTTTGATGAAATTTATAGAATTTCAGTGGTACGATATCAAGGATAAAAGGTATGTTGAGATCATTATGTAGGGTTTTGTTGGAGACACAATATGGAGCATTTACAATAGTATGAAGGATTTTAGAAGGATTGAATGCATTCCATTTTCAATCGGTTTATGTTCCCCACAGTTGAAGTGCATATGTCCAAATGATGGTTTTGTATATGAGCAGTTTGCTTTGTTTTCAGAGAGGAGAAATGTCCTATTGAGTAGTCTGTACAACTGGCTAAAGCCTCCATTAAATTCTTGCCTTTTAAGCACAGTGTGAAGGTAAGTCTTTCCATGCAAGTCTTTTGTCTAAATAGAAGCAAAGATACCTTATCAGGGTGGCCACCAAGCCAGGAAAAAATTAATTTATTAGGTTAATTTTCATATAACTCTAGATGAAATTGAATATAAAGCAGAAGATCTGTTTATCTCTGGCATGATTTTCATTGATTTTATTTAGTATATTTTGTGTGATTGATAGAATTATTAGTACAATAATTTCTTGAATACAAATTTTAAAATATTTGTTTCAATTATTTGAATATTTTTTTATGATTTTTTTTTTTTATCAATTATTTTGTTTTAAATAATTAAAACTTTCACAGATTAAGATAACATTTGAAACAAATAGGGGTAGAACATGATGTTTTTCTGTGTATGCAGTGGGTTACTGTTTTCGATTATATCAACATTGTTCGTTTCTTTCATTATTTTATTAAACTATTCCTAGCTTATCATCATATATTTTTGTTCTTTGTTGATTTTTATTGCCTTTATTCTTAGTATTTTATTTTATGTTTTGTAACTGTGTGTGTGCGTGTGTGAGTGTGTGTGTGTGTGTGTGTGTGTGTGTGTGTGTGTGTGTGTGTGTGTGTGTGTGTGTGTGTGTGTGTGTGTGTGTGTGTGTGTGTGCGTGCGTGTGTGTGGTGCGGTAGCTCAAAAAAAAAAGTGAGCGGTAGCTCCTTACCTAGCCTTTAAATCCACCCATTTCTCCCTGGGATATTTTAGGGGGACCAGTTACTCCGAGGTAACGGGGCTTCTAACACTGGGCTAATCACCATAAAAATGATGAAATTAAAAAAAAAAAAAAAAAAAAAAAAAAAAAAAAAAAAAAAAAAAAAAAAAAAAAAAAGGGACCACTGAGGTGTGGTAGCTCAGTTGGTCAGGCACTTGACTACCAAGCTCCCGGGCCTGAGTTAGAGGCCGAATGAAGGATATTTTGGTTGTAGCTTGACTTCGAGGTCCTGAGACCCTCCTGTGGCAAACCAGCCTCTACAAAGTGGGTACCCTAAAAGGGGATTGAGCGAGATTTAGGACAAATCTCCTCCTTTCACAACCATTGGCCTAGTAACAGTACATCCTTACCTAAGTAATGAACCCAAGACCCTTCATGGTTTGTAAGTGGTACAGGTTTTATACATATATATATATATATATATATATATATATATATATATATATATATATAAATTTATATATATATATTTACATATATACACATTATATATTATATATATACACATATAAATATAAATATATAAATACATAAATATATAAATATGTACATAATCTATTATTATACCTTTTATTTTATTTTACAGTTTTTTTTGTTTTTTTTTACATAATATTGTATTTTTCCCTTCTCCACAGTTCCAAAACAATTGATATGAGGAGAAAAAATGAATAAAACCAAAGTTGTAGCAAATTTGATTTGAATAATGTATAGAACACAAAATGTGCTGAAAGACGGTTTCCGAGTTATTGATCAAACAGCTTAGAACATACGATTTTCAACCCTTTCTCACCCTCCCCTCTTCAGCCCCCCAAACCCAACGCTATTTTGAGGAAGTTTTTATTAAGTAAATCAAATTAAAGCTAATTGAATTTCCTTTAAATTATTTCCCAAAGAAGTTTTCGTGAAATCAGTACTTTTGCGGCCGAGAACTTGGCAAACTGAAAAATGTCAAATTTTGGGAAAAATCACTATTTTTCGGAAAGCTGTATCTCTGTAACCAATCAATCTACAGGTCTGCGGTTAGGCTTAAATTGTCACACATTTAGTGCCCTTTAATATTATAATTATGCAATGTCATGCATATTTACGATAAGAGAAAAGTGACGCATTGCGTGCAGTGGAGGGAGAAGCACCACAATTTTAAGGTTATTTTGCTGTGTATCAAGATTTGCAATTAGTTTAACTTTTGACTCGGAGAAGCTACAATGTTCGTTTAAATTTTAATCGTCAGCTGTCATCAAAATCTAACGATTGTATATAAAACAATAGTTTAAAGTAGTGGCTGTGAATATAATAAGGTGCTAGAATATTATCAAAAATATATAAAGTCGGCCTATACGCTTCGAAAAGCCAAAACCAAATACAGAGATCCTGTATGGTTGAAAAGGGCTTCCAAAGAACAATCGAATGGTAATAATAAAACACCACATGACCGAGTCAAGCAGTCCCAGGAATGTAAAAGTTCCTGATTAGCATTGTTTTTACTTATTACCACCATTTATGCACAAAGCTCGGTCGCGTATTCAGAAGAAATCTCTACCGATACAATCATCAACCGATCTGATTATTTGGTAATCAGCGAAACTTGGATAGAAAATTCCATGCCAGTGAATGTGCCTATCTGAGATCATACTGTAATACCGCTGAGACAAATTGCAACTACATCATCGGCAGTGGTATCATCATCATCATCAAGTCGCAAAGCCGGTGGAGTCACCATATATTGCAACATCGATAGCTTCACTGATTTTAAAAGATTTAACATTGACATTTCAATGGAAATGAAAGATGCAAAGCCTGGTGATGTCTGTCTAGTAAACAGAAAGCCCAATGTCATCTTCAAATTCATATTCGGGTGTGTGTATATCCACCCAGGAAAAGTGTGAGCAGAAATTAAACTCTTTACGTTACGATCGTTGTTAAAATATTTGCTAAAATTATACCCGATTACGAGCCTGATCTTACTACACCAGTTATGAAAGTTGGAGACTTTAATGTTGATGTCTCACAAAACCGCTCGATGCCCGATTTCATGCTAAGCGAATTCAATTCATCTCATATTGAAACTTCTCCAACAACGTTAGTTAATACCTGTATTGATTTAATGTTTACCAGAAATCTCAATGTATTTTGTATGCCATTTTTGTCAGACTTATCGTATCACAGACCTATAATTAATAAAATTATATTGTAACACAATAATTTGTTTCTTTGCTTTTATCCTAAATACATTAATAAAAATATTTTATTTAAAAAATATAACCCATTACACAAACATATCCACTACAACACACAGCTGTGTCTATGACACAGCCACACCTCTTTTTTTTTATTATCTTACTATCTCACGAAATTCCAGGTGAATAATTAAAATTCAAGCATACTTCCCGGCTTGGAAAATAAGGTTTTTTTCAAGGATACAAAATTAAAGCATGATTCCAGGTTTTCAAGAAATTCAAGTCTTGTGGCCACCCTGCGTATTGTGTTGGCTATGGGTAGTGGAATAAATGTAATTGATATATACCTGAGGGCAGGATGTGTGGTGGAGGATAAAAGTTACATGAGTGCATTTCGATATGTTTTCTTTGATCTTTCAGCTGTTGCAACAATCTTCAATTTAGATGTGTCTTTAGAAATGATAGGAGGAGATTTAGAAATCGGGAGGAAAGCTGTTTGCCATCAGCAAATGTTGCTAAGGGTTGTAGGAATATCTGTGGTATAGATGATATAGAGGACTAGCCCAGGAACACTAACTTGTGGAATGCCAACCTCGATTGGGTAGGAGTTGGAAAATTCCGTTTTACAAGGAACTCTAAAAAAACAGTTAAAAAGATAAGATTGAAGGAGTCGGAAAAGGGATTGAGCTAAATGGGTTTTGAATTTAATGTATAACATATGGTATAGCCAAGAATTTGAATAAAATAACATGGCTCTTACTGGTCTACCTACTTCATTAAAAAAAAAAAAAAATATTGATCATTAAATATGATTCTCTCTTTCTCAAATTGATAAGCATAATATAGAATTATTAAGAAGTAAGATATTATATTTACCTTTTAAACTGTTTCCTGCTGCCAGTAAAAGAAAATATTTTTCATTGGAAAGTTCAAATATTTCATTTTCAATTATTGTTTTAACATCACGTGAAAATTTACAGTAAATTGTTCCATCTACAAAAGTTGAATTCATCATGTTTATTCCAGTTTGAATCTGAAACACAAATTAGTATATTAAACAAAGACTAGGCCTATAGAAGAAAACCCAAAACAGATGGATCAATTAGATGTATATTTCATGTTTTATAGTAGCTCCATAGTAACTGATTTTTGGCTCATTAAAACTTTGCAGATGTGTGATGCTTAAATTTTGCAGATGCAAAGAAATAGTTTGTAAGTAGTACAATGTTCCCATATCAAAACATTCATAAGTTCACATTGACCAGCCCAGGATAGAGATGGAAGAACCAGATTTACCATATACTGGTTAACAAAAGTCATAGAAGCTCAGAAAAAAATCTCTTGTTTTCCAGGAGCAGATAAATCTCAGACCATGTGTCATTATCCTAATCAAGTTCAACCAAAAGCTGAAGATGATCTTTAAAGCTCAGGCAGAATACAAAAGGGCTAGATACAATAGTAAATTAAAATACCCTGACATATAAGCAACTTTCAAGCTTGAGCTATGTAGATAATGATAGAAGGAAAAGAAAAGTAATCCATCTTAACAAGAAAGATAAGAAACCTCAGGAAAAGTACAGGTAGCATAGAAAGTTGATAATGTGATCAGCAAAAAGAGATTTCTTAAGGAAGAAACTTACAGACATTAAACAAAATGGGAAAATTCTACACAGGTCAAGAAGAAAAAGGTCATATTCAAAGGCAAGAACACTCAGATGAAAGAAATGAAAAGAGAAACATGAAAAAAACATTTTGAAAAAATTTCCAATTTAAAGTGATACTCCTGATTTGGAAGACAAGTGGGTCCATCATATGTCCATTAAAAAAGAGAGGATCTACATCTGAGTGTTACAACTTCAGATCTATAGAATTACTTTTGGTAGTTTATAATATTCTGACATACATAATGGTAAACCGAATGAATCCCTTCTATGAGACAGTACTAAGCAGGATTTCACAGGTGAGGATTAAAGTACATCAGACCAGTTATTTGTCCTGAAATATACAGAAGAATATGGTCTTACTTGCTATCTTGCTACTGATAATTATTTATTATAAATAATGAGATAGATAAAGTATTTGAAATATAACCTAAATAAATATATAATTAATGGTAGTAACAATTATTATTATTAATTGGCACTACGTCCCAAGTTGAGACTTGGCCTGCTCCAACATCGACCGCCAGTTTTCACGATCAAGTGCTGCTGCCTTCCAATTTCGGGTACGAAGCAGAATCCTAGCATCAGTAGCTACGGAATCTTCCCATCTAAGCTTTGGACGACCAACTCTTCTAGTTCCATACAATCGCTCACTTAACACCTTCTTTGGAATTTCTTCAGGGTTCATCCTTATTACGTGACCAGCCTATCGTAATCTGGCTAGTTTAATGGTCTGCACAATATCAACATCCTTATAAAGGTCGTTTATTTGTCTTTTATTGTACCTTCAGCTCGTTATTTGTCCTTCCTCGCCAGGTTTGATTAATGCATACTGGTCCGAATATTCTTCGGAGAATTTTCCTCTCAAACCTCAGGAGGTTTTGTTATTGTCCACATTTCTGAGCCATAGGTAAGGGCTGAGCGGATCAGCGTCTTATAAATTCTTAGCTTTGCAACCCTGGACAGAGCTCGGCTTCGGAAGTATTTTTACAGTGAGAAATAGCATCGGTTTGCTGAGAATATGCGTCTGTTTATTTCTTCTTCGATCCTATTTTGGGAATTGACTTGGGTCCCTAGGTATACAAATTCTCGTACCTTCTGGAATTTGTGAATCCCTATTTCGACATTTCCTTCTTGCTCCTGTTGTTGGTTGTTGATGTAGTCATATACTTTGTCTTTTCGTTGTTCACTGTGAGTCCCATTCTTGCAGCCGAGACCTCAAGTGCTTCGAATGATGTAGCTGCATCTCTCCATGTTCTACCCACAAGGTCTAAATAAATAAGAGGCTGAAAAGATCTATTCAACAAGGTCCCTACTACCTGTATTCCTGCATTTCTCACAGCTTTTTCTTAGGCTATATTAAAAACAAGACAAGCCAGGCCATCACCCTGTCTGACACCAGTTTCTGTAGTGAACCCTCTAGACAAATCTCCACCAACTTTAACATAAGAGATATTGTTCTCCATTGTCATTTTCACAAGTCGAACAAGTTAATGGGGTATATTCATTTCTAACATGGCTATATAAGCTTCCTGACGATTTATGGAGTCATAGGCCTGTTGGAAGTCTATGAAGAAATGGTGCGTGGAGATCTGATATTCTGCTGTCTTTTCCAGTAGTATCCGGAGGGTAAAGATCTGGTCAGAGTTTGACATTCCCCTTCGGAATCCAGCTTGGTATTTTCCGATTTCCTTTTCAGCAAGAAGTAGCAGTCTGCCGTATAAGATAGTTAAAGGATCTTGTTGGCGCATGGAAGTAGCGATATGCCTCAGTAGTTGCAACAGTCCAGGGCGTTACCTTTTTTGTATATAGGGCAAATAATTGTTTTCTTCCATTCCATGAGCAGTCTTTCTTCTTTCCATATTTCAATTAATAGTTCCTTTAGTAGCTTAACCAATTCACAACCACCATGCTTTATGAGCTCTGCAGAAATTTCATCACAAACAGGCGCTTTATGATTTTTTAGTTTATTTATAGCTTCCAGTACTTCTTCTTCATCTGGTGGCTCAATAAAGTCCTCATTGAAAGTTGCTTCCTGTACTGAAATTTTCACTTACTTCAGGCTCCTTTAGTTTACTGATGTCAACTCTAGTTGTTCCACACCCATGCTGCATTTTAGTGTTTGAAATTCTACTTCTTATTTTACTAACAATTAGGTAGTGTTCTGAATCGGTATTTGCCTCTCGATGTGCTCTAAGATCCAGTAGAGAAGATCTGTGTCTGGCACTCATGAGGATATGGTCTATCTGGGATGTTGTTACTTGTCCAAGGGGTCCAAACTTCCACCATGTTCCTAAGTGAATTGATTTATGAGGAAAACATGTACCTCCAACAATTAGGTTCTTCAATGCTGCAAAATCCACAAGTCGTTTTCCATTCTGATTACAGAATTCATGCAGACTAAATTGGCCAATAGTAGGTTGGTATATCCTTACCTTACCAACCTGGGCATTGAAATCACCGACCACAATCTTAACATCGTACCGAGGACATTCATTGTAGACCCTTTCTAATTGATCGTAGAATTCATCCTTAAGATCATCTTCTGATACCTCTGTTGGGGCATGAACACATATTAAGCTATAGTTGTGGAACTTTATCCGTAATGTGCATATCCTAGGGTTAATTGGTTTAAATCCTATTACGAGTTGTGACATCTTCTTCCCAGCAATAAATCCTGTGCCAAAAGTATGGAGGTGGTCATCACAGCTGTAATAGACAGTATATGTTCCTTTCTTGAAGGTACTCTGCCCTGTCCACCTGATTTCCTGAATGGCAGCTATGTCTATGGAGTAGTTGTCAAGAGTGTTAAGAAGCACTTGAAGTGCTCCAGGTCTATAAGGGGATAAAATATTCCACGAGGCAAGTGTGAAGCCCGTTTGACGTTTGCTGTGTTGTTTCCTGAATTTCAGTCCAGCTAATCTTTTTGTTGCTTTCGTGATAAATAAGATTTAGGGAGAGTGGGTTTATCAGACCCACGTCCCCCAATTCAGGTGGAGGGGCTGCCTCCTAAACCTTGTAAGGGGTCTAAAATTTTGTCCATTTTCACATGAAAATTTTAAATAAATTTAAGAAAACTTATTTTAGTAAATTAAAATTGTTTAAAGAAAGAAAAATGGTTGCATATAACTGAGTTAACTGTTGTTCATAATTAATCTCATAATGTTTAGTATGTATATTTATTTGAATTTGTTTTTTGTTTTTATATATAATTGTAATTTAGAATAATGTAAATTGTATTGGATAATATCTGAAAAATTGTAATTTTTAAAGTTTGTAAAAAATTAATTTGTTCAATAAATTTAGTTGGTAATACATAGAATAGGGGAGAGGGGTGACAGCTTTTTGGAGGGAACAGGATGTGTAGAGCACATGGTGTGCAGCAGTCATGGTGCAATGTGTGTTGTGATACAATTAATATTTTTTTTATGTTGATTAGGAGATCTAGAGGAATGTACCTGAATTTATTTAGTGAGAAGAATTGGTGAAGCATTGTTACAGGCCACTGGGGGTATGACTAATCAAATCACAATTTAAATACTAAACACTAATTTATTTACAACTTAATAAATACAAATAGGTCCCTTAAGCTACTTAATCTAATAACAATTATACTTAGATCTGATTACACTAATATGTATATTACACAATACTTATCTTTAATATTTTAATACTAGGTGTCACAATTATACATAAGAATCTATTACACTGACACACAGAGACTGTTACTACATTCACTGACACTGTTAATCACTATCACTAACTCACTGACTGAACTGTCACTGCCACTTGACTGATTGATCGTTACTTGATCGCTGACACATGGATAATGCCTCACTAGGCTAGAAGTCAGCCTATTTAAAGCTACGCCGAACATTCTAGATCGTTCTAGCCAGGTTACAGGTCTAGGCCCTTCTGGCCCGCCGTGACCCTCTAGGCCGGCCTTTCCAGCTACCTGCCCCCGGGCCGCCCACAGCACCCCCAACCTCACCTGACCGTAAGACATTTATCAAGACAATTTAATTTTTTAATTTTGTTATGTTTAAGAAAAGTAAAGGTATGTTTGTTCATTTTATATAAAGAATCCTTGGACAGGGAATTATTTGAATTTGAATTATTGAGAAAATAACTTGTTTGTTTATTTGTTTTTTGTATGTTAATCTTTATACTAACTAGTATTAAATTAAGGTTATATTTTTAAATATTTTAATGTGAAATGCAAAACCATTTTTCATTTATTGTATAACGGCGCCCGGACTAAATAAAAAATAAATTTTATGTTCACATTTTCTATTATAAAATAAAAAGAAGAACCTTACAACCTCCTGACCGGTTCCCCTGCCTTCCCTAGGAAAGGAGACCCTAGGGTATGTACTGTTAGTGTCCTTAGTCTGTAGTGTAGGGGTGTTGTAGTGTGCTGATTTAGTGCACTGTATGTGTGTCAGTCT
Organism: Euschistus heros; assembly: GCA_003667255.2. Classification (NCBI taxonomy): domain Eukaryota; kingdom Metazoa; phylum Arthropoda; class Insecta; order Hemiptera; family Pentatomidae; genus Euschistus; species Euschistus heros. The sequence goes on from RCWM02000124.1 coordinate 403,810, forward strand.
GCTGTTCCCCCAACCTGGAGGGCCAGTGGCTGATTGCTGATGGGATCGCCACTTCCCTACGCCTAAATGGTAGTAACAATAATCGAATGGGAAAAAAATATAAAAGGTTTTTCTCTATTGATCTTTAAGTTATTTGGGGTGCTGAATCAAATATTAACTTTCATAGACAAATAACACTGTAAAGTATTCCTAAATTATATTGATATATTGAAATTATACAAGAAAAAGTACAATAGAATCAGCAAAAATTGTTATAAGAAAATCTTTAGGTTGAAATTGATCTTATTAAGGTCAGAGGAGCAAACCAGGACGGAGAACTGTACTGGCAGCCCAAGGGCAGGTAGGCTGGAAGGACCCAGGCCTCACAACAATAGGTTAACCCTCTGATCGACAGAACCCAAATCGTCTGAAATGTTTAACAAGGCATTAAAACCAGCCAGCCTCCAGCCTGGAGTCAGTCAGTAAGTGAGTGAGTGATAAGCCTGTGTCAGGCCTCAACTTGTGAGTGGTGTGAACGAAGTAATAACATCCCAGTCTCTGTGTTTGTCAATTTTACAGATTTGAAGAATCTTCTAATTAATATGTATTTCTAAACTATAAATTTAATTTATTTAGGATTAGCATTATCTTATTATATATTATACAGATTTGTGTAATTAGATATAGGTTAGACCTAGGTGATACTCTTTTAGATAATTGCTATTGTAAATTCAGAGATCCTGGCTTGGGGGTCTCATGACTCCGAAACTCTCCTAAAAGAAGATGCAGGAAGCTCAGATGAGTTTGTGATTTCAAGTCCTGAACCTGATCTGGATCCCCCAGACCCACCAACATGTGAAGATTTTGTTGATGCCATCACTAGGCTTATCAACAATAAAGCCCTAGGAGAAAATGGGATTCCTGCTGAGCTTCTTAAGCATGGTAGTGGGGAGGTTCAGAGAGCCCTCTACGACATTATCCACACCATCTGGATTGAAGAGAGAATGCCTGATCAATGCAAGAAAGGAATAATCTATTCACAGCACAAGAAAGAAGGGTGACATCCTAGAATGCTCCAATTACCGTGGAATCTCGCTCCTTCAGTATGCCTATAAGATCCTTTCAAACATCATCTACAGCAAGCTTCTCCTAATCACTGTGAAGGAGATCGGTAAATATAAGGCAAGGTTCAGGGAAGAAGGTCCACAGTTCACCAGATGTTTAGCCCTCCAAATGATAATAGAAAAGTCTCTAGAGTACAGGATGACAGCTTACCTGTTTATTGATTTCCAGAGTGCATACGATAGCATCAAGAGACCCCAACTTTATGCAGCCCTGTATGACCTAGGAGTTCTGACAAAACTAGTCCATCTGATTATGATGACTATGGGTGATACTAGGTACACTGTAAGAGTGCAACTGGATCTTATTCCTGAATTCGTTTCCACACAAGGACTTAGACAAGGTGATCCGTGAAGTGGGAATCCAAATTACAGACACCATCTTTAACAGATTAATATAGGTACTGGGCTTTGCTGGTGACCTGGAACTGGTTGCTCGTTCTTTTGGATCTCTCAGCAATTTTTAAAGCTGGATGTAGCTGTGGAGGCAATGGGAATGAGAATAAGCCAAGAGAAAACATTGTACATGCGTGCAGGACCAGGAATGGAGACTGAAGCTAGATTGCCGGTAATTATGGGCCCGTACAAATTTCCAAGAGTAGATCACTTCACGTATCTAGGAGCAGTAGTAAGTTGTGGTAATAGGATATCCCTTAAGATTAGCCATTGAATTATAAAGGCTGATGAGTGGTATTTTGGGATTAATAACTACGTGAGAAGCACTGCGATCTCCCGCTATACAAAGTGTCTCCTTTATAAGACCCTCATCAGGCCTGTCCTCATATATGGATCGGAGACTTGATCCCTTTCTGGCGTCGAAGAAAAAATATTACTTATCTTTGAAAGAAAAATTCTTTGCTGTATTTTCGGACCCATTAAAATCAGAGAGAGCTGAATAAGAACAACAAACAACATGAGATATATTGCCGGCAGTACATATTCACTGAGCCAAGACGAGGGCAGGCAAGCATGAGTGTGTACTGGGTCGTCCTCTGTTGGCTCGCCTTTGCTCAGCTCGGCTCGTCAGCTCTTTGAAAAAAGTTGGTCTCTGGGCATGAGTCAAAGGACCCAAAAGGACACGATCGATGAGGGTCAACCCAGTACACTCTCACTTAAGCTGGTGATTCAGATTTCTGCAAATGGCAAGTTAACCCTGTTATTCACATTTAAGTTTGAGTTATTCACATCTGTCATCTTAATGAAATATTGAGTGGGATTTAACAAATTAGTTTGCTTAATATCTATTAATTAATATTGTTAAAAATAATTTGGAACCTGATTAATTAGCTTAGAAGATGCTTCATGATACTAAGAGTTTCGAAGATGATGAGTTTATTGAGTAGTTTGCAGAATTGATTCCTTATATTTTATTTAGAAATACTAAGTTGATGCATTAATTTAATACTATTTGGTTGGTGCTGATAAATGTAAAATTGTAAACATGGCCATACTATTTTAAATATAATCAATGGTTATTCAGCAATAAAGGCGGTTTTGCTGAACCTTGTGTTCCGCTTCTTTCCTTTGATCCAGTTGAGAATTACTTTACTTAAAATCTTTTCTATTAGCCTGCTTATTAGAAAAAAAAAAAAGGAGAATGAGAGTAATTTTAAGTTTAATTTATCAAATCAAATGTATTTATGGCATAAACATTTAATCTGGCAAACGAATGAGTAATGTTATCATGAATAATTATTTTAAAAAAAAGAAGAAAATTATAGAGTTAGAAATCTATTCAAACTTTACATATAAAATGTAATGAAAACCAAAATAACTTGTACAAATGAAAATGATTCTGACCCAAAGTTATTATCTTAATAGCTTTGCTTTCAGCATGCACTCGTCAATGCAGTATTCATATTTTTCAATATGTCGCTAAGAAAAAAAAAAAAACCTGCACAACCCAACCCCTAAAAAGCTCACCTTCCCTCATCCATGAGCCACTCGGCGAGTATGAACACCTCGCTGTTCCTTGGCTCAGGTGGCCTCATTGACGAACACCTTAGTGAGTGAGTACTGCTGGCATATGATCTGTATGGGGAGGCAGATGTGGTGAGGTGCATCATGCTTGGGAGACTGCATTGGGTTGACAAAATTTCCAGAATGAGAGAAAAAATACCTAAGAGGTTGCTGGACAGAAGATTGCATGGAACACGAGGAAGAGGCAGAAAATGTCTTGGATGGAAGTCATTATTCGGGACCCTCAGGAATTGTTGAACACCCGCAACTGGCAAGCAACTGCAAGGCTCATTGAGGAGGCCAAGGACCACATCGGTCTGTAGAGCCACGCAGTAGTAGTAGTTATTGTAAATTTATATTAGGTTAAAAATTTGGCTATATTTATTCTTTGTCAATAAATTAGTGTTTTGTATTTAAGAGTAGTTTAGTTAGCCTTATCCCCAGTAGCCCGTAACAGTAATATGTATCACAATATTTGGTCAAATAAAAACATCTTACTGAACTATGCATATTATTTTTAAGGAATATAGTTTCCAAAATAAACTTTTCATTCTAAATTACTCACTATTTTCCTTCTTGTGTTAGATTTTTCACCAGGTTTGTTCCATGACATGTACACATTAACCTTATCTCCAGGTTCATGGGCACATTCCATAACACTATCTCCACCCTGAAAAAATATAACATTTAAGTGGTTTATAATTAAATAAAAGCTTATTGTGGATTCAGTTAGTGAATTTTTTAAATTATAAGACCTAAAAATTCTATGATAAAGGCCATAGAAATATTTCATATTTCTACCCTAATGTATTAATTTCATCAGGATACTATATAAATCTCTTATTAGACCAGTTGCCACATAAGGCTCAGAAACTTGGTGTCGGTCCCAAAGTGACTGCTGAAGTTTGAAGTATTTGAAAAAAAATTATGAGAAGAATTTCCGACTCAAAACTGTAGAAAATAAAAAGTAATACAGAAATTATGAGCTTGTTGAACAATGAAAATGTTAATTTTACATGAGCGAAAAGGCTTACATGGGCTGACCATGTTACTGGCATGGAAGAGGAGTGACTTTGAAAAAAACATTAGTTATAGATATTCAATAAGAAAAAGTAAAAAGGAAGCACCTAGAAGCAGATGGGAGGATAAAGTAGAAAAGAAATAATCAGAAAATAAAGCAATAAATTAAAACTCTATATATGTTAAGAGGTATTTCTCGCTACCTTGATACATGGATGTAAGAGTTAGGTCACAATGGACAAGGCACATAAGCTGAATTACAACCTATGAAATGAAATACCTTTGCAGAGTCAGATAGGAGACAGAGTTAGGAGTGTACGAAAAGGGGAAGACCTGGAAATCCCTGCATTAAAAGGCTTCTTACATATGCGTCAAGTGAGGTGGTGGTATGCACAAATTTGCAGAATGAGTGGAGGAGACAGGTGTTCAAAGCTAGACCAACAGGCAGAAGATCCCAAACTAAATAAAGAGAATATGTTCCCAAGTTGGGAGGGAGAGAAGGTAAAAAGATGATAAATGATGTAGTTAGCATGGAATCGTCAAGACTTGCATAGATGGATAGAGGCTCCTCCACACTAACAGGAATAAGAAGGAAGGAAGGGAGAAGACAATATTAGCTATGTTCTGATATTTTGGAAAAGAAAGTCCCTGAGAAGTCAGAGAAGCACCAGCAGGGACTCTAGCATCCTTTTGATTTGGAAGAACTACACCTATTGGAAAGATTCAGCGTAGAATCTTTCTTTATTATCAAAACAACTATTTTAGTACAGACAATGAAGGCTGAAAAGGGGGTGAAGAGTGAGTTGTCTGTAATAAATCAAGGATTTTCTTCAAAAACATGTTCAGGGTAGTTAGTAAGTTAACATACTAAAAGTCCTGGCGTTTCCGGGCCTGGGAACAGGAAGGGGAAGGGGGGAAGGACCTAATTTTTTCAAAATATTTTTTGCTCATATTTTGAAAACAGTGCATTGTACGCAAATCATGACTATTTACTAGATTAAAGTTAATTAAATTCTCTACAAATTATATTCTATAAACATTTTTCATATTCAGTACCATTCCTGAGATATGTGAGGGTATTTCTTGGAATTTAATCATAATCAAATATAGGATATACTAGTAAATTTAATTAGCTTTCAGATGCAAAAATGAAATTTAGGATGGGATTAATAGTTTCGGAGTTATAGCCTAAAGAGTACTGAAAAACGTGTTTTCACAAAGAAGTGAAACTTATAATACATGCGGTTTCGTGAACTTTGATTTATAAATTGACATGGCTATTCAGTTATAAATTTATTTTAATTTTCAATTTTCTTTCAGGTATGCTGAATGGAGGAAAAGTTTTCAGGAAAATGGTAATACTCGATCTGAAAATATGAGAATTAGTACATCCTTGAAGAACATAGAACCTGGGGAAAACATGTGCGGCAGGTTTTGGGACTCTTAGTGTGAGAATGAATCATTGAAGTACATTACATACGGTTAATTAGAATACATAATGCATATATAGACTAATAGGAGGCATTTAGTTTCACGAAATAAGACCACTGCTAAATACCACATATTACCAAAAAGCATTAAAATTTGTGTAACTTTTGACAGGTTGAAGATAAATTGGAATATATATACATTTTTTTAAAGTAAATTGCTCTACAACATTTATTATAAGAACTCTTGTCATAGGATGAATGGTTTAGAAGATATGGAGAGAGACCGTGAGGTAAAATCGCTTTTTCGCAAATTTTTACATTTGCCAAGCGTATATCTTGGGAACAGTACGGAATATGAAAAAAGTGTATAGAATATAATTTGTAGAGAATTAACTAACTTTAATCTAGTAAACAGTCATGTTTTGCGTATGACGCACCGTTTTCGAGATATGAGCGAAAAACCGGGAACCTTTGAAAAATTGGGACCTTCCACCCCCCCCCTCCCCTCCCCTTCCTGGTCCCTATTTTCTGATAGAAGGAATAGGAAATAAAAATTATAAGGAAAATAAAATAGCTTGATGAAAATAGTATTGCATGATATTCGTATGAAGTCTGATAATGGGAGCATATCCAAGCCTCTGTGTGAAAGAAGAGCACTTGCTAATAGATAGTGAATTTGAATAGAAAACATATAAAACTAAACAATAACGGGTCAAGTGGGTTAAATGAACCCTGCACCAGCATCAAATAAAGTATACTTACCTTGTTTACATGTTACTTGTTTTTATGGAAAATAAATTGATTTCAAGAGAGTAACCGTCCATCTGCTAGCTCTTGTAACAATTATTTTATTGTTACTCATCAATAAAAAAAGTAATATCATTAATTTATAATAATATTTCCAATATTACATTCCCACTTCAAGGTCACACTAGAGTCTAATGTGAATTAATATTATTATTAATAATTATATATTATCATTATTATTCACTGATTGTAAATACTAATGTAAATATATACCTATTCGAAAAACATGTACCATGTATCCTTGCTTTCATCCTTGATCTAAACTGAGATAATCCGTGTCTGGGGGTGTCCCACAGAAGTCATGAGACAATGTATGTACCATGAGAAACACAAATCACAGACGGCAATTTTTTATTGTTGTTCATCTAAAGTAGCCATACACCTAATCTTGCCTCCCTAACCCATAGAGTAAGGAAATAATGGGAGTAACAACCCTCAACGTAAATATTTTTTTGTTCAATATATATTTAAGATATCTTAATGAAATTCATTCTGTACATAACTAACTATCCATAAACTAGTTATAATATATATATATATTTATTTAATACGCTAAATAAATTCTCCTCTTATGGGGTTACCATAAGAGGAATATATATATATATATATATATATATATATATATATATAAAAAAAAAAAAAAAAAAAAAATATATATATATATATATATATATATATATATATATATATATATATATATATATATATATGGATAAATTTCTGTTACTATTAAATGTTTAGTAAGGTTCTTGAGGTTCAGTCAATAAATAAAAACAACTATTTTGGCGACGTTTCGAGACTATATTGTTCTCATAATCTTTACTGAGTATAAGCCAACTTTGAACACGTAATTACTAGTAGTAAATAATTACTAATTTTGAAGAAGATTGTGATACTGATTGAATTTATTTAATACATTAATTTATCCACATATATTAATCGGTTTTCATTTTTTTTTTTAAGCTATGTCTTCGATTCGACCTATGTCGACAATTTGACCCTTCTGTAATTCTAAAATGTAATAGGTAACCTATGCTCAAATAAGGTATATTTTTTTGATAGATGTCATTTCAAGGTTTTGTATAAAAAAAACCAGACCAAAAAAATGAAGTTTTTTTTATTTGCAGTTTCCAATACCGCAAAAATTCTAAAAAAATAAAAATAAAAAAAAGTTAGATATTTTATTTAAAAAAAGGGTAAGGAATGTAAGATTAGGTGTATGGCTACTTTAGATAAAGAATAATAAAAAGAAGGTAAGAATCCTTCATTTGTCACAGATGCAGTTTATATTTGCTTAACCCGCTAAATCCTTTACTCTTATTCCAAATTTTTTAGAATAGAAAATGATAGTGGTTATTTAAACCTGATCAATGAAAACAAGTAATTTAAGAGAAATATCGAAAAACTGTTTTCTATCTAGATCCATCCTATTTTTACCTTAAATGATCAAGAAAATTATTGTGAATATACAAATAATCATAAAAAGTTATACCAAATATGGGTTCAGGTGTATAGGGAGACTCCATTCAACATAAACTTTGTAATGGAGGACAGTTTATAGTGATAGAACTTGCAGTCTACCAATAACTTCAATCTGGTTGTAATATTACTTAGGGCATTGATAGCTGCCTCACAATCTGTGAATATTTTAATTAATCAGTTTCTTACACCTTTATCTCACATACTTTGGGCATAGTAATAGATTACAAAATTAGATATTTTTTAATGCAAATAAATTAAACGATAATAATGAATAAAGAAATTATTTGTTAGTCGAAATCGACAAATAATTTCATTATTAATCATCCCTAATAAAAAATAAATAGGATTTTTTGTAACTTAAAATAAATGTTTTAACTCAACTCTGCAAATAATTTTGAAATTTACTCATTATCTCCAGAACAAAGACAATGACAAAGAATTCTATGATCAGGATGTAAATGTTGTAAAGGCCAGGGATTATGACATCTGGTACTGATGGGTTAAAGCTTCTCTATGTTAAAAGGCCACTGGATGGAAAAGGGAAAAGTTTATAAGAACCTACTATACTTCGTTAGATTTAACCAAGAAGATCTACAAGAAATAATCAATAGAATACAAATCTTTATATGGGTGAGTATGAGGGTACTTTTATTTATATTTATATAAAATATAACAGTGGTTTTAATTCATTTAAGGTAATTACAGTTTTAGGCTTGGTAAACATAAATTCAAAGCAAGAATGGACTATATTTAAAATGCATTTTGATTCTTAGAAATATACTTAAACAATATGATTAATTGTGGAATTAAATCTAAACAATGACAATACACCAAAACTACTACCTGAAAAAGGGGGAGTGCTAATTTGAAAATTACACCAATTGTTTACCATTTTATTATCTCTAGAGAGACCAGTAGCAATATAGCCATCACTCTTCCCTTTCATTTCAAATATATAGCGTGTCCCTTGGACACTGACTGTTACAAGTCCTTCACAGTTTTGATTGGTTATACAATTGTCTGGGTACCCAAAACAGTTTTTTTCAGTTTCACAACCATCATAGATAATATCATGATTTCTTTTATTACTAAGGTCTGAAAGTAATTGTTTGTTCATTGTCACATCATATGCGACATCATGAAAACCAACGCTATTTTCTGTAATAAAAATTAATTTCAATAAGATTAAATTCACATGAGCAGTACAAAAAATAAAAGACAATATAATGAAATTGTAAATTTTATGTTAAAAATTCAAAAGGCTACACACATTTTATCCTATTGTATACATACCAATTCGGACAAGACCACACAAGCATGCTTACATGCGTATAAATATCCACACACTCACTAACAAACACATTCAGACCTATAAACTAATTATGAAAATATGCTCTGTTTTAACAGTTTTACTAATCTAAGTTTGATAATATTTCATCATTGTTTTATGTTATTTTCCTACATAAATCTTGATGGTGGGAGTTTTCAATAATTAGAGGTGTTCATGATCCCCTCAAACTATCGATGCCCAATTGTAGGTATGCACACACACATGCACACGCACACGCGCACACAAACACACAAACACAGAGTTGTCCATTAATGAAAATTGATTAAAAATCCCATCTGTTATAAGATATAAAACAAAAGATTGTTACCAATTATGAAAAATGGTTAAGTAGCGAAATCCTGATACCCATGAGCAATGGCTAGATCAAAGTCAAATGGCTTTTCTGAAAGAAAAATGTAGGCAATTTGATAAACAAAAATCGATGCTTTCCTTTTTTGTAATTACGAAGGAGTTATTCATTACAAGCATGTTCCTTGTAGCAGTGACCTCCTATTGTTTCGATCCATGGCTCATTTTCTTCAAAGTGAAAATTTTGATAATTTCACGGAAATCGAGACTGCGGTCCAAGAGATCTTGGACAGCCAACCGTAGGAGTGTTATCAGCATGGAATCTAACGATTGGGTAGCAGATGGCTAATGAAGATTGATGACTGGACTAAACTTAGAATATTAATTGTATTGTATATTAAAGAAATAAAAATACAAAAATTGGTTGAAAAATATACACCCTATTTAAAGTGAGTGAGTGTGTGCATAAACAAGTATTTCTTTGAAAATCTAATCTTTTACTGTTTATGTTTTAATTGTAAAATTACTTGTACATTTTTATATTCTTAAGATGGAAATTTTAATAATGAATAAAAATAATATAGCGTGTATCTTCCGACTGATGTCTATTTTGTATAGAAGCATTTTATAACCAAAGCCAAGATAATTTGTACTAAGGAAGGAAACATCAAACAATGTTAGATGAGACAGCTTGAACAGCCATAATCCATATATCCAGAAAGGGAAAGATTTTATTACTGTTACTGCAATAAAATTTATAAAAAAGAAAACAAAAAAAAGTAAAGAAGCTTCGCTTCATAAAAACCATTGACTGCAACATGAAAATGTAGTTCTAAACTAATTGAGGCTGGATTATCAACTCTGAGCTATTGCATTCCTGCATCTTATAAATGCCTGTTAAAATGACTTTTTATGGATTTTATGGACAAATATCATCAACATTGGTTGTGCTTACTAAAAGAAAACATACATAGAATGGATTATACACTCCCAAAAAAAAATTATAGCCACCCTTTGTTAGTTATTACTGTTATATAATATAATACAAAGCAAGTAATTACTGATGTAAACATACAGACAAAATTGTCTGAGAATTCAATGCATTTTGCATAATACGAGCCATTTAAAGCATCTTTAACTGAAGACAGAACCTCCTCGTTAAAAAGTACACAGAGCCAACAAAAAGAAATTTACTTTTTGTTTTTTTTAAGAAAAAAAATATTTTTAAGCAAGAGTTATTAACATCCTCGAGTTCGAAAAGGAGTAGAGCTGACTTGAATGGGATATATCTTTCAGTAAAACTATGCACCTGACCATACAGCTCACATCGGAAAGAATTTTTTGCAGTAAAAAATATTTTCCATTGAAGCCAGATAATTTCATTTTTATTATATTAATTTTTTGTTTGCATCATCTGCCATAGTGAAAAGAAAATGTAATAGTTTATAATAAATACAATTATTTAAGTTCAATAATTAATAGTTTATATTAATAATTATGATTGCATTAAAATCTAAGACTCCGTATTAGCTGATTAAAATTGTTCTCTTAATTCAAAATTCTTAGAGTAATCGAAATACTTTAATTTTCTTCTTTTTTTTTTTAGTATAAATTATTCATTATTTTTTTTATGTATGCTCCATAGAAGGTTTTTTTTTGTTTTTCCTCACCAGATTTTTTTTTTTTTTATGCATATATTTATATATTCAGAATTTAAAAATATAATTCCTTTTATTAGAGTTTCTCTTCTATATATTTTTTTAAATCATATTTTTATTTCAGGTTTTCCTAATTTTCTTCTTCTTCTTTATCTTCCTCTTATGTGCCATTTCTAGCGTTGAGGAGCCTCAATAAACTGTAGCCATTCACTCTGATCCCTACTTAGGTTCTTCATCTACTGGAGCGTTTTTCCTTTTTTTCCTCCAATCCTCTGGATGTTCTCTTGATAGGAAATTCTGGGCCATCCTCACGGTCTTTTCCCAGTAGGTCGAACTTCCAGGACTTTCTTTGGCTCTCTCTCGTCCTCCATACGACACACATGGCCAAACCACTTGAGCTGTCGGGATTCGATTGTATTCCTTAGTTCTGTCACCTCGAATTGTTCTGTTATTTGTTCGTTCCTGATACAATCCCTTCTTCTCTTGCCTACTACTCTCCTCAGAAACCTCATCTCTGCTGCAGTAATGCGGCTGGCTTGCTTATCAAGCATTACCCAGCTTTCGCTTCCATATGTAAGGGTCGGGAGATAAACTGATTTATATATACGCCTTTTTGTTTCTACACCTACTTCTCGGTGACCAATTATGCTATTGCAAACCTGGTAATAGACTTGATTAGCTTTGGTTATCCTATGAGATATCTCTGGGTCAATCTTACCAGAGGAGCTTATTACAGTCCCTAAGTTGGTAAACTCTGGCACAACTTCTAATATCTCCCCATTGCAAATTAGGTGAACTTCTTCTGGCTCCTCTCGGGACAGAACTAAGATCTTGCTATAAGAGGTGTTTATGGTCATTCCTTTACGGAGTAACTCCTCCTGCCATTCTATTAGGGCTTCCTGCATTTTTTCTTGGGAATCCGCAACTAAGACGATGTCGTCCGTGTACAAAAGACTCTGTACAAGAGTGGTCCTTAAATTCCATTTTCCGATAGCAGTCCATGATGTTCAGCGTTTACATATTTTGTGGATCTCGTCCATAAAAATGATAAACAGGAGAGCGCTTAAGCTATCTCCCTACCTCACACCTCTTTCTATGTAAAATGCCTCAGATTCTTTTCCATTGATCCGCATAACTCCCTTCACCTCATGGTACGCTGACTTAATGGCTGAGATTAGATCGCCTGGAATATCTTTGGCCGCTATTGCTTTCCATATTCCGTTTCTAGGCACAGAGTCAAATGCTGCTTTCAAGTCTAAAAATGCCAAGAATATATTTTATCAGCTCCGGAGCAATATTCTTCCGCCCCTTCCAGCTGCTTTCCCTACTTTTATTTTTTCAATGGCGTCTACCACCTCCTCTTCGTCAATGTACTCTTGACTTCCTTGATTATTATTATCAAGAGGTAGCTGTTCTTGTATTGTTGGGGTCTTTGGAAAACTGTCCTTCATAGAATTGCTTCCATCTTTCTAGTATATGCGCTTCTTCTGTGATGATTATACCCTTGTATCCTTAATATTCCTCACTGGCTTGCTTTGTTTCCCTCTGAGTGCCTTTACTTTTCGCCAAAACTTCTTGACACTATCTTCCTAATTTTCACAAAAACAATATTAGTAATTTTTTTTTCTTTATTTTATAATTGTGGGCATCGTTCTACTGATCAGTATAACCAGCACTTGCCTGGGGCGGTGATTGTTTTTCGATTAAGAAAAGCCTCTCTCCCTAACATTTTCAATTTACCCTGGCCAGCCCCATTGCCAAATTTATACTCAAGGTAGACAGTTTAACTCCATAGAATAGCTCAAAACTTACATTGTTGAAAAGTGGGCGAATATTCGTATATAAGAAACTTTTTAATCTCTTCGAAACGAATGATCTTGGAGAGAAACAGTGAAACAACACATAACTGAGAAGTGCATCAACTAAGAGGTAGTAGATAAATAAATAAACTGGTCTATATTACTGTCATGGTCATTTGTAATTTTTCTTTCTATTCAAATAAAAAATAAATTTGTATTATAAATATATTGATTTTATTTTGTCATTTCCTAAGTTATAATGATCCAAAATGTTTCTAAAAAGTTTCATTTATCAGAATTAATGTTTGACAAACAAAATGGGGGTGGCCTATAATTTTGCCGAGGAGTGTATAAACAAATGTGTAAGTATTTACTTAAAATATTCACCTTTCAAACTCTTTCCAGCTGCTAATAACAAATAATAAGGTTTCTTTTCAAAATCAAATTTAACATTCTCCACTTCAGATATCACTTCTGCTGTAACTTTACAATTAATATTTCCATCGATATATTTTCCATCAATCACTGATACTCCTACTTGTTCCTGTAAGACAAATCAAAAAGGTTGTTAAATATGGAGTAAGAAAAAATAATTTTATCATAAATAATTAATCAAGTTATATTATTTTAATATGCCACTTCAATTAATTTTTTAATAATAATATTAAAAATATTTTGTTTTATTTTTTAATTAAATAAATAACCACTGGAAAATTGTTACATTAAAAAGATTATTAACATTTCAACAATGGTATAAAATTTTAAATTATAGGACTTTGAATATAATTTATATTGGCATTTACTAATTAAGATTAGAAACAGCCTAATTTAATTTAGTTTTTTAAGTACCTGATGTACCCATCTTTGAACATTTATCCTTATAAAGCACTCTCCTTAATTTCAGGAACATAAACATGCCATTTACATAGAAGTTCATATAGCCATTATCACCAAACCGTGAAGAGTTCTTAAATGCCTAACTTTTACTAAGATAAATTCCACAAAAAGAAATTTCTGCTGTTGATTTAAGAATATGTAATCACAATAAAGCGGCAAATATTCGACCACATTTACATTTCTATATTTAAAAATAAGTTTATTAAAATAAAAATATGGCCTTAGTGATTATAATTTTTTTTCAGTTTAATCTTTACAGTTTGAATGCAATACCCATTCCTAAAAACGAGTCCAAACAAACCAGAACACTACAGCCAATTGCTCTAACGAGTATGTTCTCTAAACTGTTTGAGTGATTATTATTAACGTGATTTCAGAGTTTCTTGGAAATAGAATGATGAATATCTGATAAACAGACAGGATTTAAAAAACACAGGAATATTGTGGTGCAAGTGGATTACCTGTCACACGAAATCAAAAACGGTTTTCATAGAAAACAGGGCTTAGTGACAGTCTTTGTAGACCTAAAGGCAGCATTTAATTAAGTCTGGAGGGATTTACTATTTCAAAAAATAAAGAAATTGGGTGTAGCGGGCAACATATTTAAGTGCATCTGCTCTTTCCAGGCCCAAAGACACATCTGAGTAAAACATAACAGTGCAGGTTCTCCTCACTGACAGACAAGAAGAGGGTTGAAATTATGTTTAACAACAAAACGCTACCACAAACACACTCTGCAATGTACTTGGGTGTTAAATTGGATGGTAAACTGGGTTGGAAAAACATATTGAGAAATTGGTTGAGCAAGGAGAAGTTAGACTGGCTTTATTAAAAAGACTAGCAAGTATAAAGTGAGGTGCAGACCAAGGGTCTCCAGACCCCAAAGTCGATCGACAGGCAAAGAAACAGAAATTACATTTTCTGCCTTCAGCCAGGCTCAAACTCAGGCTCCGGAGCATAGCAGTTCAGTGGTAGCTCAGTGTACCCTGTTTCCTAAAGTAATTCTTCATTCTAAAACATGCCACTAATTATTGCTGATTGAGTGTTTGTGCTATTGGCCTTTCGAGCAAACTCTCCCAGCTTTTTCCTTCTGCTTGTTTCTTTTGTGTGCTCCTCCTTTATATAAACTATTTATAATTCTTTTTGCAGAATCATAAGAAAGAGGAAGATCGATTTGGGGCATTTCAGAACTGCTTCAGGCCAGGTGATCAGCTTGCTCATTTCTCGGTAGTCCACTGTGACTTGGTACCCAAATCCCTTTTTTTTTATTAGATTCTTAATGATCCTCCTGGAATACAAAACATCGGGGTGATCATAATCATGGCTACTGCAGATTAACTGTATAACATCTTATAGCCCAGTCAATAAAGGTTTCGTATCGCAACTAATTAGGGGAAAGCTGAATTTTTGCAGGGTGTTTGTACATAAAGTATACACTAAAAAAACACAAAGTCCCGACCCCCACCCCACTTGCTTTTCCCCCACCCCTTTAGCAACATTACAAGTACGGAACTCTGGTTAATAGAAGATAGAAGATTTTTTACTTGAGGTAAGTCGCAGTTCTCCGGAATAACGTTTGTCGGTACTCATTAAGCTATAACTCCGAAACTATTTGTCCGACTCAAATTTCTCTTTTTTCATATGAAAGCTGGTTAAATTTACCATAATAACTCAAATATTAAATTTTGATCTAGTCCCGTAAAACACCCATGGCAGAATATTGAGAAACCCGTACTGTTGTGAAAAACTCTTATTTTTTGGCACATTTATCACAATAACTTCAGAACTATTTATTTGGTTCAAAATTCAAAAAAAAAAAAAAAGGACTAATAAAAAAAACAAAACAAAGTCCTATGATCACCCCGATGTTTTATATTCCAGGAGGATCATTAACAATCTAATAAAAAAAAAAGGGATTTGGGTACCAAGTCACAGTGGACTACCGAGAAATGAGCAAGCTGATCGCCTGGCCTGAAGCAGTTCTGAAATGGCCCAAATCGATCTTCCTCTTTCTTATGATTCTGCAAAAAGAATTATAAATAGTTTATATAAAGGAGGAGCACACAAAAGAAACAAGCAGAAGGAAAAAGCTGGGAGAGTTTGCTCGAAAGGCCAATAGCACAAACACTCAATCAGCAATAATTAGTGGCATGTTTTAGAATGAAGAATTACTTTAGGAAACGGGGTAGCTCAGTGGGTAAGGCACTGAACTGCTATGCTCCGGAGCCTGAGTTTGAGCCTGGCTGAAGGCAGAAAATGTAATTTCTGTTTCTTTGCCTGTCGATCGACTTTGGGGTCAGGAGACCCTTCTAGGGCAGACTCAGCCTCTATAAAATGGGTACCCTTAACTGGAGAGAAAACCTGGCTTGCATGATTGCTGACTAAATCACCTCCTTGTATAAACGTTGGTCATGAAACAATACTTACTTACCAAGTACTTGAACCCAAGACCCTGCAGTGATACTTGCACAGGATTGGGATTGTACAGAGTCCCTAATGTCCTCTGTGCCTAGAAGTTGAAATGAATGAACTACATCTACCATGATAATGTATATTGTGACAGGCATTCTGATGATCAAACGGACAGTACCTCTATGGCTGGACGACATTTGGCTGCCAAAAGCCGATTGACCTCCTTGTCAATGACTTAGGTGATAAAAAAAATCTACAGTTTGTAATTCAATCCAGAAGATCGGAACTCAGTGTTTTTAATCTATCATTGAACTTTAAGAAAGATTATGATATTGACAAAAAATAAATATGATCATTATACAATACTGAATAAAGAACTTAGTAACTTTTTTATTTTGTAATAGTTTTGGTTTTGTATCATAGTTGAAAAAAAAAATCTTTATTGATATGTAATATAAAGGTAGGAATACAAAAAGGAAACTGCTATTTTAACAATTTACATACATGTTTTCTTCCAATTGAGGAGTTATCTTTCAAAACTGAACATGTTCACTTCAGAAAATGTTTAAAAAAGAGCAAACAACCTATACCAGTCCTCCCCTTGATATTAAATCCAAAACAGTAATATTATTTAAATCCTTAATAGATCTCTACAAATGAAAAAAAAAAAAGAAGTATAATAATTTGTGCGGCTTGCAAAAAAATTAAAAACAAAATATTTCGACCGAAAGTGGATAAGTTCAGTTTTGAAAGATAACTCCTCAATTACATGTAAGATATTTTTTATGTGATATACACTCTTGATCAAAATTAACGCACCACCATTACATTTAACTATAAATCCCATTATAAGTAAATGACTTGCACCTCTTGAAGTTTATTCATTTGTTATGATACAGAAATATTCTAGGATTGTTTAAAAACAGTAATTATTGCCTTCAATCCTATTTAAAATGGAATTTAATACATCAATGAGTTAATATATTTTTCTCTATTGTTTGATTCCTTACTTTATTCAGTTTTACTTCAGTTGCTTCCAAGTAAAAGCTTGTTTTGTACAAAAGTTTTAGATTTGAACATGTTAAAATTCCGATTTATAGCCCCCATAAGACATTTAAACGAATATGAAGCTGTCAGGGCTTTGACTCTTCTTGGTGAAGGATACAGCCAATGTGAATATGCCAGGAGACTCGGATTTCACCACACAACTATTGGGAAAGCCCTCCAGCTGTTCCAAGAGACCAGCACACATACACGAAGCTGTGGACAAGGGCATCCAAGAGTCACAACTGAGAGTGATGATCGACTCTTACGCCTATATGCTCTCAGAACAACGCAAGTTACAAGTTCTGAACAAAGTAACCTCAATCAAAGTGTAGCTATTCTGGCTCCTGCTGTGAGGAAAAAGTTGAGAGAGTGTGGTTTGAGCAGTAGAAATAATGCCTCAGGACCTCTTCTAACAAGAGAGCAGTAAATAGTGAGACTACAATTTGCCAGGGAACACCTTATTGGAATTTTGATGATTGAAGGAAGGTTTTGTATCTTCTGATGGTCAAATTCAGATCTATATATGGTGTGGAGAAACATTTGCTCCATGAAATATTATTTCTCACCTCTCTTTTGGTGGTGGCTCAATCATGTTCTGGGCTGGTATCACGATGGAGACAGTTATTTGAGGATGATCATTGAATGCAGGAAGGAATGAGGAAGAAATATTAAAAAACCATGTGCCTTTAGGTAGAAATTTTGGAGGAGGATTTATATTTAAGCAAGATAATACAAAGTCACACTGGGCAATATTGGTAGAACAATTCTTGAATGAAGAGGGCATTGAAAGGATTGACTGGCCAGCTCGAGGTCCTGACCTCAACCCTATTGAGCATGTTTGGGATAAGCTCAAAGGAAACATTCAAATATGTGTACCAGCTCCTACCAACCAGAAATAGTCAGTTGGAGAAAGCTGCATCGGAAGAGTGGGAGAACATTCCTCAAGATAGAATTGCGAATCACATCAAAAGCATTAGAACGCATCTGGAGGCAATAATCAAGACCAGAGGAGACAACACTAAGTACTGCAAAAACTGTAATTTTGAGAAACTGGTATTAATATTTTATTTTAATTTTGATTAAATTTCCATTTTTTTATTAATATAAATAAAAAAAACAAAAAAACAAAACAAGTGTTCAAAAAAGAAAACAATTTGTTTTGATGTTTGATTATTAACAAAGTGGTCTTTCTAAACAGAAAGTAAAGCTCAGTATTAGTAATGGATTCAAAAAATAGAATTTTTGTTAAAGTAACAAAGTGGTGTGTTAATTTTGATTAGGAGTTTATATTACAGATTCGCCAAAGAAAGTCCAGAAACAAGATATCTTTTTTGGTATGATTGAATTCCAAATTTCACGATTAACTACCTAAGCTCAGTAAAGTATGAATTCCAGCGGAAGCTATGATTGACTTGGCCGACTAATCAGCCTTTTTCCCAGCCGACTAGTGAAAACTGAAAGTAGACCAAAGTCATAGATGTACCCCATCTCTAGTATAAATATCTAAAATGATAGAGGCGGAATGTTAAGAGTTCTAAGGCCTAATAAAAATAAAATAGTTATTGAATCAATACATGTTTTAAGACTGCATAATTTTCATACATCAGCAGAAAATATTGCTTTATATACATCACTTATGAAGATAAAATGGACAGACTTATAGGCTGCTGAAAATAAATATAAATATAATGATGAATAAATTTTACAGTTAGAACTAAGTTGGTAGTGGGAGTGTATATCTTGAACACACATCAATCTTGTGATTGATTAATTTTAAAAAAAATTTGAATAAACTGAATATTGTATACTAAAAATACATATCGTACGATGCTGAATGATGAATTAATGATATGATTAATCTAAATATTACAAGAAAATCAATGCAGTATCACAAATTTAACATAAAAAATATAATTATCTACTTATTCTACTTAATATATTTGTCTTAACATTAACTTCAGCACGTTTGTTTTGCTTCTGGTTAGGTATATTCCAGGATTTGTATGCTTTGATTTCATTACCATTATGATTGATACATTCTATAACCATATCTCCTCCCTGAAAAAAAAGAATAATTTATAAATATACGTATTCGTATTTGACTGTGTGTGTGTGTGTGTGTGTGTGCGCGCGCTTTATAGGATTACTTGTAATGTCTTGCAACCACATGGACAGGATCATCCTCATAATTTAATTATGATTTATCTTATAACTCATTAATTAAGACATATTATATAGCACTATATTTGTGATAAGTTATATAAAAAGATAACCCATTTATTTTATTGGATTTGATTCGTTCCTTTGTTGGATTGGCACTACAGCCTGAATAGGACCTTGATCTCCTTCAACAATTTGTTCCATTCGGCTCTGTACGTAGCATCTTGTCTCCAGCAATATGATTTATACACACTTATAGACTTCAGGTCTGCATCAACACTTTCTAACCATCTCAGTCTATGCCTCTCATGCCTTCCTACACTAACTGGCTTCCTGTGTAGGAGTTTCCTGGGGACTCTATAAGGAATCATCCTCTCCACATGCCCCAACCATCTCAATCGTCCCCTCCAGGTATAGGAGACAATATCTCCCTCATAAAATAGCTCTTGGAGTTCCTAATTCTTCCTAATATGCCAGGTATCACCAACTCTTACTGTACTGAATATTCGACATAGAACTTTTCTCTCCCAGACTTTGAATTCTCTTGTTTTCTGCTGTTATAGTTAGGCAGTATCAAATGACTTAAAGTGAAATATATATTTATTAACATTGAAATTATAGCAAATAAGCTCATCAAAATAAGAGCAATTGTATTTTATAAGACTCTACAAAACATACATTGTAAGATTTAATAGTTTCCAGCCTGCTCTAATCCCCTAACTTTAATACAAGCCGAGACCTGCCCCAAAGATCTGACCTTTTAAAAAATGAGCCATTGATCTAAAGCTATGACTATACACAGGATGAGGCAAAATGTTTACTCCTTACCGTTCCGATAATTTATCCTAGGTCAAACCAAATTCTACTTATATGAGCGTTTTACTTTATTCTTAAATATTTTGTACAACATTAAGTATAGTACTATTGGAAATTCTCTTTTATAATATCAATTATGCAGATTTATTTTTTCACTTTCTATCAATAGGTAGTATTTATCTATATATTTTCCTTATTATTTGTATTAATTTTAATTTCCTCTTTGACCAGCTGAAATAGAATTGTTTTTTAAATTCTATTCTATATTGGTTGGTTAACTTAACATGAAAGGCAGAACATTTATTTAAATCTCAACTACCATATATTGACTGGTTCAGTATCAAATTTAACACATATTAAAGACAGACAGAGCAATAGACAATGAACACATTCAATCAGTGACCATTGATGAAATCAGATTTAATAATTCTTTGTAATATGCTGTGATGTGATATCATAATCTTTAGTAAATTTCTCAAGCAGTTTCTTAGAATCATACAAAAATATTACAAATACAGTTTGTTAGCTTTAAAGTGAATAATTAAAAAGTTTTCATCATCATCTGAGAATTAAACAAACTTTCATCTTAACTCTTTGACATTATTAACAATTGCTGCAAAATCTGCTCATTTAGATTCCACAAGAGATCAGTTAACTTTCACTTTGTTTTGATCTGTTTTGTTGAGATATAACAATGCAAGATCTAGAATCAGTGGTCAGACAGATAATAAAAAATGTATACAATAGTGCTTGCTGTTAAATTAAATAGACCTGTTAATAACTTTCCTGAGATTTGCAACTGGTACTGCAAGTAAACCAATATACTCTTTAAGGAGGATGCAAGACTGAACAAGTATCTACATAATTTAGGTATCTATTCTGAAGGATATTTAAAATATTAAAATTAATTTAATGAAAAAATATTAACCATTTTGTTATCTTCAGAAAAACCAACAGCAACATAATGACTTCCTTTGCCATACATTTCAAAAATATACTTATCTCCTTCATATGAGATTGCTACTGCAGCATCACATTTTTCACTTGTAAGGCAATCAGCTGGATGTCCGATACATTTTTTGTTGATTCCACACCCACCAAGAATATCCTTCAACAATATTTAGTGTTGTTAATATTTGAATAGATTACATATTCAAGTAAATAAATTATGTATTAAATGATACTACTATATAATTTCACACCTGGATATAATTAGAATGATTTCTATTAGCAAATTGTTCATTAAATAACTTATATTCAAATATTCATTAAATAATTTTTAGTTTTACTTAGTCTTACTTTAATTAAAAAAGATATTCAAACATTTTTCAATCAATCATATATAAAATAAAATTTGATCATTATATTTTGGATTCTGAACCAATGTTGAGGAGAGCTGAGAGGGGCTCTAAACTCTTTTATCAGAGAAGGGTCCAGGGGAAAGAGAGAGGGGTTTTCAAAGTAACTTTCTTCAGAACAACTGATTATTAATCAAAATTAATACACAAATTTTCCTTTCTATGACCAGAAATAATTTTGCATTAAACATACCCACCTTATATCAGAAGGGAAGAAGAGTGAAGGTAAGTTCAGAGTAACTTATTCATAGCTAGCACGTTTTTGTTAAATCTTAGTTAACATGTTTTTCATGGTTCATAATACTTAAGCCTCAACTTTGAATGGAAGACAAAGAGAAAGGAGAAGGGTTCAAGGCAAATATCCTAATCATATATACCATAGTACAACTAAAAATGACAGACCACCTGCATAGATTGATAGTAGAAATGGATAGAGAAGTAAATTTCAGACTTTATTTTGGTCCCAATAAGCAGCCTAAAAAAAACCTTAAGATTGAGTCATTGTAGTTCTCTGTCTTATAAGTAAAAGTTAGTTATATAAGGCGCTAAAATAATTTTTAGTTCACCTAGAATCAAAAATATGTTATAAATTTGATCAGATAAGGTCAGCACTCAAAGAAGAGGTAGATTGAGGTTGCGATGGTCAAGATTCATTTCTTGAATACATCACAATAAACTGTTAACTGCCACCTGGAGAAAAGTCAGCAAGTTAGGAGTATAGGTTCATCACAATCAAAGTGAAAGGAATAAAGAAGATTGCAAGGCAGTCGCCACAAGTCTGCTCTCATGGATAAAAATTGAACATTTTTTAAACAGGATTGTAATAGGCAATGAAAAATGGGTTACCTATGACAATATAGTTTGAAAAAGACAGTGACTCGATAAGTATTAACCACCCCTACCAGATCTAAAAGCAAACATCCATGGCAAAAAGATTTTATAGTGTGCATGGTGGGATTGTCGAGGAATAATTCACCATGAGTTGTTGAAGTCAAATTTAATGATTACTGCGGATAGATATGTTCAGCAGTTGCAAAGAGTGCAAGAGAAACTCCATGAAAAGCGTCCTGCACTCGTCAATCGCAAAAAGTCAATATTTTATATGACAATGAGTGACCACATAAAGCAAGGGTGACTCAAGAAAAAATTCTTGAGCTTGGATGGTCTGTTTTACCATATCTACCTTACTCCCCTGATCTAGCACCAACAGACTACCACCTTTTCTGTTCCTTAGAATACTTTTGAATGGATCAATTCTGAAGAGAAAATCAGGTAGACTGTCGAAACTTTTTTTCTAGTTCAAACCAACCACATTTTACAAGTAAGGAATTAATTAACTGTCTGGAATGTGGAAGAAGGTTATAGATAATACTGGTGAATACATACTATAATTTTGTTACTAAATGAGAGCAAAATAAATGTCTAATAAAAAAACAGAAGTTACTCATAACTCATCCTAATATATGATCAATGATTTAATCATAATTGGGCATGTTGAAAGAAAGTTGTTTTAATTGTCTTATGCTTTCTCAATATAAGAAGCTTTGGTTAAATATTGGACATGTTTAAAATATTTCTAGTTAGATTGAAAGAAACATGAGTACCAAGTTATATCTAAATTGATTTAGTTGTAAGAAAGTTGTTCTGAAAACATCCTCTTGCTCCTCCCTCAGTAGAATTTTGCTCAATTCTGGTCTATACTGATTCTAGTTGGATTGAGAGAAAATGAGTTAAACACAATTGAGTAGTGCTTATTTTAATTTTTCAACATAATTTGGCCAATGAATCAGATCTTTCTTATAAGTAATTTGTAAAATATTATCGCTTATGATTTTAGTAATAACCAATTTCTGTTGACCACAAAGATTATCTTTGTTTAGAACAAGGGGCACTGAAAACAAAGAGTGAGAATATAAATAAAATATAATCAGATTATTTTTTTTAATAGCTACCTTGAGATTTGATGGAGCTGAAGATGGTTTTTCTGAAGTTGATCTTTTTGAAATATGAAGGCTTTGGGATATTATTCCAGTCCAGAATGTAGTGTAATTAGCAACAACTGTTCCACTAAAAAATCACAAAATAGGTTTTGCATATACCTATACACATATCAATACATACACTTATTTATTAAGAAAAATAAAGAAGCCACTATTATGGATAAGAATACTAACAAGTTTACAAAACGTATTTTTTTTTTTTATTCTCTCAAGACAGAACAAGCTAAGATTATATATATATATATATATATATATATATATATATATATATATATATATATATATATATATATATATATATGTTTAGTAGTAACTAATTGTTACATATCATGAGAAACATTTTTTCCTTACAGAAATGGCTTAATTTTCATAAATCAACACAAATAAAAAAATGTCACACAGCTGATCACCATTATTCAAGAATCTTTTTACTTCCATTATATCATACCGAGATCATTTGATTTAGAATTTAAATGGTATCTTGAAACTGATATGTAATAAAATCACCATTAATGGTTGTTTGGGTTGTAATGGTTTGGCAGGTGTTTATGGTCACCACAAGCAGCACTCCTACTCACTACATTGTTATTGTTTGCAGGAGAAAATCTCCTGACAAAAAAATTGCTACACAATTATCTTGTTTATTAATTTGACTATTACAAACATGTAGATCAGTGAAGTAGTAGAAAATTTGTAATTTTCCAATGATTTTCTTTGTCATGAAGTCCCAAATTTTTCTAAGCTCAGACATTTCCGTATAATTTATAATAAAAAAAGATAAACACATCCATTTATAAATCAAAAAATATATTTCTAATATTACTTATGAGACCATTTCATTCTAGTGTGAGCAGAGAAGTATGTATATACAACAAAATACTAAAAATTCAAATTGCCGTTTGATGGAGTCAACTTCGCTATCTGGAGCTTTCGTATGAAGCTTGTGATGGGGCAAAATGGTGTGGCCCATGTGTTGACTGAGAAAGCCCCTACTGAACAAACGGAACTTAAAAAGTTTAAACAAGATTACATTAAAGCACAAAACATAATTGTTCAGGGTCTGGCAGACAGTATCTTGCCGATGATCAAGGATAAGATGACTGCGAAAGAAATGTTTGATGCCCTCTCATCCACATATGAGAAGAAAGGGATGAAATCACTGGTGGCTGCTCAAAAGATCTGGCGGAAGCTCGAGTACAAAAAGGATAAGGTGCTTCAGGATTTCTTCCAGGAATTTGAGTCCCTCGCATCTGAGGTTAAGGTGGCGGGCGGAAAACTGGACGAAGAGGAGATCGTCAACCAGTTATTGGTAGCTATGCCTTCGGATTTCGACAGTGTAGTGTCTGCATTGGATATTTTGAGCAATAAGGACAAATCAGCAATTAGCCTGGAATATGCGAAAAATACTCTACTAGCAGAAGAGGAGAGAATAGGAAAGAAGGATGAGCAAGTGAGTGCTTTTGTATCTTATAAACACCCAAAGGCCAAATTTAAATTTACCAAACCAAAGGAGGCTAAAGTTAATGTTCAATCCAATTCATTTGTTAGTAAATGCAAGGACATATGAAGAACAATTGTCCGAAATTAAGGAATAAACAAATAGCTGGAGTGTCTAAAGAGGAAGAGTTCACATTTATTACGTCTTTGAATGAACAGAGTATGGATTGTTTATCAATTGGTCAGCAGGTTACAAGTTTGATGACACCCTGGTGAGGAGGTTACAAGTTTGATGTTTGTTATTGATAGTGGTGTGAGTAGTCACATGGTTAAAAATGACTATAAACCTTATTTGGATCACATTAGTCTGGAGAAAGTTAACATTAGTGTTGCTAAGGAAGGACAATGTGTTAAAGCAACACACAAAGGTAACTTATCTTGTTTTTCTGATAATGGTGCTCGAATTCAAATTACTGATGTTCTCATTTGTGAAAATATAGTATGCAACTTGTTATCTGTTCGGAAGTTAGAAGAAAAGGGATGTTGCATGATATTTGAAAAGTCGCCTGTAAAGATATTTTATGGAAACAAAGTGTTATATAGACAAAATTTTGGACGTTTATATGTTGTAAAACTCAATGTATTTCAGGAACATGCAAATGTGACAGACCATATTAACAATCTCATGCACCGAAGAATGGGACATTCTTCTAAGTACCCGGTTGGACAATGTGATGTGTGTATGAAAGGTAAACAAGCCAAGCTACCTTATGCTAAACGGATCCCAGATGTAAGGAAGGCAACAAGGATTTTGAGGAGAGTATCAAGTGATGTTTGTGGTAAGATAACACCC
This sequence comes from Euschistus heros, assembly GCA_003667255.2. NCBI lineage: Eukaryota > Metazoa > Arthropoda > Insecta > Hemiptera > Pentatomidae > Euschistus > Euschistus heros. Next base: position 429,684 of record RCWM02000124.1, read on the forward strand.
TCTACGTATGATGGATACAATTATTTTGTAACTTTTATTGATAACTTTAGTCACTTTTGTGTTACATACTTATTAAAACATAAATCAGAAGTGTTTGAAAAATTTAAGTGTTATTTGGCAATGGCCGAAACTAAATTTGGTGTGTCACTGGAAAATTTAAGATGCGATAGAGAAGGTGAATACGTGCCTCATGAGTTTATAAATGTTTGTAAAACAAGAGGAATTATATTAGAATATTCCATGCCGAGGAATCCATCCCAGAATGGCATCTCGGAACGTATGAATTGAACATTACTTGATAAAGCTAGATGCCAACTGTTTGATAGCAATTTGGAAAAGGAAATGTGGGGAGAAGCTATTATGTCAGCAACATATCTTGCGAATAGACTATCCACGAGTGTCCTACCCGACGGTGAAGTTCCTGCAAAGCGATGGTACAGATTTGAACCTGATCTTGAGAAAATAAAAGTTTTTGGATGCCCAGCATATTCGCACATCCACAAAGAGGACAGGAAAGGGAAACTTAGTGAAGGGTCAAAGAGACTTTTTATTGTTGGTTTCTGCGAGAACGGTTATAGGCTGTGGAATCCCTCTACGAGGAAAATAGAGTTGGCACGTAATGTTATTTTTGATGAAATTAGAGAATCAGAAACATCTCAAGAATTGCCTGTTCCTGACATTAAACATACTGTGGTTCTGCCTGAAGAAGATAACCCAAGGAAGTCTACTACTGATGAGGAAGAAGATTTTTACGGTTTCGAATCATTAGGTGAAGAAGAAGAAGAATCAGAAAAAAGACGGAAATGAAAGAAAATGAAGCCAAAATTTCTTGAAGATTTTGTCACAACACTGGCGTTTGAGATGGCACTCTCTGTATGTGATACTCCTCAATGTTATGATGATGCCATCAAGGACATGGGTTGGCGGGAAGCCATAAACAGTGAATAGAAGTCATTAGAAGATAATCACACTTGGGAGGTGGTGGATCCTCCAGAAGACCAGCCAATAATTGATAGTAGATGGGTCTTCACCTCAAAAATTGTGGATGGTGCACCCAAGAAGAAAGCCCGTTTGGTTGCAAGGGGCTACCAACAGCCTTCACAGAGGACGAAGAATTGTTCGCACCAGTAGCGAGGATAGTCACTCTTCGAATCCAGCTCTCTGTAGCTGTTGAACGTGATCTCCACATCAACCAACTAGATGTGCGTTCAGCATTCTTAAAAAGTGAGTTATCGGTTCCTGTGTATATGAGGCCACCAGATGGTCTCAAGTGCAGTGAAGTGCAGGTATTGAAATTAGTTAAAGCACTATATGGTCTAAGGCAAAGCCCTAAAACCTGGAATAATTGCATAAATAATAAAATTCTTGATTTGGGATTTAAAAGATCTAAAGTAGATCCATGTTCATATTATAAAGGTCAAAGTTACATTTTAATCTGGGTTGACGATTTCCTAATTTTTTCAGATTCAGTTGCAGAACTCGATTTAAGTTACATTTTAATCTGGGTCTGGGTCTGGGTCTGGGACTTATTAACCAAGGCATTACCAGAAAATAAGTTTGAATATTTCTGTAAACTTGTAAATCTTGTTAAAGTATAATCTTAGACCGAATGTGGAATTAAGGGTGGGTGTTATTGATAATTCCCCATTTAATTAATATTATTTGTTAAGTGTAATTATTTAATTAGTCTTATTATGTATGTTTGATCATGTCAACACTGTGTATGTATAGCAGTGGCTGTTCTGTCATCTAACGTTCCTGTTGTCATGTTATGTTCCTTGTGTGTTCTACCAAACCAATATATATATCAGTTTTCATCAAGTATAATTTGTAGTTATTTTTCCTTCCCTTTAACTATTACAATAAAAATTATATAAAATAAAGAAAGTAATAATATTCATTATTAAATAATTTCGAACTACTTTCTTAACGTAATCAATAACTTAAATTATTTGAGAAGATAAAGTAATTGTATTAATAATATTATCTGTAAAAGTAAAATATATTCCTTCGAAAACTAATTAGTGAAAATTTCATACATCAAAAGCAACCAATAAACATTAAATAAACATATATACATAAATTCAAAATAGCAAGCCTAGCTATTATAGTCAACAAAACCAATATTTCACTCTTGCATAGTCTATCTGGCTCTCTGCATAGAATTTTTTATTTTATATTATTTACGTTATTTATTAAAATTAACAACTACATAAACAAACATATTTAATAAATGTGAGGCATTATATAAAGAATGACTTATAAAGCAATTACCCATGAGTAGCACGTTGTTGTCATCCACAATCAACATGTTATGGTCATTTTGGATAAGTTATTACAAGTAAGGAGCAGTGAGAATCTTTTGAAGGACTTTGGACCATAAGAATTGGATACAAGATGAATTTGATGGTATAAATGTAGCCCAAAACTCAACTTCATAAGCTGAAATAGGTGTGACTATAGTCATGTAGATGAGTCTTTTGTAATTCATAGGCATCTGAAAGCGTTTGTCTAGTAAATGTTGACATAGTCAAAAATGATAAACAGTTTCTAGTCATTTTGATCTTGTATGTGGATTCCAAGTAAGACTGTTGTCCAAATCAGTACCTAGATAAAGAATCTTTTTAACAAGTAATGTAATATTATTAAATGATACTGATGGACAGAAAGTCAAATATTTACGACCATGGGTAAAGGTCATTTGATGGAATTTGTTTGGATAGATTTTATTTTCCATGTTTGACACCATAAGTAATATTAGATTGAAGTAATTGAAAAGCAATAAATTTATTCTTATTTAATGATTACTAAGACCTGAATTTATATGCAAATGCTTATAATTATATTTTTCTGCTTCTTTCTTTAAAAATATGAGTTGGTATCTATACTAAACAACTTGTTCTAAGTCATTAGGTAAACTTTCATGTTGCACATTTGGCCAATATTTTACTATTATGCATATTCATGCTTTAAATTAATATATTATATATATTTTATATAATTCAATTTATTTCAGCCATATTAAACATTATTTTACTAAATCAAGTGTTAATTTTGTGAAAATTAATAATTAACACAATGTTAATCATAATTTGAAGTTTTGTTGACTTTGATTGAAATGATACAATAATTTTAAACATTTTTAATGTGGACAGAAAAGATGAATCACTATAAATTATTTCTTGCAATAGATTAGAGTAATGCAACTAGAAACAGTCTTAGTAGTTTGATTTGTTTGTTCATAGAAAACATTATAATCATGCCTAAATACTAACCTTCTTTTTCTTTCAAAATAAATAATTGGGTTGCATTTTTTAACATGAGTGATAAAAAGGTTTTAGCCACAGTCAGATAAAAGAGTTTATTCGACAGAAAGAAATTTTGTAATTATTACTATTTATAATTATAATACTATTGTTGAACATTGTAAAGACATTTGTGCTGCTAATGATTGAAATGAAAAAAATAAAGTAGTCCTATATTTGAAATAGTTTATGCGAATAATATAAAAATTGTAAATAATGAATATTACCATTTATTGTATATAAAAATAGTTTGTTTTTTTTTTAACCTATTTATAGTGATAACATATACCATAACCGGGGGCTACTTTGAACAGGTTTTGCTCATTTTGCACTGCAGCGTAATCATTTTTGTGAATATTTTAAATTTTCATGGATCAAATTATACAACTCAGCTTCAAAATCCTGTATGAGAAATTCTGCTATCTTTAATCCAAGGGGGGGGGGGGGGGGAGTCATATTTCTCATGTTCAAAGCAGCCCTTCAAGTAGGGTCAGGGTCTACTTAGAACAAGGATGATTTTCACCTCAAAAACGCTTCTCTCAGAGTCTTCTTCAGCTTAACCCTTTTATTTATCAAATTTAAGTTTTTAAAAAAATGTTTTTAGAGTTTTTTTATTTATTTTTTTTGAGTCAGAAAACATTGAGAAAAATTACTTTTCAACAAAATGCTTCCGTAAATCCGTCAATTGAGTTCACTTCATCACCAGATTTGTTGATAAAACATAAATAATAAAAACACAAATATTTTTAACAATGTTGATAGCATTTATAAAAATATGTTGATGGTTATTAAATTAACAACTTACAAACTATCTATTAATATAAACTTGATTTAGTTTCCAAGGAACATTGGTCCTTATCAAAAAAAGCACACAAGTAAAATTTGAATAGAATGACAAAATTACAAGAAGCAAAGGAACAAAAGTGCGTATTAACCTTTAATTTTTAATTAAAATTTAATTATTTTTGTTAATTTTACTTTATTGTTCTTGGATTGTTGTTTTTACTATTGCCTGATAAACTATACTCATTTTTGTTCATCTTAAAATTGAAATCAATTTTAATTATATAATAAAGCCATAAAACTAAAATAGTTTTAATTACAATTATGAATGAAACTAACTGTTCTTATTCACCATATAACAAAACAGACGATAACACAATGTTTAAAGTAACACCGTCTTTCAAAAGGTGCCAATAACTTTGTTCAAAGTAGCTCTCGTAAGTTTTTTTCCGTTTTTTTTTTTCTAAAAAAAATATTAAATTAAAGAAATGAGTTAAAGACATGAAACAAAAAAGAAAATGTTGCTAAATAGATTAGTGATTAATGTATTACTCATTTGAAGCAATCCTTTGGCCACATATACCAGGCCAGATGAGGTTTGGACATGTTTATAAAAACATCAGTAAACACTGGTACCATAAAATGGCTTACATGGCCAAGGACAGCCAAAATGTACTCTTATCGAGATTGCAGCACATTCTAGAACAAACTGGAGGAGGCTAGCTTGTAAATTGAGCCTGCCAGAAGGATTTTTATTTTAAAAGACCTATTGTTCAAAGTAGCCCCCTTTTACGGTATATATCATCAGATATGTGGTAGAATAGTGCTAGGATAGGTTGGAATGTCAGCTGTATTACTATCATTGGTGAATACCAGAAAACTGGGGAAAATTATGATTAAATACAAATATTTTATCACTGAGATAGGCATGCATAATAAGGAAGCAGGTGGGAAGTAGGAATTTTAGTAGGAAGTATAACTATAAAATGCAAGCTATACTAACATGAAATGAATTTCTCCTTCAAAATTTTCGGGGGCAATCCAGTTAGCTTCAAGTACATCTCTCTTCACATTATTTGAATGAGTTAATCCAGAATTCTAAAAAACATTACAAAAATATAAAAATAAAAAATAAATAAATAAACTTATTTTGATGTATTATTCTGTTAGAATATGACTAATTACAAGTATCTTTCTTTGATCAACTTTATAATGACTATTAACTAACTTAACCTACCATTAGTTTTTTTTATTTACAGGTGACTTATGTAAATAAAACACCAACTGTCATTTATTAATACTTCTAAGCAAATTTATTTGATCTTAATTCTACAATCTTGGATAAACACTTTAGAAATGACAATATCTTGAGAAACTTGTGATACTTTAATAGCCAGAAGTCAGTCTAAGCTATATTATGTTCAGTGTAATTAAACATTTGTCCAGCAACTGTAAGAGATTGGCGGTACTCAGTGAGAACTATGAGGGTTGAGAACTAATCCTTTGAAAGGACACAAAATACTTGTTCTCATCCTCAGTAGTTTTCTTCTGCAAAGTATATTCTCTTCTCAAAAATCTCCAATCCTCAGTTAATCCACACAGAGAATTAGAAATCAACTGAACGCAATCTAAAATCAGTTATTCTAATTTTCTTACTGCAATTAACAGTAATAAATTATACCATTTTATTTATATAAAGAATTAACCAATCATGATTTACTAGAATTAAATATAATATGGAATAGAACACCAAAATAAATATAATATTTTTGTTTAAATTGTTCTTTATTAAAGTTATCATATATTTTTCTTTGTGGTTCATATTATAGTTGTAAGATAGAACTTTGAGGATACTTGATCTCTATATCTAGAAATTATAATGGAAAAATAAATACTAATATTAACAATACATACTGTTTCTGGACAATTTATTGCTTTAGCATTATCTGGAAATTCCATAAAACTTCCAACTGTCTTGTTATCAATAGAGACTCTTGCTTGAATTAAAAACCCAGCAAATTTTTCTCTGGTATTACTGTGAAGTTTTATTTTATATAAACCATTTTCAATATTTATTTGATCAATATCAAATAAGAATGAAGGTAAAGTAGTTTGGGGAGCGTTATCTCTGTGTTGAGGTGTCATAGTTACACATTTGGAAACAGGGGCACCAGCTTTGAATGAATCTGTAAGCAGGAAATTGATGACCAGCAGAATTGGCACCTGCCATTTTTGCATTCCTAAAAACAGAAAATAAGAGAGGATATATATTTTTAATTTACCACTAAGAAATTAGGGGCATAATGAAAATAATAAAAATTAAATTGGCTAGTAAACTGAAATATTAGTCTTATAGGAGGAGCTTTCTTAGAAATGTTAAATCTGAAGTTGGTTAGTTCTAAATATACAACACTTGTAATTCTGGAATCATTTGGATATAAAAGTGCACTAAAAATTGAATTCCTGGATTTATTTGGATATAAAGGCACACATTACATTATGGGTGAAGACCCATGAATCAGAGCTTCAACAACAGAGCCTTCCTTCGTAACGAAATCCACGGCCATCAAAATTGTCTACAATAACAAAATCCACTGCTTACATTACAAATGTAGATAATCTTTAAAACGTTCTTATTAGATTAGAACAATCAATTTTAACTCTCAACTAAAATGAAGATGGATTCCCGATTTCTCGCTGTAGTACCGAATCACTAAAGAGTAATTGTTTGCATCCCAAAACATTAAGTACAAAATATGCTGAAAAGCTCTCTCAAACTGCTATTTCGGTTAAAAATCACTTATTTTAAGAAAAAAAAATGTTACATAAAATCTATGTGGAATGAACCAAAAATATTTTTATCCAACTTAATTCAAAATTGAACAGGTTTTAAGAATAAATTGCATTAAAAATAAATAAATATACGTATATTAAAAATTCCTAGTTAAACAATTTTATAATAAAATAAAACAATAGGCTCAATATTTGATTTTTCATTTTATCATTTCCTTGGATTTGGAATGTTTATTTTGCTGCACTTTCAACACTAAAAATGATGAATAATATTGGTCACGTAAATTTAACTCGAGTTTAAAATTTATTAATAATAATAACAAAATCATTATTATTTCTAAAAAAAAAAAGATAAAAATAAATAAATATTATATAGTATAACAACAGGCCGAATCAACGGTTTATAAACAAAACAATGTTTTATATGCAGCCGCTATCTATAGAACGGCTCTCACTGCAGGGAACTCTTACAAGAATAAGCGCAGCGCCAATAACATTTCCATCAAAACGTTATCATCTTTTTCTGTAATAAGCAACATTTTCTCTATAGCTAGTCTCAACAGCCCATCTTCATAGAAAAAAGATAATATTTTTCAACTAGCTGTAATGTTGAATTAAAGGACTTTGTAGCAACAGAAATAAGCAAAACATTGAACTAGTGTTTTTCTAGCCAAACGCAATCATTGTGATTCTGACAATGGATCAAAACATAATTAAAAGTTTCAATAATAAAACAAGCCTTTTTTTCCTCCCAGAGTTAAAATTAGCAAAAGAGCTCAAATTGTAGGTCTTATTTTATAACTATTTATTGATATTTGCAACTACATTATATAAATATAACCAGTAAATTTGAGGAAAATCATTATAATGACATGTCAATAACATTTAAAGAACTACTCACTAGTAGCACTTCAATAGTTCTACATTAGAAGGTCTCTTGGCCATCTTCTTTTTAGACGCCTCGGAGGAATAGAGTTGGGAGATTAGTGGATTCGAGTGGATATGGAGTGTACTATGAAAGGATAGGTATATGGTTTGGGCCAAATTAGCAACATATGGAACATTAAATTCTTTATGGATAAGTTTGTTTGTGACACTAAAGGAGCATTGAGGATTTTGGATTGTGAGGATTGGATACGGGAAGAATTGGAAGGTTTAGTAGAGCTCCAAAGTTCAAATCCGTAGGTCCAAATGGGTCTAATTACTGTCATGTAAAAAAGTCTCTGAAATTTATCAGGAGTTTTGAACGATTGTCTAGTAAATGTTGGAGTAGTCGGAAACGAAGAGCAGTTTCGTGTCTTTTAAGTCTGGTATGAGGATTCCAAGTAAGCCATTCGTCCAGATGAAGTCCTAGGTAGCGGACCTGTTAAACGGGAATCAAATATTATTAAAGGATACTGTAGGACAGGAAGTCGTAGTTTTACGATGAAGGGTAAAGGTTATCTGATGAGATTTGTTTGGATTTATTTTAATTCTCCATTTTTGACACCATTCATAATGTATTGTAACGTGAATTTAGAGAGTTTGGGATGCACTGAAAGTTTTTCTGTATAATTATTATGGTTGGCAGCAAATGATTACTTCAAAAATAAAGGGTTAAATCGAGTCACACTTTTTTAACTTAATAAAAGTAAATTTAACTCAAAAACATACATGAATAAGAAATGACAATATAGCTCAGCCAAAAATGATAACAAAAAGTTTTTGAACTGCCGCAACAAACTAATAGCACAACTAAACGAGCACTTCCTTTATAAACACTCCAATCTCGTACCAAAAACCTTTAAGAATGGTGTTGAAATTGGAGAATTAAAATAAATCTTTAAAAAATCACTTCAAATAACCTTTACCCTTCGTCGTAAACCTACTACTTGCCCTATAGTATTAGTCCAAGCAACGAAGGATTTTCAGAGGACTTAATTCATGTAGAAGCCAATTTTGGCACAGTTGTAGGGGGAGGTGTCCATAACAACATACTAAAAGTACTGGGGGGTGGGGGTGGGGCTAAGGGGGGGGGGGGGGCTCTAAAGGTCGGTTTTTTCAGTTTTTCGTTAATAACTCGAACATTATTGCCTCTAGCGAAAATGTGTTTATATACTAAATTAATTAACATAAAATTGTTTACAAAAAAGGTTCTATACATTTTGGTTCTAGGATCAATGCTTAAGAAGATATAGTGGTGGAAATATGGAAAATGTAAAAAAAAACACATTTTTATCGTTAAAATTTATATATATATTGTTGAAATTAAAATGTTTATTGCTAAAAATCAATAGTTTATTATTATAATTTAAAAGCTTATTGCTAAAAATAAAATTATTGTTGTTAAGCCAAATATGCTTATTATAGTACAGGGAAATTAGCATTCGAACCTTGATATCGAACCAAAAATAAAAAGATCTGACTATTGCATATTGTTCATCAACCTTAGCTGTAAATGTGGTTAAAAGATTTCTTTGAAACATCTTCAGGTTTTGGCAGGGGAGGGGGGAAAGTGTTGAAAATTGTATGTATTTAGCACTTTGATCCAGTAACTCGGAAACCGTTACTTTCAGCAAATTTTGTGTTATATACATTATTAAAGCTAAGCAAATTTGCAATAAATTTGGTTCTATTCGTTTTTTTGTCAGATCGATAGTTTTAGAACTGTGAAGGAAGAAAAATTGGCTAACTTGCGGTAAGTCGCACTTTTCCTCAAAAACGTGTTTGTCGGTACTCTTTTGTCTATAACTCCGAAACTGTTTGTCTAATCTCGAATTTCTTTTTTTCATCTTAAAGCTGGTTAAATTTATCATCAGATACTATATATTTCATTTTAATTAAGTTCCATGAAATATCTATTCCACCTCGCTGAATACCGCGTACTGTTGTAAAATCCTTATTTTTTCGGAACATTTCTCGTTATAACTCTAAAAATATTTGTTTGATTCCAAATTTCTTTTTCCATCTCATAGCTGATTAAATTTTCTATTAGGTCCTATATATCAAATTTTGATAAAATGCCATGTAATGCCCTTGCCAGCACGCTAACAACTGCGAGTTGTTAAAAATTTCTAGTTTTTTTTTGGCATATTTTCTCTATAACTCCTAAAAAATATGTCCGATTCCAAATTGCTTTATTTCATTTTAAAGCTACTTAAATTATCAATCAGGTCCTATCTATGACTTTTAATTATATTCCATGTAATACCCATGCTAGCACACTAAATGTGTATGTATTGGCAAAACCTGACATTTTTGAAATGTTGAGTGGGCTGGCGTGGGTGTTTCACGAACTTAAATCAAAATTTGATATATAGGATCTAATTGCAAATTTAACCAGCTTTAAGATTTAAAAACGAAATTCAGGATCGAATAAATATTTTTAGAGTTATAACGAGAAATGTACCGAAAAAATAAGGATTTCACAACAGTACACGGAATTTAACGAGGTAGAATGGATATTTCACGGAACTTTATAAAACTTAAATCTATATCATCTAATAGGAAATTTAACCAGCTTTGAGATGAAAAAAAATTTTTGGGATCGGACCAATATTTTTTGAGTTGTAGTGAGAAATGAACCAAAAATAAAAGAATTGCAGAATAGTATGGGTTTCTCAACGTGTTGGCATGGGTGTTTTACGAGACTTGATCAAAATTTCACATTTGTGGGTTCAGAAAGAAAATTTAATCAGCGTTCAGATAAAAAAAAAAAAAATTCAAATCGAACAAATAATTTTGGAGTTATAGTCAAAAAAGTGCCGACAAACGTGTTTTCTTGGAAAAGTGCAACTTACCACAAGTTAGCCAATTTTTTCGTCCTCCACAGTTCTATAACTATTGATCTTAGCAAAAAAATAAATAGAACCAAATTTGTTGCAAAATTTCTTATCTTTAATAATGTATAGAAAACAAAATGTGCTAAAAGTAACGGTATCCAAGTTATTTAATCAAACAGCTCTGATACTTTCTGGGCTCGATAAGTATCACTTAGTTTAATGTTCTTTATTTTAACTATTTATTATGTATTTAATTAACTAAGGATCTCCAAGGTCTATAAAAGCCTTAAAAAAATATATATACATACATAAATAAATAAATACATACATACATACATACATACATACATACATACATACATACATACATACATACATACATACATACATACATACATAAATATGTAAGCTGTTTTTGATATTTGGAACCAAGGGCGCTAAAAGATTAATTATATAAACCATAAACATTTCAGTTTTAACAATAAAAAAGGGTTTTTTCTTTTAATTTTCATTTTTCTCGCTCTATATCTCCTTAAGCATTGCTGTTAGCAAAAAAGTGTATAGCACCTTTTTTGTAAAGAATTTTATAATTATTAATTTAGTACATAAACACATTTTCGCTAGGGGCAAGAGTCTTCGAGTTATTAACGAAAAACTGAAAAAAACGACCTTTAGAGCGCCCCCCCTCCGTTAGCTCCACCCCCACCCCCCAGTACTTTTAGTATGTTGTTAAGGACACCTTCCCCTACAACTGTGCCAAAATTGGCTTCTACATGAATTAAGTCCCCTAGTCGGCCTTTTTTGGTCTTCGTTGCTTGGACTAGTATCGTTTAATGATATTCCATTAATCCCTGTTGAACAGATACATAGAACAAAACAGAACAGCTACCCAGGACTCCATCCTTCGAAAAATCCTCAGTGCTCTTTACTTAGTCACAAACAAACTTATCCATAAAGAATTTAATGAACCATATGTTGTCGATTTAGCCCAACCTGATACCTATCCTTTCATAGCAACCTCCTATAACCATTCAAATCCATTAGTATCACAACTCGCTTGAAATTCCAATCCAGATAACCCTCCGAGGCGACTGAAAAGAAGAGAGCCTCGGGTGTTATATTTCACTTGTGGATTCTTTATTAACAACACAACAAGTAGTGTATGAATCACTTTATTACTTAAAATGTCTTTACTTATTAACTATGTTACACGTGTTACTCATTTTCCATCTTGTAACCAACTCCAAACAGTATCACCAGCCTTACTTCCTAATAATCAATTATTTAAAACATATAAATATAAATTCACAACATTTCCATCCTTTAGATCAATAAAATAAACAAAGTATATGGTATATATCAATACAAAGTATCAAATCAATCAAATAAGCAAAAAACAGAGTAATATCTATTACATATCAATGAAATAAGCAAAAGAAAGAATAAATTGGAATATTAATTAAATCAGATTTAAAAAAAAATAATTTTTAGAGAAAAAAACAAAACCGACTTCAAGATTAAACCTACTTACACGAACTTAACTAAAAAATAAAAAATAATATTTTAATTGCTTCAAAACAAAAACCGTTAAATGAAAATCAATGAAATTATCAATACTTATATACCTTTATAAGTATTGATAATTACAATTACAGATACAATTTATGATCAGTTATTTTTGGAGTCGGTGCCAGCCAAGAATTACAGTTTGATCCTGCCTCTGCAATGCACTTTCGAATGGCCCGAGACAGCGGTGTGGCGGTGATGAAACAGTGGGAGGATCTTTACAATTACCATTTCTTTTCAAATTCTGTTAGTTTTTGTTGGCACCGACTCCAAAAATAACTGATCATAAATTGTGAATAGGTATATAAGTATCGATAATTTCATCGATTTTCATTTAACGGTGTTTGTTTTGAAGCAATTAAAATATTATTTTTTATTTTTTAGTTCAAGTTCGTGTAATTAGGTTTAATCTTGAAGTCGGTTTTGTTTTTTTCTCTAAAAATTATTTTTATTTTTCACTTTTTAGTGGTGAGTGTATTTTTGTTTATAAAGTCAATTCTTCAAGCTACCCTGAAAAATAGTGCGAGTTACTGAACAAAGACTTATCGAGGTTATCATTCCACTTACTTTCATGTAATTGGGAAAATTGAACACAAAATAGGAGTTGAATCATTAGGTATATTTTTCATTAATGGGTATGTGTATGTTTTTGTACATACATATCAAATCATTGATAAAGAAAATTAAATACCTGGTACCAATTTATCATATAACTTTCAACTGAATTGAGCTTTTTTCTGAGGGTGCCTAAAAGTAGACAACGCCTTCCACCAGTGGCGATATTTCTTTATTCTTTAGGACGGAGATTTAGTTACTATGGAGATTTTAAATAATCATAATCATAAATATGTTTAAAATGTAAGGTTATATAACAGTGATTTTTTAAACTGTTTTTTTTATTTTTCTTAAAAAGTGCTGCGTTGATTTCAAAATATTTTTTATGGGACTACCTCTGAAGTATGCCCTACCGGTCTAAAAAAGAATCATCAAAATTGAATAAGAATTGACGGAGGTTCTCAACTCATCTGTATTTGTTTTTTTGTATGTTACGCGATTACTCTGTCAATTCTGAATCAATTTTGATGAATCTTTTTTAGATCGGTAGGGCATACTTTAGAGGTGGTCCCATAAAAAATATTTTGAAATCAATGCAGCACTTTTTAAGAAAAATAAATAAAAACCGTTAATAAGTGATTTTTTAAACTGCTTTTTTTTTATTTTTCTTAAAAAGTGCTGCGTTGATTTCAAAATATTTTTTATGGGACTACCTCTGAAGTATGCCCTACCGGTCTAAAAAGAATCATCAAAATTGATTAAGAATTGACGGAGGTTCTCAACTCATCTGTATTTGTTTTTTTGTATGTTACGCGATTACTCTGTCAATTCTGAATCAATTTTGATGAATCTTTTTTAGATCGGTAGGGCATACTTTAGAGGTGGTCCCATAAAAAATATTTTGAAATCAATGCAGCACTTTTTAAGAAAAATAAAAAAAAACGTTAAAAAGTGATTTTTTAAACTGTTTTTTTTATTTTTCTTAAAAAGTGCTGCGTTGATTTCAAAATATTTTTATGGGACTACCTCTGAAGTATGCCCTACCGGTCTAAAAAAGAATCATCAAAATTGATTAAGAATTGACGGAGGTTCTCAACTCATCTGTATTTGTTTTTTTGTATGTTACGCGATTACTCTGTCAATTCTGAATCAATTTTGATGAATCTTTTTTAGATCGGTAGGGCATACTTTAGAGGTGGTCCCATAAAAAATATTTTGAAATCAATGCAGCACTTTTTAAGAAAAAAAAAAAAAAACGTTAAAAAGTGATTTTATTAACTGTTTTTTTTAATTTTTCTTAAAAAGTGCTGCGTTGATTTCAAAATATTTTTATGGGACTACCTCTGAAGTATGCCCTACCGGTCTAAAAAAGAATCATCAAAATTGATTAAGAATTGACGGAGGTTCTCAACTCATCTGTATTTGTTTTTTTGTATGTTACGCGATTACTCTGTCAATTCTCAAAGGGTAATTATCCTATCACTTATTGATCTGGTAATTAAGCCCTCAAACGGCTAAGAACATATGATTTTCGACCCTTTCGACGGGATTTTTAGTGAACTGGCATGTGTGTGTTAGGGTACTTGATTATAACTTCATATATAATAGTCTAATAGTACATTTAACCAGCTTTACGATGAAAAAAAGTAATTTTGGATCGGACTAATAGTTTTGGAGTTATAGCCAAAAGAGTACGACAGTTTTTAGCGCAGATGTGAAAACTGACCGCAAGTTGGAAAATTTCTATAATTTTTCCCAAGAACATAACTTCACGAAAAACGGTCCGATTTCGGAGTTGTTTTTTTCATTCCGTAGGTACTGGTTAATATGTTACGACTTTCTTCGAAAAAAGCTTGGTTGTCATTTAATAGGTAAAACACCGAAAATAACCTGTATACGGCTGCCGTGGTAACAAACTTCAGATTTGGACTCAGGACCCCAAAAAACATAAAGAGCCGTTGATAATAAAAGTTCGGCAGTTTTTGGTTCGTCAAAACCTTCTTTTACTGGACTATAATAACGTATAAAAGATATATTTTTCAATAAATATATTTGGGATGGTCAGGTTTCGTATCTCCTCGCTTTAATGGTCTGGCTTTATGGGATTATTGTTTTAAAAATGTATGTCAATTACATTTTACATCTATTAAAAAATTTTAATCTATTTACACCAGCTCTTGGACTATTGACTTTTAACAGTTCTCTTAAAGGGGCAGTAATTTGGGCCATATCTGGTGTAAAAGATCTTGATTGTAATTGACTATCGCTAAGAATCTTTGCAGTTCTTTTTTATTAGTGAGATCCTTTAATGCATTTCTTGCTTAAATTCTGTTAGGGTCTATTCGACTTCACTTTTCATTAAAAACAAAATCCAAAAAGTTGATCTCAGTTTATTTATACTGCAATTTATCTGGATTAAGTCTAACATACTGTCTAGCCCTGTTAGAAAAACAATTTAATAACTCATTATGTTGACTTTCACTATCACTAGCCAGTGCTATATCATCAAAATAAATTGTTACCACCTCCATATTCCCAAATACCTCATAATTAAATTTCTGGGGCATTTTTAGTCCAATTGGCAATTTTAAAAATCTATATGTTCCAAATGGTGTACTGAGTGAGCACAAATATGACGATGGTGTATCTAATTTAACGTGGTAAAACCCTTCTTAAATATCCAAATCAGAAAATATCTTTTGATGGGGTATTTGTTGACTGAGAAGTTATTAAAGATGTAGGCTTTTGGGTTATGTGGTCGTAGATACACAGCAATAAAAAATAAATTTTAATTTATAATGCCGACGTTTCGACTCACATTACAAGCCTTCATCAGGGTTTCAGTGAGAGTGGCAATCGGAAACTAAGGCCTCAGTTTGCCACTGTGAGCATTATCATCACATTTACTTCTTCACCGTGGCGCTACAACCTTTGGTAGGTCCTGGCCTCCTCAATGAGCCGCCGCTATTCGGCTCGATCCTGTGCAGCCGATCTCCAGCATCTAACTCCTATCAGGTACATCCGCTGCCACGCAATCCATCCATCTTAACCTTGGCCTACCAGCACGTCGTTACCTGTGCAAGACAGTGACCATAGCTCTCTTGGGTCCCTCATTTCTACTAAGTGGCCAGCCCAACTGAGTCTTCCCAGCTTTATGAACCATACAGATCATAAAGCTCCCTTTTCCTCCTAATCCTCCATCTATCACTGGGCCTATTATTCGATGGAGAATATTCCTTTTGAATACTAGGAGTGAATCACATTTACTAGTATGTTATTTATATTGTATCATCATCATCTCTTATGGCGCTTATGGTCCTTGCAGAACCCCGGCATCCTCTACAACTCTCTTCCATTCAGACTTTTCCTCAGTTGCCCTTATCAATAATCTCTCACCCAGAGTCCGAAGATCGTCCTCCACATCTTCGAGCCAACGAAGTCGAGGCCTTCCTCTCCTTCTCTTTCCACCCGGGTGTCCATCCAACATCATCTTAGGGAGCCTACTAGCTTCCATCTTATTCTACCTCTTTTTATACTGGCTGCAATATCTGGGGTTGGATATAGAGTCTTGAGTTCTGCATTCGTCTTTATTCACCAATAATTCAGCCCGTATTTAGTTGGACCATATATTTTTCATAAGATTTTCCTTTCCCGCATGTTCAATAATGTTTTCTCGTGTAATGTCAAGGTCCATGTCTCGCTTCCGTACATAACAACCGGTTATAGAATCGTTCTATAGACTCTTATTTTGGGATTGCTGGATATAATTCTATTTTGAAAATTTTCATTAGAGACCAATATATTTTATATTTAATTGTATACAGTTGTAAATTTCAATAATTAGATTAAAAAAATAAAATAAATAAAAGTGTCTAGGTAACAAAATAAATACGAAATACTAGCGAACTGAAAAAGTGAGAAAGCTTCTAAAAGAGTTTAAGTAAATAAGATAAAAAAATTACAATTTTTTTCCACGTCGTTATAAAATTTCCACATAGAATATTATGATTAGGTTTGTTGTCAAATATCTCCTTTTTGGCCATCTAAAATTTAATTTACAGTTAAAATTCCAAATAATATTATTTAGAATTTAGAAAATAAACGATCTATAAATATTATTATAACAATAAGGATTGTTGAGTGTGGCAGAATCCAAAGTGGTAGAAAGGCACCCGCAACAGGGGTAATAGCGACCGTTCAGATGGGGAATGCTTCGGCCTGATCACCGTTAGCAAATAGTTAGGTGAGTAGATGCTATTAAATATATATTATATATATATATATATATATATATATATATATATATATATATAGAGAGAGAGAGAGAGAGAGAGAGAGAGAGAGAGAGAAAACCATATATAAACATATATGAAGATAGTCTGGATAAAAAAAAAAACACATCCATCTAATTTTTGTTATTATTAGCCCTGAAGAGTACCTGCAAGGCAGGTTGAAACACAGGAACTCCGTTAGTTATTTTTTAGCTTGGCCGTGTTTTTCTTTATTTTGGCAGTATCAAAGACAATGTTCTTCATATAGATATTTACACATTCGTTCGGAAGATTAAACATTAAAGAAAAAAAACCTTTCCGAATCTTTGTCAACGCGAAAAAATGAAACGTTCCCCATCCTAGGGAAGATTGTTGGTACAAAAAATTCAAAAGCTGTTTTGAAAATTGAATTAAAATATTGAACCGAACGAAAAGAATCCAAAACACTCAGGATGCCACCATTAATAAAAGTCAAGTTACTATTAAATTATAAAGTTTCTGGAATTTATGATCCAGGTTCAAATGTTCTATTAATTAATGCAAAATTATTTAAAAAGTAAAAAAAAGTAAAAATGTACAACACAGAAAATTATGGATATATTTGTAGTAGATAATGACAATTTTAATTACGATTTTCTTATTGTTTTGGATTCTATAAGAAATATCGAGTAAATGAAAAATGAGGCATTAAAGATCATTTAATGTAACCCAGAATAAATGAAGGTGATCTAAAATGAGGAGAAAACTAAAAACAATCAATCACTACCAAAAAAAAAAAAAAAGAAAAAAGATTCTTCAAATTCAACAAATAATAAAATTCCTAATTTACTAGGTAAACAAAATGAAGTTTTTTTGTTTTTTTTCTTTTTTCTTTTTTCCTTTTTAAGAAGTAGAAACTAAACACATAATTAAATGTAAAACAAATTTCAATGAACATATAAATAAACACGGACGGATTTGAAATGTTCGTAAACCATTTAAATTTATATTAACAATCAGAAATTGATTAGTAAACAGAAAAATACAAACTAGTATTCGCCAAAGATAAATATGACTTCGGTACAGTAAGACATTATAAGGCTCATATTGACTTGATCGTCGATAAATACTGTTGTAAACGTCCATACGGATGCACAACGGAAGATAGAAAAAAAAAGAAGCTTTTACAACCCATGAAGGGTCTTGTAAGAGGAGATTCACGCTCAACCGCCAGATTCCCCTCCCCCCCAATTAAGGGTACCCACTTTTTTCAGAGGCTGGGTGTGCCCAAGGGTTTTCCGACCTCGAATTCGATCCACGGCTAAAATAACAGAATATAAATTTCATAAATTTTCTGCAGTCAGTCAGACTCGAACTCGGCCCTGGGAGCATGGTCGTTAAGTGCCTTACCCACTGAGCTACCGCGCCTCCTTACAAGACAAATAGAAAATCAAATATCAAAACTATTAGAGAAGAATTTGATTGAGGAATCTTACAGTCCATTCGCTGCTCCAGGAACTCTGGAATATAAAAAATAAGATGAAAATAACAAGTTGTGAATCGATTTTAGAAAATTGAACAAAATTGTCGTCCCTTAATCTCAACCTTTTCCAAAGAATATTGAGCAATGCCATCAAGAAATATATATTCCCCAGTCTTTCAGTAAATTTTATAGACATACTAATTTTTTCAAAAACGTTTTAAGAACATGAACTACATCTATCAAGACTACTGAGGGCAATTCTATCAGAAGGTTTAAGATTAAAGTTTTCGAAATACAATTCAATCAGGCTTCATAAAGATTATTTAACCGCTGTGAAAACTTAAAAAAAAAAAAAAAAAAAAAAAAAAAAAAAAAACCCGTTAGTTCCTAGGAAAAATAAATTTTCATTATTAATTTGTACCACACAGTGCAATTATCCTGGATCCATTACACAATTTATTACGGAAATACGTGAAATTCATATGGTCTACAGAATGCCAGGCGTTGCTATTTTCAGATCCATTTCTAAATATTTTTGATCCTGAACTACCAATAATTATTAGCAAACATGCTAATATCAAAAGATTGGGAGCAGTGCTGAAACAAGAAGATAAAAACGGGGAGAGTAAGTCGGTAGCATATGTTACCAAAAAAATAACTGAAGCTCGGAAAAAGGAAAACTGCAATATACATACAATCTCTTGCAATAAAAGAAGCAGTGAAATATTAGCAGCATTAGCTTATGAGAAAAGGATCACAAACCATTGAAATACATGGATTTGGCGTATTATTTATCCCGATATAATTTTAAAATCAAATATTACCCAGGGAAATCAAACCAAGAGGAAGACTGCTAAAGCAGAAATCCAGCTTTAGAACCCCATAAAAATACTGAACACTTTTTGAAAATAATAAATTTAATAATTCTATAGGATATCAAAAAAATACCAACACACCAATATAAACTTACAAAATGGAAAACTTAAATCAGAGAATGAAACTTACAACAAATAAGTAAACGAAGAATAAAAAATCGTTCCATTAGAACAACTTAGCAAAACTTTTATGTCCACGATACCACATTGGGAGAACCTAGATGAAAAATAACACACACACACACACACACTGGACATGGAGCCTTCAGGCTATTTAGTACTGTCATTTTATTATAAATTGTTGTTCGTTTCATTTACCGCCTATTTATGAATATAATAAATTTTAACAGTTTTATTAATTTCCTTTCTAGCTATTTTTTCTCTACTTCTAGAATACCATGTCCATTTCATATCATAACAAAAATTTCATATTTACTGAATAAAATAAAATTTTAAACAATGAAGTACAATTAACAAAAGCGAATTCCATTTTCATTTAGAATATCTGAGTTTTAGAGTAAATTCCTTAGTGCTGTTTCATTTTTTTCATTTTACGCGATATAAAAAGTATTTATATTAATATCAAAAAAATAAAATGACTACAATTTTTTCCCCTTTGACCTACTTTTTTGATTCCGAATGAATGAATGCGTCACGGTAAGGCAAGTGGTTAACGAAAAGTAACTGTTATAAGCAGCACGTCAAATCTCCGATAATAATACCATAATTTCTTTGCAAAAACAATTTTTTTAAATCTACCTTTTATACAATATTTTATACTTTCTAATATAAAATATTGTATAAAAGGTAGATTTTATAAACAATACGCTAAGCTCTATAATATAAAAACAATTATATTCAAACCATCTGAAGACTAATTAAATCCTGATTGTTTATCTGACCTCGAAAACAACTTTTAATCCTTTGTTTCCTTTTCATTATGGAGTTATCTCAATCATATATTCGTCTTCATCACTACTCCAGAAGTCGGCCTTTATGTACTTTTTATCGTAAGTATTAATAAATGATTCCATTTAGCGATTTTAAAAAAAGTCTCCTCTAGCCAAAAAAAGTAGTTTCACTTTTAATTAGATAATCATGAGTATTTAAGGATTGTAATAATTCATCAAGTTTCATGAATCATTAAATGTTAAATGATTTGTCTTCATTTATTTTGTTAAGATTAAGGAAAGAAAATGGATGTGTTACCGTAAAACGGGGTGACTTTGCACCACTTTTGTTGAACTTCATTCTTTAGCTACCTATCAATAATATTTAAAATGTATGTATTTAAATATTCGCTTTGAATAATTAGCTTAGAAATGCTGCTGATTCATCGCATAATCTTGGCATTGTAAAATTTTCAAAACTTATAATTAATTTTATTGTTTTTAAACTTTGGTGGAAAGCCAACCGGAAACTCGTGACTTTGCACCATCATATTTTTTCAATTAAAAAAGCATTAGAAACGTACTCTTGGAGCAAAGCCAAAGCTTGAAAGTAATTATGAGATGAAAGTAATTTCTTGATAGTGTTTGGAGATTAGCCTAGTGATTTTTTTCTCTGTTTGTAAGGATTTTGCTTAAGGAAATAATTGTAAATTACAATGTTTTCATTGAAATGAAAAAGAAAATTGCACAATAGTTTAAGAGTTTATTGAGGAACGATAGAAAATACAAGAACATACCAACAAAATATTAAATAGAAACAAAATAACGACTTCGAGCATGCCTAAATAACATAAAAAAACTATAATTTTTGTAAACAAGGAACGAAACGATACCCATAAAATAAATTGCACACAGATTCTTGGAGAAACACTTCGAAAAATGCAATCTGCAATAGTTAGAAAAAAATTGTTAAAATATAAAAACGAACACTATGACTTGAAATTTTTTTTTTTTTTCTTTAATAACAATTTATTGAAATTTACAACTGTATATAATTAACATATCAAGTAAATGTGCTGTTAACTATTACAATAACGTGACAAAACATGAAAAGTACTACCAATCAGTAGCACTTTAATAAAAATTCTACACTAGAAGGTCTCTGGGCCATCTTCTTTTCAGACGCCTCGGAGGATTATCAGGAATAGTGTGGGAGGCAAGTTGAGAGATTAGGGGATTTGAGTGGTTATGGAGCTTACTATGAAAGGATAGATATCTGGTTTGGGCTAAATCTGCAACATATGGAACATTAAGATCCTTATGGATAAGTTTATTGGTGACAAAGTAAGGTGCATTGAGGATTTTTCGAAGGATTTTGGATTGTAAGGATTGTGAAAAAAATTTAAAGCTATAACTAGCAATAACTAGCTATAATAGCAAAACGTTACCCCAAATAATTTGGGTTTTAACCAGCCTATTAACTCCTTGACTTCAAAATATCCTCCTTTATTGATTTGTTTAGGAGGAGCAAAGACTTCTTCCCACAGGGAGGTTACATTGCGCCAAAATATACTTGGTGCAAAGTAATTCCTAATTCATATCAAAAAGGGGATTCCATTTTATTTTCAAATACCATAACTTTTGGCAAATATTTTGAGCAAAATGAATATCATATATTTAAATCACAATAATTATAGAATAAAATTAATGCAAAACCTAATCGATTTGAGAAATATTTAGCTGTTGAAAGCACGACCTTATCCCACTAAGGAATCACACCTGTTGAAACACTACAATCAACTAACTGTTATAAAACATGAGAGGTAACTAGGATCAGCGTGAAAATTCCTTAGACCCAATCAGTGTAGTCATAAGTAAGTAAGAAATATAAAACATCCCCCATTTAGACAACAGCAAAACACTTTTTCTTCAACTGAAACATTTTAGTGAGCTTGGTTCAAAGTTAACTCACTGGTGCAAAGTCAGGCCGTTCACCATTACTTTTTTTTAATTACGTATTGATTATCTAAGAATAATATGCATTTCCCGCCCTTTTTATCTATAAGTAGTGTAGATACATCTTTAGTTTCACGAATATTACGAATGGTCGATGTGGCGCTGTGCTTATAATCTCTATCACTCAACTACTGAGCGTCGTGAAGACTCGAATTTGGTGTCAAATTGTTCATATTTTCATGTTGAGAAATTTTTATTCTATTATATTTTTTTATATCAAGTGAGCGGCGCGAGCATATCGGGTGACAAACTTGTGCCGGGTATCCTTCAACATTTTAATCCCCATTTATTTTTCTCATTTTATAAGATAGAGCAAAAGTTTTTCATATAACCCCCTTTTAATTTTTTACATAGGTTTCAACTTAGTAAACTTAGCGCAGGTGCAAAATCGCAATCAAATTTTTTCTCACATGCGAGAATCCCTATTTTTATATTAGATACTTATTCTACATTAAGTTTCATGAAGAATCGATACTCTGCTTAAGTTATAATGGTGGCGTCTAACATGCACTAATAAGGGGAGGACACACTCAGTCTCTCACGGATCTTGTTGGCAATTTTTTTGGAGGTTCCTGGTCAAAAAATATTAGACACGTATTTTGCCGTTCCGACCAATGGGCCCTAGACGCCGAGAAAAAAAATAAAATAGTTTTAAAATAATTTATTTTATAGCTCGGGTTTTAAAGATGATCATTTTTTTAGAATTTAATTAGCCTAAACCAAAATCTATGGAGTGGCTGTATTTTTCCTTAAATTCACAATCAAAACTAAACATCTTGGTGCAAGAATTATGTCGATATCATCTTTTAAACCCGAGTTATAAAATAAATTATTTTAAAGCTATTTTTTTTTCTCGGCTTCTAGGGCCTATTGGTCGGAACGGCAAAATACGTGTCTCATATTTTTTGACCAGGAACCTCCAAAAAAATTGCCAACAAGACCCGTGAGAGACTGAGTGTGTCCTCCCCTTGTAAGTGCATCTTAAGAAATTTCTCAAACACAAAATGTGACATATTTTTATGTATTTTTTCACGATAAATCATTTAGTTTTTCTGGAAAACATCTCTGATACAAAATAATAAAGATTTTAACAGGAATATTTTTTATTGTTTTATTTATTTATTTATTTTTTCAATTTATGCCTTTTTTTTCTACAATTAAATAAAATTTGCTGGCATTGAGATAAAAGTTAAATAAATTAATTTCGATTAATGTAAAAAAAATACGCGGCGCTTAAGTATATCCAGTGAACCTGGTAATATTTATTAGTAACAACTTAAGTGAAGAATTTAAAGTTATATAAAAAATTTAAAATATTCTACCTAAAACTAATTAGTCAAATTGGGCAATGTATTTAAGTTTGGAAGTATCTTGTTTTGAACCAAAGATGGTTAAAACAATTTTTATTATTGGTGACTCCTTATCTTTCTTTGTTTATCGTGAGAATAAGTGTTATTGTATTTTCCGCTTCGAAAATAGTTACTAGAACATAACTTTGAATTGTATTGGACATGCTTTCCGACTTGAAAAATAAAAAAAATTTTGTATTAAAAAAAATCGAGCTTAACCCTCCAAGCACGTAGTAATTTTTTTTCTTTAATTTATATAATTTTTGGGTATGATAAGAACATTCACAAAACATTGATATTTCTCAAATCAATTGTCAAGGGATTTTCATTATATTTAAAAATGAAACTGGCATAATGGATTTTAGCCCGTTACAATTAATAAATTATCAATAAAACTTACATCACCCAATTTTTTTAAAATTTAAAGCATTGTCGTCAGGATTTGAAACACAGTCCATTCTATCTGTTTTATGTAATTTTTAATAAGGGCGTTTGCAAAGCCTTCATTTTCTCGAAATAAAGGAAACTTGACTTACACCATTATC
Organism: Euschistus heros; assembly: GCA_003667255.2. Classification (NCBI taxonomy): domain Eukaryota; kingdom Metazoa; phylum Arthropoda; class Insecta; order Hemiptera; family Pentatomidae; genus Euschistus; species Euschistus heros. Next base: position 453,855 of record RCWM02000124.1, read on the forward strand.
ATTCTCACCGGCCCAATTGCAAATGTGCACCAGTGCCTTTATCTTTGTTCTTTTTGTAAATTGGTTCCTTGGTCCTAATTGCTCGTTCTGTATATTTTCCTTTACTCAGATCCTTTTAGTTTACGAGAAGTGTTAGTAAACTGTTAGGGGAGTCAAGCAGCAAAGTGAAGCAATACACAACTTGGCCCAATCTTTATCTTTAGTTGGTTTGATTCTATGGTCAGTTTTTTTTTTCCAGTAATCGAAAGTGTCATTTTGTTTATTTATTTCTTTTCTTTCTCCTGTTTTTTTTTTTAGAACAAACATTGTAGGTCATGATTAAGATATGAAATTTTATAAAAAAGCATATTTATGAATAATCATAAACGGAAATGAGGGAACTTTTAGTTTGTTATTTATAGTTTAACTCTCTACAAGTAGAATCTGCATTCGCTGGTTAGGTTGTAGCAAAGAGGATTTTTTATTTTATTTATTATTTTCCAATATCGGTACAAGAACCCTTCTAAAAATTATTTTTTCAAACCTATCAAACAGGTTGATACTTTTTTATGGAGGGTCTATGTCTCTCTAGAGGAGATGACTAAGGTTCTTTTACACCATAAACTATGAGGTACAACTTATAAAAATGATATTGCGTAGTTTGGAGATTGTTGTGTAGGCTCTATGCCATGAGGCGATTCTCCTTTTCTCCTATTCTTGCTCATTTAATTTATCATTAATTCAGGAGTTAAGTTACTGAAAACTTGTGAAATTATAATTATCCACTTGATTGTGATTCTGGCTTTGAGAGACATTTGGGTCATTGGCTCCTCAGACGACCTTTTCTGCTTCCACATCGAATCCTTTAAAAATTATTTTTAAGCTCTGTAGAGATCTCCCAATAGTGACTACATAATCTGAATGAGATAGAACTTCGGTCATCTTTGTAAATATATTGATTCTTTCTGAACCAGGTTTCTTCAATTGATTCCTCCACTCTCATTGTTTTTTTACTACTAATCGGAATTTCCATGATTAATTATTCTTCCTTGATCTTTCTATACTCTTTAATTCGTTTCCTTAATGTCTCTTTCTAATCTGCTGCTTTTGTTTTTTCCAGCTTAAGGGATTTATTTGATACTACATGAAGATAAAGTATTAATTAAATATAATCGTGGGTCGACACACAATTTACATTATACACATGCTATTTATAATATGTGATTACTTATCGTAAAGGTTAAGTGTTACGGCAAGGCTGGGCTGTTCCGGTCTGTCTCAACGTTTACTTCGACCATGGTCTTCTCAACTCCAGCATCAATTTCTTTCCCACTCCTCCAAAAGAGAGCTTCTTATTTATCAAAACACATATTAAATAGGGTGTACCTCCTCCATCCAACCTTTGCATTTCATCTTTGAATATTTAACTCCTTTGTTTGGAAACCGTTTCCCAGGTATTGCTGGTAAGGGAGCTAATGTCCTGACTCGGCATTGTACCGAAGGTACACCTTTACGTGCCTAAAGTAAAAACTTTTAGTAAATACCTTTTGGAGATGTCTTGAAGGCTTTGATTTGAGGCCTTCCGCCAAAGAGTAATCTTCATAATGGTGTTCGTTACTGAAAAACGAATTGAATTAGCCACTCGCCATGGCTTCTAGTAACACACTGAAGGCTTGTTAAAAACATATGACTGCTTTGCCATTCATTATTTAACTTTTTTTTTTCCAGTCGGGTGAAAAGAACATTAAAACAACTACAAAAAAAAAAAAAAAAAAAAAAGTTTTTTATAGCTGATTTTAATCCTAGTTATGTACATGAGGAACAACTTTATGATTTTTATGAGGCACTTGTATGTTATAGTTACTCCACTTTAGAATTACATATATATCGATTTTATTTGCAAATAAAAAACATATGTTATATGAAAATAACCATTTCATAAATAGAGGTTATACATTCAGTTAAAATGTATACTTTGAGAACGTTATTTCGGAAAGTTCAAGACGAAAATACGACGATAACATTCCTGGAAAATAATGGACTATTACCAAAAATGAAGGTTTGCCCTCTAGGACATAACATGACTCTATATTTTAAAGAAGATAGAATAATCTGGAGGTGTTATAAAAGGAGCTGTAGGCTAAGTGTTGGCGTAAGAAGAGATACTTGGTTCAATGATTCTAAAATAAATTTAGAAACTGCCGTACATTTTATTTACCGTTGGTGCGAAAAATTAACTTCCATAAAATTTTGTCAAAAACATTTAAATATGTGTCAGGTGTCAATAGTTGATTTGAACAATTATTTGAGGGAAGTATGTGTATGGAAATTAATGAAAAATCCATCGCGTATCGGTGGAGATAACAGATACGTAGAAACAGATAAGTGTTTATTTACAAAGAGGAAGTAAAAGTAGAACGCGTACTTCCACAACAATGGGTTTTTGGAGGAATTTGCAAAGAAACAAATGAGCGTTTTTTAGAATTGGTAGATGACAGATCGGAATCAACACTACTGGAAGTGATGAAAAGGATTGATCCTTCGAGTATAATTGTATCTGATTGCTGGAGAGGATACGTGAATTTATATAAATATGATCATGTTCACCAAACAGTAAACCATAAATATAATTTTGTAGATTCTGAAGCATTGGTAAATTAAAAAAAAAAAAAAAAAAATAGAATGATTGTGGGTATCCGCAAAATGGGGGAATAAAAAAAGAAGAGGGGCCAATCGAAATTTCCTTAGTTCGTATCTAGCGGAGTTTATGTAGCGTTCACAACTTCAATGCAAGGAAGAATTTACAGAAATTTTAAAATATATTAAAAATTTTGGTTTGATATAAACAATAATTAAACCTTTTTTTGTTGTCATAAATATAAATCGATATATATGTAATTTTAGAGTAGAGTGACTATAACATACATTTAATTTCGCTCTAAATAATCACTGACCCCATGTACATAATCAAACTGAGAGAACACATGTTGGCCTCAACAATAATAGAGGGGTCCAGGGGAAAAAATGTTTATGTATTTATTTTTTGAAAATAGCAAAATAGGTTTACTATTGAGTTCCTATATACTGGGTGCCCCGCATTTAAATGGCAAAACTTCAGGAACTTATAGGGGACCGAAAAACTAAGACAAAAAGTCCTTTAGAGATTTGTTCGTTTTTGCTTAGTTTTAGAGAAAATCGGAAAAAAAAGAAACAAAACAAGTTTTCATTTTTATACTTATTTATTTACATTTATATTTATCTTATGTTCTTTTTAATGTAAATATTGCTCAAAATGTTGTCCTCTTGCACCAAAGCAAACATTACATCTAGCACTCACTTGATAAATTGCAGCTAAACATTGTTCTAATGATATTTGGTGCACTGCATCTACGATTCGGTCTCTTAATTGCTCTCTTGAGTTGATTGACACCGAATAAACTTTCTGCTTCAAGGTTCCCCATACGAAGAAATCCATGGGTGTCACATCAGGTGATCTGGGTGGCCAAGGTACGACTCCTCCACGTCCAATCCATCGTTATGGATAACTTATATCCAGCCAAGCTGAAGCAACTCTGCTATAATGAGCTGGACATCCATCGAGTTGGAACCATATTTCAATCCGCTGCTGTAAGGGAATGTCATCGAAATAATTAGAAAAGTCGTTCTCCAAAAAATGTGTAAATGTGATACCATTTAATCTTCCAGGTAAAAAATATGGTCCCACCAGTAATCCGTTCCAAATTTCAAGCCAAACGTTAATAGCAAATTCATGCTGAAACCTATTCTCTCTAATAGCTCTGGGATTTTCAAGAGCCCATACATGATAATTTCTTTGATTAACGATTCCTCCTCTTGTAAAGGTAGCTCCATCGTTCCATATAATTTTTAATGGAAATAAATTATCATCACGAATTTTGTCAAGAAACCAGTTACTAACACTCAATCTCTTGACATAATCTTGAGGTAATAAATTCTGAAATTTTTGAAGATGGTATGGGTAGCGATTATTACCTTTCAAAGTTCGCGATATTGCTTGCCGCGATATTGCTAATGCAGCAGATGCTCTTCGGATGCTAGTCTCAGAATTGTTATCGAAGTGGCGTTGGACACAATTTCTTCTCCGATAATCTGCTCTTATTGCTGCCTGGAATTGGTCGCCTTCATTACGTATTAAGAATGACCCAGTCTCTCGTAGTCTATTAAAAGTTAACGAAAAGACTCGTCGATTAGGCCCTCTTCTATTTGGAAATCGGCACGCATACTCCCGCACCGCTTCTAGCATTACCGTTACAGATGCCATACACAAAAATCATATCAGCGTATTCAACATTAGAAATATGTATGCGGCATTGTGGCTGATGCTATTTAAAAAAAAATATCTGAGTAACTGACTGAAGACTGATTTAGGAATTATAATCGTAGAAGGAAGCCAAAATGTAAATAAATAAAAGAATGTAAAGGATAACATTAAGTGTTTACATATCTCTGATTGGTTGAATACCACCATTAGCTCAAATCCGACAAAAAAGAGAAATAATTCCCCTGTTCAGCTCAATTATTAATATTTATTAATCTGGTATTAATAATGCACTGTATCGCTTAAAAACAATCTTTACTTTGACATCATATATATTCTTTCATCTGTCTTTAGGCATTCTTTATTCCACTATTTATTTAGGAGCAGTTGCTTTCTTTGCGTGAATTTTATTCCTTGCTGAAGTTTAGTAATTGTAATAGATGACTAATAAAGATGAATTATATGCGTGAGAGTCTATAACAAGATGGTGGCCAAGTCTCCATTCAGTCGACGGTCCGAAATTCTACATGAAATAATTCGACATTTCGAGACTACTCGAAGTTTACAATTAAAATATAAATTTACTCTTTGAATCCCAACAATATTTATTGCCAAGGTATACATTTTCTCCCTTACCTTCAATCTTAAATTTTATTTTTTCAATTTAAAAATAAAGAAAATTTAAATTTCCATCCCAACTTCTTATACGCCTAACTGATAGAAGGATCGCTAGCAATTAATGTGGATTTCCCCATGCGCAAACACCATTCCTGGAATTTCATGGCCTCTTTGATATTGTCCACTTCGTACAGAACTAATTCCTGTTCGCCTTATGGCTTTCTAAGAGATTGTTTTTCCAAAATTTGGTCAAATGCACACTTTCATTTAACCAGTTAACTGTTATCTTAAGTGAAGAAAATTATCATTTAATCTACAAATTTAAATTTAAATTTAATAGAGATATAGTTCACTACTAAAGTGATTTATATTTTTAATTAATTTAAGAAACTCTCCTATTATTAATTAACTTAATGGTCGACGATCATTTTTTTATTCCAATGAAACATTCATTTCAATATAAATACACTAACCTTCAAAATCACACCTATACTATTATACAAAAGGACAAGACATTTTTCGTTTGTGATCACTAAGCGCAAAAAATACTGAACCAATCAGTACCAAATTTTAACCACATCATTTTTATAGCTCAAGGAAGGTTTAGCAATAATAATATTTAAAGATTTTCAAATATATTGCCATAAAAAAAGCGATAAATATGTGGTGCGCAGTGCAGTTTAAAAATCTACCGATATGTGGCCATTCTGCAACAGAGTGTGTAATGGTAAAACTATTAAACCCAGCTATACCAAATTTTAACTAGATCTTCATAGTTCTAGGGAGGTTTATAGTAATAAATTTTTACTATAATAATAATTTAAATGTATAGTCTAGAGTGCCAGACACGATGTTTACCAAACTGTCATTTATACTGTTATGGTTAGAAATTAAAACTCAACCAGATGTATCGATAAAATTATTTCTGCCAAATCAGACTCCTAATTATCCTTTTACGCACTCTTCAAACACCTAATCCATTCAATTTTAATCACGTTAAAAATTACTGCCATACGTGAAAATATCGTTGAAAAAATAATGCTAAATTCCATACTTACAAATAAAAGATTTTTATCGATAAACAAATGAAATTCAACTATTAGTTAAAATAATCTAAGTTCTTTACTTATGAGAGCGAAGCTGCGGCAGGGTATGCTAGTTTAATTATAAAACGAAAATTCACAAATAATGAATGTATTTAAATAATTTCTCTTTATAAAACATTAATTGTGAATAACACCTAAATTATCATATAAAAGAGCGACGGGTATGAAATGGATAAGTGTGACAAATGCATCTAAATAAATCTTGATTCTTTTCAGAACTTATTCACTGCAGAAATGTATAACTACTATTTTTACATAATAATAAAATCAACTATATTACAATGTGAATATGGTCTTATTGTAGTCGAATTATTCTGTTCAAATGCTAAAGAAGGGACTTGATATTAGAAGTGACTATGTATTTCATTAAATATCATTATCTATCAAAGATTGGTGCAATAAAGAAGTTAGCCTTCGTATATCTGTTTCATCAATATATGCCATTTACATTATTTTGATAATTACTATTGATATCATCGAATCTTAAAATTCTGTAGCAATACAGCCATAAATAAAAATTCGTACAAATAAACGAAAATTGAGCCTCAAATAAATAACAAATGTTTATCTGAAACCCTAAAAATAGAAAAGTGTAAGCTCATTATTTCAAAACTTAACATAATCAAAAACCTAACAATGTATTTTGACAAAAGGTCAGTAACCTCAAAAACGTAGTCAAATTCTCTATACCGAAGGAGCCTTCTGATAATATAATAGAGCACAAAAAAACGATAGAAAATATTACTACGAGAATAGTAAGTGGATAATCATTTGAAAAGTTTTAATATAAATGTAAATTTAAGCTTCTTATTAAGCATCAAATAACAAAAGTCTAATCGAACGAGTGTGCGCTGCATATATTCAGAAATTAAATATATTTTAATCAGTTTAAATCAGAATAGGATACACTTTAATAGAAAATACTACATAGACCATCCTCTATTCTTATACATATAATTTGTATGTTTGTCTCTAGTGTAGTATAATAAACAAAAAAAAAATACTCTGCTATGATCAGCATAGAATAGAGATAAATTAGGTATACACATGTTCGATGATCGAATTTTTTTTCTAATTATCCATTTAACTCCTGCTAAGTTCTGGTTTTCTTCAACTCCTAGACCTTACTGAATAGAACGACTAGTAAAAGCAAAATGAAGTTTAAATTTCTTGATAAAAATAATTGTATTAATCTTTTTCCCGGACATTTACTTTAATTTATAGCTACATTGAGATGACAGAGAAGTAAATAAATTATGAGTTTCTATTAATTATAAATAAAATGTAAAAAATAGAATGGTTTAACATTAATATCATCAGAAATAGAATAATCTTAATTTTATTTTTTGTTTTACTCTGAAGCTAGGATTGAATAGATTAAAATAAGTATTTTTTTAAAGATTTTTATTTTAATCATTTAAGTATGCATTATAATTTTAACATGACTAAGCAATTTAAATTTTGTAACTTTAGTTTTTATTAATTAAAAACTTATGATTAAGTTCTTTATTTGAGAATAACAAACTAGACGTACACTTACTGAACGTATGAAATACGGCTCCACATAGTGACTTACTGATGTAGCCAATAGTTGATGAACACTGAGTCACTCACTCTAATGCTAAGAAACAAGATGGTATGATTTAAAATGATAAAAATGTATGGGACCTTGTCCATCAATCAGATTAAACATGCTCCAGGGGAAACATGGGTATGTTCCTCTTCCTCATAGTTGGCATTCCATTGTTTTCGTATATCCTCCAGCTCTTCAATGTTCACATTCTTTCTTGTTTTTCACAGCACTTTATAAGTATATATTAGAGAATTACAAGTTAATAAAATTTGAAAGATGTTTTCTTTCTACATTAGAGCCGGAACATTGTATTACACATGTATATGTTGAAAAGTAAAAGTTACCGTTGGTATTGCCTTCACTTCACTTAAATTGAAACAATAAATAAAAAGTTATAAAAAACTATTTTAACCGACAAGAGTACGAATATATTGTAAATAATTGACAAAGTAGGCTACGAAAATAGATTACAAACACAAACCTGTCATTTTCAAAATAGTATAAGATCTGCCGTGAAACAAAAGGATGGAAAACAATTATATCTTTCAAAATGATATTTAAAGGGAGTGAATGAAAGGACTTACTGGAGAATCGTCTTGGATGGACGACGTAGAGTAACCAACTGAAGGTTAAGCGATGGTGGAAGGAGAAGTAGGGTGGGAGGAAGTGACTCAGGACCGGCCTCGAGAACCAGGTAGACGTATCTATGGTCACTCTCTATAGCCCAATAACACTTCTTATCAGTGATTGTCCAAAAAAGTAGTTTTAGAGTAAGAAAATGCTTTGTCTTTTTTTTTTTTTTTAATAGTAAAAAGTATTGTATTCTAGGGTAAATCACTAGTTATTGTCACCTCACCAGTTATGTTCAGGCTAATACAAGTATCGCAACAATAAAGGTCAAATCCATTTATTTGTGATATCACCAGGAAAAAGTATTTAAGATTCTCTTGCTGATGAAACTCTCCCTCCTATCCCTTTCCAGAAGCCATTAAAAAATATTTTCCTCAAATAGTCTCTTACCTCTTTTTTTAGTAAGATGAAATGAAAAAATAATCTTTATTCTGGGACGCATTGTTAAAGCTATTTATATATGAAGAATATGATACATGTAAATACGGTTAATTGTAAATAATTGTATAAAGAACTTTCAGTAAATATAATAACACAAGAAGGAGAAATGAAATAAAATAAAAATAACCATGAGAAAATAAGAAAAGATATGTACAGAAAATAAACTATATTTATATGTACATTGAATGAAGAATATATTTACATATAAATTGGAACCTCGATATATCGAACCTGAATGGGAACGAGAAAACTTCGAATTATCGAGGATATATCGCGGTTCGATTTATTGAGGTGATTTCTGACTTTCTTCGATAAATAGAGGTTAGTTTTCACGGCACTGCTCTAACACTTGTCGATATCTTGGAACTCGGGCCCTTTTAACCTCTTTGATAATGAAAAAGCTTGATTTTCATACTTTAGCCTATTTTTCAAAATTTTGGATAAGGTGTTCGCTGGTATTCCAAACATTTTTGCAATATCACACTTTCTGTTAACCCCAGTATTTACGGCTTGAATAATTTTCAATTTTCCTTTGTACGAAAATGTTTTACGCTTTAACGTTTTCGAGAATAAAAAAAAAAAAAAAAAATTGAGGAACAACAGAAAACGAAACGTATCGCCGAAGTGTTTTATCAGAAACTGAAACAAACCAGAAACAAATATTATGAAGGGGGTTACAGTTACTCCTTCGTAGAATCTTTGAGCAGTCTAAACTCTACTTATTTAACAAATCGACTTCGATGTGTAGAGGTTTTCCGATAAAAACATTGTTTTGTAGAGGTGTGGTGTAAACTAATAAATCTTCGAAAATACGATATATCAAGGTCTTCTTAACCAATCCTTCGATATGTAGAGGTAAAAATGACATAGGGATGATAGGCAGATTCAAGGGGAATAGAAAAACTTTGATTTACCACGGAATTCGGTATATCGAGGTTCCACTGTACCACGATATATATTTTTACGTATATACCCATTCACATATGAATTGTCAAGTTAATAGATAGTAAGTTAAGGGATTACTTCTTTGTATAGGGTAAATAACAATTAAATTAAAAACAAATTTGAATTTTTATAAAAGAAATGATTATGTACCATTATGGAACAAATAAAGGTTTATTATTATAATTATATAAAAGAAAATTTATCAAATAATTCACCGGTATCAGATTTATTCAATTTGACCAAATTAAATGTTAATTATTATTCATATTAACAGGCGTCTGACTGGGATGTAAGGAGGTATTGGAAAAGGAGCGTTTTAAATGAGCTTAAGGAAGGATCATGTCTTATTTCAGGAAGGAGAGTGTTCCAGAGGGTAGTGGATCGGGCTAGGAAGGAATGCGGGTATAAAGTTGTTCGATGGAAAGGCAAGTATAGGTCAGAGGAACGTGATCTTGTGAATTGGGAGTGGACGGAAGACAAATTTAAATAGATTATAAATGTAGGATGGGCGATGGTGATAAATTACCTGATAAAGGAATGAACCTAGGAAATATAGTTTGTGGGTGGATGGGTTGAGCCACTTCAAGACAGTGTACAGGTTTTGAAGATCGTTTTTAAAAGTGAGGATCCTTAAGGAATCATAGTGAAATTGCTTGGACTGTGTTTTGGACTATCTGATTTTAACTAACAATAATTTTGAACTGACCATAACCGGTTTATAAAAATACGGGATAAGAGATATGGTCATCCCCTATCCATTTCAATTTTCTTTTATGTAACAAACGTTCCTTCTCCTAATAAAGAAAAAAATAGAATTTTCTTCATTTGCTTAAGTCATTTTAAAACTTATATACTACATCCCTTCCTAGTAGTGGTCATGTTTGACCTTACGTCTGTTAATAGTCCAGCCAATAAAAAAGCTGTAGATAATTTAATTAACTTTCATTTAGAAAATAGTCATGTTTTGCATACGACACACCGTTTTAGAGATATGAGCGCAAAACCAAAAAAGGGACCTTCCGCGCCCCTCCCCTTCCTGTTCCCCAGGACTTTTGGTATATTTACTTTCTAACTACCCTGAACATGTTTCCGAAGAAAAGCCTTGATAGTGCGCTCTACATCTCATTTGAGACCTTCATTGACTGGACTGTAAGTGCCCATTACTAGTTATATTTGTACTTCGCTGATGGCTAATGCTGTTACAAAAACGGGAAATATTGGAAGAAGATAATTTACAAAAAATACGTTCTGATTGCTTTTAATTCATTAATTTTTTATAATGATTATCATATTGTATGCCGTTACTGTTTTGTCGAAAAATCAACGAGAAGTGCGGATAAATAAATAAATAAATTATACTCTGATACTCAGTTTTTCAAATTCGTTTTCAACGATTATTATTTTAAAAAAATAATTTTTAGAGAAAAAACAAAACCGACTTCAAGATTAAACCTACATATACAAACTTGAACTAAAAAATAAAAAATAATATTTTAATTGCTTCAAAACAAAAACCATTAAATGAAAATCAATTAAATTATCGATACTTATAAACCTATTCACAATTTATGACCAATTATCTTTGGAGTCGGTGCCAGCCAAGAAGGGAAGTTTAATCCTGTCTTTACAATAAATACACTTTCGAATGGCCGGAGACAGCGGTGTGGCGGTGATAAAACAGTGGGAGGATCTTTACGATTACAATTTCTTTTCAAATTCTGTTTGTTTCGGTTGGCACCGACTCCAAAAATAACAGATTATAAATTGTGAATAGGTATATAAGTATCGATAATTTAATTGATTTTCATTTAATGGTTTTTGTTTTGAAGCAATTAAAATATTATTTTTTATTTTTTAGTTCAAGTTTGTATATGTAGGTTTAATCTTGAAGTCGGTTTTGTTTTTTTTTCTCTAAAAATTATTTTTATTTTTCACTTTTTAGTGGTGAGTGTATTTTTGTATATACAATCAATTATCGATCTTCAAGCTGCCCTGAAAAATGGTAACTTCTTTCTCCTTTCTGCACTTTGCAAATCAATTTTAACTTTTCGTTAATTGGAAGCATTTTCAATAGCCACTGTAAAACCACTCGAGTGAATAACTAATAATAAGTGACTGGTGTAACTATGAACTTAAAAGACAAACAATGACAGAAAACAGGAAAACAAATTACGCATGAAATTCGTTTAATTTGAGTTCGAGTAATAGAGGCGATGACTTCTAATAGTTCGTTTCATAGAGGTGGTCCTAGAAGTTCGTCTCGTTTGAACCCTATTTTTAGTTATAGTTATTTTCGACACTATTTTTCACGTTTTTTGTCTGAAATCGTCTCATTGAGGTGTAATGTACTTCCGACCGCAGATTTTCTTCGATTTATGAGAAAGAAAGAAATACCTCTTTAAAGGTATTATCGAACACAATTTCACACATATAAAAACTATATAGCATGACTCGTAAACAACTACTAACATTTAACCATAAACTGAGAAGGTTATACAAAAACATATGAGAAAATGAGATATAAATACAATGTTATTATTTACTACAACTTATTTAAGAATTCAGCTTATCGAAGTAACACATCGAGAGTTGACTTTATATGTAAATTATTTTTGTTAATAATTTATATTTAGTTACCTTGGAGATTTTAGATAATCATAATCATAAATATGTTTAAAATGTAAGGCTATATAAAAGTGATTTTTATTAACTGTTTTTTTGATTTTTCTTAAAAAGTGCTGAGTTGATTTCAAAATATTTTTTATGGGACTACCTCTGAAGTAGGCCCTACCGATCTAAAAAAGAATCATCAAAATTGACGGAGGTTCTCAACTCGTCTTTATTTTTTATTTTTTTTAGTTTATGTTACGCGATTACTCCGTTAATTCTGAATCAATTTTAATTATTCTTTTTTAGATCGGTAGGGCATACTTTAGAGGTAGTCCCATAAAAAATATTTTGAAATCAACGCAGCACTTTTTAAGAAAAATAAAAAAACAATGTTAACAAGTGATTTTATGAACTGTTTTTTTTTTATTTTTCTTAAAAAGTACTGCATTGATTGAGTTAAGAACCTCCTCCTTTTTGAAGTCGGTTGAAAATAGTATTGCATGTTTCGATTGGACGGGGAAGTATCTCAATTTCCAGTAGTGTTGTTCAGGTTCGTGAGACGGACTATGAAATGAAATGAAATGAAATGAAAATAAATTTTATTCTGGGGCCATTGCCCCTTAAGAATAATTATAATGAACAATTATTGGCGGCCTAGCTGCCGTATGTATAATTTAGAAATATAATAAAGACAAGGAAATACAATTTAAATTAAATTAAGGAATTGAAAAAAAAAAAAACTTAAATTACAACATAAAGTAATAAGATTAATAATACATGTTTTAAAATATCACACGAAAAACAAATTAAATCTTAAGGTTCGAAATTGAAAATAAGCTACAAAAACAAATTAGGAAAAAAACAAAAAAATATTCAACAAAAGAATGCGGTAGACAAAGCTAAGAAATATAAATTATACGGAAAAATAATGTATCTTGTCTGATAAATAATATAATTATGCTGAAACCAATTACACAAATTTAGTGCAATGGTACTAAAGTAATTCTGTACAAATCAATATTATGCTTTGAATATTCATACTTCATTTTAAAACATATTTTCTTCATTGATGTGACTATTAGATTGAGTTTCTAATAAGTAAACGAAAAGACGTGATTTGAAGCTATTATAAGTGGAGGAATGGCGAATGATGGAAGGGAGGGAGTTCCAGAAGTTCGAAGCTCTAGAAATAAAGGAGCGTTTGAAGGATGTTGTGTTAAAGGAAGTTAGGTAGAGGTCTGAGGAACGGGATCTGGTTTTGCGGGAACTCACTGATGATTTTAATGTTAATGCTTTCAGGATATAGGGAGGTGACTGAGAGGAAAGTGATTTGTAAAGGAACGAACCCAGGAAGTATTGTCTTCGGAAGGAGGGAAATAACCATTTTAATCTTGTGTAGTGGTGAGATACATGGTCATAACGTGATATCCCTAGAACGAATCTCAGGCAACAGTTCATGAGCTTCTTCAATCTTGCGTCTTGAGATGCAGAGAGGCCTCCGTACACCACACTACCAAAATCAAAATGGGGGAATATGAGGGAGGTAATGCTTAACCTTTCCTGCTTTAGCAGGATTTTCTGAATCCCCTCATGGCCCTGGGCTCTGTTCCTTTTTTGTTCGTTTGAGGATGGTCTTCAGCAGTTTAGGTGTTGAGATTTCCTTCACTAAGCGCAACAGTTGCACCGAAGGTAGTTTATGCTATATTTAGTAGTTCAAGACTATAAGGAAATTCCTCACTTCTTGCTTTTATTTCGCAGATCACTGATAGGTGGTCTGAAGTGATGAAATCAGACACCCTGCGGCCAGTGTGGTCGTATCGTCAGAAGGTCGTTACTAGACGTGTAGTCATTTGAGTAACTGCGGTAGGTGTGAGTGTTACGGTGCACCACCATGAAAGAGATCTTAGCTACCACTATGTCCACCGCTTTTGTAAGAGTATTGTGCCACAAACTATGTCGGGCGTTGTGGTCTCTGATCAATCAATAATTGGACTTTCATAAAGTTTTTCAACTCCACGGAGAGCCTTGTGAACATCGGTACACCCCTGTGATGAGGGTTGGTTGTATCATCAGCCCTTAGACAGTCAATTAATTTTGTTTGTAATAGCCAGGGGTTCGGGCATCTTATAACAAGGTATTCTGGGGCGGACAGTAATGAGGATTCCCCCACGAGGGTCTGCAGAGCTATAACTTGCCACTGTGTACCCTTGTAGAAATGGTAGTGGTCCCAGCTCCCTGGTGGCCATCAATATGGGCGGGTTAAGAGCCAGCAGCCTCACTTCATCGATCTTGGGACATAGTCTGGTACAGTTAGAGTTTAATACTGAGTAAGGATTTAATGATGAGTTACATATATTTATGTATATATTGCCTATGCGTCATGTTCGTCGTAGTTTGTACACTTTAGTTGCCCCTTATTGGGACAACCTTAATATTATTTAATTTCGCCGCAGCGAATATATGTCAGGTCTTAGTCACACTATGCCAGGAAATGGTCAAACTGTTGGCATTTTAAAATTGGGGAGGTAGAATGTCTTTTCTGACCTTATAAGCCTCTGATGTTAAAAATGCTCCATTATTGAGTATCGCTTCTTTTAAATCATTTAGCGTGACACCAGGGAGAAAAGTTTTAACTATGGATTTTAGATCAACCTTCCAATTCGCCATAGTCTTTTTATAAATGCCAACAATTTTTAACTTTTAGGTGTTGGGACTGTTCCATTACATCCTCATTTGTAGTTGTTATGGCAACCCTTTTAATGTGGTCAACTGTGGAACTCACCTCGATTTGCCAATTCCTAAAAAGAACAGATAGTGAAGGGCTGCGAGCCAGTCATAGATTCCTAATGGATTCTGATATCTTTGCCGACCTCTCTCAAATAATATTGGGAAATTTTGAGTTTTTAAGACAAGCAATTACTTGCCTTTTATCATTAAGGGTGTAGCAGGCGTCTACATAGTGGTTGGATCAGATTAATTAGAGGAGCGGGTATTTCAAGATTAGATGGCCATATCAACACCACACGCCTGTTAAGAGCTCTGTGGCTTTCTTCTACTGTGTATTGGCAAAAGTTCCGCTCACACATTTACCATATGGTGACATTATTAACAATAGAACATTTGCAATTAGATTCATACCGGTGAGAGAAAAAATTCATAATTAACTGTGAAACTATTAACAATGTAGGTGAAACAGTTCAACTGGCTTGTCTAAATCCTACTAGCTGGTAAACACTATCTATCAGGTTTAAGGTTGGTGTTGATAGGTCTGTAGCCTCTCTTTCAAAAGTAAACATTTTCTTTTCTTCTTTCTTTTATAAGTGATAATTTCATTTTCATTTACGTTTGTGTTATTTTTGTGATTATCATTGTTCCAATTTTAATTTATATACATTTTTTTATAATTTTTATTTTATCTGTATCGCATTATGATGGAAGTTGTCATATCTGGTGACGAATCGGAGGAAGAGGCCGCCTATTCGGAAATCAGTAAAATTGATTTCCATTCAAAAGAACTATTCAAAAATGCCAAGGGGGAAAAAAATACTGAAATAAGAAGGCAGTTACGGCCGAGGTCTCGTAATTTAAGAGATCATCTCGGATACGTATTTTAAAAATGTTAATTTGATGAAATTAATTCAGACAAATAAACATACGTTTAATTTTACAAATAAAGATGAACAATTGTACAAAATTAAATTAAAATATAAATAAAATGAACATGAATTAATAAAAGTATTAATTATATACAAAGCAACTATTAAACATATAAACCTTTCAACATATTATTATTCAATTGTACTGTATAATCTTGACACCATACGATGAAGTCAATTGCAATGGTGACACAAGCAAATGAATAAAGCCGTTGAACCGTTTGTTGACCGATTATGAATCATAGTCCAAATTGGGAATTCAGGAGTTCTTGATGAGATAAAACTTGCATGAAATGGCTCTTGGAAGCTTCTGGAAGCCCTGAGCTTATAAGTAATCTTCCTTTCAATGAGTATGGTTAAAAAAATAACAAAACACGAATTGGCCATTCGTCCTGGGTTCATGTAACAAACTGAAGCGTGGCTTCTAAAAAAATATATGACTGTTCAACTAGGCTTTCATTAATAACAGCTATATCTTACCATTTAATATTAATATTTTTGAGTTGTTCAAATCTTCCTTCTTATTTTTATGATTTGCAGTTATATGTGATAGTTTCCCATTTTGTTTCGCCTGATCCTTGACTGTTTTCATTTTTCTTTTTTAGCGTTTCATGACAAGCATGCTGTTAGGTTTTTTCCTTCCTTATTTTATCTACCTTTGTGGATGCTGTTGAGACAGCTCTGTTCCTTCTTTCCTTTTACTCATTTAACTTATGGTTATGATTTCCTGATATAGGTTGTTCTTTAGATCCCTTTTCCTCATTCTGTATTCTACCATCACATCTTTGTCTTTTTAAGCTTCCTAATTCAGCATCATTGCTGAAGTCTACTGCATTGTTATCTTCCATTTTTTTTTCCTTAGAAAATTGGCTCTTGTTTTTTGAAAGTATTTTTTACAGTTGCTTCACTGTCTTTACCCTCACTCCTTTCCCTTTTTTTCATTAAGCTTCTTGAGCTTTTTAGTCTTCTAATGAAAAAAATATATCATTTATGAGAAGTTTGTTCTACCTTAAGGTCACCTTATTGTCTTTCAATCAATGAGCTTTCATAAATGGAAAAAATACTCTTCTGATATTATAGCTTTTATATTTTTAAAATAATTTTTATTGTTTTAAATTCTTCGGATTTTGTCCATTTAAATTTGTTTTCATATCTTTTTTTTTTTTTTTTTTTTTCAAAAATGTTGAATTTAGTTTTACTATAATCGGACCATTTTTATTTTTGGAGTTAAATTTTCTTAGATCCGTTATGTAATACGGCCGAATGTTTGCTATGATAAATTTCAATATTACAATTATGTTATTATTCATTTCAGAAGGGTTTTTCCTGTCCACGCCAAATATTATTATATTTCTCTTTCGATTTAAAATTTTCTCTCTTCCCCTATTTGTTTGAATGCTATTTGTTAGCTTATTAGGATTTTATTTCTCTGATTTCTTCTTCTTCGTATCTTCTATCTTCGGCTTTTTTTGTATTTTTAAACCTGATATTTTTTCTATTAATATATTAAATTTTTCTTATATTGTTGCCATGTTGATTTAGAAAGTAATGATAGGTAATGTAGTTGACACGTTACCATAAATATGCTTATACAGATTCGAAAAAGTAAGTTAACGTTATTTATTACGTACTTAATTACGTTACGTAATCAGAGTTTGAGACTTGAATGAAGTAGAGCGGAGACTAGACGGGGAGATGGGCGGAGCTAGACCTGGTGGGGGTAGTATCACTTAAATCCCGCTAGAGATTGTAAAGATAAAACAAACCTAATTTATCTGATACTGTTAAAACCTATTTTCTTATAAAATTCCTTTCTCTCGTCCGATGTTTTCCAAACTTCCTGACAGATTTCTCAAGTCACTAAATTACACTCAGATCAAAAATTATTTCAATTGGTCTACTATTACTGAATTTATACACATTCAGCTTGGAGACGATGTGAGAGACTGTGCGAGTGACTTGGACTGACACGAACTTTTAAAAGAAAATTTTATAAGAACTAATCTTCCGGGTCAATCTAAAACAACTAGAAAAATGAGGTATTTTATTTATTTATTTTATTTAATTTTTATACAATTTAATGACAATTTGCATAAAACATAATTACTTCCAATTCGACAATAAATTCTATAAACAGGAAGAAGTCTTGCCATATGCCTATGGTCTGGGACGAACAGGCAAATCAATAGTTTCTTTTTTTCACGAAATAAACGATATACACCCATAAATTAAATTCACTCTAGAATTAGAGAAAAACAAAACTTTAAATTTTTTAGACATTGAAATCTCTATAAATAATAAACAACATGAATTTAGTGTATACAGGAAATCCACACACACAGATGTAGTTATACACAATAATGCCTGGAGACTACTAACACTTAAACTCTTTAAGTCTTTAATATTATGATTTAATGCCTTTTAAACATATAGCTAAATGAACAAAATTATAATAAAGAAATTCAAACCGTATACACTATTGCCAGCAATAACGGATATATTTAAAAAAAAAAAAAATCCATAAAAAAACTATGGATACTATATACTTAACACTTCCAGAGGACAAAGCTACCCCGAAGAAATTTTGATGATATCACAATAGATCCTCATCTTATTTCCCTTCACCTAAAGACAAAATAGACTCCAAAAAAGCGGTGTATATGAAATAAAATGTGAAGCTAAATACACAGGGAAAACTTGACTATCGGTAAATCAAAGATCAAAAGAACATACAATAATACTCGTAGGACCCAAAATTCCAACTTCGCTATCTATCTAAATGAAAATAACTATAAATTCAAAAAAGACTCCGGAGTGAAACTAATACATCAGGCATAAAATAGCCTAAAATTACATATTTATAAATCATTAGAAATAATAAAATCGTTCAAAACCAATCCAGGTTTATTTTTAAATTTGTTTCTAAATTTGTTTTTAAATAGGAAGGGAAAAATCCATCCGGTCATAGGGAAAACCCAAGGAGAAAAAAAAAATTTAACAACACAAGTCGTTTGACCTCCTCAGGTGAGTACCCATTTATTTTATTTCTTATCTTACATTTTTGAAAACTTTAGTATAGATAAACCATGTAACAAAGTGCTGATGTTTTGAGAATTTTGTATATTTTAAAACTGATGATGAATGTTTAGCATTCGAAACTAGTTTCAAATAAAATAATTCCAATAGAAGTAATTCATCAAACCTAATTTAATTTAAAATGTTACAGTTAAAAGATAAAAAAGACATACGGGTGACAATCTGTAGAGTATCTTTTTTTTAATATAATTTTTATATAAAGAAGAGGATAAGAACATGATGCTTGGCGGCGCTTGGCTCAGAGTCCAGCCTATCGCGATTTTCTAATCCTCAAAGAATAAACAATGTCTGCTTCGTTGTTTTTGAGTAGACCTCGTTGTTTGTTCTTCTTCGCCAGTTTCCATCGAGATAAATTGCACCGAAGATTCTTCGAAGGATTCTTCTCTCGAAGACTAGGAGGTCATACCCAATCTGTTGGATATAGTCCATTCCTCCGATCCACACAACAAAACTAAGCGGATTAATGTCTTGTGCAGAAGGAGCTTGGACTGCCAGGATAGAAGGCATAGATCAAGGGATAGAGGAGAGTTCCTTGCGTAGACTAAAGTAGCACCTGCTAGCCATCCATATTCTTTTCTTTACCTCCTTTATCCTCAGTTACCATTGAACCCGAATAGATTAATTGGGCCTTTTTTCTCGAAGTTAAAGGGGCCAAAATCAAGGGTCTCACCAAATCGCGGTACTTCTCCTGTGACCATGAACTTGGTCTTCCCCTCATTCACCTCTAGCACAAGTGTTCTGCCACAGGGCTAGGAAACCCTCTTTGACGAAGTCCAATGACCGATGTCAACATTATCTGCGTATGCCAAGAGCTGGACTATCTTAGAGTAAACTTTCCTGTTGGTTTGCAGATCAGATCCCTCACTGCCTTCTCAAGTGTCAAATTAAATAGGAAGCACGCTAGTGCATCTCCTTAGCGTAGTCCTTTTATTGAGGGAAACTCTTCCGTCCTTTGCCCTCCAATCTCCACAGTACATCTAACTTCACTGATGGTCAGCATTCCTAGACGTATTAATTGATCAGAGATGTACTCCTACAGTGCCTTGTAAAGTTCTTCCCGGTTAATGCTATCACAAGACACTCTGAAGCTCAAAAAAAGATGGAAGGTTTTGATTTTAATTTTAATTTTTTGATTTGTAGCCTCTCTGTAGGATTGTTCTGAGGCAGAATATCTGATGGATTGTATCTTTCACAATCCGCCTTGGTGGGGTCCTAGAGAGAATAGAGCTTCCCCAGTAATTTTCACATTGAAGTTTATCATCTTTTTTTAATAGAGGAAATATGGCGGACTTTTTTTCAATCTTCTGCCAGAACCCCTTCTCCCAGATGGTTATGATCAGGTACTGTTTTCTTCATCAGCTCTTCAACCCCGCAGTTAAAGGTTTTAGCAGGGAATCCATCAGCTTTAGGTTGCAATAGCTCCCATGAAATAGAAAACTTATTTTAAAATTCCAGCTAGATAGATAGCACAACAGCAGCTAGATTCAAATTAACCATCCTATAATATCATATATCAAACAATAATTAATTAATTTTATAAACCGAAATTAAAGAGATATGTAAAAATTATTTTATTATATTAAACAATAAGTATTGCATAAGTTTATCCACTACTAGCAATTGACACACCACTAGGAATTGATATTTTCGAGTGCCCAAAACACAGTGGGACTCCTCTATTTTTTTTTTTTTTCCCTATTCTAGATACAAAACGATTTATATTTAGGATAAGAGTATATTAAACAAAGTAAAATATCATAAAGTAATTTAGTAAGAGGATGATTTTTAAAAACTCATCTATCAAGGTAATTGGTCATAATAAACACGTCTCGTTGAGTATTGTAAACTAAAAAATCCCAAGAAACAATTTAAAATACAATTAGCCGTATTCACAAGGATTATGCTACAATATAAAGAGCGATAAAATCTTGTATTATAATCAGTTTATATAAACTCACGGCAAATGAGGTTACTGACCTCAGGTAATTGCTGACAAAAGTGGAACCAGTTGTTAGTAGTAACAGCCCTTCACAACAACAGATAAGGTCAGTATTCATCGAAAATCACTAGCTCTCCTACATTTCTGCTGTAAATCATGTCACGATAGAGACGAAGTCTCTCACATTATAAAACTGTGTAGAATACTCTCAATAACGGTTAGTTGCTATCATAAAGAGGCTCTCAGCATCAAGCTAATGCTATTTATTTTTAGTGTCGTAGTGAGAATATATAGTTAAAAAAATAAAATAAAGCAAGTAAGTTTCGATTTAATAATACATATTAACTGTGAGTTAGAATTATACATTAAAAACACATTTATTTACCGCTAGGCCTTCCTTTCCCTTTTGAATAATTTAAATTTATGCATTACACTGGCCTAAACTGTTTATCCGTAGTTATAGAATATTTGCATTTATAAAAAACATTTCTCTCCGAATAAAAACTGACATAAAAATAAATAAGTAAAAATAAAATAATATCTAATTAACAAAAGGTTAGATTTTTCATTACATAGATACAATAGGATTAATGGAAACAAATAGAGATGATAAATATACGATATTGTGGTGCAGGAGAATTATAGGAAGTGGTATGGAGACCGGAAGGATGGGAAAGACAGCCCCCCTCTGCCGCTCTCGTGTGCGTGTAGGGCGCGTTTCGAACTTCAACTGGAGTTAAACAGGCGCATATAAATGCAGCGCCAAAACTGGGCGGTTGCCTAGCATTGGGGCACATGTAACAACGCAGTTTATCACACTCTCGCACATTTTTTTTTTTGTTTATAAGAATTTTTTAAATTAAGATTTTACTTAATAAATATGAATGAAACTATATCTATTAAACGAATTCCTAGAACTACGTGAAATGCTCTAAAAATCTATTCAATCTGATGGATACAATGAGTAGGAGCCAACCGATTTCAAATCTACATTTCTGTCACCCATGTGATTTTTCATTCTAACGTTCAATTATCATGTTTTAAATTCCGTATGAACATTTTTAATCACTTAAAAACAAACAAGAGCTTAGAAAAAAAAAATGAATTGAGAATGGCCAAACTGAATTATTATTGATGATGGATATGTGTGTGAAATGGATATTTATAAATATATATACATAAAAATTCTACTTTGTCGACTTTTCGAAAATATTTCCACAACGCTCTTACATATAATCAGGTAATAGGTCCTATGTACACCTTATTTTAAACAATGTTTTTAATTTTGGTTTTATTAACGTTTCCTCACTCAAATGGATCCCTTTCAGAACTGGAATAAATAATACAAATAACAATTATCTTTCCTAGCATTGGCACTCATAAAGTTAGTAGTAATATAGAATTTGAGAGGTACATACTAAGATTGGCACCCCGAAACTCCAGGCCAATAAGCCCACCGACTCGTGCGCAAGTACTCGCCAGCTCAGACACCAAGGCACTGAGCCTTGCTCAGCGGACCAACCGGCCAAAGAGTCCGTGTTCCAATTACATAATTTTAGTTAACTAGAATATACCATCTATACCTAAGAAAATAAGACATATATAGGGAATATTTCCTTTTTGGTCGCTAAAAACAATACAAAGTCAAATATTTAAAACATTTTGAAACCCAAAAATCTTTTTAAAAAACTAGTTTTAACTTTTAATATAACAATTAGTATAAGCCTAAAACCACTTTTACAATTTTACAACAAATATTTTACTAATATTACAATAGACAGTTCAATAACTTGAAATCAACAACAATATTTTAACTTTTTAAAAAATATTTTCAACTTATAGTATGATAATTTAGATAAAAACTAAAATTTTACAATTTTGACAATTAAATAAATAAATAACTGTGGACCAACATAAATATTTTTTAAATAGCCCTCAATCCCAATCGTTACCTTTTTTTTTTTTTTTTTTTTTTTTTTTTTTTTTTTTTTCCCACATTGCAGTAACCCTGCAATGGGTGCATGTATTTCTCTCCATCTCTCGACATAACGCGTATTATCATTAATATTTGTACAAACATGTTCAGTTATATATATTGCAAAAATATTTTTAAAATAATATAGAGATTAATATGAAATATAAACATTAATTACTTAATTGTTGAGTTCTATATAATCAACATGATCCACAAATGCATCAAAATATTTGTCTATGAGATCCTTCTTTGAAGACGGCCATTTGTCTCCGTTCTGTAGGACTTTGGATATCAGTTTGTATCTGTGTCTTTCCAAATTCCTGCAGTCATAAATGAGATGATCGTAAGTTTGCTCACTGTTTCTATCGCAGTTACAAATGCTGTTGTCAATAAGTTTAAATCTGTGTAAGTAACTTTTAGCTCCGCCGTGTCCTGTCAAAAATTGGGTAAGTTTGTAATTCAGTTTTTTAATGTTTTTTCTGTTGTCCAAGGTTTTAATGAATTCATAAGTATGTCTTCCTTTTGTTGAATTTGTCCATCTTTCGTTCCAAGTTTGACGAGTCGCTGTTTTCAAAATGTGCTTAACTGCACTAATTGGTGCTTTATTGAATACGATTTGGGGAGACGTATCCTTTGCTGCGCTTTTAGCTTCTGTATCTGCCTGCTCACTTCCAAGTAAGCCGGAATGGGCTTTTATCCATTTGAAGGAAATTTGTATTCCTTGTCTGTAGCAAGTGATCAATTCTCGCCTGATTTCTTCTACGAGGAATTCATGGATATTTATATTTTTGATTTTAAAAAGGCTGATTTGGCTATCCGTGTGTATACAGTAGTCATTATTGGTACCACGGCCTTTAATAAATGATACGGCTTTAATGATAGCGAACAGTTCGGCTTGGTTGTTGGAGCAGTAAGGTCCTAGCCTGAATCTTCCGGTATACAACAATTCCTCTTTCTCAAATGCAACCAAAGCAGCACCCACTCTTTCTCGCTCCTTACTGCCATCTGTGAAAATATTAATTGTTGATATTCCGCTGATATTTGGGGTCACATTGGGGGTTATAAGTTCTTTTGGATGTATCCATGTTTTATAGTTTGGTATTTCATCAATTTCAATGTGTTCTAGATTAACCATATTTTCTCTAAGGGCCACATATCTGTATTTGTTTAAAATTTCTATTTGTAGTAAGCTAATTGGTATTATGTTGGCAAGTATACATGAGGTATCAAGTAACTATACATGAGGTATCAAGGCAAGTATCATGAGGTTTCGTTACCTTATTGCTTTTAGAATATTGTGATATGATTGATTCAGTTTGGAGGAATCGTTTCTTGTATTAATGGTATTATCATCCTTTTTGATATGCATCATTTCGAGGAAGAGCCTTTTTTGATTTTTTTCCATGTCCAATATCCTCACCCTCTCAAAATCAAACACGTTTTGTTTTTGATTGCATGTATAGCTCTAGCTATAGGGCTGTTTTTTCTATGCCTTTTTATTTATTTAAATTATTATTTTATTTTTGTGATAAAATAATGTTGTACTAATTAAAAATCTTTTTCGTAGTTAGTGCCAAAGATTTGATATATTCTACTGTGAAAAAATAAATTGTTTGCTTACTGCTATTACGTTTATGGGGACAAACTGTCAAACGCATCCTGTAGAAAATATTCTA
Organism: Euschistus heros; assembly: GCA_003667255.2. Taxonomy (NCBI): domain Eukaryota; kingdom Metazoa; phylum Arthropoda; class Insecta; order Hemiptera; family Pentatomidae; genus Euschistus; species Euschistus heros. The sequence continues at coordinate 478,396 of RCWM02000124.1, forward strand.
TGATTCGTTTAGGGTAGTTATAATTCATTAAAATATTCTTAACCCTTTTTATATTGCTAATTTTAAGAATTACTGCTGAGAGCTATAGCCCAGTAAAAAAGGTTCTTCGCTGTATTTATTTTGTTTAAATCATGGTTTGACTTAAAATTCAAAATTCTGGTACCATTGTTATTTTTTACAACCCAGGAAACTTCTATACCGTCCTACGCTCGGACTATTTTGGTATATAAAAAAACATTGGTATCTGTCATCTCCTCCTCCCCAGTAAACTTTAAATGTTAGGTCTTGCTAAAATAATGTATATATATATATATATATATATACATGCGTTTCCTGAGTTTTGAGGGTGCTGAAATGGAATTCTAGGGCTAAAAAAATTTTCTATCACATTTTACGGTGTCAAAGCTAAACTTTTTTAAGTGAATTACGTTCAATATATTTTTTTCACAAGAACCGACATCGGATTCAAAGTCAGCATTCAAAAATACGAAATTTCATCCAAATAGAAAAATAAAAATTCGTAAGCTTCAAAATTTGCCTTACCAGGTAGGCAACTTTTGTTTAAATTGATAAAAACATGAATTACGCTTAGACGGTTTAACGTATCAACATTACTTTTTTACACAAAATATTGGGTGGTAATACGCTTGAAATGAATTTAGTTTCATCATCCTATCTGGTTTCAAACTAAAATCAAGTTAAAAATCAAAATGTTTTCGGACTTTCCAAGTTTTTTAATAGGTTTTTGTTCATCAAATTTTACGTTTATATACATCAAAAGAAAGCCGAGTCTCTCCTCTTTTCAGCGATACCAACCAGTGAATTGCGTGACAAAGTAATGGCAATTTAAAGGTATGCAACCAATAATTGGTTTAAAAATTTCATTATCCTCGAAGAGGGTGAAAAAAATGATATTTTTTGATTCTGTTGATTAAGCGTTTTTTAATGTTTTTGAGGGTGCTGAATTAGAATTTGACGCCAATTTTGTGAGCAAAATCTGTAGAGGTAGTTTGCTTAAAAATTTTATTATTTTTTAAGAATTTAATTAACCTAAACCAAAATCTATGGAGCAACTGTATTTTTCCTTAAATCCGCAATAAAAACTAAAAATCTTGTTGCAAGAATCATGTCGATATAATTTTTTAAAATCGAGATAAAAAATAAATTAGTTTAATGCTGTTTAATTTTTTTTTCTCGGCTTCTAGGGCCCATTGGTCGGAACGACAAAACACGTGTCTAATATTTTTTGACCAGGAACCTCCAAAAAAATTGCCAACAAGATCCGTGAGAGACTGAGTGTGTCCTCCCCTTGTTAGTCCAAACCAGATATCTATTCTTATATAACAAGCTCCACAACCATTCAAATCCATTAGTATCACAACTTGCTTCTCATTCCATTCCAGATAAAGTTCCGAGACGCCTGGAAAGAAGATGGCCCCGGGACCTTCTACTTCATTATATAGAACCTTAATGAGTGGTAGTTACTTTAAAAACAACTGACGTGCCTTTTTTGGCATTATCATCAAACACACACACACACACACTCACATATATATATTTAATTAAAGCAAGCGAGAGATTTGATTTTCTTATATAATATTTATATATCTTTGGAGTGGGCACAGTAGATGGAGCTTCTAACTGCACATTACCTAGTTAAAATAAAGTGTAGTCCGCTTTCTCCACAGAGAATCACGTTTCTTCTTTTATGTGATTGATCCTTTATTTTCTTAAATTAAATTATGAGTTAATTATATTTATTTAATTACTAATTAAATGTAATTAATATTTACAAATTTTGTAATTTCTTTTTTGGGACTAATTTATAATTTGAAAAGCTTAATTAAATAGCTTATATATTCGAATATTTAATTAAAATATTTCAATCCATTCACTGATTGCTACAATAAATTTGAATAATATTAAAACATAATAATATCTTCTTCTTAAAATTCAAGTTATTTTAAATTTTAAAATAAATATACTGACTTTACGATATTCATTTATATATATATATATATATATATATATATATATATATATATATATATATATATATATATTTTTTTTTTTTTTTTTTTTTTTTTCCAACACCATGTTTTTGGATATAAACATGTATTTATTGATTTCTTGAGATCTGGTCTTTTTCTGTACTAGGTACATTCTAAGACCTACAGAAGTTTGTGAAATCATAATGTGTGGTTGTTCAGAAAGATAAAATGTTTAGGTGATGGGGCTCACCTAAACCTTGTTGTTAACTTAAAACTATTTTTTTTTTTTATTTTTTATTTTTTTTTTTTAATACTTACTATTTACTATTTATTTTATTTAACTAAAAAAGTAAAATGCCCTTGTCGTCACATTTCTGACCAGTGGCCAGTGGGATCTGATTGGCCCATTGCTCCAGTGGGCTTCATTTATAGGAGCTGTGTCTCGATGTTTATAGGGCCGTGCTATTCGCACTTCTCAGCGTACCATTAGGAGCTGTTCCGTTCAAATAAAAAGTCGTGCATTGTCGCATACCGGTGCAAAATGTAAAAAAAGTACGACAGCCATTAGGATAGGATGAAAAGATATATAGAGGAAGGAGGAATATATAGGAGCGGTGATAAGGGGGAGCCCTTTGGTTTCTACTATGAAATATTTATCTTTGCAGATCCCGATAATAAATCATAGGATATGGTGACTTGTCTCTGCAATAATACATGCGCAAACCCCAAACCAGCCGTTGTGTGTTCAAACATTGCTATAAATCCCATTCAGTTTCTTTTGTTGTTCGTGTCCGCAAAATCCGCAACTTTAGAGTAATGACAGATATTCGTCAATGTTCTCGTGAGTTTTAATAGTTCATTGAAATACATACGAATTTTCTATTCATTCATTCATTCTGTGGTGAGTAAATTAAAAAAGAAACAGTGACTGGAACAGAAAGAATTAAATTCATGACGCTGTAGTGAAACTATTTAGATAAAAAGCGGTAAATAGGGAAACTGTTACAAAAAATTTAATTCTCTCAGGACTGTTTATCGAAGAGAGATGGAACATTTAAATAAGTTAATTTAACTGGAGGTTGGAGATGAAAATAATTTAATGATTATAAAGATAATTCGGATTTTTTTTCAGGAAATTCAACATATAATTTCGTTGTAGATTTTGAAGAAATAATGTAAGAGATAGGATTAATGATATTGGTAAATTTGATAAAATTCATTGAAAAAATGTTAAAAAAATTGGAATGATTTTTAATGTTACGGGCAATCGTAAAAAAAAATTGGAATTTTTCTTAATTTCTGAACTTATAGTGTATCAGTAATGGTTGCAATGGTATTTTTATATGACTGTAATGATGACATAGGTATTGTAGAACACTCTGAACGCTGATTTTACTATCTCATGTCATTTGCGACATTGAAGAATACGTGTAATTAATTAAAACATTAATTGTTAATGTAAGGATGTACGTAATTGTACAGAGAATGTGTTAAAAATTCATACTTTTTAATATTATTTCGAGGTATTTAAACATTTATATTGATGGGGTATTTGTTGACTGAGAAGTATTTTAAGATGTAGGTAGTTGGGGTATGCAGTCATAGATTCACAGCAATTAAAAATAAATTTTAATTTATTATGCCGACGTTTCGACTTGCATTGCAAGCCTTCATCAGGGCTAGAAGAAAAAGAAAACAAACAAAAATATATGAAAAATTTGCAGAGAGTATAAAAAAAAATATGAAATAAATAACTGTATGAGAATAAAAACAATAATATAAAGGCAATTTATACAGACCAATAAGACAATACATAAAGACTATTGAATTAACAGTTAAATTGAAAAAGAATTAAAATGAGTTTTAATTAAATAATTTACTCAGTAAATTAACCTCATTAAATCATTTACTTCATATCTAGTTATTAATTTAAAGCTTGTTATATTTAGGCATTCATTTGTTAAATTTACTAATTAACTTTTATTTAATTAAAACTTGTTTTAATTTCTTTTTAATTTATTATTAATTCAATAGTCTTTATGTATTATCTTCTTGGTCTGTATATATTGCCTTTATGTTTAAAGTCTTTATTCTCAAACAGTTATTCATTCCATACTTTTTTAAACTCTTTGCAATTTTGTCATATCTTTATGTTTGTTTTCTTTTTCTTCTAGCCCTGATGAAGGCTTGCAGTGCAAGTTGAAACGTCGGCATAATAAATTAAAATTTTATGTTTAATTGCTGTGCTTATATGACTGCATGCCCAAACTACCTACATCTTAAAATACTTGTCAGCCAACAAATACCCTATCAACATAAATATTTAAATACTTCGAAATAAAAAAGAAAGAATGAATTTTTAAAAAACATTCTGTGTACAATTACGTACATCCTTATATTAGTAATTAATGCTTTAATTAAATATACGTATTTTTCAATGTCGTAAATGACATGAGATAGTAAAAACAGCGTTCACAGTATTCCAAAATACCTATGCCATCATTAGAATCTAACAAAAATACCATTACAACCATTGCTGATAGACTATAACTCGAACATTATTGGCAACAATATAAACACTTAATACATTTAAATTTAATTTATGAATGGATTAAGTATGCAAGTGTAGAGGCGAAATTAACTATAAGCCCGGATCTAGGGCAGTGAAAGTGTTTCTACATCAAGGACGAGGAGTAAACCTTGCCTCTTGCCCCTTCCCCTATATTCTAAACTATAGGAAATTCCCAGCAATCATGGCCATTTTAATTTAGAAATCATTGAAATATAATTTATCCTTCAGTTTTTATTATAACTTTAGTTACATAAGATTCGCGATACGAATAATTTTAGATTAATTATGAACTATTTGCACATCCTTTAATACCAAACAGTGCGAAAGAAAATGGCGATTATAAAAAAATTGTACAAGTCAGCCAATTATAAATACGTAAAACTAAATAAATAATATCTATAAAATATTATCTAGCAAAACATAATTTAAGGAATTAGTGCTATTTTATTCATTGATCAGGCGTCTGAAATCAGCTGCTCCTCAACATCTCAAAGAGTGGACTGATAGTCGTTTGACAGAAAATTCAATAATATTTAACAACGATAGTGTAATCGAATTTTTGTGGTTTCAGTGCAACGTAGACGTTTTACCATGCATCAGAATAAGTTCAGTTAGTCTAAAGAATGGAAACGCTAAAAATGTAAAATATTGTCGGAAAAAGGGTATTTGTTTTTTTATTTTTTTTATGTTCTATGTATTGAACTGTACAGTTGATCATTATCGTAACTAGAGCCGACTCATGGGGGGGGGGGTCTCTAGTCCTTCTTGCTACTTTATTGGGTTACATCTCCTGCTTGACGGTGAAAGCCAATACAATCACAGATTTACTTATAATTTTAATTGAAAGTTTGCTTAATGGAGTTTTTAAGTAATGGGAGGGTTGTATCCCCAATAACACCCCCCCCCCCTCCGGGTACACCAATGCAGTTGATTCCCAGGTTTCGGTCATCCATAGCTCAGACACCCTGTATCAATAAATAGATAAGAAAAAAATGTTCTTGTTTACTCTACTTTACACACAATTATTGGATCCTATTTTTTTAACCCCAAGGACATTGCTCACTTTATATAAACCATTTATAATTTATATGTTGGTTAATTTATTGGTTATAAATAGTGGATATAATCCCAAAGTTTCAATAAATAAGTTTCAAGTCAATGAAATTAATTTTAATGATCATTAAGAACTGACACACTGCATCAGTAATTATGCTTGTATCTTTTGATGTTCCTTTGTAAATTAATTTGAATATGATTTCACCTAGCTAAATTCTTATCATTAGACCAAATATGTTTAAGATATGAAAATACACATGTCATTGATGTTGAAGGTATACAAAATTTCAAAATACCTGATGTTAAGAACGTTAAATGCTGGCATATAGTTAAGTGATCTGAGTATTCCCTAGAGCTTTCTGTTCCGGAACAAGATTTTGCCAGATGTATTCTAATCATGCCTAACTGTGGATTTACCTGATTAGGGTTTGACCATAAGAACTTAAGAAAGAAGATATTAAATTATGTCTAAAGCTTTTTTGTTAGATACTAAAATACTTATTTTTTGTGTTTCGGGACGAAACAGGTTCATCATTGGTTTTTCTTACTATTTTTTTCTAACGTAGAGCAAAAGTACTTCAAAAGTAGAGCAAAATGTTTATTCCTTCCGGATTATTAAGTCATTAATTTTCTTTTTATCACTGCATTGATTAGATAACTTTAATCCGCAATTTTAAAGAAAATTGGGTTTTTCTTGATATATGTGAAGGTTGAGCAAAATGGTAAAATATTGCGGTATTTAAATAATAATCTAATTATTCTAAACTGATATGGTATATTTTAATGAAGCATGAAATTAGGAATCGTTCCTAAAAGTATGAAGTGATATTCATTTGAAACATTATATATCCAGTTGTATTATAATGGGAGTACAAGATTTTGGATTTTGATAATAATATAAATATTTAAGGGGATGGAACTCATTTTTTTGAAATCAGAATATAAATCTTCAAAACGTCATATAATATAAATATAAATATAATTAATGATGAAACTTGGAAATTATGTCAACCCAAGGAGCAAGTTTCTCTTGCCGTCATGGATGGTTACATGTAACTCAATTGTTGATTTTCAGTAGGCAAAGGTCATTTGCTGCAACAAACTCCAAAACAGTGATTTTTGAGAATATGGCAGTAATAAAATGACACAATCTGGTAATTTAATATCTTTTTAAGATGAGAGCGTGGATTAAGTGCTGAATTGATAACTGAGATCATATACAGGGAGGGATTGCAAACACCAGAAGAAACGTAGTTTGTTGACAATATAGCAACATTCAAGGATACAAACTATTCAACAAGAAAACGAGGAATGATATGAGCAATATAGAACAACTCGATCAATAACATATACTTTATTATAAAAAGATTTCTTGAATTGTTTTGGTTCCTCTAGTACAAAAGTATGAAATGGGAATATAAAAAAAAATTTTTTTTTAGGAAAAAACAAACAAAAACCGACTTCAAGATCAAACCTACAAGTATAAACTTGAACTAAAATGTAAAAAATAATATTTTGATAACTTCGATACAAAGAGAAACGACAATCAACGAAATTATAAATACTTATATACCTATTCACAATTTATGATTAGTTATTTTTGGAGTCAAGAAGGGCAGTTTAATCCTGTCTTTGGAACAAACTTTCGAATGGCACGAGACAGCGGTATGGCGGTGATGAAATTATGGGTGGATCTTTACAATTACCATTTTTTTTTTTTTTAATTCTGTTTGCTTCGGTTGGCACCGATTCCAAAAAAAACTGATCATAAATGGGTATATAAGTATCGATAATTTAGTTCATTATCGTTTAATTCTCCTTGTATCGAAGTAATCAAAATATAATTTTTTACTTTTTAGTTCAGGTTTGTACATGTAGGTTTAATCTTGAAGTCGGTTTTTGTTTTTTTTTTCCTAAAAAAAAAATTTATTATTTTTATTTTATAAGTATTTTTATTATTTCGCTTTTTAGTGTTAAGTGAGTGTATTTTTGTTTATGAAGCCAATTCTAGATAAGTCGATCTTCAAGGGACCCTGAAAGTACGACTTACCTACAGTTCGACTTATTGAACCAAGACTTATCGAGGTTATCATTCCATCATGAAGAAATCATGAAGTATATTTTTCTGTAATAGTTATATGTATGTTGTTTGTACACACATATAAAGTCATTAAAACAAAAAATTAAATATCCGGAACCTCTTAATCATACAACTTTCAACATCACTGAACGGCGCTTTTTTCTGGCGGTACCTAAGGGTAGAAATGATCTTCCACCAGTGTCGATCTTTTCTTTATTCTTGAGGGTGGTTGAAAGAAAACTGCGCGGAATTACGAATTCACTAGTAATAACCGCCCAACTTCTTTCTCCTTTCTCCGCTTCGCGAACCAGTTTTAACTTAACTGAAAGAATTTTCAATTTTCGCGGATTCATTGTAAAAACACTCGAGTGAATAAACAATAAGTGACTGATGTACCTATGAACTGAAAAGGTAAGCAATAACAGAAAACAGGAAAACAAACTACCCATGAAATTCTATGAATTTGATTTCGAGTTATAGAGGCGATGACTTTCAATAAATTGATTCGTAGAGGTGGAAGTCTTAGAAGTCTTCTATTTTCAGTTCGACATATTTACACAATTTTTCACGTTTTTTGCCTGAAATCGAATTATTTATTTAAGAATTCGCCTTATCAAAGTTCGACACATCGAGAGATAACTATATGTAAGTTATTTCTTTGAATTCAATTTTGAGTTATAGAGCTGATGACTTCCAATAGCTCGATTCATAGAGGTGGAAGTCCTAAAAGTCCTCTCTTTTGACTCCTGTTTTCAGTTCGTCTTATTTAAACAATTTTTCACGGGTTTTTTTTTTTTGCTGAAATCGACTTGTTGAGGTGAAATTTGCGTGTTATGTACTTGCGACCGTAGATTTTGTTCGATTTATTTAAGAATTCGGCTTATCGAAGTTCGACACATAGAGAGTTGACTGTATGCGTAAATTATTTTAGTTAATAATTTAGATTTAGTCACCATGGGGAAATGTGTTTATAGTAGAAGGTTATATAACAGTGATTTTTACTTAATTGTTTTTTTTTGTTTTTTTTTCTTAAAAAGCACTGAATTGATTTCAATACAATTTTTATGAAACCACCTATCAAGTATGACCTACCAATCAAAAAAAGAATCATAAAAATCGATTTATAATTAACGGATTAATCGAGTAACAAACATACAAAAATAAAAAAATACAGACGAATTAAGAACTTCCTCTTTTTTTGAAGTCGGTTAAAGAATGGGAATCGTGGGTTGGCATATGCTTCTTGAGATCCAATTATTGGAGAATAACGTTAAAGATAATATCATAAAGTTTGATCAAAACAAGTCACATCATGGTCAGTTGTGTAAATGATTCTATTTTATATCCGTGATGATAAAAAAAATGTTGTCGGTTGATTAATTGTAGTGGGAAAACAAATAAAATTTTCAAAAAATATGTGATTCTTGACTTGATGCCCTAATTGATTGTATTATTACTCTTGTCATAATTATGCCATCGATAAACAAATTTCGCTGCATACGATAATGGTACCTGTAAATTGCAAAATATTCAGAATAAATAAATGTTTACCTACAATATAAGATATTAAAAGGATAGGAATTCAATTGCAATAAATTTCATGTTGTTTTAATATATTTAATGCTTTACTATTTATAACTTGATATAGAATGAGGACTATGGCGATATCTGGATAACACTACTTAATTAAACTGTATTGTTTTAATTTTTAATTAAACTCAATGATTTTAACAATGATTTTGGTCAGTGCAATAAAATTAAGGCATATGTTTTTTGTACACTATCCATAAATATATTTATGGTTGTTTGTGATATAAATCATAAATTATAAATTTAAGAAATGTTTTATACTCTAGTAAGTTTTGTATTATATACTTATTTTTTTCATTACGAAATTATTAATAATAGCAATACTAGATTAAGCTTATTTGTATTAGTTAAAATAATGTGATGTACTCACTAGTGATTATAAAACGTATAAAATCTACATAGAAGTAATAGTGCAATGACACGAAACTTACACAACGACCTGGTACAACTGAGAATTCCAGGGTGGGAATAGTTAGAGCAGTTGAGAAAATAACCGGAGAGCGCCACCTACTGCTCTATTGGCAAGGATTACCTATCACACACCTAAGGCAAAAAAAAGTGAAAAGATGGCAAAAATTAGGCTTAATTTTAATAGAATAAAACCAAGTCTCTAACTTCCAAAGACGTCTGCTCACTGCAATGTTGCCAAACAAACTTTGTTTTTTTTTTTTCTCATGTTTTCAATTAAAACATAAAACATCGTAAAAAAATAAAACTAAATCCCGTTTTAAGGATGAAAAGATATTCTAAAATTTGAGCTAAATATCTGCTCTAATACTTATCCTATAAAGAAAAACCTGAGAAATTGAGTTTTAGTACATTTATATAGCTTCAATTGAGGAGGTTTATTAAAAGTGAAATTTAATAAAAATAAATTCAAACTTTTTATTCTGGGCATTGTTTTACTATTTTAATTGCTAGAAAAAAAAAAAAAAAAAAAAAAAAAAAAAAAAAAAAAAAAAAAAAAAAAAAAAAAAAAAAAAAAAAAAAAAAAAAAAAAAAAAAAAAAAAAAAAAAAAAAAAAAAAAATACTTCGTAGAAAAAAAACAATTTATTCAATAGTTGATGAGAAAAGTCAATTTATATATTTTACGTAAAACAAAAAATAATAGAAATAAATTATTATCAAAATGTTGAATTATTTGATGGATCAGGTGTGTTGAGGCCCATTAGCAATATTCATCGCAGACCATTGGCGGGACAAACAGCAAACTATATAGATATCATCTTCCTAAAAAAATTAAATAATAAATATGTAGCTACATAAATAAATAATATCATGTCCTAAAATTAGAACAAGGTACTATAAATAAATACGGTTGGTTAACTTTTATGGTTATACCAACTTTCACGATATCAAAATCCTCTTAACATCCCAACACATCTATTATCATGTTCAAAGGTTATCATGTTATCGGCAAAAACTTCAGTCACACGAGAAATTATTTTAACAGAAAATTAAAAGCGTTTTATTTTCATCATCTCTGAAAAGTAATGACGTGAATAGATACTTGTAATGAAATAATCCGAAAATTAGTTCCAAAACCCTACAACATATTTATTGAGGTATTCAAAAAATAGCAAACAAAACTTCAGAAAGAGACTTATTTTTAGGTGCCGCCTTAATGAAGTTTCTTAATTTTGTAGCCGTACTATTTATCATATAGATAAAGTCGGAAATAGTGCAATGGACAAAAATTCCAACCTTTGAGGTGATGTATATCGCGATTCATTAAAAATACAGAGCTGTAACTTGGCTCAAATTTTACCAAATGTCATTTTCCTTTAGTGAGGTAAGAGTTTTTTTTTTTTTAATGGTTTTTAATCGCTTTAGACTGGCGTGTATAGAGGCCATTTTATCTTGCAGTACCCTCTTCAAGGGTAATCCAATACTCTATTTTGGTCGTTGTCCTGGAAAATGCTATAAGTACTTTCCTCAGTTAACAACATATTGCTATACGTATATATAGCATATATATAGCATAACATATTCTTTTTTCCCCCTAATTATTTTTTTATTTTCTCTTCACAATACTTACATGCGCGCTATATTCTTATGAAATGCGATACAAGTAAAAATACGAACTCTAGGAGATCAAGAAGTCTAGGAAATATCCAGAGAAGTTCTCCAGCGAAGCTAAAACCGAAACGCTTCAATAGAGACACCTGTAACGCCAGTGAGCTCAAGTGTATAGAATCTCTTCCAGGTCTTTAACCCAAACAGTTACTGAAGAATCACCGTTGTTTACACCTGACCCATATGAAGTTATATATAATACAACAGAAACTGAAATAACCCCAAAAGAAATTAAACCCTCACACATCATTCTTAGAAATATGAAAAATGTTCAGCTACTATGCCAACAATTAAATCAAGTAGCAGGCTCCGTGAAACGTTTATGCCATAGTCGGACAAAAGATATAAAAATTAAGAGAGTTCCTCAGAAACCTACAAGAAAATAGTGAAGTATCTGCCTGACATCAAGGGAGATATTCGTATGTAACACTTACAACATGAGAGAGCATTGAGAGTGGAAATTTGGCATTTACACGCTTCAACACCAACTGATGTTATTCCTTGCCTCTATTCTTCGTAGACCTCGAGCGAACACCTGGGGTGGAAGAAATCTACAACGTGAACAGACTTTACTACACCAGTACAGTTACTGGAAAACCAAAACGAAAGCGGTGGATAGTTCAATGCCATAACTGCCAGGGATATGGCCACAAAAACCGGAATTGCAATTATTTACCACATGTGTAAAGTGTGGTTAATAGCATAAATCCGATGAATGCAGCAGATCCAGACAAACACCAGCATTTTGTACACTTAGCCACCAAGGACATCCCGCCAACCATCAGGGGTGTCAAACTTACAAAACTTTAAAACCTAGAATTCAGAAAATCTCCAGAGCCATCTAGTCCAACAAGACAGCCATCCGAAATAGTTGATGAGTTATTTTTTTCTCAAATGTCAGGAGCCTCAATCCACCGGACCTGTCGCAACCTGAACCTAGTTAACACGAACCCCAACTTCCACATCCTATCAACATTCATCCAAAGCTAAATAAATATAAACCAAACTTACTTCAGATTTCATAAATCCCTTCTCCTTCAAATTCCTCCGATCCCACCAATCTATTGTCGTCTTTCTTTTCAGAGTTGAAATCCAATATCACTACTCTCAAATCCGAACTCACAAAACTTCCAGTAAATCTTGTTGTACAAGAACCTATAAATCCTTAAATGCCATTAATTAAGTTTCTAACGATCCTCCTGTGGAACGCAAATGGTGTTTGAAATCATAATAACGAGCATTCAAATCCTGTTTTTAAAACCTCTCCCCCTAGACTGATTGCATGACGAGTAGACTGGGACGAATTTCGTTTTGACTGTTATGAAAACAGAAAACAGAGTAGACCTGAAAATTCCACTTAAAATAAAATAGGACCATATTAGTAACCCTGTCAAGTCTATTTAATTCTATACTCGGTGAGAGGAAAGTTTTATAAAAGTATTACTTTCTTGATCAATAAATTCATCTCTTTGCTGGAGATGTTAAAAAAAAAAAACGAAATCGCGAGATGGAAACTTATTAGTTGATATATCTAGAAATAACAATAAGAAGTCCAGAAAACTAATATAATGTAAAAACGTTGCTGAAAGTTTAATATTAAGGCGGTCCCACACTCAACATTAAATTACAGAAAGGGTGTAATTAAACGTTTTGACCTATAGTTCTTAGATAAAAATGAAGTTTTAGAAGAGGTAGGTAGAAAATAAATAAAAATAATTTTTAAAAAAAAAAAAAAAAAACGACTTCAAGATTAAACCTATATATACAAACTTGAACTAAAAAAAAAAAAAATAATATTTTAATTGCTTCGAAACAAAAAGCATTAAATGACAATCAACGAAATTATCGATACTTATATACCTATTCACAATTTATGATCAGTTATTTTTGGAGTCGGTGCCAGCCAAGAAGTGCAGTTTAATCCTGCTTTTGCAACAAACTTGTGAATGGCAGGAGACAGCGGTGAGGTGGTGTTGAAACAGCGGGAGCATCTTCACAATTGCCCAGCTTTTTGTTTGTTTTGGCTGGCACCGACTCCAAAAATAACTGATCATAAATTGTGAATAGGTATATAAGTATCGTTGATTGTCATTTAATGCTTTTTGTTTCGAAGCGATTAAAATATTATTTTTTATTTTTTAGTTCAAGTTTGTATATATAGGTTTAATCTTGAAGTCGGTTTTGTTTTTTTTCTAAAAATTATTTTTATTTTTTAATTTTTAGTGGTGAGTGTATTTTGTTTATACAGTCAATGCTCGATAAGTCGATCTTCAAGCTACCCTGAAAAATAGTTCGGCTTATTGAACCCAAAGTAAAACACAACGAGAGTTGACTCTATATGTAAATTATTATTGTTAATAATTTAAATCTAGTTACCATGGAGATTTTAGATAACCATAAAGAACTGGTTAAAAATATGTCTAAGGTGAATGGTTATATAGGCTGGGCGCACACTGGTCCAGCATTTCACCTGAAGCAAAATGTTTCGCAACGTTTTGCTTCTTTGCTCCTCCAGTGTGTGGGAGGTTTGAAACATTTTGTTTCAAGCAACAGAACACAATATTATTTGAATTGTTCTTCTACAGTAGTGGCGCAATTAACATGTGTGACGAGGAAGTCAAAGTAGCTATTGCTCTATGGCAGTTTTTGCAAATGCTGGAATCAAATCAAAGGAAACATTGGGTTCACCCGATCAATCAGAAGAGAGACATTAAGTCTTTGCCCGGACGCACACTGATCCAGCATTTCACCTAAAGCAAATGTTGCGAAACAAAATGTTTTGCTGGGTACGAGCGCTCCCTGTACATCATAGGGGTCCCACACACTGGAGGATCAAACGTTGCAACGCCTTGAAACATTTGAGCAGTTGTTCGACGCCTGGATCCAATACAGCACGATGCTTCATGTTTCAAAGAGCAAAACGTTCTGCGCATGCACCAACCCCCTTCGACTACCCACCACTACATCCTCAAAAAAACCCTCTGACTACCACCTTTCCTCAGATCTCAGAATTTAGGAATGGATTCTGCTTCACTTGCATTCACATCCTGTTCCGAAACCCTTTCCTCCTAGACTGATTACGGGACGAGTAGATTGGGACAAATTCCGTTACGATTTAGAAAACGAAATAAATTCCACTCAAAACATATAGATAATATCATATCATATAGACACTGCCATAGACAAACTTACCACATCAATATCCACCAGCATTAACGATAACACCTCACACAGACAAAAATTAAATTCTATTCAGACTAACTTGCCACACCATATTCGCGACTTAACAACAGAAAAATTTAGAGCAAGAGCGAAGTGGCACAGGACTAGATACCCTTCAGATAAAAATAATTACTGCAAATTAACAAACAAACTAAAGATAGAAATTAAAAAATAGAAAATTCAAAAATTACGTAACGATACAGAAAACCTTAATACCACTGACAAATCTTTATGGAATACTACCAAAAAACTACTGAACTACAGATACTGTAATCATCCTCTACTAACCGAAGCCAAAACCTGGTCAAAATCTGACGATGAAAAATCACTCATTTTTGGCCAGCACCTTTTCCAAACTTTTAACCCTCATCCTGATATCCTTAATCTTGCTCACCTAGAATATATTGAAGCAGAACTCAACATCCCACTCCAAATGTCTACTCCCCCTAAAGCATTCCATCCTTCAGAAATATTAAACATAATTCACAGATTACCTTCAAACAAAGCTCCTGGACACGACCTAATTACATCCCACATCCTAAAACTCCTTCCTCGTAAAGCCATCCTATTCCTAACATACATATATAATGCGGTACTCCGCACCACATATTTCCCTGACTCCTGGAAATTATCAATAGTTAAAATGATACCTAAACCCAAAAAGCCACCTGAGTTCCCATCCTCGTACCGTCCTATTACTCTCTTACCATTCATGGGTAAAATCCTAGAAAAACTCCTTTTAAAACGTTTTTATCCTATCCTAGAATCCCATCATGTAATCCCAGTTCACCAGTTTGTATACCGAACATCACATTCAACAATCCAACAATGTCATCGTGTGGTGGAAGTTGTTTCCTCTGCATTGGAGCGCAGAATGTACTGCACGGGAGCCTTTCTTGGTGTAGAACAAGCGTTTGACCGAGTCTGGCACCCGGGACTGCTGTATAAGCTCCGTCAATTTCTACCTTCTACATATTTCTTTATTATTAGATCCTACCTCAGTGACCGCACCTTCAAAGTTAACCATAAATTTTCCTATTCTCCCCTCTTTACCCAATCTGACGGAGTTCCTCAAGGCAGTATCCTAGGTCCCATCCTCTTCACGGTGTATACAGCTGACATCCCGACTCATCCTACCACTGTCCTCACCACTTACGCCGATGACACTTGTGTGTTATCAGTAAATAATAATCCTTTCATTGCATCCCAAGCACTACAATCTCATATTACTAACATTCAAGAATGGTGTCGAAATTGGAGAATAAAAATAAATCCAAACAAATCCCATAAAATAACTTTTATCCTTCGTCGTAAACCTACGACATCCTGCCCTACAGTATCCTTTAATGGTATTCCACTAATCCCTGTTGAACAGATCCGCTACCTAGGACTCCACTTGGACAAACGTCTTACTTGGAATCCACATACAAGACTAAAACGACAAGAAACTGCTCGTCGTTACAGACTACTTCAACATTTACTAGACAAACGTTCTAAGCTTCCAATAAATTACAAAAGACTCATTTACATGACTGTGATAAGACCTATTTGGACATACGGAGTTGAGTTTTGGGGCTCCACTAAACCATCCAATTCATCTCGTATCCAATCCTTACAATCCAAAATCCTTCGAAAAATCCTCAATGCTCCTTATTTTGTGACCAATAAACTTATCCATAAAGATCTTAATGTTCCATATGTTGCTGATTTAGCCCAAATCAGAAACGTATCCTTCCATAGTAAGCTCCATAACCACTCAAATCCACTAGTCTCCCAACTTGCTTCCCACTCCATTCCCGATAATCCTCCGAGGCGTCTGAAAAGAAGATGGCCTAGAGACCTTTTAGTGTAGATATTATTGAAGTGCTACTAGTGAGTAGTTCTTCACAAGTTATTTACATGCCAATGTATTCACTATCAACACATTTACTTAATGTATATTGCTTTGTACAGTTGTAAATATCAATAAATGAGAAAAAAAAAGAAAAAAAAAGGAATGGATTGATAATAAATATATTTCAATTGAAAGTTGATTTCTGAATAAAAAAATCTTGAATAATATTTAAAAAAAGACGCTAATTGAATAAGAATCTCTCGTATTTATTGAAACATTTACTACTTGGCACTTTGTCTTTTAAATAATTCGATTAACATTTTTTTGTTTACAGGCAGATAGTTTGAAGTTTTTTTTAGTTTTACACAATAAAAATAAAACGAAATTTCAATCGACATTTGATAAAATTTATTTATTTATTTGATTGCCTCTACCCTTCAAAGTCATTGGCAGTTCATCTTCGATTTGTTATCCCCTATATCCGTCCATAAAACCTGATAGCCCTTAAAAAATCAAACAATGACTTCACCGTTTTTTCGTTATCTTGTAAGATTTCTTTCAGTGTATTTGAAATTTTTAATCTCTCCCCTCAATTTTAAATTAAATTGATAAAATTGAATGATAACTGAATGGAAAAATTTCATATATTTATTGAAAAAGTTTCTTCCTTTCAAAAAATGTTTTTCCAATAACTTTTTGTTATTGGTTCGATGGTTGGAAAAAAGTTAATATTGAGCAATAAACTTTTTTTCTTGTTTCATTTCTCTTAATAAAAATATTACTGCCCCTCAATGATAAATATCAGGAAATGGTAGTTAAAGGCTTAATATTTTTGTCGTTAGATTTAAACTACTGATAATTTAAAAAATCTTATTCTATGACATGTGTAGATAAATGTCGTTTACCTAGAGGATTACATGTCTCGATTTCTACTTAATAACAGATAAAATTGTTTCGAATCTCATGCTGGGTTGCTAGGATTCAAAATGTAAATATTACTATTTTTTATTGATTGTAAATTTATATTAAAAACATGATGCAGGGAGTTTTAACCCGCTTGGTAATAATAAGCTGACTTTCGTTTTGGTCAACATGATCGCAATGTTTTTTTAACGTGGTTAATCAAGTTAAACACAGTCAAATACGATTTATTACTTTAGAGATACTATCTGGTAAACATAATGGGAAAGAAAAAATTGCCACAAGTTGCCCCTTTTTGAAATAATGGTATTTTACTGATTATTATTTATTTTTTTTTGGTTATTTTTGTGATTCGATTATAAATATTTTAAGACTCGCAAAAAAGTCTTAAGACACACGATTTGTGATGTGGAGACCTCAGACGTAGTAAACCTTACCCAAATCCAACATGAAAAGATTTGTATATCCCTTCTCATCGAACTGCTTCCTTTGAAAAATCCTCTATTAATCGTGCAGCTTTATTTTGGAATTCCATACCCATTTCGATCCGCAATGCTCCTTCTCTCACTTCCTTTAAACATAATTTATTCATCTACCTCCTCAATTATCAATCTTCCGAAATTATGTAATAATATATTAGTGTTAGAATATTTATTTTTATTTTATTTTATTTTTATTTTATTTTAATTTTGTTATTTACTTATTTTGTTTTTCTTATGTAAAGCCAAAGACTTGTTTTTAAATCAAAATTTTCACGTTATATATTTATATGTATAAAATTTACATTCTATATAAGTTGCTGCCTGATATGTACGCAGCCAGACAATAATACCTTTTTATTGTTCATTTGTATTTTTCTTAGGGGACAAGGTGTCCCAGAATAAAGATTATTTTTCATTCATTCATTAAAAAAAAAAGTTGTGTACAATGATGGATCGGAAAATTTATAACTCTCTAGCGGATAACAAATCAACTCAAAGGTGCTATTTAGATTTAAATGACCTGAAAAAATTATATGCAGCTCCAGTAGATGTTTCACGATTCAATTTCGGATTGTCTGTACTTCATTGATGGATACAATTTTTTGAGTGCGCTCTTCAAATTAGTTATAAATTACTCATCAAAAATGGCAAACTCGAGGAGAGGAGGACAAGCTTGTTATAGCTAAAGTAAAAAAAGAAATTCAAGATCATCATTATCATAAACTTGGAATTATTGTTGACAAAAAGAAGCCAGGATTTGGAAGCTCAACGATGGCAATCCAGCCAGGACCTTTTTCTGTGAAAAACAAACATAAGCATAGATAACTGTAGTTGACGCTGGGATTCTAAATTCCACACTATACTTATCAATGACTCTTATGGGCACAAAATCATGGTACATTTTCTAAATTCACGAAGAAAACAGCAGAGCTGTTTGAAGACAATTAAGTCTTTGATTGCAGCTCCGCCTACAATTAGTTCCATACAATTGATTTATATTTTATATTTCGTTTTCGTTCATTATTATATGTGTTAAATATTACAAAAAAAAATTGTTCTTAAATTTTTAGTGTAAACATAATAATAAAAACATTATTTTTATTATTATTTTTTATTATAAATAATTTTATAATAAAAAATGTTAGTTTCAATTTTGTTACTCTATCAACATACTTCTCTCTCACTCTCTCTCTCTCTCTCTCTCTCTCTCTCTATTTCTCTCTCTCTTTTCTCTCTTTGATAAGGAAGTTCCAATCATATTTTATGTTGAATCCGAATCGCAGCGGAACACGCGTGTCATACAAAAAAAAAAAATCAAAAAAAAATCTCTATTATTATTGTTTATACTTAAAAGATTGGACCCAACCCGAACCACAAATTTACGTATCAACTGCTTTTGACTAGTTTTCCACTCATTCAGTAACAAAAAAATACTGCGAGAGGTTTTGACCGCAAATATTGGTCATGGTGCTTCGAACAACTGCTCAAATGTTTTAAGGTGTTGCGAAACGCCTCGCAACATTTGCTTGATCAGTGTGTGGGACCTCTATAAAATACAAAGAGCGCTCGTACCCAGCGAAACGTTTTGTTTCGCAACACTTGCTTCAGGTGAAATGCTGGATCAGTGTGCGTCCGGGCATAACAGTGATTTTTTATAACTGTTTTTTTGATTTTTCTTAAAAAGTGGTGATTTATAATTTCTTGATATAATATGGGTAGGCCCAATAAACGCGCTGCTCAAATGAGACAGCACCGTTTGGAAGAAAGTATGGACGAAAAGGAAGATCGTTTGAAAGAAAAATAGACTTTCTCGGAAGAGGACGTACACGAACTTGTCAAGGCTCAATGAAAGTCTAGAAAGTCATGCTCAACGGCTCAGTTTGATTCACGAACGTTTATCAAATGAAATCAATGAAAAACGTTCTCACCGACTCGGCTTTATTCACAAACGTTTATCAAATGAAACCAATGAAAAACGTTCTCATCGACTCGGCTTGATTCACGAACGTTTATCAAATGAAACCAAAGAAAAACGTTCTCATCGACTTAGATTGATATTGATGGGCATAACAGTGATTTTTTATAACTGCTTTTTTGATTTTTCTTAAAAAGTGGTGATTTATAATTTCTTGATATAATATGGGTAGGCCCAATAAACGCGCTGCTCAAATGAGACAGCACCGTTTGGAAGAAAGTATGGACGAAAAGGAAGATCGTTTGAAAGAAAAATAGACTTTCTCGGAAGAGGACGTACACGAACTTGTCAAGGCTCAATGAAAGTCTAGAAAGTCATGCTCAACGGCTCAGTTTGATTCACGAACGTTTATCAAATGAAATCAATGAAAAACGTTCTCACCGACTCGGCTTTATTCACAAACGTTTATCAAATGAAACCAATGAAAAACGTTCTCATCGACTCGGCTTGATTCACGAACGTTTATCAAATGAAACCAAAGAAAAACGTTCTCATCGACTTAGATTGATATTGATGGGCATAACAGTGATTTTTTATAACTGTTTTTTTTTGATTTTTCTTAAAAAGTGGTGATTTATAATTTCTTGATATAATATGGGTAGGCCCAATAAACGCGCTGCTCAAATGAGACAGCACCGTTTGGAAGAAAGTATGGACGAAAAGGAAGATCGTTTGAAAGAAAAATAGGGAAAAAAATGCGATAAATATTTCAAATGAAAGTAAAGAACAGCGGGCCTATAGACTTTCTCGGGAGAGGACGTACACGAACTTGTCAAGGCTCAATGAAAGTCTAGAAAGTCATGCTCAACGGCTCAGTTTGATTCACGAACGTTTATCAAATGAAATCAATGAAAAACGTTCTCACCGACTCGGCTTTATTCACAAACGTTTATCAAATGAAACCAATGAAAAACGTTCTCATCGACTCGGCTTGATTCACGAACGTTTATCAAATGAAACCAAAGAAAAACGTTCTCATCGACTTAGATTGATATACGAACGTTTATCAAATGAAACCCAAGAGCAGCGTTCTCATCGACTCGGCTTGATTCATGAACGTTTATCAAATGAGACCCAAGAGCAACGATCTCATCAATTTGGATTGATACACAAACGTTTATCAAATGAAACCCAAAAGCTGCGTTCTCATCGACTTGGATTGATACACGAACGTTTCTCAAATGAAACCCAAGAGCAGCGTTCTCACCGACTCGGCTCGATTCATGAACGTTTATCAAATGAGACCCAAGAGCAACCATCTCATCGATTTGGATTGATACACGAACGTTTATCAAATGAAACCCAAGAGCAGCGTTCTCATCGACTTGGATTGATACACGAACGTTTCTCAAATGAAACCCAAGAGCAGCGTTCTCACCCACTCGGCTCGATTCATGAACGTTTATCAAATGAGACCCAAGAGCAACGATCTCATCGACTCGGCTTGATTCACGAACGTTTATGAAATGAATCTACCCAATCCAGGTTGACTCGAATAGATGCTATGCGACAAGCTAGTCGCAACCGCAGGAACGTATCTTCTGTAAATTATTTTGAACAGGCTATTAACATTTTTGCAGACTTACAATGTGCTGTTTTTAATAAAGCATTATATCCACCACAACGTTGTAATTTACAAACCGCAAAGTACAGTGCAATATTACCCGGAGAATTGGTTTCTATGGGTAATATCATAGCTTGCTCTCGTTGTAAAAATAATATTCGGAAACGAAAAATTCCGCCGGCTGCTTTTTGGAACAAAATAACAGTCGCTACTATACCTGAAGAGCTAGCTAATTTGACGAAACTTGAAGAACGGTTGTTATACCGTGTTATACCGTTTCTTAAAATAATGAAGCTACAAAACCGTTTCTATCAAGACTGGTGCTGAACAACTGCTACTAGCACCAAACCAAGTAGGACTAGTTCTAATTGTGGAAAGCCTTGAGAACTTACAAAGTTCTCAAGAGTTTGTTATAGATATGAACCGATTGTATAAAGCATTAAGCTGGTTAATGTCAAATAATATACTTTATAAAGATATAAGACCCTATAATATAATATAACCCTATGATATAATCTCGTGGCAAACAATGCACTGCTGTAGCAGCTGTAGCTTGTGCAGCGTTTTGTATAGACGACCCAAGTCAATCGTCAAGCAGTGACATTGATTATATAGTAATACTCGGAGATAGGTTGTACCACGAGTCCATTGCTTCTAGAGGGGACCCCGAAAATGGAGAAGTTAACCCTGAATATCTTGCCGCGAGTGATCTTGCGCAGGAAATATTATATAACAGAAAGAAAATTAATATTTCAGTCGCAGAAGGGAATTATGATGGACATTTAGGTACCGATCGAAGTACCGACGGCTTCCCTAACCTAAAAAATGCTCTCACATTATTTTTCAAGGAAAACTGTTGCGGGCAACTTACTTCGAATTTCATGACGGTAGCTATACACTGTAAAGCTGAAGCGGGTGCTTACAAATATTGGTTATTTGATTCACACGCACGTGGTCCTAAGGGATCTATAGCACTTAAACGTGGAACAGTTTGCTGCATGAAATTTAAAAATATTGATAAATTGCATGACATACTGCAACGAAATTTGTTTATGCCGACGAAGAAAGAACCTGTACAAGATTCCTTTCTTAACGTGTATTCTCTAACCCCTTTGGCCATAATACCGGGGAACCAGGTAGAAGCACACAGTAAAACGTTGGAGAATCTGAATCAAGAGCAGTCATCAATTCCAATACAAGAAAACAGCAACGCTTCCCAACAAACATCACTACCAGCATCACCCTCAGAACAAGATATATCGCTTTCACAAAAACAGACAATTACCTCTATAATTGAAACAACTAGTATGCTCCGTAGCATAGACGAAGCGATCCCTTATTTAGAAAGCGTAGTTTCTTTGAAATCGAACAATAATGAGATGAGATTAGCTGAAATCACAAGAAAAATAGCGCCACCATTAAATGTGGATCGAGAGCGACGAACGGTAGAGCTAGCTTGGTATACTCTTTTTCCTGATAGCAAAAATGGCTTTGGAGAGGAAAGAGATATTCCCATAACTCCTTTGGACTATTTTCAAAGTCGAATAATGAGCTTCGATAAGCGTTTCAGTCGAAACGACTATTTGTTTTTTGCTCTATCCATCGTTGATAATTATCGAGCTAAATCTAGTGTTTCTGTATCATGCCGGATGCGTCAGAACCAGGGCGAGCAGACACCTCAAGGACTTATAGATAACATGCATCTTACTGTGAGGAATATCAGGGGATCAGCATCTTATTGGCAGAAATGTTGCTCTGAACTTACTGCAATGGTCCGAACTTTGGGGCCTCCTACGTGGTTCATGACGTTCTCTTGCAACGACCTTAATTGGCTAAACATGGCAGAAAGCCTTACTTATCGCAGATGGTCGTGATATAAATGAAGCAGAGAGTCTCTCTTTTCCCGACCTTTTGCAGTTGGTACAAAAATATCCCGTGGTTGTCTCTCGACAATTTACGGTTCGTGTAAACGCCCTAATGCGATTCCTTAAACACGATCCACACTGCTTAGGGGGTTCAGTTGTGGAGTCTTATAGAATAGAATTTTAAAATCGCGGAAGTCCACACCTTCATATGTAGGTGTAGTGTGAGAATATCCCATATTTATCAACTAAAGAAGGTATCGAAGTAATTGAAAGGGTTGTTTCATGCTCCTTAAAGCCCGATGATTCTGTATTACAGAAACTAATAGAAGACGTGCAAATACACAAACACACAGCCACGTGCTACAAAAACCGTAACGATAGTTATTGTCGTTTCCTGAGGCACGAACATGAAACTACTATTTGCTTAGGTCCTGAAGAGGTATTATCAAACATTAGACGATTTTGTTGTTTGAAACGATCTGCAGATGAAAGTATGGTGAACAATTGTAATTCTACTCTATTGAATTTATGGAAAGGAAACATAGATGTGCAGCCGTGCGGTAACTTATCAGCAGTTGAGTACTATGTCGCTAAATACGCAAGTAAATGTGAACCCCATGATACTGGAGAAATTGTACGAGAAGCCGTTGCAAAGGCCAAGAGGCAAGGTGGTCCTGTCCTATCTCACCGCCCTGTTAGTGCTCCGGAATGCGCATATAGGTTGTGTCATTTACCCTTAAAAATGTCATTTCGAAAAACAGTTTTCATAAACAGCTGTAAGCCAAATGAACGGTTCAGATTTCTACGTTTCGACAGTAATGATACATCCATTTATTATACTATTTTTGACCGGTATGTATTACGTCCAGAGGAACTAGAAGACTTAAGTCTAGCTGAATTCGCTGTGCGCTTTGAAACGGTATTTAACGCAACATGGAACGAAGACGATGGTGATGAAGAATTAAGGGGTGAAGATGTTACGCCGGCAAGATTTATAAGACTAAAAGACAACACACGAATGCGAATAAGTAGTAAGTCTGAAGTATTGCGTACAAGATATTTTACACTGAACAACGAGAAAGAAGCATATTTCTATAGCTTGTTAGTATGTCATGTACCATTTCGTAATGAATGCGAACTTTTACTCAAATAAGAAAATGCTGAGGGATGTTTCATTAGGCGGCAAAGAGAACTCCGACCATTACATGGCAACGTAAGCGCAGAAGAGTTTGCTCACGCAGAACAAATGATACAACAGGCTCTTGCCCAAGCAATCGCGCTCAACTCTGCCCGCCAAACTGTTGATACTCATTTAATCTGTGGTGGTGAACAACGATGACTATTATTGTGAAGATGTAGGCGAAAAAGGTCTGCAATGTCAGATGAAGTCTTTTTGGCTAATATTCGAGCTCTAAATGTCCAACAGAGAGATCGTTTTAAAAAAGTTTCTGTGGCTGTAGAAAGTGATTTGTAGGGACAAGATAACCAATTATTGTTATTCATTAAACATGAAGGCTAAATTTGTTGAAGTGGGATGTTTAACAGGAGTAGCGGCACGTCAAATATTTGGCAAAACATTGCACTCAATATTATCACTACCGATTGAAAAAGGAAATACTATGACGTACAAAAAAATAACTGGACAGAAGCCAGAAAATGAAAGACGTAAATGGCGTCATATCAATTGGTTAATCATAGATGAAATTTCTATGGTATCATATGAAAATTTACGAATTATACACCTGCGTCACCATGAATAAAAAATAACAATAAACTATTCGGTGGAGTGCATGTGTTGCTTCTTGGTGATGTACTTCAGCTCCCACCGGTAAAAGGGCATTGGTGTTTTATTCAACCGCCAAAGTTTTCTGCCGAAATTAACTTATGGCAGCAGTTCTCATTTTGTGAACTTACAATAAACATGCGACAACGAAATGACGTTGGGTTCACTGACCTCTTGAATAGTTTGCGGGTTGGTGAATTAACGACAGCTCAGTTAGAGCTACTTTGTGAGCGGCGACACGTGCCTTTGTCAGGAGATTTTGCTCATGGAGTTGCTGTCCGTATATTCCATACTGTAAGATAAGTCGACGCATAAAATGAAAAAATGACCGCTGAAAATGCTAAAGCGCATCGCTTGTAATCAATAAATGATGTAGGTGAGTTTCGTGAGGCTGCAACATATGGTAAAAAGCCCCCAGACATTGTTATTCCTAAAGACATTAATAACTGCGGTGGTTTCTTATCAACTATAAAGCTGGGAATCGGATCGCGAGTCATGTATAGGCGTAATATTTTCGTATCCGATGGGCTCGTCATGGTGCTATGGGCATTGTTAAGAAAATTAACTAGCCTGCTCTCCAAAGAGATCAATTGGAGGAAGGCGAGTTGCCTGAATCTGTACTCATAAAATTTGATGACGCAACTGTTGGTCTTAGAAAAAAAGATATTGACAGCTGTGTAGTAATTCCACCTGCACAACATTCCAAGCGCGAAGAGGATACGGAGATGTCGAACGCAGAATTTTACCACTCATCTTGAGCTGGGCCGTAACTGTCCACAAACTCCAAGGTATAACGCTTGATAAAGCTATGGTCGATTTAGGTAAGAAGAATTTTGCGAAAGGACAAATGTATGTAGCCCTCAGTCGCGTTAAAACCTTAGAAGTTTTAGTTAAAACCAATAAGCTTTTAAATCGACCACACGATGAAAAAGCTTTAACAGAAATGATACGGTTGTGTAATCTTTCCAAACACTTCATATAAATGTTATCTTTTTCATACAAACATTATATAATTATTATTGATTATATATTATAAACAATAACTAAACCAGTAGCAATGTATGGCAGTGAAACGTGGACTCTAACCAAAGAAAATAGAGGAGCTCTACTGGTTTGGGAGAGAAGAGTCCTTAGAAAGATCTTTGGAGCCGTTAAAGAAGAACACAGATGGAGAATCAGAAGCAATGCCGAATTAACTGAATTTTACGGATAGCCTGATATCCTCTGTGTTATTAAGAAGAGCAGGCTTAGATGGTTAGGGCATGATGAAAGGATGGAGCCCTGTAGGCTGCCTAAAATGATGCTAAATGGTGTACCAGGAGGAAAAAGGAAAAGGGGCAGACCCAGGCGCCGGTGGATTGAGGACTTGAAGGAGGATATAAGAAAGATGGGAATTGGAAACTGGAGGAGTCTCGCTGGAGACCGCGAGGCATGGGGAAGAACGGTGGCAGAGGCCCAGGTGGCAGAGGCCCAGGTACCCTGCAACAGTAGCTCCCCGACAGTCGATGAGGCAGGACCTACGCTGTGAAGCTCCTGGGGATTATCCCCACCTCTCTCTGAGATTCCAGCAGTCAGTTGATGATCAAACACAGCCGAGGTAAGACGTGTTTTTACATCGCTCTGTGGAAAAGTGCGTCCATGTTCAAGTGCGTGATAGGTTGAGGCCCGACGGACACAAGTACGAATCAGGACTCCCTTTCCGTACTGTTTTTTGGGAAATTTTCCAAAAATAAAATAAAAACAGTGTTGTTATTGTTAAAAAATTGTTATTGTTATAGACTAATTGTTATTCTATGTGGACAGGTGTGTTATAATATATTGTTTTACTATATAAGAGTTCCAAAAAGACAATTGTTTAGTTAAAAATTGCATAGGAAAAAAAAGGGTTTTTGAAAACCTGATTTTACGTAAATTATTACGTCAATTTGGACTGAGTACATCCAATTCCACAAAATGGACATGGGAAGCCAGAATAAATTGGAACAGGTTCAGGAGTCCCCAAAACCACAGAGGGTGGTGGAAAAAGTGCAACACAAGATGGCGTCGCCTCAGAGGAGGACAAGATGGTGGCGATCTGTGATACCAAGAAAAGGAGACTCTCAGCGGTCTCAAATGTTTCATCGGAGACTTCCCCATCAGGGAAGTCTCCAGAGAAGAAAAAAACTGCAGGACAGGCTGAATCGTCCGCGGAAGAAGACGAGGACCTTCTCCCGGAAGAAATCCTAAGAAGAGTCCCGCAGGCTGATTATTACGTTCCAGGCGAGGCTCAGGAGGGCTCAACTGGAAAAAGAAGTGGAGGAGGTCCTGTGTAGATGTATTATAGAGACCGCGGACTTATTAACAAGGGGGTTATACAAAATAACAATCTTAAAGTAAGGAACGAGGTCCTACAAGATGTGATGGCGAAATGGCGTTTAGAGGAGAAGGCGGGGTAGCCCAGATCCATGACGAGGACAGTCCTCCAAGATGAAGAATTTGTCGGAGGACTGCAGAAGAAGGTGGCCAGAAGGGTCATCGACACCGCCTTGGCCATAACAGAGGAGAAAATGGAGGAGGAGAAGGAGAAGTATGAGGCCGAGAAGGAAAAGACCATTCAAGATTTAAAAAAGAAAGGACTCAAGGTCACCATACAGGAACCCAAGCCGAGGCCTTGAAGAAGTAAATATGGAGAACTAACTCCTGCCCCATGTCCCTTGAAGAAAGAAGGGCATAAAATTGCAAGGGGGAAAGACCCAAAGGACAAGGGGTTGCCTGCAACGGAGGAAGACGACGAAGAAGAAGAACAGTACACCCTTGTCCAACCATACTCAACAGTAATAAATCGGCACCATAACCAGGAATAGTCCTCCATTTTCTCCTCTGTTATGGCCAAGGCGGTGTCGATGACCCTTCTGGCCACCTTCTTCTGCAGTCCTCCGACAAATTCTTCATCTTGGAGGACTGTCCTCGTCATGGATCTGGGCTACCCCGCCTTCTCCTCTAAACGCCATTTCGCCATCACATCTTGTAGGACCTCGTTCCTTACTTTAAGATTGTTATTTTGTATAACCCCCCTTGTTAATAAGTCCGCGGTCTCTATAATACATCTACACAGGACCTCCTCCACTTCTTTTTCCAGTTGAGCCCTCCTGAGCCTCGCCTGGAACGTAATAATCAGCCTGCGGGACTCTTCTTAGGATTTCTTCCGGGAGAAGGTCCTCGTCTTCTTCCGCGGACGATTCAGCCTGTCCTGCAGTTTTTTTTCTTCTCTGGAGACTTCCCTGATGGGGAAGTCTCCGATGAAACATTTGAGACCGCTGAGAGTCTCCTTTTCTTGGTATCACAGATCGCCACCATCTTGTCCTCCTCTGAGGCGACGCCATCTTGTGTTGCACTTTTTCCACCACCCTCTGTGGTTTTGGGGACTCCTGAACCTGTTCCAATTTATTCTGGCTTCCCATGTCCATTTTTGTGGAATTGGATGTACTCAGTCCAAATTGACGTAATAATTTACGTAAAATCAGGTTTTCAAAAACCCTTTTTTTTCCTATGCAATTTTTAACTAAACAATTGTCTTTTTGGAACTCTTATATAGTAAACAATATATTATAACACACCTGTCCACATAGAATAACAATTAGTCTATAACAATAACAATTTTTTAACATATAACAACACTGTTTTTTTATTTTATTTTTGGAAAATTTCCCAAAAAACAGTACGGAAAGGGAGTCCTGATTCGTACTTGTGTCCGTCGGGCCTCAACCTATCACGCACTTGAACATGGACGCACTTTTCCACAGAGCGATGTAAAAACACGTCTTACCTCGGCTGTGTTTGAGCAGCAACTGACTGCTGGAATCTCGAGGTGGGGATAATCCCCAGGAGCTTCACAGCGTAGGTCCTGCCTCATCGACTGTCGGGGAGCTACTGTTGCAGGACCTGGGCCTCTGCCACCGTTCTTCCCCATGCCTCGCGGTCTCCAGCGAGACTCCTCCAGTTTCCAATTCCCATCTTTCTTATATCCTCCTTCAAGTCCTCAATTCACCGGCGCCTGGGTCTGCCCCTTTTCCTTTTTCCTCCTGGTACACCATTTAGCATCATTTTAGGCAGCCTACAGGGCTCCATCCTAATAACGCCTTAAATATAATAAAATACCAGAACATTTAATTAATTTTATATCATTGCAAACTCATCTCAATTAAATATCCCTAAATGATTTAATTGCTTAACTTCAGTGATCAAATCATTTTAAATCAAACATATAAATCTTGACTCAATTTCGAAATGTTTTCCCCAAAAAGTTTTAAAATATTTTATTATTCCTAAATAAGTTAACAAATAAAAAAAAATCCAAAACAAATTGTAATTAAAAAGAAAAACGAATTTTGTTACCTGTTTTCTTTTAGTAGGAAGTAGGATTTGGTTATTATTGATTTTTATTATTATATTATTGTCCCAGTGACTTCTTTTGTTTATGGAAAATAATTTTTTGAAAAATTTGGACCTATCGGTTAGATGCAAATGGGTCAATTGTTTATTGTAACAAAATATATAGTTAATATTGTTCATTAAATAACACATTTATGGGACATAAAGGGAAATAATAATTAATAGATGACAGAAAACCAATATGTTTATTATTATTATTAGGCACGATCTGGAACTAAGACAGATCACGTGAAGCTTTTATGGTTCCTCTCTCCTTACGAAGCGCCCAAACGATCTTCATTTTCTCTCCATGTTCTCTCCTCCTATCTACCGACAAAGTTCTTCCAGCCTTCCTGATTCCGTTTCCCGGCTTTACTTCCCACGCATTCACCTTTCTTCCGCGTTTTTCTGTCTAGAGCTTCTTCTGGGTTTGTTTTTGCATTTTCTAGGTCTTTCTTCACTTGTGTGCTCCATGCCATTGTTTTAAGGTTCATTGTTGCATTCAGGAACTGATGGGTCAGTCTGTGTTCGGGTAGCCTGCGTATGTGTCCGCAGAATTTCAGTCTGCTTTACTTGATGTCCGCTTCGATGTTTGAAAGTTTCTCTATGGTTTTGTTATGTTGGAGTCTGTAGCCATCTTCAGTCTTTAATGAACCCATAATTTTTCTAATTACTTTTCAAAATGTTTATTTATATTAGTTATAACAAATTAAAAGATATAAAACTAAATAATTCTGGTCTTCTAAAATTTTGATCAGTACATCATGAAGATAATCCTTCTTCTTCTAGTTTAATAGGAGCATATAGCGGCCCCTGGCTTTTTCAACCTCTGCCTTTCATTTCTCTCTGTCCATTGCATGCAACCCATTCATTCTCATTCTCCATGTCTTGGAGTACACTGTCTTTCCAGTGGCCCTTGGGTCTCCCCCTACTTCTCTTTCCACCTGGATAGACTTTCATAGATTTTCCTTGGTATTCTATTGCCCTCCATTCTCCTTAGGTGTCTAAACCATTTTAATCTCAGGATTCTGATAATCACCGAGATATTAAGGTCTTTGTATTTTCTGTACAGGTCCTTACTTTTCCTTCTCTACCATATTCCCACCAGGTCCCAGAATATTCCTAAGGATTCTTCTTTCAAACCGGTCAAACCTTTTTGTTCATGGTCCAGGTTTCACTGGTATAGGTTTCCACAGGCTTAATCAGTGTTTTATATATCCTGAACTTCGTGGCATTACTGGTCAGACGACTCCTCAGAATCTTAGATAAGCCGAAGTATGCTCTATTTCCCATCATAATCCTTTTCTTTACTTCTTCCTCCTCATCCAGTCGATCATCTATTGTGGATCCAAGGTACTGGAAGCATTTCACCACTTCGAGCCAGTGGTTTCTTATTATATAATATTTTGGGAGTTGGGCTTGTTTCTTCTTTCTGAGGACCATTATCTTGGTCTTCTTATCATTTATTTTTAGCCCTATTTGGCTTGCTTCATTCTCAAGCTTTACGACAGCTTCTTTTATTGATCTTAGTGACCTTCCCAAAATAGCCACATCATCCGCATAAGCAAGAAGATGTGTGGTTTTATTAAATATTGTTTCACCTATATCCAACTCAGCTCTGTTTAGGGTTACATGGAGGATTTTTGGTATGACAGTGTCATATGCTGCCTTAAAATCGATGAATGCTATCCAGCTTGTATGATTGAATTCCTTCATTTTCTCGCATGTCAATCTGAGCGAGAAGATGTGGTCTATTGTGGATCTATTACACCGAAAGCCTCCCTGATATTTGCCAATTTCCCTCTATACATACGGCAGTATTCTGTTTTGCAGCGCAATTGAGAAGACCTTATAGGCCATGTTAAGCAAGGATATGCCTAAGATGGATGGGTCTCCTTTTTCTTTGAAAGTTGGCAGGATAAGGCCCTCAATCCAATCGTTCAGAACCTTCTCCTCTTCCCAGGTTTGCATAAACAGTTCATGAAGCTCCTTAGTTAGCTCATTTCCTGCCACTTTCAAGAGTTCTGATGGTATTTAATCTGGGTGATTTATTATTTTTCAGTTTTTCCAAAATCATTTTTACCTCATCTCTGTCTGATGGGATTTCTTCCTCTTCATCTGCGTGGCCAGGAAGGTTTGAAAATTCTTTTGTGGAGTCAATATCATTAGCATGCAATAGTGTTTGAAAATGTTCCTGCCATCTAGTCTTTGCATCCTTCTTGAACATTAGCATTCTTCCTTCCTGACTCCTTATCATAGATCCCTGGCTCACATTACATTTTCTGAAAGTATTAATTTTCTTGTAAAATTATCCTGGCTTCATTGTTCCCTCTTGCATTTTCTATAACCTCAATTTCTCTATTTATGGCCTCTTCTTCCTTCTTACCATATTTTTTGCAGTGGCTCTAGCATCTTTGTAGTCTTTCCAACTCTGCCTTGTGTTTCTTTCCAGCCATCTCATTCTTTTACAGTTTCTCAGATTTATTGCATTTTTACAATCAACATCAAACCAATCATTTCGCTTATGTTTTGGTTTTTCTCCACAGATGTGCTTTGTGGTCTTGATCAGGATCTTTTTGATATCTGACCAACTGTTCTCTATAGTTTTGCTTTTATCTATCTCCACAGGAATTTCCTTAAGGCACTCAATGATTCTCTCCATGAAAAGCTTTCTTCCCTCTTCTACTTTCAGGCACGCTAGATTCCATATTGAGTTCTGATTGTTTTTTGCTTTTAATTAGCTTTTTCAGCTTCATTACCACTAGGTAGTGATCTGTATCAATGTCCGGATGATCTGACATCACCTACACTACTGCAGTGCCTGTTCGTGATGAGGATGTGGTCAATTTGATTCGTTGTATGACCATCTGGAGATTTCCAAGTATGCTTGTGTATGTTCTTATGGGGAAACACAGTGCTCATTACTTTTAATGATTTGGAAGCAGTGAAATTCACTAGCCATCCACCATTGTCATTGGTTAGATCATGGGGACTATGCTTCCCGATGGTGAGCCAGAGTTCTTCTTCTTTACCAATTTGTGCGTTGAAGTCTCCTAAGATGATCTTAATATTATATGAAGGACATCTATCATACGACCTTTCCAACTGCTCGTAGAAAGCCTCTTTTTCTTGCTCTTCTTTATCCATTGTTTGAGCATGCACACATATCAAGCTGATGTTGCTAAATTCACCTTTCATTCTTAGTATACAGAGCCTTTCACTTACAGATTGGAAGTCTATAATTGCATTCTTTATTTTATTGGAAACTAGGAAGGCTGTTCCAAATTTGTGTCTGTCCTTGCATCCACTATATAGCAGAGTGAAGCCATTCCTCATTAGTGTTCCCTGATCAGTCCACCTTACTTCCTGTAGCGCTGTTATATCAAGCTTGCACTTCAGGGCATCATCACTAAGTTCCTTGAAAGCACCTGCCCTATACAAAGTCTTAATATTCCATGTTCCAATTTTAAAAGTCCTTTGAAGATAATCCTACTGTCCTTTAAAAAGAGTTATTTTATTATATAACTGTCTTACACCCAAACCTTGTATTTTATGTGTTTTCATTTTACAAATATGGTGCATTTTAATATTAAAATATATTTTAAAAATAAGTTTAACCAAGTATGTGGTTATCATCGAAGTCTTGGTCTAAAATATGTTCCTGCAAACAAGTAAATATATTGTTCACCACTACTTTTTGCAGAATGTGCAAACCTAGGCTGTACTGCATAGTCTCAGTGATCCAGGTTTCTCCTTTTATTAAAATATACCTTCTAATTGTTTTTTCAGCTTCTCGCCATACTCATATTACATCTTTTGAAGGGTATATTAGCCCTCCTCTATTTTTAATACCAGTAAGACCGCCTTGCTCACCAGAAGATCTCATTACTGCTCGGTATGAATTATATTTAACACTAGCATTGAGTTTTTTCACTACAAATCCTGCGATGTAGATAACAATTTGGTCAACAAACTCAGTCAGCACTATTATGTTAGGTAAATTAATATAGCAGTGGTCGTCTACAGTGTTGTCAATAAGTTTAAATGATTCATTCACTAAGGGTTTTGATGACCTGTTCAAATTACTAAGAATATTGCCACTGGAACTGTTTAAAATGGTCATTGTCTGCATTGGCTGGCAGTTACTTCTTCCAGAAATATGCAGCTCTTTGTGGACCAATATTTTTCTGTAAGCTGAAATAAACTGTTTAGCAGATGGATTATTATTACACCCGTAGTGAGATCTCATATAAGATAATAAAATTTCTATGTTGTCCAGGCTTATTTTGTATAATGCCAATACTAGGAGATGGTTAGAGCTCACCAGACTTTCGTACAGCGCAATGGCACTCTGCATACATATAAGAAAGCCAAGGAAGCCGGTTTTTAACAATGAGGTTCCCATCACAAGTCTTTAGTTTCATAATATAATGTTGTGCCTCTTCAAAGAAAAATTTGGTTTCGACGAAATCGCCATAATGCATTGCTTGTTTCTGAAATTTCTGTCGCAAACTGTGTGATTCAGTATATCAGTATATCAAACAGTTTGTCAAAAAATTTCAAAAATCGTACAGTGGGTGCCACATCTTCAAAGCCAGAAATATAGGCATTATGACACCATGTTAGAGAATCTGCTACAGACTGACTTAGAACCTGTGCAGCAAGTTTAACGTTCATTATTTTTCGTTTATAAAAAATATGGGTGGGACCAAGTTTATTGCCGCATCTTAATCCTTCAGTCTGCTGCACATCATTCAACAAATTAATCAGCTGCCAACGTATTTCACCTCCTTCAAAATCATGCAATACTTTGTAATCACCCAAAATATTTCGGACAAGTTTCAGCATGTGACTTGGATCAAGAAATATTTTAATGGATGACTTGGTGCATGGATGAGGGAACTCTGTTCTCAGGTCTAATATCTTCCCCATAATGTTGGCACCTAAATTCTGGGACATACTACTCATATTGTACACAGGCCCATCACAAGTCAATGAGACAACAACAAAGTTATTCTCATGTAATAGTTGAATGCATTGCTTAACAAGAATGCTTCTTTATTCACCATCAATCCCATCGACTAGAAAATAGCCTACTGGTAACCTCTCCAATGCATATTCATAGAGACCACCATAAACACTAGTATACCTTTAGCAACCATATCATAATTACACCCGAGCAGAGTAAAAATCGCTAAAAAAATCTTTACCTGATTGATATTATCTTTGTTTTCAAGAGCTAGATATCTTTGTTTTGCTGGTTGAAGGATGATGGTTCTTTCTGTTCGGCTGACAAAGTAACTGGAGCAACATCCTAAAACAAAAACAAACAAAAAATTTCAAATTTTCTTCATTCCTGTCAACAATGTAGTAAAAATTACTAAAAAAAATCTTTACCTGATTGATATTATCTTTGTTTTCAAGAGCAAAATATCTTTGTTTTGCTGGTTGAAGGATGGCGGTTCTTTCTGCTTGTTTCTGTTTGGCTGATGCAGTTACTGGAGCAACATCCTAATACAAAAACAAACGAAGAATTTCAATTTTTCTTTATTCCTGTCAACAATGTGGTAAAAATGGCCAAAAAAAATCTTAACCTGGTTGATATTATCTTTGTTTTCAAGAGCTAGATATCTTTGTTTTGCTGGTTGAAGGATAGTGGTTCATTCTGCTTCTTTCTGTTTGGCTGAGGCAGTTACTGGAGCAACATCCTAAAACAAAAACAAATAAAGAATTTCAAATTTTCTTCATTTCTGTCAACAATATGGTAAAAATGGCTTAAAAAAATCTTTACCTGGTTGATATTATCTTTGTTTTCAAGAGCTAGATATCTTTGTTTTGCTGGTTGAAGGATGGTGGTTCATTCTGCTTCTTTCTGTTTGGCTGAGGCAGTTACTGGAGCAACATCCTAAAAAAAAAACAAATAAAGAATTTCAAATTTTCTTCATTCCTGTCAACAATATGGTAAAAATGGCTTAAAAAAATGTTTACCTGATTGATATTTTCTTTGTTTTCAAGAGCTAGATATCTTTGTTTTGCTGATTGAAGGATGGCGGTTGTTTCCGCCCGGAATTTTCCTTCTCTAGGGGTAAAAAGTAATTAAATGTAAAATCTCAGTGTTAGTTCTAGAATGTGACTGGTGATAAGGCAGTTAGAAAAACAAACCTTTGTGGTAGCTGGTTGCAAATATTTCGAGTAATTTCCAAAAATCGGAACTGCTCCCTCTCTCAGTCTAGGGCCAGATGCATAAGTTAAATTTATCATTTCACTGGTAAAATCCTTCCTACACAAGACTGAAGTGTCTTTGGGGCTCTAGGCTTTTCTGGACAGATTTTTTGCCCACTCTTTCCTCCTTTCGAGATCCTTTGGAAACCTGTAATACAACAAATATATCTAAGGAAATTACAATAATAATACCATAATTGAGTCGTTCGGGATCAAAACCTTTTGTCTACTTTTTTACAAAAAAGCACCTTTACTTATGGCTTAAATGCAATAAATAAAAGAAAAACATTAGATCCCAACAAAAATTAAATCGTACTTTAGAAGCTTAAGCCTTTATCCCATAGTTTGTTTACAAAACTGTTTAGGTTATGTACACACTTCCAGTTTTCAGTGAATTTTATTATGTGAGTTCTTTATAATTGTAACTTGAATTATGCATGATGGTAAAGAAGGACCAATATAATTAAATTGATGAATTGATTTACTCTTCTATTAGATTCTTTTTAATTTGAGAACTAATTTTTAATGTTAAACATTCATCATAAGTTCTAAAATCATACACAAATTTAAAAACATCAACACTTTGTTACATAGATTATAAATATGAAATGTGGCATATTTCATATAAATATATATAACCTATAATAAATAAAAGAGCTGATTCTAAACGACTCAATTGATAAGTAAATTAATATTATACAGTACTTACCTGAAAAAACTAATCTTTGTTCCTTTAAAATTTCTATCTGAGTGATTATCACAACCAACAGCACTGTACAAAACCATTCTGTAAATAAACCACTAAAATAAATAAATAAACAAATAAATAAAATAAGGAGGGATTTAAATAAAATAAGTAAATCACTAAAATAAATAAATCACTAAAATAAAATAACAGCAGTATAAAGCCTATGAAACCAAAATTTGAACTGATAAATGGCTATTATACTGATTAAATGGTTCAAACAAAAATGGTTGCCTCTAGTCAGTTACTGCCCTGGGTATTGAGAGGTAAGCCCCCTCCACTTGTATATAACTCCATGTCCGTTCCTTTACAAATCACTTTCCTCTTAATCACCTCCATATATTCTCAAAGCATTAGCATTAAAGTCATCAGTGAGTTCCCGCAAAATTAGATTCCGTCCCTCAGACCTCCACCTAATTCCCTTTAACACAACATCCTTCAAACACTCCTTTATTTCCAGAGCATCCAATTTCTAGAACACCCTCTCTTCCAACATTCGTCATTCTTCCTCTCATAATAACTATAAATCCCGAATTTTCCTTTACTAGTTAGGTAGGCAATCAAACAGTCATATTGAAGAAAATATTTTTTAAAATGAAATACGAATATTCACAATATAAACTCCCCGTCAAAAGTATTGCAACACCCATAATTCTAAGATTTTCCTGGTTTTTACCTTAATCCATACTTGGTTTATATTCATATTAATATTATTTATTAAACGTGAGACATTAAGGATTAGAAACATCAATGTTTTCCCCTGTTGATAACAAACGATGGAATTTTAGATTATTTTTTTTAAATTTCCTTCAGTCCATGTTAATCATTCGTTTCATCATTAAGTTGTAAAAAAGGAAAATTTTCAAAAGTAAGTTTTCTAACTTTTTTGTTTATTAGAAGAAATATTGTAATTATTTTAATAAAAATTGTTTATGTCTAGTTTAGGAATGTTTATTATAGACTTCAGTATCTTTCTTTATTATGAAAAAAATACGTTTTTATAAAATTCAAATATTTCAAAGTGTTGCGATACTTTTGACCGGGAGTTTAATATTGATTGGTTTAGTATTATTTTTATAACATTGTACTAATTTTGTATTACTGTTTTTGTCATAATTTATATTATTATATCAGATAAGATACATTTACTTCTCTGGATAAGATATATTTTTTCGCTTTGTCGACTGCATATTTTCATTGAATTTTTTTTCTCCCTTATTTTTTGTTTTCCTACCTTATTTATATTCTTAATCTTTAGATATAATTTGTTTTTCATGTAATATTTATAAAATGTAATATTACTTTTATAGCGTAATTCAATTTTAATATTTTTCTTAATTGTATTATGTCCTTAATATTTTTTATAGCAGCTAGACAGCCATTAAATTGTTCATTATAATTGAATCGGTCAGTTGAAAAAGGGACATATTCCAGAAAAATGTCAAAATGAGTTGAGATAGCCAT
Organism: Euschistus heros; assembly: GCA_003667255.2. Lineage (NCBI taxonomy): Eukaryota > Metazoa > Arthropoda > Insecta > Hemiptera > Pentatomidae > Euschistus > Euschistus heros. Next base: position 516,249 of record RCWM02000124.1, read on the forward strand.
TTTGTACTTTTAACTAGTCGCTATCTGTTGAGTGTAAAAAGGAACATATTCCTCAACTCTCACCCTGGTATATTGAGGAGACAAGTGTTCACTGAGTGGAAAAAGGGACATATTCCGGAATATGTCCCTTGTTCTACTCAACAGCGCTGTAGTACCGGCGACTGCCGCCGCAAGCGCTGGTAGTGAATCAGCTGTCATACCTGTGAGCTCTGCCAAATTTTTATTAAATGTTTTGTATTAGGATATGTTCGTTATTGTTTTGTCAGACAAGGTGAAAACTTTATAGTGTTCATTTGATAATATCTAAGTTTCAGTTGGTTTTTGTTACGAAAATGTCAGACTCAGATGAGGAGTATGTTCCACCTAAAGGTAAGAAGAGACAGCTTCACAAAGAAGAACATGTGCGAGAAAAGGAGAAGATAGCTAGACGTCATGGAGAAGAGTTTGTTACATCCAAAGGGGTTCTAGTACAAGCCAAAACTACAGGACCTAACTGTGAGTGTAAACGTAAATGTACAGATAGTTTTAGTATGGAAGAAAAAGATAACATTATTAAAAGTTTATACAACGGTCGACCGAAAAATGAACAAGATACATTTTTGATAGGCCTTATTGAAAGATTTGACGTGGCCAGACATAGGCCTTCAAATGAAACCTCTAAAAAGCATGATTCATCGTTCAAATATTTTGCAATGAAAACAACTACTCGCGTAGAAGTTTGTCGCAGAGCTTACATTAGTTTACATGCATTGTCCCATAAGATAGTTCTTAGGCTGACACACATTTTAGCCGCAAACCAAACCCCTGCAGACAAGAGAGGGAAACATGAGAATAGAAGTAATGCGATTCCTCCTGATGTCTTAATCAAAATAAATGAACACATAGATTCTTTTCCCAAACGCACTTCCCATTATTCTTCAACCCCAGTCACATACCTTGATGCTACGCTCAATGTTAAGAAAATGCACGAGCTTTTTATCGAAAAATATCCAGAATATAAAAATAAAATCAAGTATGAATATTACTTAGAGTATTACAATAAGAACTTTGGGTTTAGGTTTGGTCGACCGCAAGTCGATGTGTGTAGTACTTGCGAGGACTTAATAATCAAAATGAAATCAACTAACCTTAATGAAAATGCAAAGCGGGCAGCTAGTGCTGAATATATTGTTCATAAAAGGCGAGCCAATAAATTTTACAAGAAAGTTGACGAGATCGAAAAACTGTCCAAAACTAGACCAGATGTAATGGGAATTGCCTTCGACTACATGCAGAACCTACCTCTTCCCTTCTTACCTGTTCAAGAAATGTTTTATCTTAGAAAGTTGTGGTTCTACGTTTTCAATGTTTGTGACATGAAGAATAACAAAGCATATTTTTACACATACTCTGAAGGTGAGGCTAACAAAGGGCCTAATGAAGTCTGCTCAATGGTTTTGAGTTTCATTGATAACCATGTTCCCGATGATGTTAAAGAGCTCCATGTTTTTAGCGATGCCTGCGGAGGCCAAAACCGCAACCATGCCTTGTGCAGGTTGTTGTGTTCCTTGACAATGACTAATAGGTTCAAAGTGGTACACCAATACTATCCTGTAAGAGGGCATAGTTTTTATGCCTTGCGATAGGATGTTTGGAACATTGAAAAGGGAAGTACGCGTCCATGACCGAGTATATTCGCCTAAAGAGTACAATACAATGATCAAAAATGCAAAGAAAAATGACCCACCATTCCAAGTTGAAACCGTTGGGTGTCAATCGATTTTAGACTTTAAGAAATGGTGGCCTCAGTACTTTGTCAAACTTCCTGCAAGTATTGAAAACAAGAAAGACAAGTTCAAAATCAGCCAGTGTAGACACTTTGTTTTCAAAAATGAACCTAAAGGGTATGTTGTAACATCGCCCTTCATTGACAACCCAGTGAAGAAAACATTTAAACTGAAGAAAACCAATACCATTCAGCTCCCGGATACTCAGGCGCATCCCACGGGAAAAGTACCAATCAAAAAAGAAAAACTTCAGGATCTACGGAAGATAATTCACTACATCCCGGATGAGTACCGTCCTTTCTTTGAAGAGAAACTCTCTTGGCCAACATCTGCCAATGATCGAAACCCAAGTGATGATGAAGAAAACAGTGATGGTTAAAGTCAAAAAGAACATTTTCATGACGAACTTGTGTCTTGTACTATATTATTTTATAGATTGTAATAAATATCTGTGATTATCTACTTGATTGTTGATTATATTTTATTAAAATCATCCCTTAAAAGCAATATTTAAAAAAGGTTTTGTATAGAGATTGTTAACTCGGATGTCGCGCCTATTCTGCGCAATTTTGGCCGTTTGTAAAAAAAAAAAAAAAAAAATAAAAATCACTCACACAAAATAAAAGCTATCATTAATAAAATTATTTGAATTTTAAAACTACTGTATTCAAAATATTAATGTAGGGGTAAAAAACTACAATTTTTATTGAACATTCGAGTGTTGACTTGAAAAAGGGACATATTCCAAGGCATATTTATATAAATATTTCATAAAATGTATAACATATTTTTTTAATAAATGTCTATACATAACCAATTACCCTAGTAGATAAAGTTTTGCATTGAAGTTCTTGTTGTGAAAAAATTTACTTCCGCACAAAACAGTTTATTTTAATTTATCAAAAACTAGGATTTATGGAATATGTCCCTTTTTCAACTGACCGATTCAATTATTCTTAAGAGGCAATGGCCCCAGAATAAAATTAATTTTCATTTAATTTCATTAATCGACAGAATAGATCTCTTTCCATTTTCAATTCTATGACTATTGTTTTTCTTCACTTTAGAGAAACCTCTTCAGTAGCAAATGCTTTTAACTCAGTATTACTAATAGCATGTCAAAATCTGGAAAAATGTGCAGGACATTATTTCATAAAAATAAAGTGTCTTTATCCAGCAGCTTTTAGGATTTTAAACAAAAATTTTGTTTATTCTTCTAGCCTCAACTTAGATTGTACTAATTTTAGTGATTTAATGATTTATTAAATTGGTTTATTGTTGGCTGGGAAGTAATATCTGGTGGTGAGTGACAAAAGTTTTTCAGTCCTTCTTCTCAAGAAAACTCAGGCCTTAGCCAAATAAAGCCTTAGTTGCCGTGAAATAGAGTTGACAGTACTTAGGCATGATTCTCCAGTAATTGAATTTGTTACATTTTTCCCGTTTTCACTTAAAACTTGTATTAGACAGTCGAAGAAAAAAAATTAGCCATAATTATAATTTGGATGGGTTCATAATGAAAAAATTTGACCTCTTACATGTGACTCCTTTATTTCCCTCATACTTTCCTTTAGGAATAAATTATAATTTAGACTCCTAAATCCAACAACCAAATGGTATAGTCTCATAAAAGCTCATTTGCCATGCTTGGTAGGCAACTCTGTATTCCCTTGGCTAAGTATATCCAGCTATATTCTCACTGACATGAAATAATACCATTTGTTTTATATTAATAAAACTATTATAAATTTATATTTATAAACACGTTTATATCATTAAACATGCCTTGATAGTAATACCTTCTTTTAAGGAAAGAATTATGTTCTTCTTGATATGTTCCAAGAACAGGTTCTAATAAATCAAGACACCTTGAGGGGCTATTACCTACAGCATCCGACAATATTTCTACAAATCTTTCATGGTTTTCGAAGGCTACACTTGCACATAAATTTGGTTTCTGATTTATTTCCCTTGGAGCTATTACTGATTTTGAACAAGATGCGTAACATAGTCTGTAAAACAATAAACCAATGACCAAATCGATTTAATATTTTGAAATTTTTGCTAGTCGTAGCAAGAGTTAAATATTTTTCAGGCTTAAATAAACCATTCATTTAAGTAATTATCATACCTGTCAACTCATATCTAATATATTTAGTTTGATACTATGTTTCTTCATGACTGAAACATCACCCTTCCAGAAAATACTTAAAAGAGTGCCAAAGACTATGAGGAATTTCACATTCACCCATACTCTGTCATCCACAGTGACTTTACTGAGCAAATTTTTTTTTCTAATGATAATATTTCTTTCCTTAGTGTTAAGGTTACGAAACCTAGTTTTAAATGGGCTAAAAATTGAAAGGTATGGAATAACTCGAATTTTGCATTTTTTCTAATGTTTCATTTTGTTTTGGCACTCACCTTGATAGGCAGAGTCATAAACTTTCATTAAAACTATGGATAGATAACATCCAATATCCAGTATTCCAAAAAAGAGATGAAATAACTTGTTATTTTTTCTATCGTTCTTGGACCATAAGATACTACTTTTAACCCTTTGACTGCTACCGGCTACTATATGAGTCCGGCTGGTTTAACACCAAACTGTTACTAACTCTTATTGTAGTTTTTTTCTCTCGCCATCTATGGACTGTTTATAGAAGTTGCAGTGCCTTTTTAAGCCAATAGATAGCATACAACTTCACTTTCGGCATATCACTTCAATTTCACGGAGTTTCTGTGTACCTGCTTTGACCCTTTTTTATTGCCGTGTACCGTTTCTCTTTACCTGGAATTTTGCCTGCATATCCTTCAGTAAATTTTCTGCTTTTGTAGTGAATAGTTAAGTGCATTATGTCTAAAAAAAATTATTATAATGAAGATTTATTAGAACTTTTGGCGGATGCATGTGAAAGTGAAGGAGAATCTTGTTTTGATCATGACGAGGATTTTTTTGATCAATCCGGTAATATATCTATTGGAGAAATGCTGGGAACTAGTGGAATATCAAATATAAGAGAAAAGGAGGATGGGAAACATGAACAGAAAATGTAGAATAAATAAAGAAGACGAAACTTCTGACATTCATATAAAATTAATGTTTTATGATTAAGAAACCATAGGCAAATTTTCGATCTGAGCCACACTAACAGAAATAAATCGCGTACACTTAAAAAATGTAAGCATAACAAGACTTTTTTCAGTCAAACAAATACAGTTCCTTAACGGTATATTCAAGCAATGAATGTTATAAAATAAACAATATTTTTCCTTAAATTTCTGATTAAAAAACTATAGGAAAATTTTCGATCCGAGCAACAATAGAGCTACAGCATGTAAAAAGCGCAAACGCTTAAAAAATGTAGGAGAGAGAGAGTGTGTGTGTGAGAGAGAGAGTGTGTGTGTGTGTGAGAGAGAGAGAGAGAGAGTGAGAGAGAAATTGAAAAATTTATTGAATCTTAAGAAAAGTGGGGTTGAACATAAATAAGGGAGGGAGGGAGGTAGGGAGAGGAGAGGAGAGGAGAGAGGAGAGAGAGAGAGGAGAGAGAGAGAGAGAGAGAGAGAGAGAGAGGGAGAGAGAGAGAGAGAGAGAGAGAGAGAGAGAGAGAGAGAGAGAGAGAGAGAGAGAGAGAGAGAGAGAGAGAGAGAGAGAGAGAGAGAGAGAGAGAGAGAGAGAGAGAGAGAGAGAGAGAGAGAGAGAGAGAGAGAGAGAGAGAGAGAGAGAGAGAGAGAGAGAGAGAGAGAGAGAGAGAGAGAGAGAGAGAGAGAGAGAGAGAGAGAGAGAGAGAGAGAGAGAGAGAGAGAGAGAGAGAGAGAGAGAGAGAGAAATTGAAAAATGTATTGAATCTTAAGAAAAGTGCGGCTGAACATAAATAAATAAATAATAAATTACCTTAGCACTTCATCAGGTGAAATACCGATAGAAAATGAAGAAATTAAAACAGTGGATAGGTTTGAATATCTGTGTTCAATCTTTAATAGTGAAGGCAGCCTCCACCAGTGATATAGGAGAATAAGAGAAGGTAGAAAATTTACAGCAGAGTTAAACAATGTCAACTGGAACTGATACATACAGTCCAATACAAAGAGGTTCCCATACAAAGCTATAATGGCATCCATAAAAACATATGACTTGGAGACCTGGGTCATTAATGTAAGGCACTTTAAAAGATTAGTAGCAGTTGAAATGGACTTTGGAAAGACTCGACTATGAACAAGATTCTGTCCATTGCAATAAATAAAAGAATCATGATTTGGATGGACAAAGTAGTCGGTGAGTACCAGTGTGGTTTCTGTCCTGGAAGGTCCACAAGTCTTCTAGCTATGGCAGATGCTGGAAAAATCATACAAGTATAATGTGCACTTACACCATTTGTTTATAGATTTTAAGCAAGTGTATGATCATGTTAATAGAGAAGAACTGCTGAAAGCTATGAAGAGTTTAGGTATACCTAAAAAGCTTATTAACCTTACAAAAATGACACTACACGACACAAAGGCAGTGGTTAAATTCCAAGATTCTCTGTCAGATGAATTTTCGGTAGGATGTGGATTAAGAGAGGGAGACCCACTCTCTCCAACGCTTTTTAATTTAAGCCTTGAGCTTGCCATGAGAGCCATTAGAACAAACCCAGGTGGCGTAATTTACGATAGACTCACACAGCACATGACGAATGCAGATGATTTTGTGATCACAGCCTGATCTGAAGCTACCTTGTCAGGAGCACTGCAGGAGTTAGAGGAAACTGCTTCAAGAATGGGTCTTGAGATAAACGAGGATAAAACCAAGTACATGATGACCTCAAGGCTAAAAAGAAGGGAAGAGCAGTCCATCCACCTTTCGACTCATGAATTCAAGACAGTGGAATCCTTTAAATACCTAGGCGCAATAGTGACAAGCAAAAAATTAAATACTTTCTGAAATAAAAACAAGAATAGCAGCGGGAAGCAGGTGCATGTTTTCCCTACAAAAATTGTTAAAAATTTCACCTGTCAAGAAAAGCAAAGATAGTTATTTATAAGATGGTGATCCGACCCATTGTAACCTACGGCTGTGAGACATGGACCTTCACCAAGGAAACGGAAAGAGTTCTTTTGGTGTGGGAGAGAAAAGTATTAAGAAAGATTTTTGGTCCGATTTGTCAACAAGGAATTTGAAGGATCCGCCCAAATAGAGATACACTCTATGAAGATATTGACATAGTTACTTATGCCAAAAAAGGAAGATTAAAGTGGCTCGGTCACGATGAAAGAATGCCAGAACAAATAGTTCCCAAGAGAATGTTATACGGCAGGCCTGATGGACAACGACTAAGAGGGAGGCCGAGGGTGACGTGGCAACAAAATGTCGAAAAGTATCTCCAAAAAATGGGAAACAGAAGATGGAAAACCAAAGCCAAGGTTCTTCAAGAGCTGTGGAGCACTACAATAAATAAAATAAAAAAATAATTTTATAAGTGCAGGAAAAATACAAAAGTACAAGTTACAACGTATAGGCACAGATTTTATAGGATAACCATAAACACACAAACATACATAGTGGCCCATAGCTTAAAGAGTGAAATGGCTTGGCCTCATAAGCCAACAACAACATAGAAGTTATAACAGTGTTGCCAGATTAAAATAAAATAATTATTATAAAGATAATTCATAAAGCAGAATTACTCCAATATACAGGGTGTCCCGAATTTGAATAGCAAAACTTCAGGAACTTATAGGGGACCAAAAAACTTAGACTTTAAAGATTTGCTTGTTTTTGCTTAGTTTTAGAGAAAATCGCAAAAAAAGAAACAAAACAAGTTTTCATTTTTATACTTATTTATTTAAATTTATATTTATGTTATGTTCTTTTTAATGTAAATATTGCTCAAAATGTTGTCCTCTTGCACCAATGCAAGCATTACATCTAGCACTCACTTGATAAATTGCAGCTAAACATTGTTCTGATGATATTTGGTGCACTGCATCTATGATTCGGTCTCTTAATTGCTCTCTTGAGTTGATTGACACCGAATAAACTTTCTGCTTCAAGGTTCCCCTTATTAAGAAATCCATGGGTGTCATATCAGGTGATCTGGGTGGCCAAGGTACTACTCCTCCACGTCCAATCCATCGTTTTGGATAATTTATATCTAGCCAAGCTCGGGCAACTCTGCTATAATGAGCTGGACATCCATCGAGTTGGAACCACATTTCAATCCGCTGCTGTATGGGAATCTCATCTAAATAATTAGAAAAGTCGTTCTCCAAAAAATGTGTAAATGTGATACCATTCAATCTTCCAGGTAAAAAATATAGTCCCACCAGTAATCCGTTCCAAATTCCAAGCCAAACGTTAATAGTAAATTCATGCTGAAAACTATTCTCTCTAATAGCTCTGGGATATTCAAGAGCTCATGCATGATAATTTCTTTGATTAACAATCCTCCTCTTGTAAAGGTAGCTTCATCGGTCCATATAATTTTTAATGGAAATAAATTATCATCGCGAATTTTGTCAAGAAACCAGTTACTAAAATTCAGTCTCTTGACATAATCTTGAGGTAATAAATTCTGAACTTTTTGAAGATGGTATGGGTAGCGATTATAACCTTTCAAAGTTCGCCATATTGCTTGCCGCGATATTGCTAATGCAGCAAATGCTCTTCGGATGCTAGTCTCAGGATTGTTATCGAAGTGGCGTTGGACACAAACTTCTCCGATAATCTGCTCTTATTGCTGCCTGGAATTGGTCGCCTTCATTACGTATTAAGAATGACCCACTCTCTCATAGTCTATTAAAAGATAACGAAAAGACTCGTCGATTAGGCCCTCTTCTATTTGGAAATCGGCACGCATACTCCCGCACCGCTTCTAAACCATTACCGTTACAGATGCCATACACAAAAATCATATCAGCGTATTCAACATTAGTGTGTGGCAACAGTAACGTGGCTGATGCTATTCACACAAAAACATCTGAGTAACTGACTGAAGACTAATTTAGGAATTATAATCCTAGAAGGAATCAAAAATGTAAAAAAATAAAAGAATGTAAAGAATAAAATTAAGTGTTTACATATCTCATTGCCTAGCCTGACGAACTTTGAAAGGTGATAATCGATATTTGTAACATTTTTGTTTTGTTTCTTTTTTTTGCGATTTTCTCTAAAACTAAGCAAAAACGAGCAAATCTCTAAAGGACTTTTTGTCTTAGTTTTTCGGTCCCCTATAAGTTCCTGAAGTTTTGCCATTTAAATTCGGGACACCCTGTAAAAAGCAATGCTTGCAAAAAGGCAATCAAAGAACGTCGAAAGGCCCTTAAAAAATTTCAAAAATCAATGACGTCCCCGAAAACATGACGGAATACAAAAAACAGAGAGCTATTTGCAGAAAGTTGTTTAATTCATGTAAATCAGATTCATGGAAGAAATTTACAAGCTCTATAAATTCCTCTGCTACATCAGCTGATATAGGAATAAAGTCCGTAAACTCACCAAAAATCAATCTTTCACACAATACACCATATTAACAAAAGACCAATTATCTGACGATCCCCTAATTGTATCAAACATATTCGCCGCCGATTTCTATGACAAAATTTACAACACTGAAGACAATAGCAACAATACCGATGAAATAGAAACAGACTTCATGGAAAATTTTGAAACAGAATATTATAACATCCCTTTCTCAATGTGGGAATTCAAAAATATCCTAAATACTCTTAAAGGAACAACGCCTGGCCCGGACCAAATCCATTATGATATGGTCAAAAACCGAATTACTCTGGTGAGAAATAAGTTAGTACACAAATTTACATTGATAAATATATTTTCCAATATTTTCTTAATGCATTTGTATGTTTCCTAATCCTTTACTTTATATGGAAATGGAAACCAATATATATACGAATACATATGAGGAAAGGGTTTGATGAGGGTTTTCTGAAATGATTTTGGTAAAAAGAATTTACTTGAGGTACAAAAGGATCAATACCATTAGGATTCATGAATTATTTGCCACTTCTATAGGAATTTCTTACCTGCCGATGGCCGACACCAGCCAGAGACCCCTCCTCTGGTAAGTAGTGGAATCATCCAATGATGGCCAGTCCCCTAGGATGAAGAAGCGAAGGTTTAGGCAAGGGTTGTTAGGTGGCTCCTCGTGCCGCAGGCGGGAAACGCCTTTTCGGTAGGCCTGGTAAACCGATGAGGTAGGCTAGAACCTGACAACTCGCTATGAGCCGGTCAGGAGGCTCCGAGGAGGCAGCCCCTTCACCTGACTCGGGGGCAGTGGGCTAATAACCCACTCCCCTTAAACACTCTTTATTACGAAACCTCTACAAGCAGAAATAGCCGGATTGTCTTTACGGAACAAAACCAGGAAATGTTTGAAGGATTCGCCTATTGGAACATTTTATCATTATATAGACTCGGAGCCCTACGGACGCTCCTCGAGCAAATTGACAACTATCGCATCGACATCGCAGCGGTCCAGGAAGTCCGCTGGCTTGGAAGTGGCACTCATGAAAAGAAGTACCATACCATATACTTCAGCGGCCATGAAACCATATATATGGAACCGGATTTATCATCAGAGGAAGAGCCCGGCAATTGGTAACAAAGGTTATTCCCATATCCCATAGATTATGCTACCTACGTCTTAAGGGAAAATTCTCCAACATTTCGATAATTAACTGTCATGCACCAACTGAAGTGTCATCTGAAGAAGAGGACACGTTTTACGAAGATCTCTCTAAGGCCTTCAAGATTTGTCCAGCTTATGATGTTAAAATAGTTCTAGGAGACTTGAACGCCCAGATAGGCATGGAAAGAATACATCTACCAACAATTGGAACCTTCAGTCTTCATCAAAACACAAATGCCAATGGCCAAAGACTGATTGATTTTGCGAACACTCACAGCCTGGTGGTCGGAAGTACCATGTTCCCAGGCAAAAATATTCACAAAGCTACCTGGAGATCACCTAATGGAGCCTTTACCAACCAGATTGACCACATTTTAATCAGCGCCCGTCACAGGTCCAATTTGATTGGAGTAAGGACATACAGAGGAGCAAACGTGGATTCGGATCACTACCTCAGTATTGCCCATATATCGGCCGGGTATTGCTAAAGCACTAAAAGCTACTGCAGAGGAAATCCTTGGATTGCAGATAAGAAGCAGGAGGTCCCCTTGGTTTGATGGTGAATGCATCGAGGCAACAAATAAGAAAAATGAAGCTTATAAGAAGGCCATCCAACGCCATACACGTTCAACACAGGAGACATATCGAAATAAAAGAAGGGAGGAAAAGAGATTGCACAGGAGAAAGAAGAGAGCTTGGGAGAATTGCAGGATGAAGGACGTAGAAGACCGCAGGACATCTCAAGACACTCGCCTCTTCTATCAGAAAGTAAATGAGGGCCGTAAAGCCTTCAAACCTAAAGTAATTATGTGCAAGAATGAGGACGGAAACCTGCTGACGGAGAGAGGGGAAATCCTGAAGAGATGGGCAAGGCACTTCAGCGGAGCACTTCAAATGGAGAACCTTGAAGTAGAAATGGCCAGAGAGGAGGACGACTTCTCTAACGATGCCGAGCCACCGGATGATGAAGACATGGAGACGGCCATAGCGAAATTAAAAAACTACAAGGCTCCGGGACTGGATGGAATTCAAGCGGAGCTGATACGCTATGGAGGAATAGAAGTGAGAAAGGAGCTACATAATCTCATTTTGAAGATATGGGAAGAGGAGAAGATGCCTGATGAGTGGAAAAGGGGAATTATCTACCCACTGCATAAGAAAGGGGACCAGTCGGACTGCGACAACTACAGACGCATAGTGATCCTCTCGTGCGCATATAAAGTTCTCTCTAATATCCTATTTGAGAGACTAGTCCCTCATGCCGAGAGAGAGATAGGGAAATATCAAGCGGGATTTAGACGAGGGAGATCCATGTTGGACCAACTATTCTCACTGAGGCTGATGCTAGAGAAATGCAAAGAGTACAGAATAGTTACCCACCACCTCTTTCTTGATTTTAAAGCCGCTTACGATAATGTAACTCGGCCAGAACTCTATCAGGCCCTGTTAGATATGAACGTCCCAGCCTAGCTGGGAATGACAATGTCGGGCTCGAGGTGTGCAGTACGATTAGGAAATGACTACTCAGATGATTTCAACACAAACTGCGGAGTGAGGCAGGGGGATGCTCTTGCCTGTATTGTCTTTAACTTTGCAGCAGAGAAAGCGGTACGTATGTCCGGAATCCAACTCCACGCAACCCTTTTTAACGGTACAGTTCAGCTTCTGGGATACGCTGACAACCTTGATATTGCTGCTAGATCGGAACGTGCACTGAGAGAGGCGGTCTTGGCCATAGAAGATGCAGCAAAGAAACTTGGGCTACACATTAATGAAGCTAAGACCAAGTACATGAGAGTCGGAGGAGATGGACCAGGGATTGGTCCATTTGGACCATATAATTTTGAAAATGTAATTAGCTTTATCTACCTCGGGGCTGAGATCAACTCTGGAAACGACATCTCTCGAGAAGTCAACAGAAGGATAGCAACAGTGAGACAGTGCTACTTTGGCCTTGCGAAGCATTTTAGAAGGAGGTTCCTGTCTAACAGGACCAAGATGACCCTCTACAAAACCTTGGTCCGTCCTGTTTTAACTTATGGATCAGAAGCATGGGCTTTTAAAAAACAGAATGAAAATAGGCTTCTGATCTTTGAAAGTTCAATTTTGAGGAAGATTTTTGGTCCTGTTAAAGAGGGTGGAATTTGGAGAAGAAGAAATGTCGAACACACAGACTCTGCTGGGAGTCCGAAACTGGAGAGCTGCTGCGGCTGACAGGATTGACTGGGAAAGCTTTTGGAGGAGGCCCATTCTCGGTGACGGGATGTAGAGCCACCGATGTATGTATGTATGGGAATTTCTTATTATAAGACTAGTTTTGAATGTTAAGCATTTATCACTAGAGCTAAAAAGAATTAAAAAAATAAAATTAAAAAAAAGCACATTTTCACTACTTAAATAACCACTTTCATTATTAACAAAACCATTCTTCTAGCATAATCTGTTTGACCTTTCAAAGGAAAGAAGAAAGGCCTCCTTTCTTAAGCCTGGAACCACCTCATTTGGTAACACTAGCAGTGACCTACCAGTGTCCTCTTAAGACTCTCTGTTCTTCTGGGACCACTCATTATTATACATCCTGTAATATATCACTGTGAAAATAGTTATCTGCCACCTTGCCCATTACCCAAAATTTCATTTCCTTAGACCTCCAGTGGACAACAAACCACTAAAATATCATCTGCTCAAGTCTATCTCCACTCTAAATCTGTTGGTATTGATAGCTATTAAATTTTGTTTACCACCATGGGGTCTCTTAGTGACTCATATCTGTGAGTATGAATATTATTCTGATCACTTTCTACTTTGGTAAGAAAAGGATTTCACATAATCCCTTTTCTTAAAAAAAAAAAAAAATTGATAAAATCAGCTAATAGTGTTATTCACTATAGCTACAAACAAACTTAAAAACTAGTTCTAAAGTTGATACTTACTTTTGCTGGGAAATATGAACTTCTACTCTAGTACTGGAACTGATGAGGTATCAATTGGGGGTACTAGTTCAACAAATGGGCCTGTTTGTCCATTTTGCCAACCTTTGATGGTTAGCAAGAGGTAGCAGCCCTGTACTAACAAGGATGGGAGGGTCAAGATTTTTTTTCACAGGATCACTGCACAATAAATATTAACTGACCCAGATGGAAATCAAACACCTAACCCTCTGATCCGGGTACTCTGAGTTCCACTCTCCAATGCTTGGTCATCACGACCCCTACTATGGGAAAAAAAGAATTTCACCTGAAACATTTTTAATAAATCAGTGAAAAGTATTGCAAATAACAATAGCTACAACAATGGTTATACTAGTTTTATTCCATACTATATAGTTTCTATAAGAAAATTTCATCATACATACTTTCTTATCAAGATAATGGCAATGTTGGATTGAAAGCCTCATGTTGCCTTTTTTATATCCATAATAAGTGCTTCTTCATTAATCTGGCCAATTATTCTCTAGAAACAAAAAGATTGCTCCTAAAACATTTTTTGTTAATGAGTAAAATTAGTGAATATTGTTACAATTTTCTTCATTTTTACTACTTTAGATAAATCAATTACTTTACTGTTTTGATATACAGTTGCTAGCTCCACACCTACAAACAAATGTTAAACTAGTTTGATAGTTAAAGGTTATTTCCTCATCAGCACTTATTTTCCTCAATGCAATAATGCCAACATGAAAGAATCTATTAAATATGAATTTTCTAAGTTCTGCATTGGGCTGGCAACTATGGTTTAGCAATCTGCAAAGAAATTACTATATTATTTTTTAATAGAACATAAAAATATTTTGGAGCCAATTATTAATAATTTCATACCAATACATTTTTATTATTAAATCTAATTAATTAAATAAAATTTTAATGTTTACATTCTTTCATAATGTAGAACATGAAACATATTCATTCTGAAAATATATCTCCATTTTATATTCATATAATAAGGCACTAGGACATCAATTTGCCTTTGTTTTTTTTTAGATTATTTCAAATGAAAATTTACAATATACTTTTATATCTAAACAGTGTATTTGAAAACTGACATTAGCCAGAGGCTAAACAGTAAGCTTATTTCAAAATAAGTGTTTCAATTGATTGATGATTTAAGTAAAAAATATTCTTGTAAACTTAAATGAGAAATGAAAAGAAGTTACCATTTTCTGGTTCTTTCTTTCCACTTTGCCATTTTGTTTCCCTGTAGTATACATGACTAACTATTGTTTTGTTCTTGGTAATAGATACTTGCATCAGGTTTCTCATACAAGTCCTTAACTTCAATATTTGTTTTATTAGGAAATAGTTTACTTCCTTGGTAAGGCCATACATTTTTGTATGATTGTATCCCTTCCATACTCCGCAACCTCTCTTCCTGTGTTGTAAGGGTCTACGCTTCACTGCTATATATAAAAATTATACAAAATACTGTCATATATTGAAGACAATGGTGTATATTGTAGTGATATTTCGGAGTCGAGATAAATTGTATGTAAAAGGATTTTGGTTTGAATTTGGCGCCAGCGAGAGTTCGCCGCCGATCTAATTGTTACGTAGTTTTGTTTATCAATTTGAATTAAGGTATGTTAAATAATGATTAGGATTTCAAAATGTTTTTGTAATGTATGAATTAAATTCTATATTTTATTTTAAGTGATAAGTCGTTAAGACGTAATAAAGACGAAGGCTGTGAAGGTATAGACTTTGAGACGCTCTCTTCTCGCTGGGGCCTCGAGGTGTTGACATCTCTCTGTTATTTTAGTGAATCGTTAGTCACATGTGTGAAGCACTAATAAACTATTTTAACAGTCTTGATGTGATGAGTGTTTCAATAGACTGATGAAGGAAGGTTAGAAGGAAGTTTGAAACAAGAAGGATAAGTTGAGGAACAATTTGAATTATGAAGATCTACAATCGTTTCGAAGATGGAAGGTATCTTAATTACTAATATGTCAAATGTTATATACAATCTGGTGTAAAATGTGTTTAATTGTTTAGTTTATAAAATATATTCTTGAGTCAGAATCATTATCTTTGAAAAGCTCAACCCTTGATATTCCCTCAAAATATATTTAAACAAAAAAAAAGATAACTTTATATTAATTAAAATTTTACTTTTATCTAAATTAAAAGAACATTACATTACGGCTCCCAAATAGGGACAATTAATTAACTACTAATTAGAAAACTAATTAACTTTATATTAATTAGAATTTTTACTTAAACTAATTAAAAGAAAACATTACAATATCTTGATTCTGACATGATTTCTAAACAAGCATGCATTATCTGTTGCTATTCTGAATTTTTGCTTTAATACCTTCATCGGTTTTGTAACCGAAAATATTTCATAGATGGACATAATGACTTTGATGTTTAACTATTGAAGAAATGCTTGTTTATAGAGCAATATGTGGCATCATTGTGTATTAGAATGAGGTTGTCACTGATTTAGTCCAGTGCGTGTGGTAAAAACCCTCCATGAGCAACAATTGACTCTGTTTGTCTATCCATTGAGATCCCAGCCCACAACATCATTGAACTACCATTTGAAGGTTGGCTCTGGGTAAAATTACCGTTAGTTCATGTTCTCTTGCTAGATGAAAATTCATCAGTCCATACTGATTTAATCTTCTTCCAGCAATGTGTTCAGGAATTTGTACACCTTAAACTTCCTAAAGCTGATGAACTGTAATAAATGCTACACCATTTGCAGCATCCAAAGCACTTAGAAGTATTTTTAAATTTAAATTTAAAATTTCCCATCCTAATTTAAATTCCTTCCTTCAACACACTTCCTAATTATCAGTTCCTATCTCAGTGATAGAACTTTCAAAGTAAACCATCAATGCTCCTATTCTTCCCTCTTTACCAAATCTGCCAGTGTTTCTCAAGGTAGTATATTAGGTCCTATCTTCTACACAGTGTATACAGTTGACACCCCGACTCATCCTACCACTATCCTCAACACTTACACTAATGACACATGTGTGTTATCAGTAAACAATGATCCATTCATTGCCTCCCAAACACTCTAATCCCATAACCTAAACCTTCAAGCATTGTGTCAAAAATGGAGAATCAAAATAAATCCAAACAAATCTCACCAAATAACCTTTAGTCCAGTCATAAACCTATGACTTCCTGTTCTATAGTATCCTTTGATGACATTCCACTAATCCCTGTTGAACATATCCACTACCAAGAATTCCACTTGGACAAATGTCCAACTTGGAATCCACATAAAAGAATAAAACGACAAGAAACTGCCCGTCGATACAGACTACTTCAACATTTACTAGATAAACGTTCAAAGCTCCTAATTAATTACAGAAGACTCATATACATGACTGTGATTAGACCTATTTGGACGGAGTTGAGCATTGAGGCTCCACAAAACCATCCAATTCATCTATTATCCAATCCTTACAATCGAAAATCCTTTGAAAAATCCTCAATGAAAGCTCCTTACTTTGTCACCAATAAACTTATCCATAAAGATCTTAATTTTCCATATGTTGCTGATTTAGCCCAAACCAGATACCTATCCTTTCATAGTAAGCTCCATTACCACTCAAATCCACTAGTTTCTCAACTTGCTTCCCACTCCATTCCTGATAATCCTCCGAGGCCCCTGAAAAGAAGATGGCCTAGAGACCTTTTAGTGTAGAATTATTATTGAAGTGCTACTGATGAGTAGTTCTTTTCAGGTTTTAACATGTTATTGTAATCGTTATGAACACATTTACCTGATGTATTTTTACAGTAGTAAATTTCAATAAATGAAAAAAAAAAAATTAATTAAAAAAAATCAAAGGTAAAATTAAACAACTAATTAATAAAGGTAATATAAGTGAGGGTAGGATATTTTATGGAGAAAATATTCTGTAATCAGATCATAAAACAAACAAATACAAGTTGAAACCGGGCTATAAATAACAAAAATCTAGTTAATTTAAATTATTACGGACATTACAGATTTGAAAAGTAAGGAAGAAAATTAGATTTGTTGTAATAATAATAGAAAAGTATTAAGAGGTGATATGAGAAATTAATTTGAAACGGCTTACTGATCAATGCAAGTTTGACAGATAAGATAAGAAAGGCTTTTAGTAAAGTACAGTGGTTAGAATGAGGCACAGTTGGGCAGAAAATGAAGTATGGGAAAAATGGTGTGGAAAGTTAGATAATATAAATCAATAGGGGAAAGGAACATGTGTGGGAAAGGAATAAGTGATCGATATCAGTAGACTACATAAAGAACAAATGTATGGTCTAGGGTGGTAATAATAAGAAATTAAAGGAAAGAGTGAAAAATTGGACAATAGGAAATAATGTTTAGAAATATTTGTCAAGAAAATGGTTACGGGAGAAGTGAAATAGATGAAAAAAGGCTACTCTAAAGTACATAATTAACCAATAAGTCTAGTTGACAAATATACACAACTAAAAAAAAAATTAAATAAATAATAAAAATAAACTTTTATAGCATCAGATTTCAAATGATACTGAATAAACATTTTAAGTAAACTTTGACAAATCCTTAATTCTTACTTTGGGCTAAGGATAAAGTGTGTCAACCCTTACTTTGATCAATTTTAAACCTAGTATAAACAAATATGTATTTAATGATAAAAATAATGAGGTTTTTAACTGAGAAAATGAAAAAAAAAAATCAATTAGGAAGAATTTTTTGCCTATCAGGGTATATGCGTAATATACTAATAATTCCAATTAATTAAAACTTCCTTAAAAAATTCTCTATCTGTTAGTCAGACTGTATAAACATCATTAAAATTATGTAATCATTGAGATGTTATTTACCTCCCAATATTACTGTATTTTTCACAATCAATGATGAGTGATCCAATGTCAATGACATAGGGTCTGTTCAGATGTTCAGAATCTTCCTTATGCCTGACTTTGCCACAGACTTCTAAAATGAATTCCCCTAAAATAAAAGAAATTACAGATTCATTGAAAAGATTTGAAATACATTTACAGACAAATCATTCTTTCTATTATATTACCATATTATATTATTTATTTTAATTATTTATTATTTAAATTATATTATATATTACCAAATATTACTTAACATTTAAAATCACTGTATTGATTTTAGGCAAACAATATTAATTTTCATCATTTAAGTTATATTTAAATAGATATTATAGTATAGGAGATTAAACATAAACTCATTATAATGAAAAAATCTCAAACAGAAGGAGGCTATCTCAAAGGAAACAACCAAGGAACCTACATTTATATTTACCTAAAACTTTAATGGATACATTGGAATAGAACCTTCATATCAATCTTGATCATTAACCCTTCGTTGGAAGCTTTTGAGGGCATCGACAAAAGTAAATAACCATCTTTATCAGCTTGGTCCATTTTACTACCAGCTGCCTTTAGTTCTGTAACAATCTCATCAAATTTAATGAAGTTGTCTTGAAGTCCTGTGTTTTCCCTACAATGTAACTTTACTAACTTACATCGTAAATACAATTTTGACAGTACACATGTTAAAAAAAGTTCTCCAGACATTTTATCATCTGATACAATGTCGCATTCTTTATATATCCAATATGCTTGTCAGAGATACAAGTGATTATGATAGATAGGGGCTCTGGTGTCTCTCGCCATCATTGTCAAATATTTTCTTTTGTATCTTCTTTTGATAGTTTCTCTCTTTGAACCACATCTAGTACTCCTTTTTCATCAATTTTATTTACTAACCAGAATTTCCAAGTAGAAAAATTATTTGCACTTAATTGCGGGTACAGAATCTGTCGCCATGATGCCTTCAATTCACTCTAGGGAATTTTGAAGTTTTCAAGGGATCACACTTCCTAACATCGATAAACTCTTCTTAATCACGGAATGTTTAGATTCAATACCTTCTTAACCTTATAATACACAACATGATATACATATACAATACAGTACTTTCATAGCTATATGTATAATTAAGATATCTGGAATATTTTCTTTTGGTTAGAATTCAATAGGTTTTTAACAACAATCAACTAATGATGATGTTGCATTAATATTTAAAATTTGTTGTACTCATAACTTTTTTATTAAATGGAATAAGTAAAAGTTTAATGGAAACGTTTATGCTATATTCATTTAAGTATTAAAAAAATACTTTTGTAAGCTAGAACTTTTATTCAACTGTTTTGAAAGGACTTTTATGACCAATCTCTTTTGGGTAAAAGATTTTTTCAAACAGTTATAATTGAACTTATTTGTAAAAAGAATAACTGTATCCATCACTGCATTGAATAACATTACAATATATTTTCAAATAACATGTGATCAATATTTTATTAATTAAATTTATCAATTATATATAAATTATTAACAATTTTATGAGCCGCAGCAGTCAGTCGATAACATGACTACCAAGCTACTGGGCTTGAGTTCGAGTCCGGCTGAAGGCTGATAAGTTATTTCAGGATCGACTTCGAGGTTGAGAGACCCTCCTGGGGCACAACCTGTCACTATAAAGTGGGTGGAAAACCCTTAATTGGGAGGAAAACCAGGCGGGGAGCAGCATATCGGCCAAATCTTCATTCACAATCATTGACCTAGTAACAGTTTTTACTTACCAAAGTAATGAAAGCAAGACCCTTCATGGGTTGTAGTGGTATAAGGTTGTTTTGTTCTTTTAATATTTAACAATGAGACTAAATTACTTAATGTGAGTGGTCATACATTTTTGCATGTTTAAATTATTTTTTATTTTTGAGCAAAACAAAAATTATTGAGAAATTTATTAAGGAAACAAATTATTTTACATTAATGAGAAGAATTTTTGGGTGCTATAAGAAATGGAGGATTTTGAAAGAGGAAAAGAAACTTATCGCTCCACAATGTATATAAAGATGTTGACATACTCCAAATTATCAAACTAGAATGATTTTGTAGGACCGATGTCGTTGCATGTTGTTTGCATAGGTGATACTGAGATGGAAAAATAGGTGATGCAAAAATAAAATATGGAAAGAATTCCTTTTCCTCCATGAATATTATCCAAGAGACAAATAATATTGTATTTTGTCTTTCAGTATCAATGAATAAGCAATAGCTATGAACAAAAAATGTTTTCCTTGAATGAAACTGCAATTTTTTAAATTTTAGCAATACACAGGAAATTTATTAAAACAATGTTCATTAAAAAAACAAAAAAAATAATTCATCTATAAGAATCAAGAGAATTACAAATAGTTCCTTAACTTATGTTTTTTTAGATAATTTATGCTCAAAGAAACACATTATGCTCTTATCCATGGATTACTTACTCCTGAAACTAAAATAACTTAAAAATAAAATTGCAATGCATCTAAGATGGAATTTAGAGCAAGAAAGTAAACTATTGTTCCAATATTCATTTTTAAATGATTAAAAACAATTTCAAATTTAATTATTTTAAATATTTTCAGACTACAGGCACTTTGTTTAGCTGCACAGTTCAGCTACTAGCATACGCTGATGATGTAGTGGGTCATGGTGCTAAATAAATAATAATAAATTTTCCATTAAACTCTAATATGTAGAATTAGAATATATGCAAAGTCTCATTTTCAAACGAATTATAAAATGATAAATATAATACCTTGTTCTATGGGAACTAAGGTTTTCACACCCCATCCTTTTCCTTCATAGTAAAATGCTGTCAGGTCATCATAAGTTCCTCTTTTGAATTTCCTGCCAAAATAAATATGCATACTGCTTTTAGTTAAAATTAATCACACTGGGTTTTTTCTTTAATCTTTAATGTTGGTAGTAATATTATGAGGGATATACTATTCTAGACTGACACTGATTTAAAAAATAATGGGATAATATGTGAAACTTTCTGATGAGTTTTATAGGTAGTGTTCCTAATATAATAACCTATTTTATGACTCAAATCAGCACAGTGATGAGAATATAGAGGTAATTTTAAATACCTTGGTGTCACCTAAAATAGTTGGGACTCGAGACTAAGAAGTGGGAATTCCGGCATTTATTCATAGGTAAGGCCTGAAAAAGAGATATCTCGACTCCCTAAAGTGATTAACCAGAACCACATCCTAATATTTTGCTGATGTATTATAATAATAAATTATTTTTTTTATATTAGGTAATGCCCCTTTTAAATAAAAATATTATGAACATAAAATGGTCTTCTGAGCTTTAGATTAATTTAAATTAAAAATATATATAAATAAAAAATAGGACAAACTAATACAGGCAAAAAACAACAAAAATACTCAAATAAATAATCAAAGATGAATTAGGGTAAAAACAAACAAAATAAATTTCGCTAAAAAAAAGAGTAAACAAAATTACTAGCTAACTGAAGAACTTTAAAATATAATATAAATGTTAGGATTGAATTACTTGGAAGAGAAATGATGCTAGAAAAACAGGCAATGACAGGAAGGAAAAAAAAACTACTTTAACTCTACATTGAATTCAGAAATGCATAGCGGCTTATAATAGGTTGGACTGTTGGAAGGATAGATATAGTTTCAAAACGTCAGCATTTGTGATGGATAGAGAGAGGTAAGTCAGTAATGTAGGTGCAAAGAAGAGTGGGTGAAGAGAGGATCCTTTGGGAACACCATAGATAATCAAAAGGTGGGTTTGAAGACTAAATGATAATGGAAATAAATGACTGTTAATTTTTGAAATCTACAAAAGGTAAAAATTAGATTACCAAAAAAGAATATATACTCCTCTGAACATGAAAACACCTATTATATTAATGAACACCAGATATAAAAAATGAATCACTGGACTTCAGTTAATAACTAAAATAAAACTTTATTTTCCTTACAATCATCTAAAAAATGTCAAGAACATCAATCAAGGTTTTAATCATGAATATTTGCAGGTTTTGATCATGAATATTGTTAAATCCAAACAAAGGGAACACATTTTCCAATAGAAAATGGTAGCTACAAAACTATTTTTAAGTAGAAAATGACTACTTAGATGCATTCTACATAACATCTAACATGGGGTAGGGAAAAATGACAGGGATTAATAGGGTTTGCATTGATATAAATTGATAGCTGTATTCGTAATATTCTTATAAACCATTTTTCAGTTAGTGGTAAAATTTTTAAATAAATGAGGTAAAGCTATAATTTATAAATTTCTATGACATTTATTTATTTTTCATGAGAAGAAAAACAAAATCAATAAAATAATTTAAAGAACTATAAAAAATAAAGTATACTTGAAACAGCTTTCTTCTTCATTGCACTTAATACAATCACACACAGATTCATCATTTTCTGATTCTCGGTGATTCTTTTTCAATTTTGATGCAATATTTTTTGTTATCAGTCGAAATCCATGAGGGAAATTCTACAATGCATGAATATAAATAAGAAAATATTAAGTGAAATATCAAATATCAATCTAGATATAAAAAATTCGGTATCAAATACCTGAATTAGTACAAATCATAAGATAAATAAAGAAAATTATTTTGGCAAAATAATAATAAACAACTACTATAAAATTGCTCTTATTACCACCTCATGACTGATTGTAGGGTCTTTTCATACCTGCATCAAGGGTCTTCAAACCTGACCCCTCTTTGGGTACGCAAAGGTCAACACCTGACCTACTGATGAAAGGTCAGGGACTTGCTATTTGCTGTCAACCTTTGCAATATCTACATAATGGCAGCCCCATCAGCAGACTAGGGTGAATGATTGAATGAAAATAAATTTTATTCTGGGGCCTTTGCCCCTTAAGAATAATTACAATGAACAATTAATGGCTACCTAGCATACCGTATATATAATTAAGATATATGACAAAAGCAAGGAAAATATAATTAAAATTAAATTAAGGAATCTAAAAGAAATTCAAATTACAATATAAAAGTAATGTTACATATTTTAAAATATCACACAAAAAACCAATTATATCTTGAGGTTAGAATCTAAGATAAGTTACGAAAACAAAGATAGAGAAAATTAAACCAAAACTCAATGAAATCAAATACAATAATCAAAGCTGAGAAATATAAATTATCTGGAAAGATAATGTGTCTTATCTGATAAATAATATAAATTATGCCAAAACAAATTTAGTGCAATAGTACTAGACTAACACTGTACAAAATCAATATTATATTCTGAATGTTCATATCTCATTTTAAGAGATATTTTCTACATCTATTTGACTATTAGATTGAATATCTAACAGGTAAATGAAAAGTTGGGATTTGAAGCAGTTATGAGTGGAGGAATGGTGAATAATGGAAGGGAGGGAATTTCAGAAGTTGGAAGCTCTGGATATAAAGGAACATTTGAAGGATGTTGTGTTGAAAGGAGATAGGTAGAGGTCTGAGGAACGGGATCTGGTTTTGCGGGAACTCACTGATGATTTTAATGTTAAAGCTTTCAGGATACCAGGTATGCAAGTTTAAAATGTCGTTTTAAGTCCAATAGAATGCGCTCTTAGCCTATTGAAGGATTTGCTTATCTCTAAACGCTATTTTGTTTGTTAGTCATTTGTTTACAAAAGTCAGTTGTTTTTAAGTCGTTTACGTGGACGTATCATACCTTTCTTTGGTGTTAAAAATGTCTAATTTTAAGCCAAATAAAGAGCATTTGCGGCATGTCATGATTTTCTTATTTAATCAAAAGAAAAAGGCATCTGAATGTCATCGAATTCTTGTTGAGACTTATGGCGATGTTGCTCCAACCGTCAGGACATGTGAACGTTGGTTTCAAAGTTTCAAACGTGGTGATTTTGATGTTACTGATCAAAAATGAGAAAATCGACCAAAAAAGTTTGAGGACTTCGAATTGCAATCTTTATTAGACGAAGACAATACCCAAACCCAACAAATGATGGCAGAACAGTTGAATGTCACTAGGCATGCCATTTCCGATCGCCTGAGAGCTATGGGAAAGATTCAAAAGGTTGGAAAATGGGTTCCACATGAATTGGACGAACGACAGATGGAAAAACGAAAAACTGTGTGCGAAATGCTGCTTTTACGCCACGAAAGAAAGGGTTTTTTGCATCGAGTTGTAACTGGCGATGAAAAATGGATTTATTTTCAGAATCCCAAACGAAAAAAATCATGGGTAACGCCAGGACAACCATCCACATCGAGTGCAAGACCGGATTGTTTTGGGAAGAAGACAATGCTGTGTGTGTGGTGGGATCAGAAGGGAGTAGTCTACTATGAGCTTCTCAAACCCGGCGAAACAGTCAATACCGAGCGCTACCGACAACAAATGATCAATTTGAGTCACGCATTGATCGAAAAAAAACGCCCAGAATGGGCTCACAGGCACGCCAAAGTCATTCTTCAGCATGATAACGCTCCTGCACATTCAGCCAGATTGACTAAGGAAACGATTTCTTCGCTTGGTTGGGAACTCCTACCCCCCCACCCGCCGTATTCATCTGACCTGGCGCCTTCTGATTATCACCTCTTCTCATCGATGGGACACTCATTGGCGGAGCAACACTTCAACAATTTCGAAAACGTACGAAAATGGCTCGATGAATGGATTTCAAATAAAGATGAAGCATTCTTTTGGAATGGTATCCATATATTGCCCGAGAGATGGACAAAATGTGTAGAAAGCGAGGGTCAGTACTTTGAATAAAATATATTATACTTTTTTTTTAAATTACTGTGTATATATTTTAAGAAATAAACGACATTTTAAACTTGCATACCTGGTATAGGAAGGTGACAGAGAGGAAAGAGATTTGTAAAGGAACGAACCAAGAAAGTACTGTTGACGGAAGGAAGGAAATAACCATTGTAATTTGTTGTAGTGGTGGGAAATATGATCATGGCGTGGTATTCCCAGAACGAATCTCAGACAGCAGTTCATTATCTTCTTTAATCTTGCATCTTGAGATTTCGAGAGACCTCCATACACCACACTACCATAATCAAAATGGGGGAATATGAGGGAAGTAATTAACAGTTGGCGGATTGACTGTGGAAGGAAATTATGGGATTGGTTTAGGAGTCGAAGGGAGGAGATTGTTTGTCTAGGACAATGCCAAGGTTCGTAACGGACGGATAGAAGTTTATGGGATAGGAATCTATGGAAAAGTTAGGAATTGTGGGCAGGGAGTTAAGATGGACTTTAGAACCCAACACAATAGCTTTTGATTTGTCTGCGTTTAATTTCAATTTATTATCAGTGGCCCAAGAGGCTATCGTGTCGAGATCTGCTTGGATATTTGTGATGGCGGTTTGTAGTTCATTGGGGAAAAAAGAAAGGTAAATTTGGGAATCATTGGCGTAGAAGTGAGAGGAACAGTGTTTAATGAGGGGATAAAGGTCATTAATGTATGCGCTAAATAGTGAGGGTGATAATGAGGAGCCCTGAACTACACCAGAGTTGATTGGAAGAGGAGAGGAAGGCGGAAGATTAGGGATTTGGACTACCTGAGTGCGGTCAGAAATAAATGATAGGATCCATCTAATCGCACTATTGGAAAAGGAAAAGTTGAATAGTTTAGATAGGAGTAGATTGTGATCGATGGTGTTGAAGGCTTCACTGAAATCAAGGAGAATGAGAATGGTAATTTTGTGCTGGTCCATGGCAAGGTGGATATCTGAAGTAATTTTTGCAAGGGCTGATTGTGTGGAGTAGCCAGTCCTAAACCCGGACTGAAAAGGATTAAGGTGTTGCTCAAGGAAAGAGGATATCTGGACTTGAGTTAGGTGTTCTAAGGGTTTGGAAAGGTTAGATTGGGAGATGGGTCGGAAGTATTTTTTCGGAGGATGGGTTAGGGACTTTATTTAAGGGAAGGACGAGAGCTTTTTTCCAGGCAGATGGAAATATTGAGTTCTACAGGGAGAAGTTATAAATGTGGAGTAGAGGTACTAGGATTATTGGAAGACACAATTTAATAAAACTTGCTGGGATCCCATCAGGTCCTAAGGATATAGAACGTGATTTCATCACATCTTCTATTACCTGGGAGGGCTCGATATAGCAAAGGAAGAATTTATCAGGATCAAAGTCTTTATTATTTGGGTTGTAAGCTGGAAATGAGGAGTGTGAATCGGATGAAGTAAAATACTTGCTAAGTTCGTCTGGAGTAATATGATAGGAGGGAGATGATTTAGATTGTAAGGAGGGGATTTGGCGGAGGAGTTTCCATTTTTGGCGGGAGTCTGAGTGTTTATAAGTTATCGAGGTAAAGCAATGGATAGTAGGGAAGGCATTATGGATGGGTTTTGAACCAATGAGAATAGCCTTACATTTTTTTGGATTCAGATGTAACTTATTCTTCACTGCCCAACTATTCATGCTATCAATATCCTCCTGAAGCTTACGAGATGCCTCAAGCATATCTGAAGGATGAAAAGATATGTAGATTTGAAAGTCATCTGCTTGTAGGTGAAACTTGGAGTGGCGAATAAAGCTGGATAAGTCATTGATATAAATAGAAAATAGGATCGGTGATAGAGAGGATCGTTGAGGAACAGCTTCGGTTAAAGGTAGTGAAGATA
Source organism: Euschistus heros (assembly GCA_003667255.2). Classification (NCBI taxonomy): domain Eukaryota; kingdom Metazoa; phylum Arthropoda; class Insecta; order Hemiptera; family Pentatomidae; genus Euschistus; species Euschistus heros. The sequence continues at coordinate 543,151 of RCWM02000124.1, forward strand.
ATGGAGGATTGTTTGGAATAATAACTGTTGAGGAATGATTAAATAAGAAGGATTGGAACCAATTTAAACAATATTAGATAGAGAGAGTTGTACGATCAATGCAATCAAAAGCTTTTGAAAAAATCAAACAGGAACAGGATAATAATTTGTCATTGGTCTATGGAGGAATAACGGTCGTGTATACTTTTTAACAAAGCTGACTAAGTGGAATAACCACAACGGAAACCTGATTGGAACGGATTAAGGAGGGAATCTTGGTGGATGAAGGAGGTAATTTGGATACTAACCAATCTTTCTAGTAGCATTGATAAATTTCAAAGGATGGAAATAGGCTTAAAGTCTGATGCAATAGAGGGAAAAGGGACTTTATTTAATAGACTAGGATCTTTCTTCAGGCTCTAGGAAAAGCCATTAATTTAAGATTTTAGTGTAGAAGTAATAAGGTCACTGGGAGGAATATGAAGGAAATGTAAGTTATTGGGACTGAAGGTAGTTTGAGGAATAAAATATGACATGGATAATGAATTAGTTTGAGGTTCATCATAATTTCCGGGGAAATGCAAACAGCTGGGGAACACCAGATTGTGGATGTCTTAAGATCCTTTTCTTAAGTGATAATGGAAAGAAAGGAGATTTGATGACAGACATTCCACCATCTCATCAATGGAATAGGAAGAAAAGATAGGTTCCATAGAATGTAACAAGTTTTTAAGTAAGAGATTTGTACTTTCCGGAGATAAGGAATCGAGATTTTGCCAGGAAATTTGCTTAGGGATGGGAATCGGAGTGACAATGTTGAATGATATTTGTATATGGTCATGGGAAGAGAGAAATAGTATAGGATTTTGGGAGTACGAGAGTAAATTTTTAGGAGAATCTATAATGATGAGGTCTAAGAGATTATCAGAGAACTGGGTATTATATTATGGGTTATAATAAAGAAATCAAGAGAATAAATCAGGTCTATTAGGTATGTCTTGTCAGGAGAATTGGAAAGGAGATTAGTGTTAAAGTCTCCTGCTATTATAAAGTAATTATATTGAGGGATATAGGTGTGAAGGGACATTTCAAAAGTTGGGTCGTATTTGACTTGAGGAGGGGGGTAGACTATGAGTAACTTAGAGAGAAAGAGTCAAAGGTGATTTCAGTAAATAAATATTCTAGGTGAGGAGTGTCAGGAGAAGGTGATTTTTGAAGGATTTTAACTCTCATGTTTTCATGAATGAATAGGCCACACATCAACATCTCCATTTTGGTCCACATGGTCATGAGAGATGAGAGTATAATTAGGAATATTGACAGAGGATGAGGAGATACTTAATAAGATATATAATAATGTTTATTACAGCTAAAAATTAAACTACTATCATTAAATCGTATAAAATCATAAGTAGATGACATTAAAAATTCTATGCGTACCTCAGTTTTGATAACATGCCTGATATATTTCATTATTCTCTGAAGTTTCGCTTTTATAGGACCCTGAAATACAGTACATTTTTATTAAATAAGTTTAACTTATTTTAGCGAAATTTCATTTAAACTTTCTATAGTTTTTTGTGTGTTTTTTTATGCTTAGATTTTTGTTTTTTATTTATTGGCTTTAAAATGAATATAACCTGAAACTTGAGTATGAACAGTGGGTGATCATTCAATTTTTCTAACTAATCTATAGTGACTTGGTTAAATTTGATCAATGAACCTGCCATAGCATTAACACATGAGAAATATGTTATGAGTTAAAATATAATTCACTTCTGGCTGACAAGTTCTTCAACACATACAAGCAAATGACAGTATAACATAAAGGTATATGTCCTAGCTGGAGTCCGGAAGGGTGATAAACCCCAAAAAACAATCAAACAAAAAGTAAATTATGAAAATTGTCTGCAATTTAATGAAAACCATTAATTTCACGAAATTGAAAAACTTAATTACTTAATAATAATTGATCACAATAAATATTCAATTCAAGATCACAGAGGCTAGTAGTGAATGAGCACAATAAAAAAATGGAAGCTGTGTAGATTTCTACTTGAAAGATTTGAATAGTACATTTTGGTGGATCAATTGAACAAATTTTGACTATTTACTCTAATTAGATAGACTGGTAACTAGATGTATAACTCACCATTTATGCCCTATTCATTGAATTTTAAAAAACAAGCGAAGCTGATCAGTGGATTATAATCTTTAAGACAAAATAGGTAACTTTTTATGTTTGAGAATACATACTATTGTCCTGAACATAGAAAATTATAAAAATCATTTCAACTATAGTCAAATTTAGAATGGTATGAAAATCCAGTACAAGAAAAATTGGAAAATGTAAGAGAAACAAAATGATCAAATTTAATTAATAATTTTAAACAAAAACAACTCACTCCATTTGACCAAATCTGGTATATTTTTGTTAGCAACTGAGCATATAAAGTCTTGGCCAGCTTCAGTGAAGAAGGTATCCTTCTTAAAATATTTCTAATTTGAGTACCTAAAAAATATTTTAATATAGATTAAATTAGAATAAAAATTTTCATAACAATTTTTTTCAGATCCACAATATTACAAATTCAAATAAACGCTAAATAAGACACGTTACATTTCTTTATAATCTTAAGATTAGAACTGATCAAGGAAAGGATAAAGAGTGAAAATGCTTTATCCAATACTACTAAGAAAACAACATTTTCTGCTTTACTTCTGACAAACAATTAATATCCTGTTACATAGCTCCTTCATCTGATATTAGTTGATTTTAGAATAAGAGTATCCTAGAACTACTTTAGTAATTAGTTTGAGGATAGAAGAAAAAAAGGTGATGAAGAAGTTCCAGTAGAACAAAAACTGTTCAAGAAGATAATTTGATTAAAGATTGGGAAATGGAAATGGTCATAGCTGAAGCCAAAACAAGGTAGTTGGTGATAATGGATCCATGGCTGAAATGATGAACTAGGGTGGATGTCAAGTGCAAAGGTTGATATAAATATTCTGTCATACTTAATAAAGGATGTGAATATAATCTTAAAATATCATATTTTTCTGGATATTAAAGAATGATGATAATGTTAATTGAGAAAAGACAATAAAAGAGCTTATAATCCCTGAAAGGCTTATTGCAGTGGTAAGACTCAACATAAGAAAAGTAAGATGCATGAAGCAGATTAAAAGAGCAAGATCTACTCTACAATGTAATGGGATACATTGGTATGCCTCCTATTTAATTTAGCTCTCAAGAAGGTCATTAGAGGATCTGGAACTGAAAATGGAGAAACAGTTTTTAAGAAAACAGTGCAGCTTCTGTTGCAAAATCTGGACGCTCATTTCAGGCTGTCTTTGATGGCCAGAGGCACAGTGAGGGAGGCAGTCCACTCCAGGCCCTTCTTGATCGTAGGTCCCAAAAATGTGACTCTTTTTGAAGCGAAGTGACGTTATATTAAATATACATACGAATATTTCACTAGGGTAAATTGTGAAGTATGTATCAGAAGTACCATGTCAAACAGCTATTTCAATTATTTTTGTATGTTTTGTTAATAACTTTTATTCAGGATGCATTTTATGTGAATAATTATTTTTTATTGTGCATTACAATATATTGTTTTAAAAATTATTATTATTATATTTAATGTTTTATGTTAACAAGAACTTTGCTTTAAAACAGTTATAACCTCCAAATAACCTACTCATAATGTAGACGCTTATTTTGTAATTTATAATTGAAATGTGTAGAAAGGTTATGTGTTTTTAACAATTGTTTGAAATATAATAAATAATTGTTCTAAATATTGTTTTAAATATCATCTGTGGATATGGATTGGCCAAGTTGCAAACATAATAAACACTAACAAAGCAGTAAGTACTTTTTATATATTATCATGAATTTTATTATGTAAAATCAACAGGAAATTAGTGTATGCAATATTTTATAGTATGTACTTCCAAAACACAATAATAATAAAAAAACTTAATACATTTTTTTCTTTCATTTAAAAAAAAGGTTTGAAGATTTTTTTATTCATTTGTAGAAACGATCTTTTACTGTATGTAATTTTTATTAAATTGTGTGTTTTTTGACACAAGAACCTTATTTATAAAATAAGTACTTTGTAAATTATAAGAAGTTTATGTATCGCACTGAATGTTTTTGAAGGAAAAGTATAAAAACTGGAATACATTGTGGATTTTTGAAATATGTTGTAAAGTACAGAATTTAAATATAAAACATAAAATCACTTCAATACTTTTTCTTTGTTATTGAAATCTTTGTTTTTGTTTCCTAATTATTTCCTGTCATAAACATGTAAAATAAACAATAAATTTAATAATAAATCTGAACTGATTTTAGGATGACGGTAAATTTTGAAATATTGTATATAAGCCCCATGGCCCAAGTTTGAGTCCGAGAAAGTAGAAAATTTATTTTCTGTTATTTCATTTTTATTTAGGATATACGCCCAGCCTCTCTGAACTGGGTATCTTTATTTGGGGGAAAAACCTGTTGAGCATGATTTTGGCCAAATCTCTACCTTTCATAAACACTGGCCCAGTAACATCCTTCTCTAAGTATTGAACCCAAGATGGGATGTAGTAGTACAGGTTTTATTTTATTTTTTTTATTAAAACTGATTATAATTTAAGCTTAATTTTTTTTTTTTCAAATACTGACCACCAATTTGGTATATTTGGAAAAATTTTTACACTTAAAAATCTAATACTAGAAAAGTTTTTTAAGAAGAAGAGCAGTGTTGTATATTAAATATCTAAGAAGGAATGAGGAGGTTGAAGAGGGAAAAATTAAAAAGTTAAGAGATTGGAAACAAGCAAGAAACTAAGAGAGGAAACAAGAAAAGAAATTAAGAGAGGAAACAAGAAATCTAATATTAATGCCTTCAGCAATCATGAATAGAAAATTAATAGAACATCAGAACGCGTTACTATTGACTAAAGCCATTAAGAATATGTAAAAGGGTTTCTTGATTAAACGAAAAAGAACCCAATAGGTAAAAAGGCCGGGTTCCTTGAGCCAATTCCAGTAAAACACGCATTCAAAAGAATTAGCATAGATTTTATGGGGCCCTTTTCGAAAACTAGAGCAGGTAACCGCCAAATATTAGTTACCACCGAATATTTAAGTAAATGGGTTGAAACTAGAGCAACCCCTAACGTTTCAACCTAAACGGTTGCAAATTTTATAATAACGCAGATTGTGTGTCGTCACGGATGTACTAACCGAATTTTAAGCGATAGGGGAAAATGCTTCATGCTGAAAGTGGGAAAAGAACTAATAATTGGATTAGACAGTTTCCCTTCACATATGATGAGTTGCGACCCTCGCTGCAACGGCCTCACAGAAAAACGAAATGCAACGATAGCGGGAATGTTGAATTACTCAGTGAATAAAAATCAATAATTTATGGACGAGATCCGATACATCATTGGAACCTTTCAATGAGATAGAAGAAACATCTCGAAGTTTTTCAGAAATGATTACCAGGACAAAGAATCATTGATAGGAACTCATTTCTACCTCTACGTACATCCGTTTTCCAATACGACATCGAACTAACAGGCATAATCAGCATAATTGATCCAATCGACCCTACTAAAGCGCTTCTAAAAACATACGGTGTAGACTCTCCATCCATTTTACAAAAAGTTACAAAAGTTAAGCACTCTACACAACATTGCATTGAAACTAAAGGAAACCCCGTGAGTTCTAGAACCAGATTAGCACCTGACAAACTACTGATGTCCAAAAACATACTTGAAACGATGGAATCTTTAGGTCTATGTCGCCCTTTGCGCAGTTCATGGGCTAGTCCATTACCTATGGTGAAGAAAAAAAACGGGGAATGGCGACCGTGTGGGGATTATAGATTATTGAACTCGGTTACCATTCCCGATAGATACCTACTTCCCAATATTCAGGATACGTCTAATTTTTAGCACAACAAAAGAATTTTTTTTACAATCGACTTAGTTAGAGCTTACCAACAGATTCCAGTAGCACCTGAACATATTGTTACGGTCTGGTGAGGTTGAGGGTACCCTGGGCGGCCCGGGGGCAGGTAGCTGGAAAGGCCGCCAGGGTGGCCTAGATTTGGTGGTGCCGTGGGCATGGGCGAGCAGGTAGCCGAAAGGGCGGCAAATGGTCTGGAAGGGTCACGGCGCCCCAGAAGGCCCTAGATCTGTAATCTGGCCAGATCTAAAATGTTCGGCGGCGCTTTAAATAGGCCGACTTCCAGCCTAGGAGTCAGTATCCATGTGTCAGTGATCAAGTAACGATCAATCAGTCAAGTGTCAGTGACAGTTCAGTCAGTGAGTTAGTGACAGTGATAAACAGTGTCAGTGAATGTAGTAACAGTCTCTGTGTCAGTGTAATAGATTCTTATGTATAATTGTGACATCTAGTATTAAGTTATTAAAGATAAGTATAGTGTAATATACATATTAGTGTAATTAGACCTAAGTATAATTGTTATTAGATTAAGTAGCTTAAGGGACCTATTTGTATTTATTAAGTTATAAATAAATTAGTGTTTAGTATTTAAGTTGTGATTTGATTAGTCATACCCCCAGTGGCCCGTAACAATTTGGTGTCAGAAGTGGGATTACAGTTTAATTGCTATTGTTTGTTTGTATTTGTTTTGTAATTATTGGGCTACTGGAAAATAGCTACTCAAAGCGTTAGATTAAATGATTTAAAAGTTGCAGATTTGAGACGAGAGTTGGAAGAGCGCGATCTGGATACCTCCGGATCAAAAACTGTGTTGCAGCAGCGTTTGCGCCAGTTTTTTATAGATTCGGGGGAAAACCCAGATAGCGTTAATTTTGAGACCGATTTGAGCAGATTAAATGCAACTTTTAAAGCTGAATTAGGTAACGTACAAAATGAGTTAGGTAATGTAAAAAATGAATTAGGTAATGAGTTAGGTAATGTAAGAAATGAATTAGGTAATGAGTTAGGTAATGTAAGAAATGAATTAGGTAAAGAGTTAGGCAATGTTGAAAACAAATTAGGTAATGTACAAAAAGAATTAAGTACTGAGTTAAGTAATGTTAAAGATAATTTAAGTACACTAGAATGTAAGCTAAGTACTGTAGAAAATAAGTTGATGGAGACTGTGGACAAAAAGTTAGCTGATGTAGAATGTAGATTAGGAGAAAAAGTTTGTTCGATTGAAAATGAACTTAGGTTAAGAGTAGAAGCCCTTGAGGGACGCACGAGCCACCCACCAAAGGACGACAGCGACAGATCCTCCAAGGGCAGCTCTCACAACACCATTCGGCTTGCCAATGCTGGGACGCCACCAACGCACAACATCATTCCAGTGTTCGACGGGAAGACACCGTGGGAGGATTATATGACTCTCTTCGAGACAGCGGCTTCGATCCATGGATGGTCTCAAGAGACCCAGGCTTCAACGTTGTGCCTAGCCTTGCGTGGAGACGCCTTGGGAGTACTCCAGGGGATGCCAATGACGGAGCGGTCCAAATACGGGGAGCTGGTGAGAAGACTGGAGATGCGGTTCGGCCACCGCCACATGGACCAGCTATACCGCTCACAACTAAGAAACCGGATCCAAAAGAACACTGAAACGCTACAGGAATTCGAAGCTGATGTCGCCCGGCTTGTGAGGAATGCCTACCCATCGGTCACCGATGATGTATACGAGAGCCTGGCGGTAGACAAATTTCTGGACGGACTTCGGGAACCGGAGACACAACAAGCTGTGAAACTCGCCCGGCCAAAGACTTTAGGCGATGCTTTATCTCAGGCCATGGAGTTTGAGGCGGTCAGACAGTCAGTAAGGGGCCATGCACGAGTTCGTGCAGCGGAAGCAGAGCCTGTTGTAGTCCCCAGCATAGAAGACATAATAAAAAGGGTCTTGGAGGCCCTCAGGACTCGTAAGAAGGAGATTCGCTGTTGGGGCTGCGGCCAACTGGGACACCCTAGATGCAAGTGCCCGTCCAATAAAAGAGAAAAGCCTCAGGAAAACTAAGGAGGGTTGGTGAGAAGGGGCAACTGCCGACCCGTAATGTGAAAGGCCCCAGGAAGACCATCAGAGTGGCATCAATAGGAAACAAGACGACCAGTTTCTATGTGGATGGGATGGTGAACGGACAGCTGCGAAGCCTTCTATTAGACACCGGCGCAACAATGACAATCCTGAGCCCGAAGACGGTTCCCGCTGAGCAGATCTCACCAACTACTTGGGCACTACGGACAACCACAGGACAGCCAGCCCAGGTCTACGGGGAGACAGTTGCCACCTTCCTCATTGGAGGTCAATTTTTGAAGCACCGTGCTCTCGTGGCCAAAGTAGATGAAGAAGTCATATTGGGCACGGACTTGATGATTGAATACGGGCTCAAACTGGATATGGCAAGGGGTGTGGTGACATTAAGGGATGAAGAGATCATCCTCCGACGGGGCAAGGACCTCTCTTCACGAGTGCTCTTACTAGAGGACACCATTCTACCCGCAAGGTGCCAGGTTGTGACTCAAGGGACTTTTGAAGGTCAACTATCTGAAGGTGAATGTGTGGTACTAGAGCCCGGAAGGTACGAAGAAAAGGAGCTCGGACGAGGCGTGCTGGTTGCCAGGTCTCTCGTTAAGGTTGGACGCACCACTCCAGTTCGTCTGATGAACCTAAACAGTTTTCCGGTAGCACTGAAGAAAGGAGCACTGATTGGGGAATGTACAACCGCTACCTCAGTCGTAAGACAGCTGCAACGGCATTCTGCTAATCGATGAGAGCTCTCAGAAGAATTATCCAGATTTGTGGAGGAATCATGCCGAGATCTTTCACCTGAACAAAGTGAGAAAGTGCGCAACATGGTTACCCAATGGCAAGATGTCTTCGAGATCAGCTCAGGACCTCGGGGTAGAACAAACATCGTCCAGCACAAGATTGACACCGGAGATACCAAGCCCATCCGACAGGTTCCGAGAAGGCTGCCTTTAGCCAAACGAGAGGAAGCAGAGAGAATTATTAAAGAGATGGCGGCTGATGGTGTCATTGAGCCTTCGAGTAGTCCCTGGATGTCTCTTGTTGTACTGGTGAAGAAGAAAGATGGCAGTATGAGATTCTGCGTCGACTACCGCCTTCTTAACAATGTCACCAAGAAGGACAGCTATCCGCTTCCAAGGATCGACGATACGCTGGACACCTTGGAAGGCTGTAAGCTGTTCTCTACTTTGGACCTCCGCAGTGGATATTGGCAGGTTGGATTGACTCCTGAGGATAAGGAGAAGACAGCATTCTCAATCGGCACGGGACTCTGGCAATTTACGGTAATGCCGTTCGGGCTTTGCAATGCTCCTCAACGTTCGAGAGGCTGATGGAAAGTGTGCTGAGAGGTCTTTCATGGGAGACGTGCCTGATATACCTAGACGATATCATTGTACTAGGAAACTCCTTCAACCACCATCTGAAGAATCTCGAGAAGGTCTTCGAACGGCTGCGTGCAGCTAATTTGAAGCTGAACCCAAAGAAGTGTAACCTCTTCCGGAGCCAAGTAAATTACCTGGGGCATGTTGTGTCTGACAAAGGAGTCGCCGTTGACCCGGAGAAGATTACGGCTATCACCGACTGGCCGGTACCTCGCGACAAGCACGAAGTTAGGAGTTTCCTCGTGCTCTGTACCTACTACAGGAGGTACGTGAAAGGGTTTGCTAGCATTGCAAAACCCCTAACCAGGCTTACCGAAGAAAAACGCACTTTCCATTGGGACCTCGAGTGCCAAAAGTCCTTCGAGGAGCTGAAAAACAGGCTAAGTAGTGCTCCTATCCTATGCTATCCACGCACCGAAGGCAAGTTCATACTCGACACTGACGCCAGTAACACCGCTATTGGAAGTGTACTTTCCCAGTTGCAAGACGGGGAGGAAAGAGTAATTGGCTACTTCAGCAAGGCACTATCAGCCCCAGAACGCAACTACTGTGTCACGAGGAAGGAGCTTCTGGCAGTTGTAAAATCCATAGAGCACTTCCATAAATATCTGTACGGAAGAAGGTTTCTCCTCAGAACGGACCACGCGGCTCTAATGTGGTTACTGCGATTCAAGTCACCAGAAGGACAAGTTGCGAGATTGAGCGCCTTCAGGAATATGACTTTGAGTCTGTTCATCGCTCGGGAAACACTCATAAGAATGCAGATGCACTTTCGAGGAGACCTTGTGATGAAAAATGCAGCCACTGTTCCCGGCAAGAGGAGAAGCAGGCGACAGTGATGAGGACTACCGTTGTCATCGACAGTTGGCAAGATGCAGAGGTGTCGAAGGAACAAGACGAGGACCCTGATTTGAAACCAATAAAGCAGTGGAAGCTTTCAGGGCAAAGAAGACCACCCTGGCAGGATGTTGCTCCAATGTCAAAGAATATAAAAACGTACTGGGCTCAATGGGACTCTATTCTAGTGGACGGCGGGCTGCTGAAGCGAGCATTGGAGAACACAGAGGGAGATCAGCGCAGACTGCAGCTAATCGTCCCAAAGAAAAGAGTGCCTGGAGTGCTGAGGGAACTTCACGACGGAGTATCTGGCGGCCACCTTGGAGTCCACCGTACATTGGAAAAAGTACGTGAGCGTTTCTATTGGGCTAATCTTAAAGAAGACGTATTAGACTGGTGCAGGCGCTGTGCGACGTGTGCGGCCTCCAATGGACCGATGAGGAGAAAGAAGGCCCCTATGAAGAAGTATAACGTGGGAGCTCCATTCGAGAGAATAGCAGTTGACGTCGCTGGCCCTTTCCCTTTGACTGATGAAGGTAACCGATACATTCTTGTGGCCATGGACTACTTCTCTAAGTGGGTGGAGGCTTATGCCCTTCCGAATCAGGAAGCCGTCACAGTTGCGGACCTTCTTGTGAAACAGCTCGTCAGCAGGTTTGGAATACCAATGGAGCTTCACACTGACCAGGGACGGAATTTTGAGTCTGCAGTCTTCTCCAAGATGTGTGAGACACTAGGAATACGCAAGACTAGGACGACGCCTCTTCATCCGCAATCTGATGGCATGGTAGAGCGCATGAACAGGACCATGGGTCGGTATTTGTCTAAGGTTGTCTCCGACCACCAGAGGGACTGGGACCAGTACCTTCACCTATTCCTTCTAGCCTACCGCAGTTCAGTTAATGAAACGACAGGGCAGACCCCCGCCAGAGTGGTGTTTGGCAGAGAACTTCGCTTGCCCTGTGATCTGAAATTTGGTTTCAAGCCTGATGAAGAAGTCGCCGTGGAAGATTATGTCACGAATCTAAGGATGCGAATGAATGTTATCCACGAAAAAGTTCGTTCAAACATTCAAGAAGCAAGCGACAGAATGAAGGAGCGTTACGACATCAGGGGAGAGAAAGGTGGCTTCCAGCCTGGGGACTTGGTATGGCTACATGATCCCTGGAGAAGGCAAGGCTATTCACCCAAGCTTCAGAGATCCTGGGATGGCCCGTATGAGATCATCGACAGGATTAATGACATCATCTATAGGATCAGGAAGCAGCCAAGAGGAAAACCCAAGGTAGTCCACTTTAATAGACTGGCCCCATTCAAAGGAGATCATGGCCCAACCGAAGACCAACAAGTGAGGCATCTTTCTCACTTTAAGACCAAAAACGACTCAGTTGCGTGGCCTGTTTTAGGTGCTCGTGGAGTGACTCAAACAATCTACAGAGACATCTTTTCTCTACCAGTGGACTATGCTCTGGCCCATTGCGTCCCTGAAGATCTGAGAAACTCTCGAGGGATCGCAACTGTTTTCAGGAAGAAGTTTGCCGGAACTGAAGAATTAGAACAGCAAGGACCCAGTGTTGGATGGGCGCTTCACCAAACGCACGGAGGCCAGCATCTGTTTTACTTGGTTACCAAGCGTGCCTCCCATCAGAAATCAACGTACGGCGCACTACAGCGAAGCCTCAACGACCTGCGCAGCCAGCTTTTAAGACTGCATGTCACTAAGCTCGCCATCCCCAAGTTGGGCTGTGGATATGACGGCCTGGAATGGAAGACCGTAAGACACATGCTTGAAGAGACATTTGCCAACTCTGGGATAGTCATATAGGTGTGCACATTTAACCCCTGGAGATCAAACGGCGACTACTTCGAAAGAAGATCATCGCATCTAATTGCTGCAACCCCTAAAACAGTCTTCCAACGTCTAAAAGAATATGGCATCACGTTAACCTTGTCAAAATGCGCTTTCTGTAAATTGTCGGTATCATTTCTGGGCCATGAGATTTCTGAATTTGGCATTAGACCGATTGAGAACAAACTAAAATCAATCAAGGAGTTCCCGCGCCCCAATCCCATCTCGCAGCAACGCAGATTTTTGGGTATGCTTAACTTCTACAGAAGGTTCATTCTACATGATGCGCATAGTCGGGCACCGTTAAATGCCATAGCAAGGCAAAAAACACCGTTTTCCGTTTGAGAAGAGAAGTGAAATTATATTAAAAGCTAAATTTTAGCCTACATTACTCTTTTTCCCTTGTCACCAAAATACTGTCATAACTTTGTAAAAAGGAGTCTAACACAGAAGCCACACTATAATAGAAACTATATATAATTAACACTTAACATGAACAAGGTGCTGGCACTTTATAAGAGAATAACCTGAACTGAAGGTACAAACCAGTGTTGCCAAATTATAACACATAACCATTCCTGAAACTGGTAAAGGAGTTCTTTATAATATGAAAAACATGCTATTGGATAAACCTGTTAAAATGGCTATGCTTCAGGACAACAATTTTATCTCTGAGTATTTCAATGGATTTGAAGATAAAGATGTTTGACAAAAAGGTGCCCAGGGTCAATTTCCTTAAAGGCAAGTTACATGTCCTGAATATTTAATATTTTCTAAATCCTCCTGAATTTCTATAATTAAATAGTACTTTAAAAGAAACTGATGTTTATTTATCTTTTATTATTAAAGATTTTTTTTAGAACAATATTTCATATGTCTTCGCCAAAAATAAGCTCCTTCCATTTTTTTTGTCCATCCAGTCTCAAATTCAAACAACCAGTCTCCCTAACACATTCCCCTATTTATCATTCACTCTTCTAGGGCGACCTTTCTACCGTTTTCTTTCTGGGCTCCATTCAAAAATTCTTTTTGGCTATTGTTCCTCTCCCATATTCATAACATGCCCAAACCATTTTAGCCTTATCGTCTCAATAGTGTAAAGAATGTTATCCTGAACTTATTAAATTATTTAGAAATTTAACATGTCCCATGGTAAGATTGGAAAATTCCCTATTGAGCTAAAGTTGAATTTTGATGAGGGTAAAACTACTAAATGTGCCAACATTCCGTACAAAGAACTTGATGAAAGATTAGTGTACTTAATGATTGGACCATGTCTTGATATTTTTAATTCTGTTTTTTCCTTTCCTAGATTTTGAAACTGTTATAATACTACTCATTGGAAAATTTTTGAAAATTACTAGAAAATATCTTAAATATCCTATCAATGTTGTTTTATATTTTAAAAAATCTAATAGTAACTCAGTAAATATTTTGGTTTATGTTCATTCAGAATAAGCTTATGAATTAAATGGCTGGGAAAGTATTTCTGGGTTCTGAGTTCTATGTTATAAGTTCCAAACAAAAATGTTAGTTGGGGATCAATCAACAAAACGCTGCTAGTTCCCAGTAGCTGTAAGGGAGATTATTATGCTCAAGGTAGTTTTTTGGTTAAGGCGTTATTCTGGAGAAAGTTAACAAGAGAAGTCTTTAATATTGATAATGAGGTTAATGCATAGAAGAATAGTCAGGAAATTATAAAAAAATGCATAAACCCTTGAAACCAAGGGTAAATATAATATATAATATTATAATAAAAGAAAATTATATTAAAAGTAAATTGAATTAAATTAAATTTATACTTAAGGACTAATGGTATGTAGAATTCAGAGGGTGTATTGATTGTACAATCCTTAATAAGTATTTATTTTATAGCTGTTTTATGTTGTAATTATTATTAAATATTTTTTATTTGTAATTGACTCAAGTTTTTAGTGGCTACACTGATCAAGATTGTATATCGTTTATCATAAGTTTAATAGTTTCTGCTTGTTTAGACCCTGTGTTATTTCTAAGAATACATTGTACATTTGCAAATTTCAATAAATAAATGAAAACGAATACAAAACAAAGTTTATAAAACCAAGTACCTGATAATGCTCTTATTCTTCTTAACTTCTTAAACGTTTTATGATATTCTTTGTCTGAAATTGAAAAAAAGTAATAATAATAACTCTATTTGTTAAAGACCATATGCTTGTACAAATGTATCAAAATATAAACAATTTATTAAAGTTTGCATGGTAAATAAAATATTACTCTCACTATAATACATACTATACATTAAATTGAAATAAGTACAATTAAATAATCATAAAATATAATTCTATTACTAAGTAATAAGATAGTCCCAGTGTGTGGTCATGTATAAGACTATAAAATTACAATAATTTATTGTATGGACATTTCGCCTTAAAATGCAAGCCTTCACTATGGCAATGAGACAAGTGGCTGATTTTGCCTGGACCTTTAAATGAACCTTACCTATGAGGAGTTAAAATGCAGATTGCTTTCCAGTTTTGCCCTTCGGATACAACCACAATAAAAAAAACCCAGCTAAACCAAGAGAAACAAACATTGAAGATGTCTTGGAGCATCTGTCAGCAGAGGTTGCATCACTGAAACTTCAGATGAGCTGAAGAAGTGGTCGTAGGGAAGAAAGGTCACTCAGCTGGAGCCGGGGAAGAAATATGATCAGAAGGGGACTTTGCTTCTACCATGAAACATTTTATCAGAAGGCTAACAAATGCCGCCAGCCCTGCGATTGGAGCCAAACTGGGCCATTAAACTATTTGCAGCGACTTCTTAGACTACAGGAATTAGGCACAACCTTTACTGATTTTTGATTCATGATGAAGAGATGTAACTTGTGAAAAATAAAAATGTTCAGTAAATTATTTTTACAATCCAAAACCAAGAACTTACCTGGTATATGGTATATATTATCATAATATATGGTAATCATTCAACAAGAGAGTGTTAGTGGCTATCCTTGAATTACTATATATGTACTCAGAGAAGTACATCATAGTAAAATGGGCTTTCAGCAACCATAGATCAGTGAATGGTAATTATTTTAAACACTAATACTGAACGAACTTAATACTGAAGTATTTCCTGTTTAAAAACGATTCTCTGTTGATAAATAAAAATAATATATATATATATATATATATATATATATATATATATATATATATATATATATATATATATATATTAGTATACTGGAAAAACTTTTACTGATTTTTAAGTCATGATGAAGAAATGTAACTTGTGATAAATACAATAAGTTTAATAAATTACTTTTACAGTCCAAAACCAAGAACGTACCTGATATGTCTGGAAAACCATAGAAGGCTTCTATGTTAGTATCTGAAATACAAAGAGTAACTGATAAAATTAAAGTTTAGTGTTATAATAACTAGCAGCCAATTAAGGATAATGAGAAAAATATATGTTTCTTCTCCAAGAATGAGTAAATACCTTTATCAAAAAACTGACTGAGTAAGGATTTCTATGGATGATTGAAATTTTAAAAGTGTATGGTCTTAAAATTGATTTTTAATCAACCATAAATAAATATTTGATTTTAACTATGGAGAAATGAAAAAAAAAAACAATAAAAGTAATGATACTCATTGGATAATGATTATTTCATTTTCTATAATAAAATAAATTTTATTTTACTATAAACATATACTTGTAAATTATTGTTTAATCCCTTAAATAATAAAAACAAATGATTTGCTAAAGTAAATATTTAACATATATAAATTTAGGCTAAACTGAAGTATGTTTTGGCTTGTGATTGTTGTGTCTCTCACAAACAATTGAGTTTGCATTTTGACTTCTTTTATGTTTTATTCAGGCCAGTTATTACATTAAAGTTCAAATTCAGTAAATGTGTATATTATATACAAAAGTATATAAATATATAAATACTATGCTAGACTAACTTATAAATATAACCAGTATTTTAGACAAATAGAGACTTAACTAGCCAGGTAAGAGTTATGATTAATAACTAACCTGCTGATAAGCTAAAAGTGTGTGTTGATGTAGGCAGGTTCACCTTTTTTAAATAAAGAAGATGGTTGGGTTTGCGATTTGAAAAATTTACAATATGTACAAATACAAGTAATACACTATGCCAACGTTTTTTGCTTTAAAGAAGGCAAGGCAATCCAAAAGATCAGAACAATAACTACTTACACTGGTGTTATACATTGTCATTATTTTGCTACCAAAATATGCATTGTATATAACCAAAAAGTGTTAAAAAGGATTAAAAATCAAATAATGCTTATTATGAAAAAAGAGAGAGAAATAGAGGAGAGTGTCAAATTCCATGTTTTTAAATCATTGGATATCTCTACGTTACTATATGGTAGTGAAAGTTGGGTAAGCCAACAGAGAAGCATTTAAGCAGGACTATGGCTGCAGAATGAAATTCTAGAGTAGAATATTATGAAAAAATAGAAGGGATAGGAAGAGAAATGAGAGAATATGATAATTCAATACTTCCTCGCTTATGTCAACTATGAAAGGCCAACAACTTTGGAACTCTTTGGATATATACAATAAATATATAATGCTTTGGATACCTTTATAGAACAAGGGAAGAATGAGTCCCAAAATAAGTGAATGGAAGAAAGTGGATAGGCAGGGTACCACAATGCAGGCCTAGAAGATTCTCTTTAAAGCATATCCAATGGTCAGGACAGATAAGAGGATAAATATAATTCAAAATGAAAGAGCTATCAAGCGCCTGATGTGTGGAGTAAGTGGATAGAAGCTCCTCTATGATGTTAGGCACTAAAGAAAAAGATAAAGAAGAATAACTGTATATTCATCTGACCAAACCCCTCTGCATCTTTGCTCTAAAAGCATATGTGCTTTTGATATTTAGTACAAATACATTTATATGGATCTACGTTGGTAAGAAACTAGGAAATGTTTTTACATTTTTGGTCCAAGTAATCTCAAGTCTGGCTAATAAAAAAATTAAATAATAATTTATGTCTGAGTAAATATAAGTTAAAACTAGCATTATTTTGTTATTATTTTAAATTAAATAACACATAGGGATAGTTGGTAATAATAAAATATTTTTCAAGCCAACAATTTATTTATGTAAAACAGCTGGCAGCAAAATGAGTTATTGTTATACACTTAAACAATAAGCCTTCTATATTGGTATGTGAGCTTGAATTAGATGATGACCACACTTATTTAAGTAGTAGCCATCTAATAACACCGGAATAAACGCATGTAGGTAAAGTTATTAAACATGTCCTAAAAAATAATTGTTAAACAGTGATTTTAAAGTAATTGAAATAAATACATTAATGGATTCCATTTCTCGAAGATGAGAGGAGTTTGATTTGACTAAAATATTTCTGGAGAAGGCGGTAGGCTTTTGAAGCTGAGTACGCTTTAGAGCAAATGTACAAAAAAAAAAAAAAAAAAAAAAAAAAAAAAATATCTAGCAATCAGCAGCTGGCCAGTAAGAATGATACAATAGCATAAATAATTGATATTATTGTCCAGCAGCATCAATTTTAAACAAATATATATCATACAAAACACTCATGAGATAATTCAAGTCCTTTGTCAACTTCCAAACAAGAAGATCCAGTTCTTCTGACCTTTATTCAGACTTACATGTTTTCATATAACTTGCAAGAGAAGTTTATAAAATGGAAATTAAAATTAAAAACAGATTTTTTGATATGGAGAACGGAGCATGTCTGATTTCTGGAGAGAGGGAGTTCCAGTTGAGAAAGGAATGTTGCAATGTTGCTGTTCTATGGAATAAGGTCAGAAGAACTGGATCTTCTTGTTTGGGAGTGGACAAAGGACTTGAATTATAGGAGATTGTAGTTATAGGTAGGTAGGATGGTGATTATTAATGACAAGTTAAGGGAATTCATATTCAAAAGCAGTGTAAAGGAGTGGCATATGAGAATGCCTAAGGGTACCAAAAATAATTTGCTTTAGTCTATTCCTGAGACCAATTTAGAGGTCTCGTTAATCACACAGCTATAATATAATCAACGTGAGGAAAGATGAAAGAGGAGACGAGAAATTATTTCCTTAGACAAAGGACTCTCCCTAAAATATGGATTGAGACCTTAATAACAATGGTTAGCTAATAACACTCATTTTATTTCAGAATACACAACATTGTTATTTCTTTGCAAGACCTTGATTGATATGATCCCAAGTATGTGGTCCATCTTAGTGTAAAGGAGTCCAACCTCTTACAACATTCATGGACAAAATTATAAAGATCTGCAAGAATCCTCAGACAATTGTTGGATATAGAAACTTTATTCCGATTTTAGCACAATCATTTGTATTTTCAGATAATACAGTGATATATATTTTAACTCTGTAACATAAGTATGTATATATATTAACCAATGTCTAATACTAATGCCTTGAACAACCATATAAATGATTTTGTTTAATATAAGAGAAAAAGAATTATTTTTTAATTTATTCAGAAAATCAGGTATAGGTTAATGGAACATGAGAGGCTGAATAAGGAGGGATTGAGAAGATGTCAATGGAGAAGAAGTCAACATAGTTGAGCCCATGGGACCTATACAGTTTTAATGCCTTTACCTTATCTAATTATTTGTCTTTTTGATGATTTTCTAAATGTTGCTGTAAGTATGGAAAGGAGTCCGGTAAAGATGAGGTTTGACAGGAAACAGCTTTGATGGCAGATCCTTTGAATTAATCACAGGCAGCAATTCATGAGCTTCTTTTTTCTGCATTCTGTGGTCTGAGAGGTCTCTATACACCACACTCTCACCATCGATAAAGGGGAATATAGGGAATGAGACAAATAGTTTCACATAGTTAGTGATTATTCAACAGATATTAGCTTAGCATTATCATATCAATGAAATATGGTAAAAGAAATTAATTTATATTTGAGAGCGAATAAAAAAGAAATTAAATTAATTTGATGACAATACTTACTATCTTTTAACACCACTCTTCCATCACGTGAGCATAATCTGTCTATTAAAAAAAAAAAAAAGTATATATATATATACATATATAAAAGTTTTACCTAAAATTCCATCTTTAAGGAATGCTACTTCAAAAAAAAAAAAAAAAAAATTATAAATTTAAAAAGTAACTGATCACTTATTTTTTCTTCTTGTGACAATAGTTATAAAATATGTTTTCTTCTTCTTTGAAAGGATTTTTATTCGCTATCGTGAAGCTATGATGAAAAAAAGATGCCAAAGAACTTGAAAAAGTAATGTTATATGTGGAAAACATTACTTTTGAAGTTGTGTAACTCTAGATATTATTGTTTTACAAAAAAGCTGTTTACATCATAACTCTAAGTAATTCAATCATCTACAACTTTGAACTACAAAATGTTTTTTTAGAACATATGGGAAAGGAGATTTGAACAAAAACATCCTAAATTTGAAGGGTTCCCCCTCACCAAACAATTTGTAAAATGGTAGAGGGGTCGAAAAATTGGGTTCTGTATCAAAAAACCTACTTATACAACAATAAATAAATATTAGAACTACTTGACCTTTCGTAAGGCAAGTCCCCTTTTTTGATCTCTATTTCATGAACTTTAAAAACTTCAACATCTAATCAGGTAATTGATAGGTAACACTGCTTTGTAATTTCGATTACCTTTTTTTTTTTTTGATAATAAAACATGTGGATAATAAAATGTTGTTCACAAGTACTCATTTTTATTTAATTTAAATAGAACATACTAAACGTGGTGCAGTCAGTATTGGTTTAAAGAAGTTTTTCAACAATTTTAATTTACAAATTCGATTAATTGTACTCATTGTGGTGTGGTCGTAGACATTACTTAGGTTCTAGTCCTGCCATATGTCAAACATGTAATAAATGTATAAAACATATTGAATCTTAAATTTTTGTTTTATTATTTCTTCATTGGTTTTTTATGATCATTCATTTTATTTCATCAGAATTCTGTCTATTGTTAGAAAAAAAATCTGTTATTTTCTTTTGTTCAAAAATTATTTTAAGTGACTTTTCAGTTAAAGTTTTTAGCAGCAAAACTGATCAAGATTTTATATTGTTCAGCATAAGTTTAATAGCTTCTGCTTGTTTGTGCCTCTAAATATATCCATTGTTTTAACCAATATCCTGTCTTGCTACTTTAGACCCTGCATTATTTTCAAGAAGACATTGTTGTACAGTTGCAAATTTCAATAAATAAATGAAAACAAACATAAAACAAAGTACCTGATAATTCTCTCATTTTTGTTAACCGTCAAACTTTTTCTGATATTCTTATCTTATCTGAAATTGAAAAAAAGTACAATTAAATAATCATAAAATATTATTCTGTTACTTATTAAGAAGAAAGTTGCAATGTGTGGTCATGTAACACGATAAAATTACAATAATTTATTGTATGGACATTTCACCTTACAATGGAAGCCATCATCATGGCTAGAAGATATGACCGAAAAGTGAATTTAAAAGAGAATAAAAATAAAGACAAAAGGTATGAAGAATAATAATACATATAAGTTAGAAAAATGAAATATAATGGTCACAACACAATATGAATGGATAAAATTAATAAACGTATAAGAAACAGATAAATAAAGAGCATGTGCCAGTTTTAAAATAGATATTAAAGAACAATATTATATTAACACATAATTTGTATGCATTAAGATGAAATATAATTATGTCTCAGTATTATTAGAATTGATGAATTAATTACCACTTCTATTGGAATTATTTTATTAGAATACTAGTTTCAAATGCTTAACATTCATCTTTAGTTCTAAAACATACAAAATATTTAGCACATCGGCGCTATAATACTTCGATTATTTGCACTAAAGTTTTCAAAATGTAAGACAAGAAATCAAATATTGGTACTCACCTGAGATCTAACAGATATCTCTTTATATTATCTACATAAAATAAATATTATATTGATGTGTTGAAAATTTTGTATGCTTTAGAACTATCCTACATGCTCCGTTCCCTTTTCCATGATGGATATATTTCAGATATCTGTTTGATCTCCTCAGGTGAGAACAATGTTTGATTTCTTGTCTTACATTTTTGAAAACTTTAATATATATAACCCATGTAACACAGTGCTAATCTGTAGAAAATTTTGTATGCTATAGAACTGAAGATGAATGTTTAGCAATTGAAACTTGTATTCTAATAAAATAATTCCAATAGAAGTGGCAATTAATTCATCAATTCTAATTGTATTGATCCTTCTATACCATCATGTGTACTTCAAGTGATTCTGAAATATTAGTTTAACATAATGCACATAAATTATATTCTCATTTCCATATTACAATGTTTTAAATGTTAAAATTACTTTAGTTATGGTTATAAAGCATATACTTCATTTTTTAATAGTTATAATTTTATTATATACCAGTTATCTGCCCACATTATTAATCTATATTTGCTTACTAATCAGTTTCGGTTTTCTTTTAGCAGTGATGAAGGTTTGCATTGGGAGCGGAAGTAACAGCATAATTTACTAATGTAATTTCATTATGTAATATTTCACTGCATACACTAATTTTCTATTTCTTTATAAACAGTGAGCAACCAACCTTTTAGGATACTTACTTGTAGCAAGCAACACTGAGTGTGGTGGGTGGATGGTGAAGCACGGGTCAACGCTGAGTGGTGAAGGCTATTGGCCATCAGCTGGCATGATAACCAAAGAAGCAATGTGAAATGGATTAGCTACTGCCGCAGTCACTATAAGAACATCTTATTTTACCATTATTTTTATTTAGATGTATTTTTAATTTATAATTATTTTCATTTAGTTTCTTATAATTTTAATTTTAGACAAATCAGTGCCAAATCCTTGAGGAACCTCACTAAGCTGTTACCTATAGCGTTATTATTCCTATTACTTTTTTTTCTTTCGTGCTCTATATTTTTCTGATTATTGTTTTATTGATTTATTGACACTGGCTTTTGTAAGGTTACCTCTTTTGGACTTATAAAGAGGTGAATAATAAAGAAGGAACCAAAACTGTTCTTTTTATTTACCACATTCCTTAAATCGGTGACACCGACGATAAACGTGAGTAGTATATTTTCATTATATAAATTGTAAAATTAAGATAAAAATATGGAAAATCTTATAGATTTCTGTCCTATAGACAAGAAGGGTCCTACAGACCAGGGAGAAATTCAATCTTCTTCGGTGCACAATCCACTCTCGAAGTTAATGACATTTTATAAATAGGAGCCAGATCTGTGGTACCTAAATGATGGAGCGGCCTTTGCTACACGCAAAATAACAAGTATCAAAGCAAAATTTCAATTGATAATAGCACAATTGGATCACGCTGCAATGAGGCAAGTTGCCGATTAGGAAACGCAGATTGCTCTCCAGTTTTGTCCCTTCAGATACAACCAGAATAGAAAAAGCCAGCTACGTCTAGAGAAACAAACATCGAAGAAGCCTTGGAGCGTCTGTCAGCAGAGGTTGCTTCGCTGAAACTTCAAATGAGCACAAAAAGTGGTCATAGAAAGCAAAGGTCACCCAGCTGGAGCCGAGGACGATCAAGAATTAAAAGTAGAAGCCGGTTTTGCTTCTACCACGAAACATTTTATCAGAAGGATAACAAATGCCACCAGCCTTGCGATTGGAGCAAAACTGGGCCATTAAACTAATCGCAGCGACGAATGATGCGGATTCCGTCGCTGAGATCACCAACAGGACTGAGATCTATAAAACAGCTGGCAGCAAAATGAGTTATTGTTATACACTTAAACAATAAGCCTTCTATATTGGTATGTGAGCTTGAATTAGATGATGACCACACTTATTTAGATAGTGAACATCTAATAACACTGGAATAAATGCATGTAGGTAATGTTTGTACACGTGTCCTTAAAAATAATTGTAAAACAGTGAATTTAAGGTAATTGAAATAAATATATAAATTGATTCCAGTTCTCGAGGATGAGAGGTGAGAGGATTTGACTGAAATATTTCTGGAGAAGGTGTTGATGAGCTCTTGAAGCTGAGTACGCTTTAGAGCTAATGTACAAAAAAAAAAAAAAAAAAAAAAAAAATATCAATTAGCAGTTGGCCAGTAAGAATGATACAATAGCATAAATAATTGATACTATTCCCCAGCAACATTAATTTCAAACAAATATATAATACTGACAACGCAAGTGCAGATATTTTAAAATATTTTGTAAACTTTAATTTAACATAATTTTATTTTAATTTAACTTTATTTTAATAAACTTTTGACTGCATTTTTCGATTGCTAGTTCAGAATGGCTCAAAGGAATTCGTTATTTATCTATATAATGGAAAGAAAGATGAAACGGCTGACATTATTAATAAGAGTGCTTCGTTACTGATGGTAATGTGTTTATGGTTTAGATTTAGGCCTCAATTATGTAATGTAGAAATCTGAAGAATTTAGCAGCTTATTGGTATTAGTTCATAACTAATTCATAGATAACTTGAGTTATTTAGGCAGAAGGATTTCGGAAAAAATATTCTTGATGTATTTCCGGTGATACAGGAACCTTATCCCTTTTTCATGTACAGTTGTCATTAGTTGTCTATGGAATTTATAAAGATATTAAGTAGTAATATAAGCTTTATGAAAATGGTAATTTTTCACAGGAGCTTAGCGGAGCTTTTTTTGTAGGATCATACATATTCAAAAACTGGTTACTTTTTCCCTCTCACTCTAGTATATTTTTTGATAATATATTTCATACATTACACTAAAATAACTGACATTCTACACGACCTAGATTTTCGAACAATCAAACAGTTTATTTAGACCCAGACCCAGAACTTTTTCAACTCAACAAAACTCAAGGAATCCCATAATACAAACAATTGGCAAATATAACAAGCTAACCTTAAGAAGATACGTACACAAACGAACTAGACACATACTACTAGAATGAAATTTATTTAATAAGACATTCTAACAAATCAAAGTATCGTTAAATTAATAATTAATTTTAACGCTCAAAACTTTTGCTTATTTTTATATATTTTTTATTTATTAATTTTTAATACTTTATTTTATTTTATTATTATTATTTTTTGAGTAGGTTTTTTCTTTTTCTTTTTTTTTCTTTTTGTCAGTTTTTCCTACAGTTTAAAAAATGTATTCCAAGTTTTAATTTATACTTAATGAAATTTTAGTGTAAATTGTTTTTTTAGCAAAACATGTATTTATACAAATATGTTACAAAACTGTAAATTTATAAATTCCGTAAAATAAAGCTCTTTATATTATATATTATTTATTTTATTTTACTATGTATAAAAATAAATCCACAGTGATCCAAATTGTAGCTCATAGAAATAGTTTATTTTCGGGTGGAGTAATATTTTCCAAATTTAGAAGTTTTCACCAACTAATAATGAATACAATATCCCATCAAACACGACAAAAATAATAAAATCATTTTCAGAGTTTTTTCCGCGTTTGTCACAACATTGATGGTCATTATCATGGCTACAGATATATATGTCAAGAAAAAAAAAAAAGATAAAATAATAGTGAAATTACAGAAATAAAGAAGATAAAATTAAAAAAAAAAAAAATTATAGTTGAACAACTATGTGAGAAAAGAGGCTAATAAAAAATACAAGTTAATAAATGCCAGATATAAAGTAGCCTAATGATGACTATAAATGTTGTAGCCAAAACGTTGGAATGAAAAATTAAACATTTGTTAATCAGCTTTTCTTAATTTCTCAAATTCGGATGATCCCTCATACATCTACAAGATATATTTAATTAGGTAAATGACAGCCAAACAAGTGCACCTCTCCAATTAAATTCTTCTTCATTCTTGCTTTTAATTTTGAAAAAAAAAAAAGCATATCTAAATATAGTTTGTGCCCGAATACCGTTGCTCTGGGTGACCCAAAGCATGAAAGTAGGAAGCGGAGAACCGGCCGTGGGCAGTTTATTAAGAGGGCGTCCAACCTCCATCGAGGGCATGTTCCAACATGGTCAAGGCCGCACCAGCTGCCCCACTTCTATTATCGCCAAGCCACCTCCTATTATCACCTCTTCCATACATAACCTCTTCAACCAGCAACCGATGATTAGTCGATAAACGTAATCACATTCCTTAATTATTAAGATATTGCTAAATTATTTATCAAACCCACTAGTTACCAAGATATCAGAGATGGGAAAATATATATTTCAATTAACTTGTTAAACTAATTTGTCCAATTTACTAATTTAATATATCTGTTCAAATTACAATTTCCATAATTTGATTTAATAATAGACGATATTTGTTATGTCCAACTTATGTACAATATATCGAAAGAGGCATTGTACATAAGATGGCGATCCAGGTAGGAAGGAACGATAAGGTAATAAATGTGTATAACATGTATAATAATGAGGGGAAAAAAGAAAAAAAAAAAAGGATTAGGTTATATGTGAACTAAGCTGAAATAGGAAGGGGAAATAAATTCTTTAGCAGTTGTTTGATTAGTAGGATTGGGATCTAGATGTATGTGGATGGATTCACTTTTTAATCTTTTTTCATGATTAGGGGCTATGGATAAAATGGAGGACTTGTCAAAATCTGAGGAATGGTTGAGGATATGGCAAGTCCAAATAATTCGGTGGCTGGTGTATTACGGTACGAAATGTTATATTTATGTCTGGATATACCGGTTTTAACTCTTTGCACTCATTAGCCGGTTATAACCCGGCAAAATTAAAATCCAATTCTACTCAGATTATAAGTTCCACTTGTCTGGCAGAGGACTCATAAGCAGGGTACAGAGCGGCATTATTTTTCTCCAAGATCCTCTCTTGAAGATAATATTGTTTTATTATATTATTGTACTTGAAGTTATAAAAAAAAGTTTAAACATTTTATATATATATATATATATATATATATATATATATTTATATATATATATCAAAATTATATTTTTTCGACCCTTAGAAATTATATAATTAACTACTTTACAATAATCGGGTTTTTGGTTGTCAGAAATAATAATTACTATGTTTGAATAATATAGACAGGCAGTGCACAGTGTGGTAGATTAGGTAAATGGTAAATGATCTAAAATGTAGGTACATTTTAGATCATTTACGAATACAAACTAAAATGTAATGACTTGTGAATACACGGGAAAATTGGACGATCGGTAAATCAAAGAGTAAAAGAAAATATAAGAGCATATAATAATAAGACCCAAAATTTCAATTTCGCTATCCATCTAAACGAAAATAACCATAAATTTAATAAAGACTAGGTAGTAAAAATAATACATGAAGTAGAAAATAGCCTAAAATTAAATATATATGAATCATTAGAAATAATAAAATCGTTTAAAAACGATCCATATTTTTTTATCTTTTAAATGACTAGATAAACATTCATTAATATCTCCATTTTAAATTTGTTTCCAATAGGAACGGAACAATCCAATGAGTCATAGGGGAAATCCCATAGTAAACCCCAAAACTTAATCCTACCTGCCCCTTCCCCTTTTCATGATGGATATATTTCAGATATCTGTTAGATCTCTTCAGGTTAGAACAACGTTTGATTTCTTGTCTTACATTTTTGGAAGCTTTAATATATACAGGGTGTCCCGTATTTAAATGGCAAAACTTCAGGAACTTATAGGGGACCGAAAAACTAAGACAAAAAGTCCTTTAGATATTTGTTCGTTTTTGCTTAGTTTTAGAGAAAATCGCAAAAAAAGAAACAAAACAAGTTTTCATTTTTATACTTATTTATTTATATTTTATTTATGTTATGTTCTTTTTAATGTAAATATTGCTCAAAATGTTGTCCTCTTGCACCAATGCAAGCATTACATCTAGCACTCACTTGATAAATTGCAGCTAAACATTGTTCTGATGATATTTGGTGCACTGCATCTATGATTCGGTCTCTTAATCGCTCTTTTGAGTTGATTGACACCGAATAAACTTTCTGCTTCAAGGTTCCCCCATACGAAGAAATCCATGGGTGTCATATCAGGTAATCTGGGTGGCCAAGGTACTACTCATCCACGTTCAATCCATTGTTGTGGATAATTTATATCCAGCCAAGCTCGAGCAACTCTGCTATAATGAGCTGGACATCCATCGAGTTGGAACCACATTTCAATCCGCTGCAGTAAGGGAATGTCATCTAAATAATTAGAAAAGTCGTACTCCAAAAAATGTGTAAATGTGATACCATTCAATCTTCCAGGTAAAAAATATGGTCCCACCAGTAATCCGTTCCAAATTCCAAGCCAAACGTTAATAGCAAATTCATGCTGAAATCTATTCTCTCTAATAGCTCTGGGATTTTCAAGAGCCCATACATGATAATTTCTTTGATTAACAATTCCTCCTCTTGTAAAGGTAGCTTCATCGGTCCATATAATTTTTAATGGAAATAAAGTATCATCGCGAATTTTGTCAAGAAACCAGTTACTAAAATTCAATCTCTTGACATAATCTTGAGGTAATAAATTCTGAACTTTTTGAAGATGGTATGTGTAGCGATTATCACCTTTCAAAGTTCGCGATATTGCTAATGCAGCAGATGCTCTTCGGATGCTAGTCTCAGGATTGTTATCGAAGTGGCGTTGGACACAATTTCTTCTCCGATAATATGCTGCCTGGAATTGAATTTGGATTTGGGTCATTGGGAGAATGACACAGTCTCTCAGTCTATTAAAAGTTAACGAAAAGACTCGTCGATTAGGCACTCTTCTATTTGGAAATCGGCGCGCATACTCCCGCACCGCTTCTAAAGCATTACCGTTACAGAAACCATACACAAAAATCATATCAGCGTATTCAACTTTAGAATATGTATGCGGCATTGTGGCTGATGCTATTCACACAAAAATATCTGAGTAATTGACTGAAGACTGATTTAGGAATTATAATCCTAGAAGGAAACCAAAATGTAAACAAATAAAAGAATGTAAAGGATAACATTAAGTGTTTACATATCTCACTGCCTAGCCTGACGAACTTTGAAAGGTTATAATCGCTACCTTTTTTTTTTTGTTTCTTTTTTTGCGATTTTCTCAAAAACGAGCAAATCTCTAAAGGACTTTTTGTCTTAGTTTTTTTGTCCCCTATAAGTTCCTGAAGTTTTGCCATTTAAATTCGGGACACCCTGTATAACCCATGTAACGCAGTGCTAATGTGTAGACAATGTTGTATGTTATAGAACTGAAGATGAAAGCATTCGAAACTAGTATTCTAATAAAGTAGTACCAATAGAAGTGGCAATTAATTTATCAATTCAAAGTGATAATAAACATTTATACTAAACTTCAAGATCCTATACATCTTCTCCAACAATCTAAATTAGTCTTACATATCCAATTTGCTCCCCCTAATTGTGACTCCTCCTACTTTGGAGAAACCAAAAATCATGTTAAAACCGGTATATCCAGACATAAATATAGTATATACCATAACATTTTATCGATAGTCCCTAATCTTGAAAAAAGATTAATTATTGAATCTATCCAGCTACATCTAGATCCCAAACCTATTAGTCACAAAACTGTTAAAGACTTAATTTCATATTCCTATTCCAACATATTAGTAAAAACTGATATACCTATTTTTTTTCCCTTCTCTATCTTTTCCCCCTCCCTTTTCTCCTATACCTCCCCTCCCCTCACCATTCTAATTTCGTATTAACATTTACTACCTCAAAGTTCCTTTCTACCTCTTTGTTTAATTATTAATCTTGTTTGTTTAAATCCAAAAATTTCTTTAAAACACCATTAACCCCCATTCCTAACTTCAAACATTGTTCTACAGTTGTCCTCAGTTCTCTTCTTGACGTGTAAAGATGTAAATCTTTATTTAGTTTTACTTTTTAATTTTTTTTTTTTTTTTGTATGTTTTAATTATAACTTAACTCTGTTCCTTATCTACAAATTTTTTTCTACTTACTCATAACTTCTCTTTTGATCATCTTATATCTTATTTATTTACTTTTATTTTTATTTTTTTACATAGTTTACGGCCACATTGTAGCAGTTAAATCGTTTCATATACACTGCAGTCTTTACAATATTAGTTGTCATGTCTTCTCTTCACAGAACCTCCTCATGCTTTCCAACCTAGCCGCCCTCTCCTCATCCGTATTGTTTTCATTTGACTGTTTTTAATTTTAGTCTTGTTTCTCTACTTCTCAGAATCCTCTTAGCTTTTCTCTCTGCAATTTGTTTCATATCTTATTTATTTTACTGTATTTTAATGTTTATCTCCCTTTACATACTATGATATCAATTATTGGGATAGCCTAATTCGTATTGTTATTTCACCCTATTATATTTCATTGTACTTATCATCGTATAATTTATTTATTTATTTCGTTTTATTTTTTTACTTTTTTAAAATATTATTTTAAAATTGTGTATTAACCTTATTATGTTTCATTTTTCCTTTTCTCTCTCTCTCTTTTTTTTTTTTTTTTTTTTTTTTTTAATTTATGTATATTGACGTGGTAAATGTATATAGACTGCAGTTTAATACCATAACCCTTTACTCATTTCTCCCTGCGTTGCTACTCATGGGCCGGAACCAAACCATAACCCAGAAACTTTCTGCTCACTTATTTTATTGCACACATGATTGTCCCCCCAGTTGCTTCATTGGGAACCTAGAGGAACATTCAATCGACAGAATACTATTAATTTCATTCTTTCCATCTCCCCAATTTCCAAACTTCCATTCAATTTATTTACTAAAAGGTCGCTGGAACCTATCAGCATCAAAATCTATCCGGTAATTTAGACTTCAGAGTGCTACTGAAAACACTTCAAGATCTAGAAGAGGCTACCAAAACTTTTATCGACATTATCCTGCTAGCAGATTGGACGATTCCTGACATTAACGTAAGAAAAACCCTTTGCCCAACAAAACTTCATCATTTTCCCAAACACCATTTCAGAACCCTTTGGAAATTAAACATGCTCTTGAAGTTCTAGTACTATAATATATTAAACAATAAAGCAATCCTAAAATTTCTCTTTTTCTGATAGCTCTTTCTGAAATGTAACTAAAATCATCGTAAAATACCAACCGGTTTCCTCAACACTCCAACGAATATGGCTTCTGGGCTGCTGTTGTGATGGAAACAGCCAAAATATTCGCCAAACAACCCCACAAACATACAAAAAATGTTAATTATTTTTTCAATTCCCTAATTTCTCTATCATTATTTCCACAAACAATCAGTTACTGTAAGTTCAGATTTTTTTTTTTCCAAAAATTAAAAATATTAAGTTTACTTTTGTATGACCCCTTAGTTCATGTCCAAACTTTCACAGAACTTAATAATATTCCTTACCTGCCTGTATTACGTTGTTTATCAAAAGCATTCTGTTGACAATTTGTATTCATTTGGTATGAAATCATTCTAATTACCATCCTTTTCCAACGAGATAAACCGATAATATCTAATCATACAGAGCAGTAAGCTCGTTTCCAGTTGTATAACTATTGTTTGAGAAACTCCTCAAACGTTTCTAACTATTTTCAATACTTACCAATGAACTGTGGAAACTCATCTCGCTTTTTAAGGGATGCATTTATAAAACCACGTTCAAATCGATAAATCTTCAAATTTAATTGGTCTTGCTAAAACAAGTTCTTCATTTTACTTGCAAACTTTCATCTTTTCAAGTCATCACCACAGTTTTGAAGCCTTTACAATAACGAGTGAACTAAAACCGCACATAGAGAATTTTCTCATTGGCCCCGGGTTCGGTTGAAACATTTTTTTTGTGAAAATTTCTGTTCTTATGAATAACCTCAAAGAAACCTGGAAAAATATTTAAACTTACAACAGCACATTATGCAGTTTTTAGGTATATCAAGTATTATACTAAATAGGTTGATGTCTTCAAAAATTTTTTTGGAATGAAATAAAAAAAAAAAAAAAAAAAAAAAGTTTTCGTGGAATTAATGCATTTTGGGCGGTCATAAAAGACTTAGTCTTTACGAAAGGCGTAGTTCTGATTTTTAGGTATTTTGTTGGCATGAAACAAATAGTTTAAAACCAAATTAGGAGCTTCAAAAAGACCTTGCCATTGCCGTCTTAAAATCTTTCCATAGAGTTCGAAGACTTTCTGTTTTCTTTAAAAAAAAATAAAAATAATAATAACTATGGAACACAATTTTTTATTTATTTATTTTATTTTTTTTTAAAGTTCACATTTGATCGGAATGCTCCTTAAACTTTTCCTATAACTTTTTAAAAATAAAGAGTAAAGAAAAGGTGATGCCTTCGCATGTTTATTGTCCATTTGCATTCATTTGGCAATGGAAAATGTGGTGAGGGACTCTTGCATCCAGACTAGGTGGATGGTATTTACAAACCTAGTCTAGCTGATAGGCTACGCTAGTCATAGATATTGTTGCAAGGTCATTTACAGCTCTCGAGGGCGCCCTTCTGAAACTACAGAGAGCAGCAGCAAAGATGGTATTATAGATAAATTAAGCCAAAACGAAGTATATGTATACAAGCTTGGAAGCGAATCCCCAAAACCAACCATATCCATCGGTCCTTACACGTTTGAATGTGTGAAACAATTCTCATATCTGGGATCTCATGTGACTATCAAGAACAAAACTACACATGAAAAGAAGTATAAACCGACCAGTTCGATCCTTACGCTTCACTTCGAGTTTACATTTATCGATAGGTTATTTTTATAACCTCACATTTAAACAATCACTTCTACAGTTTCAACTTGCATTGTGTTGTTTAGTGTGTTATATTGATATTTAGTCTACTTAAATGTAAATAGGTGAAACAAAAGTTAACAACACGAGTTTCATAAAGGATTTAGTGTTTTATAAATTCATGTTTTCTTATTTTCTCTAATGCATAAAAGTGTTAAAAAAGTTAAAAAAATTAATTTCACATGGATATGGCGTTTTATACATTTATATTTGTTGTATCAATTTAAATGAGAAAATTTCAGTATACATATTTTGTGAATGGATTCTTTGTCGTCCAAATTACTTATTGCCCTAAAGTGAGACAGAGTGTATTAATAATTTAATAAAACCCATCAATCTAAAAATAAATGTGAGAAAGTATATCACAGGTTTCATATTTTCTTATTTACTCTTCCATTGAGAAAATATAGCAGAAAATAACATCATAACTTTCAACAAGGATTCTGAGTCTTATATATTTATAATTTGTTATTTACACTTCCCTGACATCACAAAGTTTATCAGGAGCTAACATTACTGGTGGTTTATCATTAAATTAATTCTGATTTAATATAATATTAATTCAACATTGATTTAGCGTCTTATATTATGCTATTTTCTCATATCCACTCCATTATTTTCTTATTTCTCATTTTAATATCAGAAGGTAAACAGAAGTTAATATTACTTTGAGCAGGGATTTAGATTTTCTCCCTAAAAGAATCAGAATAACCATTCCCCTCGAAAAGTAGCGAATAAACTCCGAAATAAATCAGAGCAAGGTTAGAACCGATAGAAGGTATTCTGGGCGCACGTAGGGGCTGAAGACCGGTTTGCGGAACGGTACCAGGGAATTATCTGGAGAAGTCGAAAGAATAGAGAAGTTTATGAGCTGTTTAAAGAACCTAATGTTATTAGGATAGTAAAATTAGGAAGGCTAAGCTGGGCAGGACACGTAGCTCGGATGGAGAGATCTGGAGTCACGAAAAGGGTACTTGAACAGCCATTGCACCATACAAGAAGAGTTGGCAGACCGAAATTGAGATGGACAGACGTGTTAGTTGACGCGAAAGACCTGCTGGAAGTCAGAAATTGGAAAGCGGCCGCACTAAACAGAGGTGACTGGCGGAAGCCCATTGGAGGGTTGTAGAGCCAAGTAGACAGATAGACAATTTAAGTTTATTTATTTTAATCAATATTTCTTTTAAAGTTTGTCGTCATAGTATATAAATAAGATTATGGGGTCAAAAAAATTTTGGTTTTTATTACTTTTATTATATAAATTTATATTATAAATATGTATTATATTTTGATTTATTGATAATATGTATTATAAATATGTTGATATCCATATAGCTTTGTCAGTTGTTTATTTTATTTAAACTTGTCATTTTTTTACTATATATATATAAAATATTTTAAACTAAAATAATGTGTTTATATAAACACATTGTTTATTTTACCGTTTTTTTAGATGCTAAAGAAGAATAAAGCCAAACCAAGGTTTCTATGTTACTTTTTGACTTGTGCAATTAAATAAAAATAATTCTAAAGATCAGTCTGTGATACGTTTTATGAAACATAAAATCATAAATTTTGTTTGTTTTATTTTTTGCTCTACCTCGTAACCACATCATTCGCGGACGGTATATTTACAGTAATTTTTTTGAACCGTGTAAAATTATCTGTAGGATAGGTAGATAAAGTAATTTTATCCTGGTAAATCGATGATTCTGACCACTCAGTGCTGATTGGGAACCCTGCCGGGTTTTCCCCCAATCAAGGTCATCCTTTAACCTGCTGCAAATGGCTGAAACAACAGAAAATAAATTTCCTATATACAACCGAACCGAAGCTACCACACCCCCCGGGCAAGGGGTAGGTCCTTAAGATGCTACAATCTCCTACTTACTATAAGGCAAGAAAAAAAGCAAAGTTCAAACCTAAATGGTGAGATCAATTACAGTTTACAAACAATAGGAGCCCGATTGGATTCGGGGTGGAGAGCTTACGGAAAGTAAAAGAAAACCGCGGAAAGAAAACATATTCTGATCAATAACAAACAACTTGAAAAACTCTTGGAATAGCATCTTCAATCAGGAAAAAAACTCAAACATGTAACCCTTAATAACAATTCTTATAATGAAAGAATCAAAGGAATATTTAATAATATGTCAAATGATTCAAAACAGAAGAAATTGCTTCAAATAAAAGATACATTTTATGGACTAAGGGAGAGGACCTATGACAATCTACCGTCGTGTGCGATGATGTAAACATTATTCTAGTATATTTTAATCACAAAATTGGAGGAGCTGTTGAATTCAGCTTGCATAATATATCTCACGAATACAGCAGAAGAGACTTTCTTGAGGCTAAAACCTGGTAATCACTAGCACAACTTTTATACACAAAAGAATCCACCAGGATCATGTGATGAGTTAGGGTACAAAACAGCACAACATTGCAAATGTACATAGTTTTGCAAATCTACAAAGCTACAGAAGGTTCCACCAAGGACAAAATATAGACGTAGAAAAGTAGTCAGATATTTAGAAACCTTCATATAATATATATGAACTTCGGACAGAAGAAAGACCGAAGACGTAGTTCAGGGGAACTGCTCAATGCAACTGTATGTGTATATGAGGAGGATGTCCTCATAAAATAACAAGGCTTCTTGAAGCGACTACATCCCGGCAGGATTTATCAAGCAAATCATAATAAAGTGCTGAATAAAGTATTTATGAAGTAGTCCTAGCAATCAGTGTGAGTCACTGTGCAAATTGTTGTTTATTCTGGACTGCAAACTTCGGAGATGCATGTGAGTCGTTATCTTCTTATGTTCTTATGTTGATTAAAAAATAATTCCACATTGATATCCGGAAAGCGGATATCTTAAACCACTTTTCGAAGTAAACCTTGAGTCATGCACGCTTTTATGTTATATCTGATAGTGGCCATCTTTTTAAGGTGTAGATACCCATATTACACCAAGAAAGGGTGCTTTATTGGTGTAAATGTATAAATAAACTATATAAACCAGACTTGAGCTATGCAACTTGCACCTTTTGTGATGAAAAGTTCTCTGAAGACACTCGGGGAGAAGTTTGGTAAAATTTGTTATATGCCAAACGTGAAAACTTGGATTGGGCCGAGGCTGAAGGATCGCGATGAAAATTTTTATTTTTCCTGAAATACATAAACTCTCTACTATTTTGTCTTTTTTTTTTTATACTGTTTTAAACTATTTGCGAAGTTTTAATAAGATAAGAAATAAATGACAAATGAAAGATGACAGAAGGAAAGGTTATAGTTATATAAAAAAAACAAAGACCACGGAATAAGGGAGGGAACATATACAGTAATCAATAATGGTGGTATACGAAAGGAAAAGGGAGAAAATAAACATAGGCAGAACAAAAAAATGAGTAAATGTATAAAAAAAAAAAAGAAGAGATCAGGAGAGGAGACGATCTTTAGACGATGACTGCTATAATGAAGTAAGGACAGCTGGGCAGAATATGAACAAATAGCCCAGTGAATAATTAGGCTGCAGTTTTTTGCTGCATTTTTGCGGGATGTTAGTACATAAACTATTAACTATAACAACACAAAGTCCCGACCCCCATCCCTCTTGCTTTCCCCTTCATCCCTTCAGCAACATTACAAGACCAAGACTGTGGTTATATGCTTACAGCTCGAAAACCAATGATGTTACCAGGGTGTTCTTTTTTTTATTTTGCTCCTTGGTATATTATGAACAAATTAAGTTACATACACATTTTTATGTCAATAGATTAGTTTCGCCGTAATTCTTAATCATATACAGAAAACTGTAACTACAAAAAATGAAAAAGTAACTTTAAGAAATTATAGCTTTTTATAGTACAGAGAAATTAGCTTCAAACCTTCAACTCCCAAAATAAAAAGGTCTGACTGCTGCAAATCGTTCACCACCCTTACCTCTAAAAGTGGTAAAAAGCCTTCCTCAAAATAACTCGGAAACGGTTGTTTTTAGCACATTTTATGTTCTATAAATCAAAAAGCAAACCGAACTTGTAAGAAATTTCGTTTTATTCCTTATAGTGATTATAGTGAAGATATAGTGAAAAATGTGCCAAACAACTAGAATTTCATATCAGTCGCAGTTATTAGCGTTCTGGCAGGGGTATTTACGGAACTTGATCAAAATATTGGACAAATATTTTTGCAGTTATAGCGATAAATTTGCCGAACAAAACGAGGAATGTAGAACAGAAAGAGGTTCTCACCGTGCTGGCGTGGGTGTTTTACGGGACTTGATCAAAATTTCATTTATAGAGAGGGTAATTTGACCAGCTTTTAGATGATAAAAAAGATTTTTGATCCGAACAAGTAGTTTCGGAGTTACACCCAAATGAGTACCAACAAACATGTTTTTGCAGAGACTGCGACTTACAGCAAGTTATCCAATATCTTCAAATGTTGCCTTCCGTACAGTTCTGAAATTAGGATCTGAGAAAAAAAGGCTAAACCAAATTAGTTGTAAATTTGATTTGCTTTTTAACAAGACAAAATTTTCTGAAACCAACGGCTTCAGAGTTATTTGATCATACGATTTTTACTCTTTCAACACCCTCCTCCCTCCCCCTCCCCAAAAACCCGAAGCTATTTCGAGGAAGGTTTTTTACCTCTTTTAGAGGCAAGGGTGGTGAACGATTTGCAGCAGTCAGACCTTTTTATTTTGGGAGTTGAAGGTTTGAAGCTAATTTCTCTGCACTACATCAGTGATACAAGTGAACTATAACATTTTATAGCAAATAATTGCTCTTTGGTAGTAAAAATTTAAAGTGAACGTTACAACATTGTTGCTCTATTTTAACTACTTGGTTATTCAAGATCATGAATACCAGTATATGCATCGGTGGACCTCAGCTAGGGCCGGGTGCGCGGTGTCCACTACTCTTTCACCGCTCTCTAAGAAGCCATTGTTTTAACATTAAGCGCTATGAGACACATCATTTGAAAGCCAATCGGATTATCTATAAGTTTTGATTGAAACATTTTTTCCAAGACGTAATGATAAAAAGCTTTAATGTGTTGAAGTTACTTTTTGTTTCACTCAGCCTCCACTGGTTTTTTTTTTTTACTTCAGTGACGCAGCTGAGAGAGAAGAGAATTCTCTGTGCCTGGTTTGTCTTTCCATAAGTGGAGGGACGGGTCTCGTCGGGGGATCTCTAGGATGAATGTAAATTGTAAATAAAGTATAATTGTATTTGTAACCTTTAATTTAATTTTTTCATATTTTCACTTACTGTTATTTATTTTATTTAAAATTTATATATTTTACCCCGATGTATATTCTATATTATTTATGTAGAGACTAGTTTAATTTAATCTTTTATTATTATAATTATTATTATTATTATTATTTTTTTTTACTTTTTTTAAGTGTAAATAATGTGTGAATGTAATTACTAAGCCAGCTACATTACTTATTGCCCACATTTGTGGCAGATTGTAATAATTACTTAATTTTTTCAATTTTACAAACTTTTTGTTTGTTGTAGTTGCTGTTTTCTGTATTTGACTTAGTATTACGGTGAAACTAACAATAAGTTATCTACGTATACAGTGTATATAACCTAATTTGTTTATAATATAGTTAGGAGTAAAAAAAGAACACCCTGATAACATTATTAGTTTTCGAGCTGTAAGCATATATCCATAGTACTATTCTTGTAATGTTGCTGAAGGGGTGGAGGGGGAGGGGAAGCTTGAGGGGTGGTGGTCTGGACTTAGTGTTTTTTTAGTGTATACTTTATGTACTAACATCCTGAAAAAATTCAACTTTTCCCTAATTAGTTGCGACAAAGCTTATTTTTTTACCTTCATTCACTGAGCTAAAAGGGAAAAGGTGCCGGAAAGGTTAGAGAGAAAAAAATAGCTCTAAAGAAAACCTAAAAGGCAGGTCAAAACGTTGGCACTCCAATTAGGTTTTTTACTTGGACGTGTTATTATTATTTCCGACTGCATTTCTAATCATCTTCTTATCATATTTTTTCAATTAGGTCGATGCTAGAAAAATGTATAACTACAATGCCTATTCAGGAACTATATATAGATAAGATCGCTAGGAGAAAATAACCGACAAGGTTTTTTTCCCCAAAGCTGATTAAACTAGTAAATACGACACTCGATCTGAGTAAAAAAACTATCCAAGTGGAAGGGGGAATAACAGCGGTTTGGCTAATATATATATAAATGAATTTCAAACTCTTTTGGTTAGAAACTATGTATTGTTTCCAACAATCTCCTGGTGTATATCAATATGGAAAAGTTTAAAACGGCTAATTTGATAAAATGGTCAAAAAGGTTCGATTAAGTTTATCTAATAAAAATGTTCAACAAAATCTGTGACCCACCAGTCATTTTCTGTTTGAAAGAGATTTTTTTAATATTCATGTACAATGAAACTCCAATTATCCAGATTGATTTATAGAAAAAATATATACTTTTTATCACATAAATTTTTAAAAAACAAATTTTTTATAGTTTATTTAAAGTTATTGCAGGCCTTAGTTCACGTAACATAGGATAGGTCCTGTCTTATCAGTTTTCATGACACAATAAAAGACATAAAACTAAGTAGACCAAGCAGCAGCTACGTTTCAGAATGAGGGGTGGAGCACTAAAACACCTCTAAAATTGGTGCATGAGATTCTAGCAGTAATTTTAGTGGTAGTTCAATAAATTCGCCTTAAGTTCCATTTGTTTTCTTACATATGCCCAATAGCACTCTTATTTTGTTATAGTTGTTTTACAACAGTTTTTGGGAAAATATTTCTTCACCAATAGTAGACACAGAAATGCACCAGTAGTTGACACTTCACATATCAAATATATTAAACTTATTTCTCATCAAATATGCCCCCAAATATGTTGTTTTAACAAAGGAACTTGGATTATAAATAACAAAAAACTTGAAAAAAAAAATGAAAAAACATTTTTGTATTTAAATTAGAAAGATTAAAAAAAAAAAAAAAAAAAAAAAAAAAAAAAAAAAAAAAAAAAAAAAAAAAAAAAAAAAAAAAAAAAAAAAAAAAAAAAAAATTCTACTTTCATTTTTGTGTTAATAATTCACGTTTAGTCTCTTTGCTTTATATAAAATATCTTATATAAAAAAGAAAATTGATTTTTTTTTTTTTAAAGTTGTACAGCCAAGTAAAAGGTAATTTCATACAACGAAAACGATTTAAATAAACTGTTAAATAAAAATTTTAAGTAAAGGAATATGTTTATTAATAAAGTTAGTCTCTAAAAAGATATTGTTATAAAATCGTTAATTAGTCCAGATCCAAACTGAATGGAAATCAGATTCTCTTCCTTACGTCTCCCTTCCCCCCCAAATAACAGAGGATTTGGTAGTTTGGCTCAATTGTATTTATTTCTAACCATTATCTTCTTGGATTCCGGAATTTCAAAAACTGTTCTTAATCTATTACAAACTCCCAAAAGTTACACACGCTAAGTTATTTTTGTCACAGTCAAAACTTCACAGACCACCTTTCCTCCTCGTAAGTTTTCTTGCCTGCTATATTTTGAAAATATTGCCGGTAAGCATCTGAAGAGACTACACATGGTATATGCCTTTGGGAAACAGAAGAATTTATTGTTTCAGTAGTTAGACATGCTTGTGATCCGCTAATATACACCTCTGTCTACTACAGGAATAAGCGAGAAAATCAGTGTTCCAGTAGCAGACAGTAAGTTTTTGGGCTCATTCAAACAAAATTTATCATAAAAAATACTTTATTTAGTGACTTACTAACGTTTCCACTGCCGGTATAATCTGCTACTGCTTTATAGTGGCAGCACAGTAAAAGCTAAAGTTTAAAATGTGACCCAATTCAAATCGTTCTGATGGTTATAACACTTATTTTTTTAAGTTGAATTTCAAGTGTCTACTACTGACTCGATGTCTACTACTGGTGCCTTTACCCAATGTGTCGGAACATCCACGATTTCCGACATATTAACTAAACTTTGTTATTACAAAAATAATAATTTCATAAACAGCAACAATAAAATGCATACTTGAAACATTACATTTATCTATATTTTTTATCCTGCATTTTTTATATTTCAATATCCTAGTTCAATAGTAAATCTGATTATCCAAATATATGGATATCTGGATCAATTTCGGCCCCAATTAATCCGGATAATCGGAGTTTCACTGTATTTTCATTTCTAGAATTTCATGAAATAAAGTTAGATTTACAGACTTTTTCGCCACAACAACGGGGATGGGCAAAACGTGGAGGGGGCATGGTGGTAGGGGTTGCAGTCTGCCGCACTCGTGTTAGTCCTAACTGGGACCATCAAGGAGCGTTGATGTGTCGCTGTGAGTTGTTGTTCACTTAAGCGAAGTTTGAAGCATTTGCTACTTCTTCGAACTCTTCCTCTTGGAATAACTCTTCCTCTCCGGCCAGGACACCGCCTACCGAGGGTCAGTGCCCTTTTAGTATTTTCTATCTTCTATTATTTATATCCTCTTTTTTATGTGTTTTTATTAGTTTCAAAATATATACCTGAAATTTATCATATTTGGATATTTGTTGAGTTAAAACGGGGACCAAGAATCAACCGGCGGGAAAGACCCGCTTCTTGGGATGGGACATTCCCTTCAGCAAGAATAACCAGTTGGCGGCATGTAACCGGAACTGCACTGCCCTAGAACTAGTTACTGCTTTGCACTTGCCTTCTTACTTAATAGCAACTTGCCCTTAAGTATCCATATCCTATTTCTATAATAACTTAAAATTATTCTAATAACCTCTGAGAAGAATTATGTCTTATTTTTCGCTTCAGATTTAAGTTCATAAGCAATACACATTTTCTTGTTCAAAAGTGCAGCGTTAAAGATATTTATTTAGTATAAAATATATGAATATTAAGAGCAATTTTCTAAAAACTATTTTAATTATTAATTTAACTATGAGTTATGGCTGAAAATATTGCAGCTTTTCATACTAACCAGAGCCTTATTTGCAGTTAAGTATATGCTCCTGAAGGCATTTTTATTTAGTAAACAACACCAATTTGTCTTAATCAATGAATAAAACTGAAAAAGTGTATATGCATTCATTTGATTTAAATTTCTAATTTTAATTTTTCTATCTACTACTATAGCTATCTTATACAAATAACATTTTCTTATATTATTTTGTATTTATTTAACAATATAAACACAACAAATAACAGAAAGTATCTAAAGGTACCCCAAGAGAATCTAGAAAAACTGACAGTTAGAATTTTCAAGCTTCAGATAACATTCATATTGATATTATTGAGCGAACGTTATCTTAATTGTGGATATTTAATTGTAGATTAAAATACGACTTTCTTGAAGTAATTTTTATAATTTTATTATTTCTCGGCTATCGAATAAAAAGCTCATGATCGTAGTTTCCTAAATGTTTTTGTTTTTTTATAAATATTAGAAACTAATTTTTACGGTTAAGTAACAACTCTTTCAATTCATTGTTATTAGTTTGTACAGAATGACTTGTCTTGTGGGTTATCTTTACAATTATTTTTAGTTGAAAGTTGAC
This sequence comes from Euschistus heros, assembly GCA_003667255.2. NCBI lineage: Eukaryota > Metazoa > Arthropoda > Insecta > Hemiptera > Pentatomidae > Euschistus > Euschistus heros. The sequence continues at coordinate 584,602 of RCWM02000124.1, forward strand.
TTATCAAGAAATAACATGAATCAGAGCTTTATATAGATACATAAACCTACTTAGATTGAGTTATATTATGAATGAAAAGTATATAATTTAAAGAAAACATATTATTTATAAAACTCTCTTGGATGAAATTCAATAAGATATTTCACATCGGGCTTGGCTCTATAAATAATGATAATATATTTTTTCCCCGGTCTCCTTCATTTTAAAAAGTCCAACAGTGGCGCCTGTTTAGATATAAGATGGATGAGATCCGTTATGATTTGTTAAAATGGTTGTGTGGTGAGGTTGTGATAGCTATGCGATATATCTGATGGCCGCTGGCTGATCTGCTACCTCGATAATATATTTTGTCAAACATTCTTACTTGTATTTAAAATTTTATATTTTAAAATTTTAAGAAATAGATTACAAGAAAATTACTCCGAGGTATAATGTTAGCTAGATGAAAAAACAAGTTGTCGTGAATGTCAGGTCATGAGTGGGTAAAGAAAGCATGCATAACAAATGCAAGTTAATATCCACAAAAGATGATAAAATACATATGCAATCACTGATATATTGTTAAATTCCTTAGATTGGAATATTAATGCAAGGCATTCTTTATTTCATAGTCTGTGCCTTAAAAAAAAAACATCATTAATGTGATTAGTATTCAAAATAATTTCATCATTAGTAATGAAATAAAATAGATCTTATATAATCTTTTTTAAATTACTTTTATTGTCAAATAGAATCTCTCTGTTAATTCATACCATAATAACAAATTAAAAAACATAAAAATTTAAAAAATAATCAAATAAGAATAAAAAGAAAAATATAAAATACAAAAGTATTAAGTCAAAATACAGATTCTTAAATATATATTAAAATTATGTAGGTTCAAAAATCACACAAGGCAAAAAAAATTACATTTTAATTACATCAAATTTTTTAATTATTAATCTTTTACGTATCCAAGAAAGTTGTTATATGTTTTGTCGATAATTTGTCAGGCCCGCAAAAGGTTCATTTTTATTTTTATATTCATGTTTTAAAATTGATTTTCAACCTGAAATATAAACTATTTAAATTTTTAAAAACAATAACGAGTTATATTTATTTATTTATTTTTTTTTTTTGCACACATATATATATATATATATATATATATATATGCAATATCCACACGGTTCTTTCACCAGAATATTTTATTTCTAGAATATAACAATTGAAATACGTTAGTATTAAAAATACTATAACTCCCCATTTGGTGAGTGTTTTCCGTTTCAATAATTTTAGAATCACCAGACAATCTATCTTTATTAATAAGTCATAAAATAATATTTTTAACACTTTTTATTTTCTATGCTTCTAGGTAATGGTCAAAAAGAAATTACGCGTATTTTCTTTTTTACATGTAGAATAACCGAAACAAAACGGATCTAATATTCGTTGGACCGTCCGGAAGGCCTTCTGGTTTCAGTACAGCAATGAAGTTATATAGCAGTCTTAAGTCGTAGTCAATAAATTTTTATTATTTTTCAAAAAATAATATATTTTTAAGTATCTCTGAGAGCAGTAAACCAGCGATTGTCTATATAATGGAAATAACATGTTTCCGTTTAGTAACTTGTGTTAGTTTTAAAATTAAACGGCTTGGACTTATGCTATCAATAACAATTTATTTTGAAATATCAATGCTTTCCGCTTCACTCACAGTTTAAGAGTCAAATTCTAATAAGTTTCTTATAATCTTCATTAGACAACTCTTTCATTTTTTTTTCTTACTAAACTCCTTCTATTTAATAAATGTCATAAAAATGTGAATGTATTTAACCTTGGATCTTATACGATAATAATCTTTTATTGAACGAGTATTACAGTCTGCCTCAAGAAAGGCAATAAGTAATATGAATGATTTTATGGATCCATTCACACAATATATTCAATGAGAAAAAATAAAGTGAAAAAGATAGTAAAGAAACTTAAACTATAAAGCAAATAGAGTGATAAAAAAAAAAAAAAAAAGAATAAAATAAGATAATTAAAAATACAAAAGAAACAATAATAGTGAAAGCAAAAATAGGATTGAATTATAAACTAACAAATACAACTATGCTTATTTGCAATATACACAAATCCTTGGGATCCCCTTACCAGACTTGTAGATCCCTCCACTTGTGGAGAGGCAAGAGCTTTGGAAGTATTTTTTTTATGTAGGTTGAAATATTTAAAAAGGGATAATATATAGTGCATCTATTTCGAGGTCAAAACAAAAGACAAAAACAAAAAGAATAAACTAAGATAGAGATAATCATTAAAACTGTTGAAAATTAACCGATATTTTCAATTATTCAACCTTGGAATAAATTTAGATGCCAGCACCGCACTATTCAAATTTGTTCATTTATTCCTCTTAAATAAAAAATAAAAGCTTTTATTGTTGTTTACTGGTTTTCATTTTAAGGTTTTGTCAAATGTTTCAGTCTTTTGATAGATTTTGATACAAAGCACATTTTTCATTTATTATATTTATGTTGATGACACACTCCCGTATGCAGAAATGACCGACTTCTATAATTTTTCCATTTTCACAGGGGCCCGGTTTGTCTCTAGATTACCCATCAGTAAAAAATAAAAAATAAAAACTATGTAACTTATATTTTGGTCTTTTATAAGACTCGTCTAAGAATTGATAACTTATTGTAGAAATTATCAAATAATAAATAATCCATCATGAGTAAATAAGAAGTTCTTCTTCATTATCCTTTGATTGCTTAGAGAGGGTTTGCCAAAAACTGGCTTAAGCAAAACGAATTTAAAAGTATTCTATCGACTTATGCAAATGCATCTTACTCTTACTGATGAGTGTTCTGAATGGGTTAGAAGGCGATAGTTAGTATTATGGGTTCAGGACACAAGAGAAAACTGTATAGCTTATTATTAAAATCTGTTCGCAAGGAACAAGGGATGGTGATTTGAATCATCTGGGAACAGAAGTTGAATTAGTTTCGGCTTTTCTGAGTAATTGAAGGTTCGGGTAGTCACGTTTTCATTGTCCCTCAACTACCGTATCGAGAGAGAAACTCTAGAACATTTTTGACGGCCGTTTATTAGAAAAAAGTGAGACTAGATCTTTCTTTCAAATGTGGAACAGCAACAGTATTCGAACTTAGATATGGAGTGAGCAAAGCGGATTTTCATTTCAGGGCAGTGAGAACGATTTATTCATTTCATTCCGGAGAGATCACGATCAATTTTTATCAATATTTTCTATTTGATTATAAATATAAATAATATGACATTACGTTGATAATATATAATGTAAGTACCTTGGCATGAATACCCTAGAAAGGTTGGAGAGTAAAGTCAAAAAATTGTTTGATGTTTTTTGGTACTAATTATCACTTCTAATGCAAATAAAAAAGGCTGTTGATGCAGCACTGTGATATATGATATCTTGGAAGTTAGAGATGCAAGAGTTTAATATAATTCGAACAATTAAAAAAATAAAAACTCTTCAGCCTCCAAATTTCGTTAGGGCTTAGTTTGAGGCATTAATTTGTACTAAATTACAATCTAGGGTAATATATTGAGCTATAAAATATAAAACCATTCCTTTTTTATAATGCAATATAATAAAAAATATTATACCATATATAAGTAATAAATAAATTAAAAAAAAAAAAAAACTTCATTAAATTAAAATTTGGATGATTAAAAAGTTTGTCAGATATTTTTTAAGGATTTTTGTTTCTTATGCCTCACAGCCAAACATCACTAGTGGTTGAAATACTGTCTTTTATATACATGTATACTTTGATCTCTCAGGGCACGTCTCGGTTTAAAAGATTTTCTTGAGAGGCCAATAGTTTTGTTGCCATTTTACTTGCTTTTATTTATTCTACTATTTTTTATTGTCGGTGTCTATTGTGTGGAGATATTTAAACTCTTTAAAAACTGCATTACCATTCACCTGTGATCCGCCAGTCGGACATTTCTTTGTTGATACCAAGTACTTGGTTTAATTTTCATTTAACTTAAGATTTTAGTCACCTCCTCTTCACACTTTTAGAATACCTAAGGATAGTGCATATGGTGTTCACCATGTTATGACCATGTCGCACAGTGCTTCCGCCAATGGACAATAGTCTAAAATGAGATTATTTTTTCCAACTAGGTTTCCTTTAGTAATCCCTTTATAGCGACCTCAATGATATGGAATTGTAGCTTTTAAACCTATATTACAAAAGCAAAGGATAGAAATCATGTTTGAACAATTGGCAGATCGCTTATCTCTCTCATCGATACATTTTCAATTTATTGGGCCCTTATTTAACGTTAAGTACACATCAACGTCAATTGAAGTTGTAGTTATAGCAGGCATCGAAGAAGATGAATAATAACCATTTTTTCATTAATACCTTCAAAATAATTTTTTCCTTATATCTTTAAATAACATTTTTTCGTTAATGTATTTATAAAATTTAAAAAAAAAAAAAAAAACAATTTCAATTTCGACCCAAAACATTCATAGTTTTTGAAATATTTTGATTTAATAACAACTATGGTATACATCATGAATATACAAATAATTCCTGCTTTGAACTGCTTTGAATGGTTCTCTGTTTATTTATTTCAGAAAACATAGATCTGAAAAACATTGATGTAATTAATATTTTATAAGTGTGTACATATATTAATATTTTAATATCTCCGGACCCTTTAATATCTGCAAGCAGGAAAGCAAACCACTTAAATTCAAAGCACAATTTAGAGGACATTAAAAAATATCTTTTAGGTGATGACGAATATTCTATGGATTCACTTCAATCTTCTCTACGTCATCTGATGAGAGTATGTCAACGAGCAGTGAATCAATATAATTTTCAGATGTACCTTAATCAATTCATGTATTGTAAATTTTATTGTTGTGATATTAGTTATTATTTTGTAAGTCTAAAAAAACTTAATTTGAAGAAAAATCTTCTTTAACTTTCTCTTTTGTGCCTTTCAGTGTAGAGTAATTTGTATTCAAAGATCTTTAATATATGGTTTTTTTAATGATCAACTGAGAGTTTTCTTTAAAAGCCCGTTTTAAAGAAATTGAAATATGCCGAATTGATGTTTTTTTAAAAATTTTATAAAGATTTTATAAGTCTTTCCCTTCAAGAATGACTTATAAAATCTTTATAACATTTTAAAAACAACATCAATTCAACACGACGCACATCAACAACACAATGCACAGTGCGGCACACGGGTTCCATTTGTAAACAATGGATAAAAGCAAGACAACGCAGACCTGAATAATGGGATTTTATTATATTGGACTGGTCGACAAAAACTAATGTGGAAGGTAAATGTGCTTAAATTTTGATTCGTATACCTTATGTAGTCACAACTATATTACCCAAATATAAGCTAGAACCGAATCATTATTTTTTTTTCCATATAACAATAAATAAATAAACCATATATGTTCTTAATTTACTAGAAAAGCTTAGAAAGGATAGAACCTCAAGATCTGCCCAGGAAGATGTGGACTGGAACACCAGGAGGAACAACGAGAAAAGGCAGGCTCAGGCGAAAACGGTATGGAAGGGGACATAAGGCGGCTAAATATCCAGAATTAGAGGAATGTGGTTGCCGACAGAGAGGAGTGAAAAAAAAAGTGTGTGCAGAGGCCCAGATCCTTCATGGACTATAGCGCCCGATATAGAATAGAATAAATCTTAATATGAAAGATAATTATTACACAGATATAATCAAATAACATTCGTTACATTTTAAGAAGTATTTAAATAACAAATTTTTATATATGCTTTAAACAAAAACGTGGTGGCCCTAAGAAACGTAAAAACGTATGTGATGAAAATAATGGCAAGGCTTATGCACAAATTAATTAGCATTAACGACCTACACAATAGATTGGATTTTCATGAAAAATCTTGTTTTATGGATATTGATTGTTTCAATTGACATTAAAAAGGTTTAGGATTGATGAATTAATTGCCACTTCTATTGGGATTATTTTATTAGAATACAAGTTTCGAATGCTAAACATTCATCTTCAGTTCTAAAGCATACAAATTTTTCAACACATCAGTCCTACATTACATGGATTATATATACTAAAGTTTTTAAAATGTAAGACAAGAAATCAAACATTGGAACTCACCTGAGGAAATCTAAGAGATAACTGAAAAATATCCATCGTGGAAAGGAGAAGGGGGCAGGTAAGTTAAATTTTCTTGGGTTTACTATAGGATTTCCCTTATGACTCATTGGATTTTTCCGTCCCTATTAGAAACAAATTTAAAATGGACTATTGGAAATGTTTATCTGGTCGTAAAACATAAATCTGGCTCGGTTTTAAACGATTTTATTATTTCTAATGATTCATAAATATTTAATTTTAGGCTATTTTCTACTTGATGTATTATTTTTACTCCCCATTCTTTATTACATTTATGGTTATTAAAATTGGAATTTCGAGTCCTATTATTGCATGATCTTATTTGTTCTTTTACTTTTTGATTTTCCGGTAGTCCAGTTTTTCCTGTGTATTTTGCTTCACAGTCATTACATTTTAGTTCTTATACACCGCTTTTTTGAAAGGGGTCTATTTTACCTTTAGTTGAAGGGAAGTATGATGACAATGGTTTATCTATTTTAAATGCAGGGTTTAAACATATTTTTTAAAATTCTTTTCCCACTTTGGTGGATATTGGGCCGTAATATGGTATCAAAATATATTTCTTCAGGGTAGCTTTATTCTCTGGGAGTGTTATGTATATATTATTCATAGATTTTTTATGGAAAAAAACTCAACTGATTAAAATGTTTATTTTTATCTACTCAAACCGCTCATTAACGACTTGATATATAAATTTAAACATTTTAAACAGTATTCACTTTTCATAAATTAATTTTCTTCTAGTCTTTAAGTCACACTAGAAGGTATACTATATCTTATTTAATTTCTCCATGCTTGCAGGGGGAATCGGTTCGATATTATTTTCCATTATTTCAGCAATTTTTTTCCAGCAAAACGTTTTAGAACCTGGTGTTGTATAGGGGTGTAGCGTTACCCATTCCCTATTGGTTCGTTATTGCGAGGTTTGACTAAATTGTCTACTGGTTCAATTCCGGAGATGCCTCAATCTATTTACAACTTCTCTACCCATCGACTTGGGTATATACAGCAGGATATTGGCAATTTTTCTTGCAATTACATTTTAGGAGGCGTCTATCGCTCGTTGATTAAAGGGCATTTTTTGTGTTCATAGATTTTATTGAGCTTGATACATCGCCAACAGTTCGCCTGTAAAAAGACTTAGTTAATTAGAATGTGCCAAACTTTTATTTTTAGAAATTATAAAATGTTCGCTAGGTTGTTTCCATGGTTAATATTAAGGTTATGAAAAATATTGTAATTTGGGTGGTCCGTTTTAGAAATGGCAGATGCGTGACAGGATTGTGAAAAGTAGGATCATGTCAAACTGTCAGATGTCACGGTTCTCCGCATTCTCTACGTATAAGTTTTCAACTGGTGAAGACCTAAAAGCACCAGTATATATTATAATTGAAGTGTTTCGAATTGTATCTCGTATTTTAAGAGTCGCTCCGGAAGAGGAATGTTATACTACCATTGTCTTATCTTGCTCCTAATTAGGGTTCGATAAATAGTAAGTACATAGTTTTTCTCTAGGTCCCAGACTCATTGATCAGACAATCGTAAGAATGTTTAGTAATTTTAAACAATTTATTCTTAACCACCAACATTCTTAGACAAAGGGTAATTTCTACAAATGACAAAAATTTCCTTCCGAAACCAGTGTTGGATTATCAAACACAATACTTTTTTTGTCAGAAATGAAAACAATATGTGGAGAAGATAATCAGGGATGCAGTGAAAGAGAAACACCACGTCTAAGTGAAAATACTTTTTCTAGAAATATTTTTTTCCCCTAGTCATTCCTGTCTTGTCCTTAACCTTACCTTACTGCTTTGTATTTTTACTGATCTATGTATCTGTTATTTTCCATAGCATTTTTTGTATATAGTTATTTATCCATGTCATTCTGTATTTCATTTGTCATTTGTTTATCGGTCTGTTATTTTTGTCACATCTAGTATTTTGTTCATTATAGCCCTGAATAGACCTGCAAGGCAGGTCGAAACGTTGCCACGCATTAAACGCATTAGGTATTTCTACATTGACGTGGTGTTTCTCTTTGACTGCATCCCTGATTATCTTCTTCTTCCATTCATCTTAACAGTCAACTATACTTTTTTCATTATGCAAACAGTATGTCTTGGATCGAGAAGTAAAAGAGTGAGAGAAGGCATTGCAACTTTTCTAAAATGCTTTGTGTTTTCCATTGTATAAATTTAGATTTGTTTTTTAATTAGAAATTGTGAAATGGTCAGCAAATAATTTACAAGCTGCTGTTTATTCAACCGTCTAAGCAATATCATTAGTTGCTATCAAAAACAAAGTTAAACTCAATACTGATTCTGTACACTTATTACACGTTCCTGCCATATGCTAGGTATATTTCTTTCCATCCATATATTATTATCAAATATTAACAGATACATATTTGCTTCGATGAAAAGTGTTTTGAGAAATATATAAAATATCTGATCGTGGCCAGGACTTTAGTATTTAGTTTTACAGATTTGTATAGCTCTATTGAATTATTCCAAAGTAAAAATTTCTTTATACATTTCAAAATATTTACAAGTTATGTATACAGTATGCCGTAATATGTATGAAACTGTCAATCTAGATCAGACAAATTCATTATGATAGAATGATTGCAAGGATTGGATACGAGATGAATTAGATGGTTTGGTGGAGCACCAAAGCTCATCTCCATATGCCCAAATAGGTCTGATAACTTTCTTGTAAATGAGCCTTTTTTAATTAATCAGTCGGTTTGAACGTCGATAATAAAATCTAATAAAAATCAATTCAATTAATTATTTTATTCTTTTAAATTTATATATCTAAATATTTGGATCAATGGGCTTTAAATTCAGTACTATATTCTTTTTTTTTATCTATACATTTATGATTACCTAATCTGAAGCTCTCAAAAATTTTATGAAACTGCTAATAGTATCATTTCTGTGCATATCGAATGGGATACCGCTCAGGGATACCACTAATAAACAATTTGTCCACTCATTAAACCTTTGACCACAATTTTGCCACATAACTTAAGCATAGCAATCACTAAAATAATGAAGTTGACCACTGGGAACTGCTTCGACAACATAGTTCATGTTAGAGACAATAAGGTTCTATGATGTAAAAAGGTGCTGGTAGTTAATAGATCAATACGGTTGGAAAGGTTTAAATAGAGTAATTAAAATTTTGAAGGGATGATATCAAGGAAAATGGATACCAACCTTTTTATGAATAGCGATAATGACACATTCTGAAGGCGAAAAATTCTATCAATTATACGTTATTTTTGAAAAACCCTATTTTTGAAATAGCGTATGTTTTTAATTTAATTTTTTTTTTCACTCCCATGAACATTTTTTGTGACTTTTATATTTTCAAGTATGCTGAATTCGAATCCATAGTAAAACAAAAAAAAAAAAAAAATCTACTTAGTACCACATTTTAAAGACTGGTGTAGTACTTTTTTCATATATTTTTATAACACTTTATTTGGTGAAAAACAGTGATTCATAAAAAAAAAAAAAAAAAAAAAAAAAAAAAATATTTAATACAGAACATGATTAATGTGTATATTTTTTCCTTTTGTACTCTACATCACGTGTCTCCCGTTGTAGGGTCCAACAGTAGTCGGCAAGCATCTTCTCATTGCATTTACCGCTAAACCTTTTTTCCATTTTGGCTATCTCTCGATGAAATCGTTCTCCGTGTTCTTCTAGAACTGCTCCCAAGCTGGGAGGGAAGTAATTCAAGTGGGAATACAAAAAATGAATTTTTCAGGACATGTTGCAACCTTATATCATAAAATCAATTCTTCAACAATGTCATTTATGCAACAAACTACAATACTTATGCTCTCCATTTTTTTATTTCGTAATACATTATAAAAGTTTCAAAATCATATAGGCTTTTTAATCTTTTTGTTAAAGCTTTCAATGATAAAAATATGCTTGAAATGTCGAAAAACGCCTTATTTTTTTTACCTAAAACACAAATTTGACAAAAAATGGTGCCTGATTGAGATTATCTGACTTTGGATTCGTGTCCAGCACACTTCTAAACACAATTTAACAGCATTTTTGTTGAAGGGAGTATTTTGATGCAGAACTGTGTAATCAATGATTTGTTAGAAGTTATTGAAATGTTAAAGTGAAAATTGAACTAACATTTGGTGATGTAGGTAAAGGAAAATGTCATATTCATTACATTGCTTGAACATTTTGAGTAATTTTAAAAAAGATATATTGACATATATTAGTATGCATTAGTTCCTCTGTTTAAATTCTCCTCCGTTTTTCGCTCGAATTAACATTAAACTGCTGCGTTACGAAGCATTGCTTAATGAACCTCAACTGGTTGTCTGAAAGTAAAAAACACAATTTCCAGGAGAAATAACGGGTTGAAAAAAAAAGAGAGAGAAAAAAGATGTTAAATAGATTTAAGCAAATCAACCTCGTTCAGCTTTTCTTAAAATGCCGCTACCGCTCCTCGTTCCAGCTAGTAGGCTAAATAATAAAAATCAACGCAATTTATAAAATAACGGTCGACAAATCAAATGAGAGGTGGAAGAGAAAAATAGATATTTAGATAGAAAGGGAGAGAGAGAAGGAGAGTTACGTTTAAAGATAATTATTTAAGTGATATGTAGATAAATACAGTGACTCAAGAAAATGATCAAATCGCATATGATTGGAGATAGATTATTCATTTCGTCCTTTCCATTTCCATACTTTCCCGTCAGATCCAAATCTATTAATTTTGGTCTCATCAGACCATATGATATTCGACCAATCATTTTCAGTATACTGGGCATATTTTTTGGCGAATGCTAACCTTAGTTTTTCCATACCTCTCTATTAGCAATGGTTTTTTAACTTTTGCCCTCCCTCACAAACCAGTTTGTCTCAAGACAAAGTTGAATTATCAACTTCACCTGACCGTATTGGAGGAATAATACCGCGCTTTACAGTGTCTGAGAGTAAAGGCTTACGACCTGCTTTATTCTATTCAATCCCTTTCAAATGAGTTGCATTCATTTTTGACTGCTACTTATAGTCTCTACTGACCATCCGTAACTGATACTTAAAAAATGGTGAGAAACTCCAAGCTGGTTTATAATTGCTTTTCGAATACATTCTGATGTTGGTTTCACTGTAAGAAAAAATAAACTGTTACTTAATATTTTGTTTTGCGTTTAGAATTTAAAAAAAAAAAAGTAAGATTGCTTCGTACTTACAATTTCATAGCTAAAGGAATTTTTAATTATTATAGATAGATGATTTTAAAAGTATCATTGAAACTCACGAAATCGATCGAGACTTATATTAACGACTGAGTGATTAATACTGACAATGCAGGTAGGAAAGAGGATTATAATAAAAGAGTAACCAATGTTTTAAGTAAACAAAGTAATAAAATAGGTATTGACGAACACTCTATCGGATTAGGACAGATTTTTGATATTATTACAAACATTTTATCAATTTCGTGATTCACTGTATGTTGTATAGATATATGCTTATAGTAAAAGAAAAAAAAATACAAGATAGAAAAAGTTATTATATTAAGGATCATGTAAATGAGGGCTCTGTCCAGTCGTGGCCTGACCCGGTTATAAAGCAACGGGGCCAACTTAACCTTGCCAACAGTTGGGAGACGACTTGCTGGTCCACATTTTTTTAGTACTTATTTTAATTTTTTTTTAACTCGAATTTCCTTCTGGTTTTTACTGCCCCTACATAGCGGTTTTTATCGTTCAAAAATCAATCATTTTAAATTTAGAATTGTATGTAGAATTTCAAAGTAAAGTCGAATATAAGATTGTAAATGAAAAAAAGAAATAAGTGACTATGAGACCATGTCCCACCGCTCGTAATAATAATTTGAGAAGCTGTCACAAGTTACATGAGAAATAATTTGCTTAGAAACACAAATAGGCTATGAATGTTGAATAATTATGTTTTTGCATTTTTTGGACTTGCTACTTAAACTTCACTTTTGATCATTACGATAAATAATAGAAACTTAAATTTAATAAAAATATTTGTGATTGGTTCTTATCATCTATAGGATACTTATTATACCATAAATAAAATAAAATTGATTTATAAAAGTTAAAAACTATGAAATAAAAACAAAAATAGATGACAAAATATAAATTAACATGTATACTTATTCCTAACATACATATATAATGCTGTACTCCGCACCACATATTTCCCTGATTCCTGAAAATTATCAATAGTTAAAATGATACCTAAAACCAAAAATTTCTCTCTAAAAATCCTAGAAAAACTCATTTTAAAACGTATTTGTATCCTATCCTAGAATCCCATCATGTAATCCCAGATCACCAGTTTGGATTCCGAACATCACACTCAACAATCCAGCAATGTCATCGTGTGGTGGACGTTGTCTCCTCTGCATTGGAGCGCGGAATGTAATGCACGGGAACCTTTCTTGATGTAGAACAAGCGTTTGACCGAGTCTGGCACCCAGGACTGCAGTATAAACTCCGTCAGTTCATACCTTCTACATATTTCCTTATTATTAGATCCTATCTCAGTGACCGAACCTTCAAAGTAAACCATAAATTTTTCTATTCTCCCCTCTTTACCCAATATGCCTCAAGGTAGAGTTCCTCAAGGTAGTATCCTAGGTCCTATCCTTTACACAGTGTACACAGCTGACATCCCAACTCATCCTACCACTATCCTTACCACTTACGCTGATGACACATGTGTGTTATCAGTAAACAATGATTCCTTTATTTCCTCTCAAACACTCCAATCCCATATCCTAAACCTTCAAGAATGGTGTCAAAAATGGAGAATCAAAATAAATCCAAACAAATCCCAACAAATAACCTTTACCCTTCGTCGTAAACCTACGACATCCTGCCCTACAGTATCCTTTTAATGATATTCCACTAATCCCAGTTGAACAGATCCGCTACCTAGGACTCCACTTGGACAAACGTCTTACTTGGAATCCACATACAAGACTAAAACGACAAGAAACTGCCCGTCGTTACAGACTACTTACAAATAACATTTACAAGACAAACGCTCAAAGCTCCCAATTAATTACAAAAGAGTTATTTACATGACAGTGATTAGACCTATTTGGACGTACGGAGTTGAGCTTTGGGGCTCTACTAAACCATCCAATTCATCTCGTATCCAATCTTTACAATCCAAAATCCTTCGAAAAATCCTCAATGCTCCTTACCATGTGACCAATAAACTTATCCATAAAGATCTTAATGTTCCATATGTTTCTGATTTAGCCCAAACCAGATACCTATCCTTCCATAGTAAGCTCCATAACCACTTTAATCCACTAGTCTCCCAACTCGCTTCCTTCTCCATTCCTGATAATCCTCCGAGGCGTCTGAAAAGAAGATGGCCTAGAGACCTTTTAGGGTTGATTTTTTTGAAGTGCTACTAGTGAGTAGTTCTTCACAAGTTATTTACATGCCATTGTATTCACTGTCAACACATTTACTTGTTGTATATTATTTTGTACAGTTGTAAATATCAATAAATGGAAAAACAAAAAAAAAAAACATATATAATTCGGCAGCTTCCAGTGGGCTGAAATTTATATTTATAAATATCTACTTCAATCCTTCTTGTCCTCAAGAAATAAATAAATAAATGTTAGCTGTGCCTATCTGCGCTTTTCAGGTGGCAGATATTTTTATTTGATTTTTACTTGTTAACAAATAAAACTAGGCTTATTCCAGTTATTATTTTAAAGAGGACAAATCGCTTTAGAATTTCGCTGTAATTAATATTAATACCTATTAATGTTAAAGCTTAGTTAATTTAAATTGAAATGGAAAAAATCGACATTTCGGATAAAGAATCACTTGCAATCATAATTTTATACCTTCAAGAATCTTGGATTAATGTAAAATGTCTTGGAATTATTTTTCACAAATATCCTTGATGTTTGACGAGTTAATAAAACAAATTGAGCTTAAACTTCGACAAACTTTCCTGAATAGTTTTGACAGAAAACGGCAATAGGATCCTGTAAAAATGACAGATTTATGCAACTAAATGAATACTTTATGCACATGCTGTAGGCGACAGCTAAGCCTTACCTAAACGCCCAACCACACATACGGCATTTGCCAAATACCAATTATTTTGTACATAAAAAGAAAAAATATATTAAATTACACGAAGGAGAGAAGAGAGAGAGAGGAGGGCCCAGGTTGTGCTGGAAGGAAGACATTGAAACAGACCTGGTGACCGAAATAAACGGAGGAGATTCGTGGAAGTGGCCAAGGTTCTGTATGGACCGTAGTGATATTGTTTTTGTTGTTGTTAAGAAAAAATAAAAGCTTATACCAAACTTCTCGCACTATGAAATGCATCTACAAATAAGGCTACACTCAGTAAGGAACACACTATAAAATGTTCCAAATTTTTCATATATGTTCTTTGAAAAACAATGTTTGCATAGGAATTATTACGGTTTTACTCTGATTAAAATGACTACCGCTATGGTCCCGACATCTATCATATGTCAGCTCTTGCTCTTTTGTACTCGCTTTTATGCAAATTATTGATTAAAGTTTTATTTTTTATAAGAAAAATAATGGACCCTACCACGTTATCCAGGGGTCATAGAAGAATAGGATAAACCTTTAGTAGATAACTAAAGCTATTGTAGGTAACCTAGAGTACTTCCTTAACTACTAACTATGTATTACTGATCGTAACAAAATTCGAAATATAATGGTTCGAAAGAGCAAAAAAACTTGATAAACATTTTAGCGACATGTATATAGTTTTGAATTCTGTCCGGCAGAACGAATTCCATAAAATCAATTTTTTACGCATTTCTGTCACTGCGCCGTGACACAGTGGGTCAAAACGGGCAAAAATGGGTAAAAACCTCATAACATCTAAAGAGTCTTGCTATAAGCATTTTGGATTCATACATTTCATAACATGTTGATTCGAAGGAAAACATAATCAGCTTCATCAGGTGATCAGAAAGATTCAAAATTCAAGAACAAAAAGTCAAAAAAAGAAAATCAAGGTTAGAGCATATGTGTATGCTATATAAGCTGCATGGTCAAATAAAAAAAAGCAAGAATAATCTGATCAACACGGAACCAGGTTTTAGGTTTAAAAATTAGAAATACAAAAATATCATATATGATATAGTTTTATATGTTTTTTGTGGTGCTAAATTTAATGAAATCAAATAAATAACTTTAATACAAACCCAAGTTCCTCAAATTAGCTTTAAGTTTATTATTTAAGTAATAATTCGTGAATTCTTTTTAATATATTCGAATTCATCAAAATCACATAGGTTTTAAAATATTATAAATTTCAAAATACGGTGAACATTTTTTTTCTTTTATAATTTCATTTTAAATCTTGTAATTTAGTTACACATAGGGAAGAAAATGATTCGAGTGTAATACCCTAGCCTTTGATATAAAATAATAAAATAAATAAATATGGCAATCTTCAGCTGAGAACTGAAGTAATGAGTGGTACAAATAATAGCCCTATAACTTGGTCATCCAACGGGGAACCGAAATCGTTTTATTCAATTTTTTTTTCTTTTTAGCAATATTTAATCTTACTCCTTTATCCTGGGACTAACACTCTTGTGTCGGTTACCATTGCATATATATGCAGTAAGCCAATTTTTACATCCTTATAACAATAAAAATTTAAAAAAATTATGTGTCCAAAAATTAGTTTCGGTAGGACGAAAAATAAAACATAAATTCGAACTTATTCGAACAAGACCGGGATTTATACTTACAACACTGTTTTCTAGATACATTTACTTCAATAAGAACCCTCACAGAGAGCCTAGTTCGGGGGAGATTTTTTTGAAAGGCCAAGTGAAATGAAGATAAGTTAAATTAAGGAGACAGCGATCTTTGAAAATTCCTGGCTGTCAAGGTTATGCCTACATTAACAAAATAAAATTCTTCCATAAACCGGCACACATCAATAGTTAAGTTAAAAGGGTTTTGCAAAATTTTGGCATATAATTCAGTCTTATAAAAAAATATTTTGATAGAACTTCAAAACTGTGCTATTTTCTCAAATCCAGAAAAGGCTGTGTAAAGATCCTGCTAATGAAAAAATCGAAAAATGAGTTCCACAACCTTATGCTAAATTTATGTCAGTATTCAAAAATAATGAAAATTATTATTTAAGAAATCATTGAATTTTAGGGTTTTTTCTACTTTTGCCCCACTGTGAGCCGCCACATAGTTGGGAAAAAAACTCAATCATAGGGATTTAAAATTATACGTTTTATGATGTGCTGAATCTAATAAAACCATAATTAACTTGAGATGATCAAAAAGTATATAATCAGAAAGTGGCAAAAAAAAAAAAAAAAAAAAAAAAAAAAAAAAAAAAAAAAAAAAAAAAAAAAAAAAAAAAAAAAAAAAAAAAAAAAAAAAAAAAAAAAAAGTATGTATGTGGACTATGTTTTTTAAGCAGCCGAACCGAATAAACCATAGCCTGAATAATTTCAAAGGTACGTACCCCAGTTTTCAGTTTAAAAGTTAGAGATAAAAAACTATTTATTATGTTTGTTATCATTTCATATGTTTTCTGGTGTGCTGAATTAAAAGAAATTAAATGGATATGTCTATTGCATAGCCAAGTTCCTTAAATTAGGTCTAAAAAATAAATAATAATAAATTAAATGATGGATGAATGAATATATTCTGTATTTTGTAAAAAAAAAAAAAAAAAAAAAAAAACCCATTATATTATCAGATTTCAAAACAAAACATAATATGTTAGGAGGCATTTTCTTAGATGTTTTGAAAATTTTGAAATCAACAATATTTCATAATAACTGGCTATGATGGTAATTAATCTACTAGTTCTAGCATTCTAAAACCTTTTTGAAGGACGAAATTATGTTTTTAAGTAAATTTTATTGAATTTTAGAAAATTAGATTTTCTTATAATATGATCAAGTTGCCGGGTTCATAAGCCCCCCTAGTGTTGGTATTGTGTTGGAAATAATTGTTTGTTGAGCCTTCATATTTATTTATTTAATAATTGAAAACACCCTGATACAAGTTTATAAGTGCAATTTACACTTTTTTTATGGTATAGAATATAGTATATGGAGGATTGGAAAGGGGTTGAATATTCAATGATATTTTCAGTTTTTTATTTCACAACCGAAACACACATGAAGGTTTACAACTTTGTATTTAACCCAAGCATAAATCGGTTTGCCACAGCCAAACACTCCCCCAATTTGATACAATTGTCAGTATACATTAAAACAAAAATGAATTAAGAATCTTTTGGGAGCTCTAAACTTTTTTTTTTTTTTTTTTTACAAATCTTTTCTGATTTCATCTCTAATAAAATGGTACTTACTTAACATCAATATGTTTTGTTCTTTTAGATTCTAATGTATTGGCCGTTATCCATCGCTTCTAGCACGGTAAAAATTTGTTCAAATTTATGAGGGAGACTTAACAAAAGATGACAGACGCGATCTTCCTCCATCTTGGATCCCATGGATTCAATGTCTCTGACTATGACGTCAAATTTATTGAAATGCTCCTGTAAACTTGTCGTATATTTCAAGGTAAGTAATTTCTTCCTGGCAAGAAGTTTCCAGATGGTACTCTTCCTATCAAAAACATTACTAAGCGATTTCATCATTTCCTTGGCTGACTTCGCGCTACTAATATAGTCAATATGGCGATCGGTAACACAATTGATGATTATATTCATCGCCTTCTTGTCTTTCCTCTTGGCCTCATTGGTCTCCAATGCCCATCCATCTTCAATAGTTTCTTTAACTTCCTTCTCATCCAGCAATGAGATAAGACGAAACTTCCAAGTTTTTAAATTTGAATCATTTAGTTGCGGGTAAACAGTTGAATTGTTAGCGGCCATTTTCTACTAGTAACTTTAATACTTTAAATTCCCAAATTTAATCTTGACACTATTCACTCTACACTAATAACCATAATTAACAATAACACCAACACTAATAATTAACTGGGCAATGATGTGGGCCCATAACCTGTCAGTTTTTCTGACTCAGGGAAAAAAGAAACAACCGGCTCACTACCGAAACACACACATTGAAGGTTCAACTACAACTCTGTATTTAACCCAAGCATAACATAGAGGGCAGAGCAGGATGTGCCACAGCCATACTTTCTGACATGATTGTACACTATATTTGCATCATGAATTGCTTCATTAGGTTTGTCCTTGGCACCACGAGACGTTCCCATGTTTCCCATCTTAATATCGAGCTAAATTGGCTCTTTCCCTCCTTCCACAGAAAATACTTCCTTGGCACCTACCTATCCCAAGTTACCGAAACCCCTTTATTTACATTACCCCGAAACTCAAGTCTGCAATCAAATCACAGCATACAAGATCTTGTTTTTCCGATCTCTATACTCCATCCCACAGAAGTACTGCATTCCAACGTTCCTTCCTTGTCTGATCCTCTGTTCTTTGGAATTCCTTCTATGATTAATATTAAGGTAATATTAAATAAAAGGACGAGTCATTTTTCGTTTGTGATCACTAACCACGAATACTACTGAACCAATCTCTATCAAATTTTAACATAATCTTTATAGTTCTAGGATGGTATAGCAATAATAAAATCTACTTATTTTCTAGTTCGTTTTCTAATTCGTTATTGAAAAGGCAATGATAAGTAGATAACAGTAAAGTTCAAAAATTGACCGATAGGTGGCGATCGCAATTCTAGATGAAAGGTTATAAAGGTACTGTGTTAAATAGAACTTGATATTGATAATAAAATTTATTTATATTCAATTAAATTGTTTTTAAAAAACCTATATGGTGTGATATTTAGTAAAATAATAAAATTTAGTAATTTTCAATTAATTTGGTATTAAAAAAGTGATAATATGAGGATAACAGTGAACTTTTAAAATAAATCAACAGGTGGACATTCTACATGAAAGGTTACTAAGGTACAGTGTTATAAAGAGCTTGGAATTTATTATGAAATCTACTTATATTCAATTAAATAAATTCCGAATAAATTATTAAGAAAAATTTAAATATGTGGTACAATTTCAATACGTGGATCCCAGTGAATTCTGAAAATAGACTGATGTGAGGTTGTCCGCAATAGCGTTTATAGTGGTAAAATTACTCCATCTGCACCAAATTTCAAAGAAATCATCTTCATAATTTTAGGAAAGTTTAGCGATAATTTTTCAATGATAAGAATTTAAATATACAATGTTAAATGGCAGCGACGAGGTTACCACACTGTCATATACTTGTAGTTGTAAAGTAAAGTCATATACTTTTATTGTTTGAAATTAAAATCCAATCAGATGAAATCAATAAAATAACTTCTGCCGAAAAATATTATCATCAAAATGATAATATTTTGTTGATAAATGTTTTTTTTTGATTTATTGAGTAAAAATATGATTCATGGCCTTTGGTTTTAAGCACGGATAATACAGTCTATTATCCGCAAGAGTTTCTTTATAGTCTCCTTCTTTCTGGATTACCAACCCATTAATTAAAATTAAAAAATTGGTTGTCCAATTATGATTTTACGTAATCTTTAAATATTTAATCTGAGCACACATCAGGTTTAAAATTACCACTATGCTTTAAATAGTTTGCCAAAATATGTTTAAAAGAATATCTTAAGAAACACAACTAACGTACATTTCATTTACTTTTTAATTGATAATCCTTATTCTACTTGAAATGTTCATTTCATAAAAATATACAGAAATATACTTAAGCGATAAGTGCTTAGATTTTAAACCAAATTTTGAAACCAGGACAGTGGCTGTTTAAAATCAACCTTATAATTAACTTGGAGCAAATCATAAAGAAAACAAATTTTATTTTCGTTCCAGCAATATAATTATTAATTCACTATATGATATATAATTACATTACTCTGTGATAAAGTTAAGAATTATTAGAATATTACATCCGCGACTAGTAAGTAGCATAGTAGCATATACAACCTTCTCGCATCACTGGAGATAATGAAAATGATAAAAAGCTTGGCGGTGGTTATCTCAAGACATCTCATCACCCTCGAATCAAGTGCTCATTTCAATAAAGATTGATGTTCTTGCTACAGCCGTTGCTAATTATCAACTTGATTGCAAAGGGATCTCCTTGATAATTATATGTTGTTAATAACATCAAAAACGTTAAATTCAAACGTAAAGATAAAGTGATCACACTTATCTTTGTTAATTTCATTGCTTTTTTTTTTTATATATATACATTTATTGAAATTTACCACTGTACAGAATATATATATAGCAAATAAATGAATTGACAACGATTATAATTACATGTTAAAACTTGAAAAGAACTACTCATCAGTAGCACTTTATTAAAACTTCTACACTAGAAGGTCTCTAGGCCATCTTCGTTTCAGACGCCTCAGAGGATTATCAGGAATGGAGTGGGAAGCAAGTTGAGAAACTAACGGATTTGAATGATTACTATGAAAGGATAGGTATCTGGTGTGGGATAAATCAGCAACATATAGAACATTAAGTTCTTAATGGATAAGTTTATTGGTGACGAAGTAAGGAGTTTCACTGCTTACATTCACACACGAAGACCTTACATTCATAGACTCACATTATGGTTCAAAAGTAGCCCAACTGTTTAATGTATCTCCTTCTCAAATATATGTTAACTCCAATGAAAGATAGTAATCTATATTCCTAAAAACATGAAAAAAAAAATAAAAAAAAAAAATAGAACGCCTGATGTATTTTACTCCACAACGTCTTTTAAATGTATGTTTGGTTTTGTTGTTTTTTTCCTTCACGCCATTGCAATAAAAGTGCCCAATGCGGCCATAGGAATCCCACATTCTTTTAGGGCAAAATATACATTTCCTCAGCCCTGGAACTACGTTTGATTAAGTGGCTCGTGTTGGCTAAGAATTTTCGATAAATTTGTATAGAGGTAAATTTAGAACCTTTCAAATCGATCACAAATGAGTTACTCAACCGAAAATTCACCATTATGTATCTAAATCAAGGTCCAGTTTTTCACATTTACTTCCAACCACCGATGCATTATGAATTCAGTTCTAGAAATTATCATAAGATAGAGACTTTTTACAAGGTTTCTTAGCAAGATTTTAAGAAAAGCTACCATTCAGCAGATATTTTGCTGAAACGTAAAAAATGTTAATATTTTGATTAACGCAAACAATTAGCGAACTGCATATCCAGAACTTGGATTTTAGTACACAAGCAAACATGACATTAGAAAGTCAGAACTACCCGGCTTTTTGAGCGAACCAGAAGCCGACCCTTTTTCCTGTTAAAGATTTACTGGACTTAATCACGTTAAAAAAAATAGGAAAAGGAGGGAAGTTAAGCTATCACATTGCTTGACGCCCTTTCAAAAGGACAATGGTTCGGACTCCTTTTCACTGAGGCAATCACTAACTTGGGACCCTGCTGGTAGAGCAACTTTATAACTTCTATTTAATTAGGAGGAATCTTGTTTTTTCGAAATGGATCCCAAATCTCTTCATGTGGGACAAAATCAAAGATTACATTTTGACCCAAGAATGCAAAGCCGCTTTCTTCCCCAGAATAATGGGGTCTGTAACTTTTTCAACAATTACTCATCGGGGTAATATGCGGTGTCTGGTCTGTCTTATAGGACGTAAAGCTTTCCTGTTTCAAGTCATCTACAATTATTTGAAGCAATCTTGATTGAAGAATTCGTATAAACAGCTCATGAGCAACAAGTGAGAGACATATAGGTTTACAGTTGTCATAATCACTCTAGCTAGTTTTCTTTGCGTGATTTTTACACCTTATTTCTCCTGCTACTCCGAATGGCCTTTCATACTGATATATTTCTTCCAAGTTTTCTTTTTTTTATTTACTGCCCCCTTAATCTCATAATTTAACATTTTCTTTTTTTGATGAGATTCAAACCGTTTCACAGTCAAAACAGATTCGAACAGATGGGTTGACGAATTCTGGAAAGTCAGGAAGCGTCGAGCTCTAGAGACTGATCTATGATAACCACTGGGTGGATATCATCTTTACGGCATCGAACCCTCCCGGCAGTGAACCACACATATATGATTTTTCCCACCAATCCCTTCTGTCGGGCGAACCAATACAAGTCTACCAATTTTTTCGCTGAGATGTATGTGGTGGGCGTAATTTTCCTGCCACTCCATATCTCTCATCGAAAAGTCTCTCTTTTCTTATACTCTTTATTCATGTACACATGGAAAGGTAGACCTTCCCCTCTAAAAACAGACACTTGTCCATACAATTCACCTCAAGAAGTACTATTCTTCAACATCATGTGCATTCAGAAGCTAACGGCAAAATTGAGGCCTATGTTCATTATCATTGGGTTTTAAAGCATACATTGAAAATCTAATAAATAATAAGTAATAATTTTTTTCTTTTCTTTTTATTCCAATGAAGGGTTTATAATGTTTACAATGCATATTTATATTAAGCGATCATCATAATGCCTTATTTACACAAGTAACTGATTTGTATGTCAAATGAAAACACCATGCTTTTTCGGTTTTAAAAGTTAATGAAATCGATACGGATTCAGTTAATTTGATCATATCATATGAAAGCTGATTAAATTTTCAATTTTTCGTGAGATTTTCAGTTTTGTGGATAGATTTTTCGAAGAACGGTGGGCGTTGAAGTATGTATTATAAGACAGTTTAACTTCCCTAAATAAATTGAAGATCAAGCTGTTTTATTTTGGCCCAAGTTTGTAAAATTCAAAGTTACATTTACTCTGCCCTTATAGAAACATTAATGCTTAATTCGAAAATTTGGAAAATATTTTAAGAAAATGCAGATATTAGCTTTGATGGTAAAAAACGTGGTTTCCTCGAAAAAGTCTTTAAATTATCGTATATCTGCAACGGATTGGAACAGAAAGGTAAAGTCTTTTTCTTATTTTTTGATCTTGTTTCACCCAATTTCGTTTTGTTTTTTACACTAAGAGGTACTCATCCTGTACAAGGACAATAAGCAATAACATCTCATAATATTAATTTTTATCATCCAAAAATTATGTTTATAATAAATAGGTGACGTTTCATGGCTTTGTCATATTTGCAAGCCCTTGATTTTACTTCAAGGTCAATAAAAACTAATCTATCACGATAGATTCTAGTCCAATCCACAGGAAATAAAAAAGAGATTCATCTAACAAAAGGTTGTAAATTAATAAAATAAATAATTAGCACAAACATGGTGAGTAGTGAAAATCCTAAAAAGGCTTAAGAAACTTGTAATAAATATTATGTAAAATGGGAAAGGGAGTTAAATTTTAGACTTAGACCTCGGTTTTTGCGGTTTGACACCTTTCCATTACGTTTTGCTGAGGAATATATTCAATTTTAATTTATTAATCTTTCTTTAATTTTGATCAGATAGACTATCGAGCTATAGTGCTTTTTATTAATGTTTGTTGTTGTTGTAACTGAGAAATAAAATTATGCTTTTAACATTTTTTTCTGAATTAATAATAATGTTTAAATAGCTAAATCCCTTTGCTTAAGTTTCGACCTTTTTATAGGTAAGAATGGCTGCTGACTTCACCATTTCTGATAAACATCGATTTCAACTGACTCAAAAAAGTGACTTAGCTATCTTCTATCCAATATGTAAATGGAATTAAAGTAGCCTACCGCTTTGTGGCACTTTTCTACAAACTATATAACGTATTGACCTGACCTTCAATATTTAAGTGATATTTATTGAGTTTATAAATATAAATTAAAAAAATATATAAGTGTGTTTTGGGTTTCAAACTTGATACTTTTAGAGCTGTAGATTGTTGGACTTTGCAGTCATTGATACACAGCAATTAAAAATAATATTTTAATTTTTAATTCCTCTGTATCTTTGAGTGCATACCCCAACAATCTACAGCTCTATATACTTCTCAGTCAACTAATAACTTATCAATATTAATACTTTTAATTATTCTCAATTGAAAGTCGGCTTGAATCAAACAAAAACATAATGATACAATATTAAACGTTTTTAGTAAATTGTCTATCATCTTATGTTTGCAAAAATATTAGGCTTGAAGGGGTGAAATTTCTGAGTGAGCCTGCACTTTAAATTCTTTATGTGGAAGACCCACTACCTCACTTCCATAAAAAAGGAAGAAGCGGGTGCAGGGTGGATTGTTAACCATTGGTAACAATGTCCGGTAACGAATCCTTTGTTTCAGTTCGGCCCGTTGCCGGCATTGTATCTTTTAAAATATGAAAAAAATTCATCGTGCAATTTGAAGTAGTTTCTTAAACAAATGCATGCCGCGTAAAAGCACGTATTGCTTTTATTTAAAGGCCTATTCTCTAAGCAGATTTCTTTTCGGGTACTATTGTGCCCCTTCCCTTCGACTCGGTGAAATCTGGAGAAAAGAAAAGTGTAACTTCATCTAGCACTTGTCTCAGAAGTCAGAAGACGTATTGAGTGTTAGTTGGATAGGTAGGTGGAGTGTGTTGTGTACGCTTTTAAACATTTTCGATCTTAGAATCCTTCCAACTTGGTTCCCGTGACATTGCTAGCTGTGTTTATTTTTTCAGGTATAGTTTTTAGATTGTGTAAGCAGCATTTACCCTAATCCAACATTGAAACAATACATTAAGTAATTATGTTTTATAAATAAATATAAACTATATAGATAGTTGGCAGTTTATAAATCATATTCTAAATACCATTACAGGTGTTTTATATTTATGTAAGAGTAAAAAACAAGTCCTCGCAACTTATAAGAGTTTCAAATTTAAATAATAGACGACGCACAATCACAATATTATGATAGTATTAAGATAACAAGTCGGAGTACTCGAATTGTAACTTAAGGCGAAGGAAACGGCTATTAATAGTAATTGTAAAATTATTACACTCTCAGCAACTACACGAGCATTCAAGATTTTGTTTATCTCTTGAATCTAAAATCACATGAAAATCGATTTTGAGTATTATTAATCCTACTTTGAAAAACATAACGAAGTAAATACAGTCTTCAAATCTTGAATGAAATGAGAAGCAAGTTGGGATACTAATGGATTTGAATGGTTGTGGAGTTTGCTATGAAAGGATTGATATCTGGTTTCAACTAAGTCAGAAACGTAAGGTATATTAAGATCTTTGTGGATAAGTTTGTTTGTGACGAAGTAAGGAGCATTGAGGATTTTTTAAAGGATTTTCGATTGTAAGGATTGAATACGAGAAGAACTGAATGGTTTAGTAGAGCCCCAGAGCTCAACTCCGCATGTCCATATTGGTCTAATTATTCTTATGTAAATGAGTCTTTTGTAATTAATTGGAAGGTTGGGACTTAATATTTTAATTTTATTTATTTTTTTTGTATGTTAATTCAAATAGTTATATGTTTAATTTTGCTCAAATTTTCAACATCATCCTTCATTAAAAAAAAAAATAATAATAATTTGTAACA
The DNA here is from genome assembly GCA_003667255.2 of Euschistus heros. Classification (NCBI taxonomy): domain Eukaryota; kingdom Metazoa; phylum Arthropoda; class Insecta; order Hemiptera; family Pentatomidae; genus Euschistus; species Euschistus heros. Next base: position 610,291 of record RCWM02000124.1, read on the forward strand.
AGTCCTGTTTATTGCCTTCATTACAACCCCAGCATTATCGCCATTTCTTTATGCTTCTGAAGTCGTGATGTTGTAATTCTTGACAAAACTTAATAAAATGAACACTCTCTTTACGCCAGTTATCGTCTCGTTATGTAACTTCTCATTGAACTCATGGAGTTGAAAGCGACCTTAATTTTTGTTTTTAAACTGCTGTACTTGTAATTCTTCTCCGTGGCGCTACAATCTTTGGTAGGTCCTAGCCTCCTCAATGAGCCGCTGCCATTCGCCTCGATCTTGTGCAGTCGATCTCCAACACCTGATTCCTAGCTGGCTCCGTGCATCCACTGCCATGCCATCAATCCATCTTAACCTTGGCCTACCAACACGTCGTTTTCTGTGCAAGACGGTGTCCATGGCTCTCTTGAGGATCTCATCGTCTCTCATTCTTACTGATTGGCCAGCCCAACCAAGTCTCCCCAGCTTTATTAACCTGACCACATCTATATCTTTATACAGATCATAAAGCTCCCTGTTCTTCCTAATCTTCCATCTATCACTGGACCCTTATTCTACTCTTATTATTCGAAGGAGAATCTTCCTTTCGAATGCTAGGAGAATTCTACTAAAATAGTTGAAGAATTCTCAAATAAAATGTTTAAATGTTTATGGTTAGAATTTATCGATTCATTCATAAGTAACAAGATAGTTTAAGTTTCTATTTTGAGAAATATAAGTATGTTGCAACATGTTTCTGGACCATTTTCCCATCTTCAGGCTTCTATTTAGCTATGGTTATTTACACATTGTCTTTTCATTTAGTTCCATACTACCAGCCATTTCACTGAACAATCTATTCACTATTTTTTTTAAATTCATCAAAGGCTATTATGCTTAAGTTACAACCTGCGGAAGGTCTCCAGTACTTAACTTTATTTCCTTCAGGCTTAGATGAAATATCTCACTTAGACTAGCGTGCTCTCACAATTTCAGGAAACAATCAAGGCATTAATGGAGGCAATGAACTGAGGGCCGTATCGCAAGATCTGAAACCTTTTTCAACCCAAATTTTACAAAATAATTTATTTGTGTGATATTTGTTAACAATTTCGACTCAAAATATTCATTATTTGTCATTTGCCAGACTATACCGATAAACAAAATATTTTTTGATTTGGCTCAAATACGTCTAAAACTTAGCCACAACGATATTTAAAACTACCCAATTTAATGATTCAATAATTATTATGTACATAAATGATTTTTACAACGTTATTAGTAGTAGTATATGGATGAACTATATGACTGAGGGTGGAAGGGAGTGCACAGTGGGCCGTCTGTAGAATAAATATCTAAATAAATACAATTATTTGTTTATTTCCTTTTTTATTAAAAATTATTTTTAAGCTACTAAAAGACGAATATCACTATTTGTGTACATTTTCCTAGAAACTAAAACAGTTTCTGAGAAAAATTAAACAAATAAAATCAATAAAACAGCTAATCCCATTCGCTAAGGAAATTATTTATTATTTAAGTAATAACTATAATTAACAAATTAATTATAGTAGACTCTAACTAATCCGAACTAATTAAAACCAGTACTGGTCGGATTAGGAAAAATTTGGGATTAGTGAAGAGGGGAATTTTAAAATAACCATAGGGCCACTATGTAAAATACAGCTTCTATTATAATAGTGGTATGGGTGTATAATGTACAATAATTACAATAAGTTCACATAATAAAATCAGTATCTTGTTTTTTATGTAAACAATTTTTCCACCGTTTCCAATCATAATTGCCTAAGTAAATTTGAAAACTAAATAGGAGTGGGTAAATTTTTCCAAGAATATGACACAAATGCAGCTATATTTTCATGTACAATATAGTTTCAAGGAATTAGACTTCTAGTTTGGTGGAATTGCAACTGGTATGGAATTAACTCAAGAACTGTATTTTTTAGTATTCCTGTTCGTTTTTTTTTACTTCACTGAGGTTTCTGATTACCAAGTAGTTCGGACTATCAAGTGTTCAGATAAGTGAGATTCCACTGTACAGCAGAATACCCTGTAATCGGCTTCGGATCTGATTAACCTATACTAAAGAAAATAACTTTATGTTTATTTTCTCATTTTCTCTATCTTTAGGATAGCTGACAGGTTAATCTTTATGAATATTAATTGTTTTCATCATCCTTTCCTCGACATTATTTGCAAAATAATACAGGTGGGCAGGAGGTTAGGCGTTAAAGTTATTTTAAAATGGGGGATATTGGAGGGGGAAGTTGACGAAATCGATTCTACTTTGATATGTTTCTTGGTCGCAACTCTAAGTGCCAATATGAAATGAAAACTAATCTCTAAAGGTTAAGACAATATTTATGATGGCCAGTGATTTTTATGGATTGCCTATAAAAACCTATAAGAAATCGTGTGGAAAAGGTTTAGCCTGATATAGACAATTTGGTCGTAATCATTTAGAGTAAAAAATGAAATAATTCTGAGCCGATACCCTCTGGGTTCTTAAAATTGTTAATTAAAAAAAGTAGAATCGATTCCCAGGAACCTATCGATACCACTGATGTTAGCAATATTTTTGAAATACATATTTCAGTAATTATTAAACATGCATCGACTATCGTCTCTAATGATAAAAAAAAAATGCAAGATAAATTGTTTTAAAATTTACCTTATATATCTTATATTAACACATCAGCTTTTCATATACTACATCAAGACCTCTCGTACAGCATTTTTAATATTCTCTTAAAAAATCAAGCATTGCTACTGCAAGCCAAACGCCAGATTGTTGAAAATATTTATTCGCTTTTGGAAAATAAATAAATAGGATTACTGTTTCCAACTACGAGTATTAAAACTGAAGCACTAAAAAAATTAAATGCGGCCAGACAATAGCACCATTTTATCAAACTTTTTGGTTATTCCTCGAGAGCTTTTGCTATCCCAGAATAAACATTATTTTTCATTACATTAAATACTTGATAATGGTTAGCTCAAATACACAATTAAAAGCAACATTCAGAAAAATATCAGTGCATCCTCCCATTTACTCATGAATGGAATCCAGAACCATTATCTTCATAAATAATAGTTAGTAAAATGGATTATTTTTTGTTGATCAAAATGCAATTACTTATATATTAGGTATATGTTGTGAATAATAAATACAATTTGTTAATCGTCAATTTGTTTCTAGGATTATTATAGTTTTTTAATTGAATTTGTTTAATCCATATTACATCTAAAACATTTAAATTAATCACTAATAACGCAAAGTCAATTATAAAATAATCTTACAATGATAACCGGAAAGCGGAGATCATAAGCTATTTTTTGAATCACACCTTTAGTCACGCACGGTTTTAGGTTACATGTGATAGTGGCCATCTTTCTTAGGTGGAGTTGGTGTAAATATGTGCACCTTTACTTGTTGTAAATATGGACCCCCATTTCTCCGTAAACTTCAACATATTTCTTTTTAGAGATCACAACTTGCATCTTTTGAGACGGAAAGTTCTCTGAAGATACTCGGGGAGATGTGTGGGTGAAATGTTCCGAAATGTGGGAACTTAGATCCTACCGGAGCTGAAAGAGTCAGTTATAATTGTGATTTCTGAAAATATTTTTTTTCCTGTAATAAATACACTCTCAGACGTTTTGTATTGCTTTATCCTGTTTTTAACTTTTTTTAAAGAGGGCCCACATACACACCCCAATTTGTCTGGTGCTATTTTGAAAGCTTTTTGTATATCTTCGTTATTTAAAAGAGATAATTGATGTTAATCATTGTTTTGCATTTTCGCATTTAAGAAACTTGTTATAGTAGTGAATGAAAGACAAATATCTAGAATTTTTCAAGTTCAAAGTAAATTTAAATCAAACATGGTGCCCATATTTACACCTTTTTCTCTACACATTTCTCAGTTATATTCCGTGATTTACAGATTTCCTGTAAGAGTTTTAGTGATAAGAGCAATGAGTAGAATGATAGTATCTTTAGAGCCTAAAAAAATAGGAAAGGATCACACTTGTATCAGGACATGTTTCAGTTGTATGTGAGTCAACACATTTCACGTATTTTGTTTTGGTTTGTCCTAGGCTTTGGCATCTAGTACACTAGATTATGGTAGGTTTCTTCTTCAGTTCTTCGAACCTTATATTTAGTATTACAAGTATGGTAATATCAAACGTGCCATAGTGATTGTGAATCACCAACAATGTTGGTAACGAATATTTTTCTATGGGGTGAAGCACACTGAAGATACTGGGTGAAGATACTTGTCTCCCTGTATATCAAATTGTTTCTAAACCGTATTTTATAGTGATCTTTTGCATATTTTATTAGAAATGAAAATTATCATTTTTATTGCCTATGTGATGAGTCTTTTTTTATTTTTTTATTCGCTTTTGATGATGTTTGACACGAGAAACAGTGGAAGTTAGCCTTTTAGACAAATATTCGTTACCAACATTGTTGGTGATTTTGGTGAATCAATCACTATGACACGTTTGATATTACCATACTTGTAATACTAAATATAAGGTTCGAAGAACTGAAGAAGAAACCAACCATAATCTAGTGTACTAGATGCCAAAGCCTAGGACAAACCAAGACAAAATGCGTGAAATGTGCTGACTCACATGCAACTGAAACATGTCCTGATAAAAGCGTGATCCTTTCCTATTTTTTTAGGCTCTAAAGATACTATCATTCTACTCATTGCTCTTATCACTAAAACTCTTACAGGAAATCTGTAAATCACGGAATATAACTGAGAAATGTGTAGAGGAAAAGGTGTAAATATGGGCACCATGTTTGATTTAAATTTACTTTGAACTTGAAAAGTTCTAGATATTTGTCTTTCATTCACTACTATAACAAGTTTCTTAAATGCGAACCTTAAACCTGCGTTAATTTCAGGACAAACTAACGTGAGCATCAGCCTTCGCCATCAGAACTCTTCTTAGAGAGTAATCAACTTTAATTTCGATCATGGAAAAAATTGAGATAAAGGTTTTGCTATGACCACTCAAAGAAAAAGAGCATGGAAAATATGAAAAGAGTTTGGGGCTACTGTGTCCCAGGATGCTTTCTCCTTCATACTTCCCTTCTTTTATTCAAAGTAGGTTGATGGATTTCCACTTAGCCAATGTATTACATTCGTTGGGCACATCCTTCTAGATGATTGATTGGGATTGTAGCCAAGTTTTGATATGGAGAGTATTTTAAAACATTTCATTAAGTACCGCCATGACAAATTAAATACAGTTTCATTACCTTGGTTATTCAATACTAATACAGAAAGAAAATGGAGACAATTTTTATCAATTGCGGATTAATTCTGTGGTGAGGGTATAGTACTCCTCAACACACGTAGCCTACACCTTTTTTTTTTTTGGATATGGAAGGACTTGTATCAACCGCACTACGGCAAAATAATTTATAGTGTTATTGATAGTTTTTATATGATTGACTTTGCATTTAAACCTCAGTTTAATAATAAAATTCTATTGCATAAAACAACAAGCCAAATCCTATTAAAAACTATAATAATCCAAGAAACAAATCGTATATATTGTTAACAACTTATAACTAATATATAAGTAATTGTATTTTGATCGGCAAAAAATTATTAATTTTACCGACTATTATTTATAAAGAAAGATAATCTAATGGTTCTGGATTTCATTCATAAGTAAATGGGATAATGCACTGATATTTTTCTGAATTTGGATTTTAGTTGTGTATTTGGGCTAACCAATTTCAAGTATTTAATGAAATGAAAAATAATCTTTATTCTGGGACAACAAAAGTCCTCTAAAAATAACCTAAAAGTTCGGACTAAATCAGCAACATATGGAACATTAAGATCTTTATGGTTAAGTTTATTGATGACAAAGTAAGGAGCATTGAGGATTCTTCGAAGGATTTTGGATTGTAAGGATTGGATACGAAATGAATTGGATGGTTTAGTGGAGCCCCAAAAGCTCAACTCCGCATGTCCAGATAGGTTTAATAACAGTCATGCATATTAGTTTTTTGCAATTCATTGGGAGCTTTGAATGTTTGTCTAATAAATATTGAAGTAATCTGCAACGACAGGCAGTTTCTTCTCTTTTTAGTCTTGTATGTGGATTCCAAGTATGACGTTTGTCCAAGTGGAGTCCTAGGTAGCGAATTTGTTCAACAATGATTAGTGAAATATCATTAAAGGATACTGTAGGACAGGAAGTCGTAGGTTTACGACGAAGGGTAAAGGTTATTTGGTGAGATTTTTTTTTGGATTTTTTTTGATTCTCCTCCATCTTTTTACTTTTATTTTTTTAAGTTCCTTTTCAACAGTTTGCAGCTCCCTTTCAGCCTATGTCCGTCTAACTTGCCGCACAACATTTTCCTGGGGACTCTTTGCTCTGGCACGCTTTTAACGTGGCCGAGCCACCTCAACCTTGCTTTTTTTCGTACGTGACTGATTCGATCTCTTCGTAGAGCTCTCTCTTTGTCTCTGCTCTCTATTTCAGCGGATCCTTCATATTCCTTTCTGAAACACCGGACCAAAAATGTTGAGAAACACCTTTCTTCCCTATACCATAAGAACTATTTTCGTGTCCTTGGTCAGGATCCATGTCTTGCAGCAACCATTGTTACATGTATTTTCAATACTTTAAGGTAGTAATGGAATGTTTATTGAAGAGCAAAACCAATATCGACTATATAATAGTTAAATATTTTAAAAAACCGATTTTAATTTAAAAAAAAATAATATCTTGCTGAATATTCTTAATATTGATTCACACCGATATGTACGATGATTTCAAAGCAGTCCAGTATTTCTTTCCTCTTATTTCTTGAACGATGAACTGACTACAATGCAGTTATTTTTGAGATACATGGAAACACGCTTTTGATGTTATCGAGCTTAAAAAAGAACATGACCTTACTAAATCAACTATATTCTTTTAAAGTTTTTAGAAAATACATAACCATCCGAAAACAAATTTTGTTCAACATAAAAATACATCTTCAAAGTGATATGCAGGAAAACGATAAATGTGTTAAAATTTATTATTTTCATGATCAGTCTATAAATGAAATAAGCAGAAATTTGCAATAGTAAACACCCGAAAATAAGTGTAATAGTAAAAAGTCATAAATAAGTGATAAGAAGCGAGAATTAAATGAATGAAAACTAATGAGAAGTAAGGAAATATTATTTAGTAGTTAATAACATTAAAACTGCCGTAGTCAATATCCATGAATGAGATAGAAGTACATAAAATTTCAAAGTGATAGGGAAGTGATACGAAATGTTTTTTTCTGTTTGATTTTAGTAAAATCCGCAGTAGCGCTTAGGTGGGAAATCAAGGCAAGTAGCCACTTCCACTGCTAAGGCCTGAAAACCTGAAAGCGGGAAAACATCGTTGCAAGGTTAGAACTTGGTGATAATAAATAATAAAACAACCGATAAAAGGAAAAAATGAAATCCTAAGAAAACGAAAATACCTTTTAAAAGACTAACTCAAAATAATTAACAAATAATTGAATTATGTATACAAAATATTTAGTCTTGCAGTTTCTTATACAAATTAATCTTATACTAATAAATGCAATACTAAAACATTTACGCTCGTATTAAAAACGCACAAAAATCCCATATGCATAAGTTGTTTAAAAAAGTTTTTTTTAATATATCTTTTTTATCTTGCCATAAATTTTTATTGATGCAATTCCAGACCCCTTTTTATTGGAACTTTTTGGTTCTGCGTGTAATATTCTGTAAGATTTTGAGGGTTACGCGAATTTTATCCACCCTCATCCTATGTTCGAACTCATTATACTAGAGCCAAACTCTTCACAGCTAGTGAAATTTGAGATCACGTTCAAAGGAACATCAGTAGATGTACTCATTAAGTAATGTTCACAACATTTTACACATAACCAGTTATTTAAAGCGTCTTAAACTAAAAACTAAGCTCTTTAAAAAGCATAGCCAACAAAAAGAAATTTGCTTCTGTTCATGTCTTAATAAAAAATTATCTTCAGTGATTTAATCTGGATAGGTGAATAGAAGGTAATGTCATTATTTAAAAAAATAATAATATTTTTTTAAGCAAAAATGAATAAAAAAATGTATGCAGACATCATCCAAGAACCGATTTTTCAATAAGGTGAAGGATTTTTCAATAAGGCTCGTGTGGAGATTACCTTCAAAAATGCAGATACAAGGGAATTCTCAAACGATCCTGATATGGTCCCAATGGTTACATGCAAGGATTTATAGTGGGTAACTCAAGAGTCTCATGTAAATGTAAAACACAAGTAGGAGATAAACGGGTATCACTATTGACGAGGCGCTCCAACTAAGCGGCCCGACGAGATGGATTCCATAACTTCACTTCGAGTTTCACATTTACCGATAGCTCTTTCCTATAACCTTACACGTAAGCATCCATTTCTACAGTTTCAACTAGGATTGTGTTGATTGATATTTTGTCTTCTTAAATGTAAAAACGAGAAAGAAAAGTTAACAACAACGATTTAGCCTTTTATAAATTGACGTTTTCTTATTACCTCTTCCGTAATTTGTGAAAGTGCAACATAAGTTTACAAGATTAGTTTCTATATGAATTTATTGTTTTTTATATATATATATATATATATATATATATATATATATATATATATATATATATATATATATATATATATTGTTATTTCCATTTCGCTAATTTGAAAAAAAAAAAAAAAATAGTTTACATATTGTGTGAAAGGATTCTTTGTCATCTATATTATTTATTGCCCTAAGGAGAGACAGATTGTAATATTAATTCAATAAAACACTCTGAAAAGAATTGCGAGAAAGTATATCAGAAGTTTCATATTGTCTTGTTTCCACTTCCCTAATGTGAACACTTTTTGTATTTTATGTATTTATAATTTGTTATTTCCACTTCTCTAACGTAAGAAAGATTATCATAAAATAACATTAATTGAGATTTAGTATTATAATAATTCTGATTTACTATAATATTAATTCCGCATTAACTTGGTGTTTTCTATTATGATATTTCCCTATTTCCACATAATTGAATACTGATTGGTATTGAAAGCCATCACATACATACATAGATGGATATGCATCCCGCGCGGAGATTTAATATGAGAAGGTATAACAACAGAAGTTAATATTAGTTTGAAAATGGATATAGATTTAGTGTGTAAATGATGGAGAATAACCTTCACCCTGGCAAAGTAGCGACTAAAAAATCGAAATAAATCGGAACGAGGTTAGAATTGATAAAAGGTATTCTGGGCGCGTGAAGGGGCTGGAGCGCCTTGTCGATAGTGATACTGACCAAGGCTCAGCTGGATTGAGGTTGTCAAGGATCTGCAAAAGCTAGGGATCAAACGAGGACGGGAGATGACAGGATAATAGATAAATGGGCGGGAGAAGGATCTCTGGGATAGGGAGTAAGGAACAGCAATACTGAAGGAGACTACATAACTTATTATCACTCTACAACTTCAATGGAACCTATTAGAAGAGAGCTCGTAAAGCCAATGTAAGTTAGATTTCATAAATTTAAAATAATTAATAATGCGCATTTCCGTCACGTCCGTTTTTTTTTTTTTTTTTTTTTTTTTTTTTACTTATTCATATTTCTGGGTTGTAATATTACCATCGACCAGGATAGATTAATATCAAGTTTGTAAAAGCATGTAATTATGAGGTAATATGGATTAATCTAAATTCATACAAAAACATATCATTTTTAATAATAAAAAAATGTTAGCTTCTGGTACAATACTTTTTCCAGTCAAAATATATATATATATATATATATATATATATATATATATATATATATATATATATATATATATATATATATATATAAAATTTAAATTTCAAATCACAATTTAAGTGCTTAAAAGTTACTTACCAATATAGTAATAAACAATTTGAAACACTTCCGAACCGAACAAATGCTAGCAGGGGACTGTCAAAATTGGAGTCGGGTAGATTCAGGTAAAAACAGTTCCATGAAGTTGGGTTGACTTTATTAGATTTGCAAAGCCTAGAAGAGATTTTCGAATTACTTGATAGATTCTTTTTTTTCTCCTAGAACCCCTGCATTATGAAGTTTTACAACTAAAAAGACAGTATAATATTTACAATAATAACACCAATGGTTCAACGAGTACTTTATAGCTCTTATTATCCTTTTTTTTTTTCACTTTATACTAATTTTATTAATAATAATATTTTTATTTATTTATTTTTTTTATTTAAGGATTGCATGATAGTGTTTTTACATGTTTCTGGTATCACGCCCGGCCGCATGTTGAGATACGAGTATATACAGCTATAAATATTTTTTAAATTTTATACTATTTCTGATCAGTAGGAACAATTAAAACCTACACCAAAAAGGAATAAATAAAATACAATCACAAAACTATACATAGGCTTTGGATTCTTTCCAACTTTCTGTAATTTCTTAGCCAAGTTGAACTCGAAACGGGTGAGTCGGTGAGCTGATTATTGTACGGATAACTGATTAGTGGATTATGAGTTTATTTTTGTGGCATGGCTTCAAATTATTTATTTGATAATTGAACAATCGGTTTATTTCTTCTATCTATCGGATTTCTTTATTCCTTTTTTTTTTTTTTTTTTTTTTTTTTTTTTTTTTTCATTTCGTAATTTTTTATTTTTGTATTTAGCCTTTATCAACAACGTAATGAACGTTATAACGTTATTAATAGAACATTCCTGGAATAATGTGTATATTTTAATATGTTTTTTTAAAAACGTTCGTCAATATGACTTCTAACAATACTTGACGTTGAAAGAGGAGTATGCAGTAAATTTTGTATTAGATTGGCATAAGAAAAAATGAGGGGCTATGTAAAAAAAAATAAATAAATGAAAAATATTTTTGATTTCGTTGGGGCCATTATGTTCTGCGATTATCTTAAATCCTGTAGACAGCAATGATAAGGTAGTAATAAATTTTTTTGATATTTTAACCTTTCAAAACTTATTAATTTATGTACGTTCTTCGCGGAATTCAAAGTTACTTTTTTGAACAATCTATTGCAGACAAAAGTCTTTGATAAAATTTGTAGTTTACAGAGTAAAAAACAAAATCCAACCTCTAACATTTTAACTCATTCACTGTAACCATTTGTTGAGGTCAAAACCCCTAGAGTTTTCCTAGAATTTGTAACTATGATTTGACTATTTCAGTTCTAGTTGAAAGTTAGTAAGAAATGCAGTATTTTTTATTTTTTTAAATAAGGGGTTACTTACATTAGAGTTCGAACTATGTTATATTACAGAGTCGATCTAGGAGAACTTGATTTCAACCCAACTACTGAATTTTAAGTAAATTGATAGTTGTTGTTTCTACTTTAGTGATAAGTGAATAAATTTCGACCATAATAAGTGGTAACTTGTTTACTCATTACCATCATTATTATAATTAAAAGAACATTTCTTGCAAATTATTATTTTTATAAACAAATCCGATTAAGATTTTTACCATTACAATATTGTCTATATTCCGTTACAAAATTAAGTTTTCAAATTTGAAAGGAAATGCCTAATAAGTTGTTTAATTAAATTTATATGTATCAGTGAGAAGATATATTGATTTTTCTAATAATAAAATGATTTAAATCAAAGGGAATAAAGGCATTATACTAAAAGTTTCTACTTTTTTTTCTTTTCTTTTTTTTTTCTGTATGGAATTGTTACGAGTTGCAAATTTTTCATACTGCATGACAGATTAATAAGAACGCTAAAAACTGTTTAATCCAAAAACGAAAAATAATAAAGCCGAAAGAAGATGTCGCAATGAAGTTTTACATAATACTAAATACATTTCGAGATGTAGATTGTAGGGGTAGGCAGTCATAGGTACACAGCAAATCAAAATAATAATTTAATTTCGGTACGTTGAAACGTCAGCATTATAAATTAAAATATTATTTTGATATGCTGTGTATCTATGACTGCATACCCCAACAATCTACAGCTCTAAATACTCCACAGTCAACTTATACCTTATGAATCTAAATACATTTATTATGTTCTTATTAATTCAAATATGTTTTAATATGTGTAAAAACCTAAAAAAAGTCATAAATGTATTTCTCTACATTTACTCTTATTAATATATCAAAAAATTAGAAATAAACAAGTGTAGACATTTCACTATGTGGGATTGTTGATAATCAATTTAAAAAAAAAAAACAGTAGAAAACCGATTTCCAGATATCTCAACAAACAAACTTCTACAGATAATTTCATATGTTTTTTATACATTTATGTTTGACTTGAGTTATTATAAGACATTTTATACGATCTATTTTATTACAAGAATTCTTGACAACAGAATGAAGAAATGGCAACACAATGAACTAAACCTACTTGGTGAATAGAAAAAAAAAGCTATGATGGTAAGGCTCTATTGAATATTCATTTCCTTTTTTTTTTTTTAAATATTAGTGACCGTAATCAGTGACATAAAAAAAATATCAACATAATTTGTCTAAGATAATAATAGTCGCCTAAAACGTGTTAAAGAAAAAAGTTAACTGTTTGAGGATGAGCAACAGTTTCCGAAGCCAATGCTCTAGGTGGCACGGGCCACTGGCCAACCGTTGCTAATTTATTCTTCTTTAAATATTGGTGTTTAATTTAAGTTTTATGGTAGTGTGGTGTAGCGCTAATGACCAAGGAGAAACCTGCTTTGTTTGACCGTGTTATTAATTCAGTCTCAATTACTTTTCCAAATTTAATCACATAATCCACGAGAAGCGGTACAACCGACTCAGCATTCAATTTCAGTTTGGTGTTTTTCAATTTTTCTTAGCAACAAGGTTTAATTTATTATAACCTATCCTCACTATGATACATGGGAAATGTTTCAACTCTATGTTGAAAATTTCTATCATATCATACAAGAGCTGTATCGTACATCAGCTCTTTTATTTTAATGGTATCTACCGTTACTATTTCTATAATTTGTATTTGTAATAGGTTATAATGAATCTTATTGATCTATCTTGAGTTTTTAAAAGTGACGAGAGTGTTTTAAGATTTCATCAAAAATTTGATATACGGGAACAACAATATACTCAGATTGTTGGAGGTCGTACAGTGGTCTTAGAAAGGTCCCTGAAATAAAATATAAACATTATACTGTAGACGATTCCAAAAATTTTGTGGATATAAATACAGGACTGCACACACAACGTGTGTCCTGCCCTCCTGTACGGTGCCCCTCTTCTCACCCGCCTTTCAGACGGAACTAGACGGCACCTGCAGCGGTTCCAAGACTCCATGCTGAAGAAGATGGCAAAGTCTACATCGCTGAAGAAGAAGAAGCCAGAAGACCTTCACGAGACCTTCGATCTTCCGACCATCCCGGAGTTCATCCAACGCCGGCATGTCAAGTTTCTGGACTCTCTAAAGTTCAGAACCTTGACGCCAGCGCCACCCCCGGTCCACTGGCAACTAACAACCGGACCGTAATGAAGACACCGACGCACAGTGGGACGAGCCAACGTAATTTGTTGGACATTGGTTGAAAACAAAAATTTATATTTATGGCTTGAATCATTGATAAAATGTTTGCTATGGTCATTGCCAATAAACAACAGTATGTTAAACATAATTTTATTACGCACTAACAGTACAAAAGATCGATAAACTAGGTTTGTTAGAAAGGTTCTCGCAAATTTCCCGTTTTGTTAAATCGCATTAGTAATTATGTACACGTCCGATGTACATTTTTTGTTTTTCACATCTTTAAGCATGATATCACAATTGGCTATAAAACATTTTTCTGTGAAAATAATGATTACAAAAAAAAAAAAAAATTAATTTATTTAAATTTTTAAATTTCAACAAAAAAATTGATTTTAGAAAAATGTTTAAACTTGTTTAAGTCGAAACCCATTTTAATTAAAAATATCAATACTGAAAAGTAACTTAAGATCGAAATGGTCTGCGACCACTTGCGACCTTGGAGAATATTTGGAATTAAAGATTTTTTTTGCGAATTTATAGGATTGCAGAACTCCTTCCCCTCACATTATTATCCTTGTTTTACCCCTTTTGTTTAGTCTGTTTATATCTTTTTAGTGTTTTCACTTCAGCAGTAATCCCATTGGGTTATTTTACCTACATATTTGTCAGCTGGGATACTAATGGGGATCATTTCGGCTAAAAAAAAACCCGTCATAGTCAGAAAGTGTCCGAAAACTTTTGGTAATTTTGAATGCCATTAGCCTCTGGACCCTTTCCAGCTTTGCCTTGTTTTACTTAATCTGAATTCCTGGATGCCATATTTCCATGCCTTAAGTAATAATAGGCAAAATTGCGCCTTAATACAGAACATTCAGGGCCTCCGTTCTCAACCCCCATGTCGCAAAATGGGACGAGCCTATGTAACTTGTTGAACATTGGTTGAAAACAAAAAAAATTATATTTGTAGCTTTAATCACTTATTAAATGTTTGCTGTGGTCATTGTCGATAAAGAACAGTACTTTAAACATAATTTTATTACGTACAAACAGGACATCAACATCGATATACTACGTTTGTTTGAAAGCTTCTCGCAAATTTCTCGTTTTGTTAAGTTGCATTAGAAATTGTTAACACATCCGATGAAAATTTTTGCTGTTCCCAGTTTTTAGCATGATAAAACAATTGGCAATAAAACGTTTTCCTGTAAAAATAATAATTTCAAAAAATAAATGTATTTAAATTTGAAAATTTCAACAAAAAAATGATTTTTGAAAAATGTTTATACTTGTTTAGGTCGAAACCCATTTTAATTTTAATATCGATTATAAAAAGTAACTCAAGATCGAAATGGTCTGCGACCACTTGTGACCTTGGAAAATATTTGAATTTACTTTGATAATTCAACTTGTACAAATAAGTGGTCCAAATTGCTACAACAAATGGACTTCACAAATGTTATCTACAGGTATTCACCAATAAAAATGCTTAAAATTGATATCGGAATAGGTCTGAATGCTGTCACTGACACGAAGAATTTGAACGAATGGATCCAACGATAAAATTTCGATAACCACAGTGTAGGAGCCTGTGGGCTATAATTGATTACTTCTATTAAATAACTAAATAGTTCCGTTTTCGGTTAGGGAAAATATTTAAAAAAAACCTTGGTTTTGACAAACCGCAAATTTTTTTTAGTAAATCCGATCGAAGAAAAAGTCATAAAATAAAACACATATAACTCACATAACGCTACACTGATTGATTTGCAGATTTTTAGAATCGATAGAGCACATAAAAAATCATAGAAAATAATATCCCTTGAATCAATACACGAAAAAACGAAAATTAGATTTTTTTAGACAAACTATTGGTTAACAGAGCAAAGTTCTGAATTGATGGGAAAAAACTGACTTTAGATTCGAATTCTACACCTTTAAAAACATACCCATATGAAAAGACAAACATTTTTTGCAGTGTTGTATTAAATGTCGTTTGTTTAAAGTTTTTTTTTTTATTCGGTCTAAGTTTAGTTATATTAGCAGCAAACAATGCTTGCAGAATCAAAATTTTTGCTTATTGTACATCAATCTCATATAATATGAAATTATAAGAATCGATTAAGTTTTTAGCGAGTGAGATACGGGATAATTAAAAGGTAAAATCACGATATCGAACAGATTAGAGTGGAACCAAAATTTATTGACTAAAACATTTTTGGTGAGTAGAAGATGTTTGTTGATGTGTCATACCTACTAATAGTAGGTGTAATACGTATGCGAAATGGAATAAATAGATAGATTTAAATAAAAATTATTTAGTAACAGTAACTGACAATAGGATATTGTTTTAGATTGAGTAAGCCTGTTCTATTCAATTCAGTCGGCGCTGCAACTTGAAGGCCATCCAATTCCTTACACCCAACATGGGCCTAGCAGCCATGCATACCATCACTCCATCTTAGCCCAGGTCTTCCTCTGCTTCTTGTTTCATACGTCTCCTCATTCATTATTTTCTACGATCGTAGAAATTCGTTTTATTTCAAATTCGATAACGTTGTCTGGGTTACGAGAGATCCGATGAGGACAAAATTAGAGAACTTTTCAATAGAGTATTTTGCTAACCAGGACTTCCTCTCTTACCCTGTACACGATCTTTGTTACATTTACTTTCAGCTCCATATACTTGCTGCTTCTGATTGTTTTAAGAATCAATCGTAGACCGCCTGGAAGGAGCTATATTGATACTGTCAGTATGAGCATAAGTTTCACTGTTTATTGCAGCTTAGAGTCCTATACACTTGAGCATTCTTCTTTATGTTGCCCAGATATGTACGGGCGAGCCGAATTGATATGCAAGGCTCAGCCCGATTCGATTGTTGTCAGTACTTCAGAGTGAGCGCACGCTCGATTCGTGCTCCGTAGCGTCGTGTCTTTGGTCGAACCGAACAATATGAGTTAACTTACCCCTCTCCTTTCAGTCAATCATTTACACAAGCCTCTTAAGTGTATCGAACGTCTTGTCTCTAAATTGTAGCCCTGACACTGTTCAACAAAAATTGAAAATCCTCAGGTGACATTCTTTTGAAACTTTTAAAGTTCTTATTTGTTTCATGTCTTATTGTTTTAACAATAAAGCGTTGCTTACCCCTTTTCTGGACCGAGGAGTGCAACAAATACATGTAGCAATAACTGGCAACCATCAATATGTGGCTAACCATTGTACTCACTTCTTTTGTCTTTTTAAATCCAACTTTCATACTTTATTTGAAAAAAAAAACAAAAAAAAACTACAACCCATGAAGGGCCTTGAGACGAATACTTAGGTAAATGGGCCAAAGGCTGTGAGAGGAGGAGATAGCCGAAATCACGCTCAACTGCCAGTTTTTTCCACAATTAAGGCTACTAGTTTTACCAAGTCTGGGTTAGCGCCAGGAAGGTCTCTCAAACTCAAAGTCGAGTCACAGCCGAAAATTAATTTTCTACTCGGGCCCTGGAGCTTGGTAGTTAAGTGCCTTAGCCACTCAAATATCGCAGCTTCCGATAAAAAATTTAAGTATGTTAAATTTCGAGTAAAAAAGATACAATTAAAACATTTCATGGAACTATTAGTTTGAGATATGGGTGGGGTTGCAATGTTAGTAGAGTATTATAAATCTTAAGATTCACTGATGCTCACCGTGGAGATATTTTAATCTCACTCTATATCATCCTAACTCACGACTGTGAATACAATTTTTCTTAATAGAAAGTCTCTTGCTCAACTCCGTATGTCCAAACAGGTCTAATCACAGTCATTTGTTTGAGTATTTTGTAATTAATTGGGAGCTTTGAACGTTTGTCTAATAAATGTTGAAGTAATCTGTAACGACGGGCAGTTTCTTGTCGCCTTATTCTTGTATGTGGATTCCAAGTAAGACGTTTGTCCAAATGGAGTCCTAAGTAGCGAATCTGTTCAACAGGGGTTAGTGGAATATCATTAAAGGATACTGTAGGACAGGAAGTCGTAGGTGTACGACGAAGAATATATATTTAAGAAATTTTTTTCGATATTAGGAACTGTTAAAAACGAGAAGTTTATTGTCTTTATTGTTATGTTTTTTTAATAATCTCTTTAATGAAACCTATCAAAACATATTTCTTACATTTTCATTAGCGAGCTATTACATTTTATGATAGTAGAAAGGTGGAACGTATTCTCGCAAAATAATTACCGATTGAAGTACATCGATGAAATAATGATTATAATAAATTCAATCATCGTCACTATCTTCTTTAGAAGTAGTAATTATATTTATCGTATCAAACATGGAGGTTTTTATTTCAGTTGGTTTTATAATTTTTGGTTTATGACAAGAGTGTAGAACCATTGCTACAGCAGTTCTTGCAGCTCACTGTTATGTTTCCATTGGCATTTTAACAAAGATATCCCAGAATACCTTCATAGGTGTTTAAAATCGGCTTATAATCGAAAAAGCAATTATATGTCTTGCTTGTAATGTATCTTGATCATATTCTAACTTTTATAATATTTTTGCGATCTTTTAAATATTTCAGCATGAATTCGTTGTCAGCCATTTTTGCTAGAAAACATACTGCTGGTGGAAATTTATATGTGCCAGTTAATAGTATTTTAAGATCAGTTTCACTCAGTTATGGAAAATCAACTAGACTAGTTTGAGATAATTATGTAAAAGGTTGTATAAGCGGATTTAATTTCTCATTTCTTGCATAATATTCTGTTGAATTTGACGCTCCTTCATAAAAACAATAATACTACTTGCAAGTTAAACATCTATCTGTGTTCAATATTTTACCAACAATGTTGTTCATATATCCAGTTATTTTGCACAATGACTTTGCCACAGGTAAAATCTTGTTGTCCGGAACATTTTGAAATAAAGGATGTTTTTTACAAATTGCGCCATGATTTAGGATCCTAACGTACTTTATTCGTTACAAATAGGCATTTGTCACTTCTACTATTAATTGTATACTTTTTCATTTTGAAACTGGTACAAGTACATGATAACCTTGATATTTTAAATAATTGACTTTGTCTCGAAAACCGTTATCAGCAATGCAGATGTAGTAGAAACATTCTTAATCCATTCTTCTAATATTCTTTTTATTATAAATGCGTCGTTCATTGATCTTTTGTTTAGTGGGACGAAACGCGTATCCAGCTGTTGAAAAAAAAAAAAAAAAATTCTTTTTGTCATGTGGAACCGATAGTCCAAGGAAGATCAAAACAAGAAGTTTTAACTCGATAAATGTCCTTTGCACCATTGCACAAACAAAGCTCACTATAAAACCAGAGTTGATAACAATCACGAGCAATAAGAAATATACTGATAGTAAAATAATTCAAATGGAAATCTTGGAGAGAGGTATGTACATAGGATTTTTAATTTTCCATTTCGCATATTTGCACAGGGTCGTTTTCCTATATATCCACGGAGTCTTTAAAAAGAAAAAAAAACTCGGATTCTTCCCGTAAAAATGATGCAAAAAAAAAAATTCGAAATGCCAAAAAAAAAACCAAAAAAAAAAAAAACGGACTATCGGATTCTGGGGGACTCCTCCCTCATTTATTGGGGTCCGAGATATATATATATATATTTTTTTTTTTTTTTTACAATTAAAGGAACATGGCACTTGAAATATGCGTTCTCATGACCTCAACATAAAAAGTTATAGTTCCCAAAGTTTTCCCTAAGGGCTTGACAGAATTTTGAAACTTTTAAGGGAAGAAAGTCCTTGCGGGATACAGTTTTCTAGTGGAGAAGTTTAAAAACCACCAGAGCGAATTGATATAAATAGATAAAAGGATTGATGATATGTAGGATCTTTGAGAAACACCTTCGGTTAAAGATAGCGAAAATGAAGAAGGATTGTTAAGAAAAATAACTGTTTGAGAACAATGAGATGAGGAGTAGAACCAGTTTAAAGCACTATTAGATAGGGAGAGGATTTGTAGTTTAGATAGATCTAAGAACTAATAAATTAAAAAGTTAAAATTTCTAATCTTTATAATAATTACAATTAATAAGCTTGCTCTACTTGTTAATACCTTTTCTCCTCATCTTCTACACTATATTCCAAGTTTATGATTTTCAATCAGTTATAAATTTTGTTCATTTAAAATCAAATTAAACATAAAAATCTAAGTTCATTTTGATTATCTTGTTACTAGATGATGCATTTCTAATCAAGCTCTTTCCTGTACACTGCTCAACTAATCCATTATAGCATATTGACCTCATCATCATAAAAATAAATCAATTAGTTACCTTTTTATATACGAACGTAAACATCATTTTTTAATAAATGAAAAGTACTTTTGTAAAAGTAGGATAATTATTTAATTAAAATTATGATCGTCGTATCGTTGTAGTAATTTAATGTAAAACATATAATTTATTACAAGAATAAAAGTAATATTTTTTTCCGAATTCAAATAGATATTCGATTTTATTATAAAAGGTTTTGCTGTTGGCTAATCCTCACCTGAGGAGTAAGTCCTCTCCCCATCCTGCTGATCAAGCAGTGCTGCCACTATAACAGCAATAACAGGTTCAATAATCACTCTTCCAAGTGGGCGAGTCAATTGAATTTGGGCTTTCCAATGGCTGTACCAAGAGGTTGCTAAGGTATCCGTTAATGTGTGCCGTTACCTTGCCTTGAGATAGGCTATTTATCCATCATTAAGCTGGACCACCCGTCGATAAGCACAATAGTACCTCATCGGATCTGGCACAATTCCGTATCGCCTCGCATTGTGGGTCGCATTAACTGTACTTTCTAATATACTTTATTTATTTACAAATCATAACTCGAGTTCTTTGGTGCTCTTTCACGAATGCATACATATGGAAATTGGCTGTTGTTACATAAATAAATTTAATACATCTCTCATTCTTTACTATTCATCATGATTTGGTTACATGCTGGGAACAATTAAGCTATAGCATCTATTAAATCATTTTGACTTATGAAGTTCTTACCACCCTAAATTTTTGAAATTGATTAATCGCATTAATTATATATATATATATATATATATATATATATATATATATATATATATATATACAGGGTGTCCCGAATTTAAATGGCAAAACTTCAGGAACTTATAGGGGACCGAAAAACTAAGATTCTTTTTAATGTAAATATTGCTCAAAATGTTGTCCTCTTGCACCAATGCAAGCATTACATCTAGCACTAACTTGATAAATTGCAGCTAAACATTGTTCTGATGATATTTGGTGCACTGCAACTATGATTCGGTCTCTTAATTGCTTTTTTGAGTTGACAGACACCGAATAAACTTTCTGCTTCAAAGTTCCCCATACGAAGAAATGCATGAGTGTCATATCAGGTGATCTGGGTGGCCAAGGTACTACTCCTCCACGTCCAATCCATCGTTGGGGATAATTTATATCCAGCCAAGCTCGAGCAGCTCTGCTATAATGAGCTGGACATCCATCCCGCTGTAAGGGAATGTCATCTAAATAATTAGAAAAGTCGTTCTCCAAAAAATGTGTAAATGAGATACCATTCAATCTTCAAGGTAAAAAATATGGTCCCACCAGAAATCCGTTCCAAATTCCAAGCCAAATGTTAATAGTAAATTCATGCGGAAACCTATTCTCTCTAATAGCTCTAGGATTTTCAAGAGCCCATACATGATAATTTCTGAGATTAGCAATTCCTCCTCTTGTAAAGGTAGCTTCATCGGTCCATATAATTTTTAATGGAAATAAATTATCATCGCGAATTTTGTCAAGAAACCAGTTACTAAAATTCAATCTCTTGACATAATCTTTAGGTAATAAATTCTGAACTTTTTGAAGATGGTATGGGTAGCCATTATCACCTTTCAAAGTTCGCCATATTGCTTGCCGCGATATTGCTAATGCGGCAGATGCTCTTCGGATTTCGTCTCAGGATTGTTATCGAAGTGGCGTTTTGACACAATTTCTTCTCCGATAATCTGCTCTTATTGCTGCCTGGAATTGGTCGCCTTCATTACGTATTAAGAATGACCCAGTCTCTCGTAGTCTATTAAAAGTTAACGAAAAGACTCGTCGAATAGGCACCGTTCTATTTGGAAATCGGCGCGCATACTCCCGCACCGCTTCTAAAGCATTACCATTACAGAAACCATATACAAAAATCATATCAGCGTATTC
Organism: Euschistus heros; assembly: GCA_003667255.2. NCBI lineage: Eukaryota > Metazoa > Arthropoda > Insecta > Hemiptera > Pentatomidae > Euschistus > Euschistus heros. The sequence continues at coordinate 632,024 of RCWM02000124.1, forward strand.
AACATTAGAATATGTATGTGGCATTGTAGCTAGTGCTATTCACACAAAAATATCTGAGTAATTGACTGAAGACTGATTTAGGAATTATAATCCTAGAAGGAAGCTAAAATGTAAACAAATAAAAGAATGTAAAGGATAAATTAAGTGTTTACATATCTCACTGCCTAGCCTGACGAACTTTGAAAGGTGATAATCGCTACCTGTAACACTTTTTTTTTTTTTTTTTTTTTTTTTTTTTTTGAGATTTTCTCTAAAACTAAGCAAAAACGAGGAAATCTCTAAAGGACTTTTATTTTAGTTTTTCGGTCCCTATAAAGTTTTGCCATTTAAAATTTGGGACACCCTGTATATATATATATATATATATATATATATATATATATATATATATATATATATATATATATATATATATATATATATATATAATGACGAAAACTAACAAATAAAATCTATGGCTACTGCAAACACTATCTTAGCAAGATAGGAAAATTTCCTATTTTCCTCTTGCTGAGAAAACTATTAGACCTACCGGCATCTTTTGACTCCACTTGGACAAATGTCTAACTTGGAATCCACATACAAGATTAAAACGACAAGAAACTGCCCGTCGTTAAAGACTACTTCAACATTTACTAGACAAACGTTCAAAGCTCCCGATTAATTACAAAAGACTCAAATGCATAACTGTGATTAGACCTATTTGGACAAATGGAGCTGAGCTTCGAGGCTCCACTAAACCTTCCAATTCTCCTCGTATTCAATCCTTACAATCCAAAATTCTTCGGAAAATCCTCAATGCTCCTTACTTTGTCACAGTGTTGGGCATATTTATAATCGTAAATACGAATATGAATATATTCACACTGATTGTTCTCTAAGAATATGAATACAAATATATGCGTATTCACATGTGTTAATATAAATAGTAGTATTCATACGTATAAATTGTGAATACAACTGTTTTAACACTCGAGATTTCTGTTCACATGGCTTATGCCTTTTACTCTGTTAATAATGGCTGCTGCAGATACGGTGATAATTACTGGCGTAAGAGGAGTTTTGTCAGCAAAAGCCTCACTCATGTTCTCAATTGGGATATCTTTTTGGCTTCGGATTTCGGGGGAGGGGGGGGGGGTATAATGGTATTCGGCTTTTCTTTTGGATAGGTTTCTCATGTCTTCTTCATTAAACAGTTGATTCGGAGGGATGATATAATCGGTGAAGGGTTATAATCACTGATTTTTAATTGTGTCATCAATTGGCTCACCTGGTTTTCTTCGTGTCGATCTATTATTATTGGTGGCAGCAATTTCACTTGGCTTGAGTTTGGCGAGTGATTCGCATATTATGGCGTAGATTTTAGCGGCTCGTACGGATTTAGGTAAGGAAGGAAGGAAGGTGCTTCGCTCTTCCGTATCATCCTGATTTATTTCTTGTGACGATTTGATTGCCAGCGAGAATATCGTCGTCACCATGAAGTAGTACATTAGGTCCTTCTATTGGCATAATGAATTACATGACAGCAACAGAAACGCGAATTATTAAGACCAAAGTTTATCGAGAACAAAGAACAATGGTCCTCGAGAACAAAGAACTCGAAAACAACCTTTTAGTTCCGTTATTAACACTAGGAGCGCTGTGCAAAAACACACATTAACACTACTTAAACTAATCTACCCCTTTGTTTTTTTTTTCAAAACCCCTATTTATGCAATGTATAGTAGGTATTTATATAAATTATACTAACTATAGGTATAATTACACTAAGGTATAAGTAGTATACTAATTATAATTGGTAATAATTAAAATTATAAATACTAATTATAATTAGTATAATTATACTAAGGTATAAGTAGTATACCTATAGTTAGGTATACTAACTATAGGTATTTATATAAATTAAACTAACTATATATAAAGGTATTTATATAATTAACTAACTAAATTATAAATTAAAGTATACTAATTATACTACTAAATTATACTAAATAAATTATACTAAGGGATAATGCGCCTTTTCTGTAATCAGGTTACATTTTAAGGTGATTCTGAGTTAAAATTTAGGTTTATGGAGATGTTGTGGGCACATCTTTTTCTGATCTGTTTCTTTAACTAAAATATAAATAAATAAAAATATTATATACATATGTACAACTATACATTCACTTTCCAACGAACAGAGGTGGGTGCGGGGAATAAACTTTGAATTGGGTTCTCTAGATATTGAAGAGAATCAAAAAAACTTCATGTGGCACCTGTTAATGAACTCTGGTACTGTAGGGACATTAAATATTTGATGAAGTTCTGGTGCCTTCTTCTTCCGTAGCGTCGTTGTTCTCACTATTTTTCGCAACATGGTGTCTTGAACACTCTACAACTGGAGTTCTGCGCCATCGGAGAGGTGCGTGAACAACGGTGTGCTGTAGAGAAGTGCTGGACGAATTACAGATAATTAAATTTTACAAAATCTTTTAGATTTATAAATTTTTCAGTCGGAGAAAGTGACGGGGAGGTGAGGCCCCAAAAATATTTTTTCGCCCTCTTTAAAGCATCGTCCCCACCCAAAGTGTGACCCCAACACGCCCACTGACTTCTTAGTATATAAAAGCAGGAAATTTATTTTGGATATAAGTGTTAACTAGAATATTATAAATAAGAGATAGGTACAAAAACATTCTCCTTTGTATACGGCCCTGCTGCATCTACTTCCTAGAAGAGTTGTCAATTCCCAGATATTCTGTCAAGGGCTGTGAAGAAGTAGCTTATTGTGAATCTCGCAAATATTCTAATTGTTAATTTAAAGATATATAACGCTAATACATATCATACATTTTTTTAGTATCCTGAAGACACTTGTTGTTGTACAATATATAGAGAAGTTATGCCATGCATTTTTTTTTTTTTTGTTGTATACATTTATTGAAACTTAAAACTGCACAAAATCAAGTAAATGTATTGACAACGATTATAATAACATGTTAAAACTTGAAAAGAACTACTCATCAGTAGCCCTTTATTAAAAATTCTACAATAGAAGGTCTCTAGGCCATCTTCGTTTCAGACGCCTTGGAGGATTAACAGGAATAGAGTGGGAAACAAGTTTAGAAACTAACGGATTTGAATGATTATGGAGCTTACTATGAAAGGATAGGTATCTGGTGTGGGCTAAATCAGCAACATATGGAACATTAAGATCTTTATGGATAAGTTTATTGGTGACAAAGGAAGAAGCATTGAGGATTTTTCGAAGGATTTTGGATTGTAAGGATTGAATACAAGGTGAATTGGATGGTTTAGTAGAGCCCCAACGCTCAATTCCGTACGTCCAAATAGGTCTAATCACAGTCATGTATATAAGTCTTTTGTAATTAATTAGGAGCTTTGAACGTTTGTTTAGTAAATGTTGAAGTCTGTAACGACGGGCAGTTACTTGTGCCATGCAAATTGAACAAATAATTGAAGAAGACCTCGAAAATAGGCTGCTTTGCGACCTAAAAGACAGACATAGGACCACTTATTCTTCCAGCAAATGATTTCAAAAAGGTTATGGAGCAAGAGAAAAATACATCTTTTGCCTTCTTAGATCTGAAGATAACTTGATTTCGTCCCGCGGAAAAGGTTTGAAATTCAATGCATAGAAAAATGTTCTCTCCTAATCTGATAAAAAATATAATGTCAGCCTACCAGGATCTCAAGAAGTTAGTGGTCCGCCTCATTGTAAAGGAGACCGAACCTCTTTATAACTTTGATGCACGAAATTCTAGAGGAGGACCACCGGACAATTGTTGGATATAGGAACCTTACTTCGATTTTAGCACAATAATTTGTATTACCACACGTTAAAGTGATATTTTCTGACTCTAAAAAAAAAGAAAATATCACATTTTGTTTTGCTTTTCTGTTTTTTATATAATTTTGTTTATTATTCTACGATAAAGTTACGAAAAATATTCTACAACAGATAACCTCTGTCAATATCACTACTTGCTCATCAAGCTTAAATTATTATTCATTTTAGTAAATGTCTTTATAAATTTATGTAACTAATCAGGGATTTTAAATTTTATTTGTTCTTTCTTAATCCTAAGGAATCGTTGATGGGTATCAAATAAATATCACAATTTCAGGGCTTTTGTTTATGCAATTAAACTCGTCAATTAATTTTATTTGTTTTTCTTGATCATTTTATAAAATCGTTACTGGGCTAAAGAAATACCAACATTTTGTCACCTCATAGTCTAGTCGTCTAACTACCTGTCTTCGGATCTTCGTTGTGTTAGTGTTGTTTATAAGAGCTGTTGTTTGATTTTAGCTGTTGTTCCCTTTAAAAGTATACATTTTAATATGTGTCTACATTAGTCTGTATAATTAAACTGTTAATTTAAATTTCATTTTTTCTACATTATTTAAATAGCAAACCAAAATATTGGGGCTTTTGGTCAAACGGGGCCAGGGGCGGACCGCCCTCCCCCACTCGCTACGCCTCTGATTGCAACAGAGGTATTTATCAAATATATGAAGTGTTATAAAATAAAAAATAAAAATGATTTTTGAGGCTCGGGCTTATGGGAAACTATCCCGACTAAATTGCACATACTGAACAATATGGTATAGCGGTGTTTGAAGTATGTAAATGACGAGCAATTAAAAGGGTTTTTTTCCATGTTTAGTGGCGCAAAACAGGTTCTTTATATGGGTCTTGGGTATATTTTCTTCAGTTTCTCCCACCATTCTAATAGTTGTATTTCATGATAACAACACTGTCTCAGTTTCGAAACGATAACCTTCTTGCATCTTGATTTCACATTCTCATAGTTTTCGAATTGCCGTTATATCAAAAACGTTATATTGACCGGAAAATACTTAAGTCTAAGACTTTAGCTATGACCGTAAGTTTAGAGTGTTTATCTCAACTTGATGTGTGAAAAATGTTTGTTTTGATTAATGATATTAATATTATATGGAGCTGTCGATAAAAAGCTCTGAGTTAATCTGTCTATCGAACAGATTAAAACTTCATAACAATTTTTTTTTTTTCTACCATTCTTTAATTCTCACTAGTTTAAATGTATTGAATTGCAATATATTTTTTTTATTTTGGGTTTTTATTTTACTGTTCAGATAATTGTTGCAATTATCAATGACATAACAATGAGTGTGGACATTCAAATATAAACATAAATTTAAAAGATTTTGTACAACACAGGAAAGCTAATAAGTTTTGGAGTTTCCGACATTTCATGGAAAGCACTTTATCTTCATCTTCTCTCCCTCCAGTACTCGCTATCTACTATCTGAAGAGTAGATCTCGTCCTCGTTGCCAGTTACTCGATTTTCCTTCCGGCGGTACCCGTTTCCTCACTAAACATTTTAATATTTTTTTTATGTTTATTGTCTTCCTTTCTCTCTTCTTTCCTGTTTTCTAGATCATTGGTATTTGGAAGCTACGTCAACTTTCTATTTTTCTTAATTCGCTAACTTAAAGCATTAACCTTTATTCTAAGTAACCGAGTGTTTACTGACAATGGGAGGATACAGTCTCTCACTGATCTTGTTGGCAATTGTTTTGGAGGTTCCTGGTCAATAAATATTATATACGTATTTTACCGTTCCTACTAATTGGCCCTAGAACCTAGAAAAAATGAAATACCATTAAACTAATTTATTATCTTGACTTTTTTTTTTTTTTTTTTAATAACAATTTATTGAAATTTACAACTGTACAAAATATATACATCAAGTAAATGTGCTGTTAACTATAAGAATAACGTGACAAAACATGAAAAGTACTACCCATCAGTAGCACTTTAATAAAAATTCTACACTAGAAGGTCTCTGGGCCATCTTCTTTTCAGAAGCCTCGGAGGATTATCAGGAATAGCGTGGGAAGCAAGTTGAGAAATTAGGGGATTTGAGTGCCATAACCACTCAAATGGAGCTTACTATGAAAGGATAGATATCTGGTTTGGGCTAAATCTGCAACATATGGTACATTAAGATCTTTATGGATAAGTTTGTTGGTGACAAAGTAAGGTGCATTTAGGATTATTCGAAGGATTTTGGATTGTAAGGATTGGATAAGAGATGAATTGGATGGTTTAGTGGAGCCCCAAAGCTCAACTCCGTACGTCCAGATAGGTCTAATCACAATCCTGTATATTAGTCTTTTGTAATTAATTGGGAGCTTTGAACGTTTGTCTAATAAATGTTGAAGTAATCTGCAACGACGGGCAGTTTCTTGTCTTTTTAGTCTTGTATGTGGATTCCAAGTAAGACGTTTGTCCAAGTGGAGTCCAAGGTAGCGGATCTGTTCAACAGGGATTAGTGGAATATCATTAAAGGATACTGTTGGACAGGAAGTCGTGGGCTTACGACGAAGGGTAAAGTTGGTGAGATTTTTTTGGATTTATTTTGATTCTCCATTTTTGACACCATTCTTGAAGGGTTAGGATATGGGATTGGAGTGTTTGGGAGGCAATGAAGGGATCATTGTTTACTGAAAACACACATGTGTCATAAGCGTAAGTGGTGAGGACAATGGTAGGATGAGTTGGAATGTCAGCTGTATACACCGTGTAGAGGATGATCTTGACTTTAAAAAATGATATCAACATGATTCTTGAATCAGAAATTTTATTTTTGAGTAAAAATATAAGGAAAAATGATAAGATCTTCTATCGATTCTATTCGATCTTTTAAATAAAAATATAGCTATTTATTGCAATTTGTAACACTATACAATACAAACGAAAATTATGTTAATTTCCATCTCTTACTGTTGATTTATAACAGTAAAGAAGAGTGAAAAAATGAAGAAGAATGGTGTGAATAATGTATTCACATATTCCTAGGTAGTAACCACATATACTTTGAACTCCTCATTTATAGATGGATGTTAGGTATCCTGGACTCAGATCTTCTGTAATTTCATGCCCTTGAAAAATAAATTGAAGATATTCACCAATGCCTGAACTACAACTTTCTCTCCTGCCATTAAACCCTACACCGGTATCCCTCCTAGCCCCGAAGATTTTCCGTTTTCCTTTCTACTATCTCTCCCAGGCTCTCACAACACCATTCATCGTTTTTTCCTCTCCGCTTATTCATCCCAATAGCTTTCTTGGACACATCTTGAATGGGTTTCTCCAGGTATTGATATAATTTCTTCTTCCAGTCAGTTTAAATTGTATTTGGGGTCGTCTAGTGTTTCATCATTTTCTGCTATTTTTCCACAGAATGTATACCTCCGCCTCCACCAGGAAGTGATCAGTGCCGCATTCAGATCCTCTAAAGACTGTTACGTCTTGAATTTTAACGGAGCTATTTTTTTTGGCAACACAGTAGTCTATAGTTGATTTCTTAGTTGGTTGACTCCAGGTAATTGTATGGATCTCCTAAAAGAAGAGGAAACCATGATTTTGAAAATAAGAATATTCAATTTTGAAAGGGAGTCTTCGTAAGTAAGCCTTTGTTGTATCGTTGGGATTGTCTTCCTGATAAACTTGGAGAGATTTTTATAATGGAGACTGTTACTTGAATGGTTACATTGTTTATTGGTAGCAGAAAGGGAAGCAGAAATCTTCATAATTTTAAAGTCATTGTTTTTTGCTCGTAAACGTGCTCGTGTTCATACTTGAACTAAACATTAGGCTTACAGATTGTCAACCAAGGATTGAGGATCGTTCTTATTTATTAGGATATAATTCTGATTACTCTGTCGATAAAATAAAATTTAATCAAATAATTTTCATTCCGATTTACTTATTTTATTATTTTTTATCTTCTCTTTTTCATTTTTTTATTTAAATAAATAACACTATAAAGTTGATAAACTTTTTCGAGGAATGTATCATTACTAAGATTTATTGTTTCTCACTTATAAGCTATTTTCGTAAAAAGCTTATATTTTAGCAAATATTGTTTGATGAAAAGTGATAAAACAACTTGATTGTTTAAATTTAATTTTGTCACCGATACAAGAGGTACAAAATATTCATGCCAGAGAGGCTGTGATTTTTTTAGCATTAATATAAATTCATATGAGTCAATAATAAACTATTGAAAATTTAATTTCTAGTTTCCTATTGTAAATCTGGGTTTCTGTTTGCAAAAAGCGCGGCTTGCTGTATGCATGCCAGAGAGGCCTTTTTCATGTCGTCGAATTAATCTTACAAATTTGAATATATAAGTATACTAAATAGTGCATTACATCCCCTGTTCAAAATTTTCTTGGAACTGTGTTTGAAAAGGTGTTGAAGAAAATGTAAACCCATGGGAATACACTTAAAATAGATTGTGAATTTGTGTAATTCATGATGGTAGAAAGAGAATTTTTCAGTCAGATGTGTCCAGAACATGCAAAAATTTTCCGGATGTTTCCTGCCGAACTGCTGTTTCCTAAACCCAGTGTACTTTATTAATTATTATATTAATATGTTATAATAAATTATACCAAAGTTACCTGAAAGATTAATTATCTCATTTGTCGATAGTAAAAACCCACCCAAATCCGAGAAATAACCATTTTTTTTTACATTTTATTTACGTTTATCATCACATATATTTGATAATTTGACTACGTCTAACGCCAAAACCGAATAATTTTTGCAAGTAACGACTTGAGTACCGTTTCAGTTCTACTATGTCCTCGCCCTGGATGTCTACCACACAAATCAAAGAGAACAATATCCACATTCTTGTCCACTCCTTTCCGTTCATCATATTCCCTTATTTATTACTCATTACAATTGTTTTTTTTTTCCTTCAATACTGATAGCTTGGGCTCAGCCTATTCCGGCGGGAACTTTCTGCTCTTGGTGTAAGGTGTAAATAATAAAAATTTCAGTTTTTATTAAGATATCTTGTATTGGCTTCTTTGCTTGATTAGCTTGAAAAATGCGATTACCGATTTATAAATAACACTGTTCTGCATCGACATACTTCAAAATACCTTCAACTAAAATGTTGTATTATGTTTTGAAGTGTGCTGAACACGAATCCAAAGTCAGAAAATCTCAATCATGCACCATTTCTTGTCAGATTTGAACTTTTATAATGTATTATAACGATAATGTATAATGTATTATACGAAATGAAAAACATTGGAGAGCATAAGTATTAGGGTTTGTTCCATAAGTCACATTGTTGAAGAATTGCTTTTATGACATAAGGCGTTGGGTTGCAACATGTCCTCAAAAATTCATTTTTTGCATTCCCACTTGAATTTTCCTCCCAATTTGGGAGCAGGTCTAGAAAAACACGGTGAACGATTTCAGAAAAGGTAGCCAAAATGGAAAAAAATGTATAGCGTTAAATGCAATGAGAAGATGCTAGCCGATTACTGTTGGACACCACAACGGGAGACCCGTGATGTAGAGTACAAAAGGAAAAAATATACACATTAATTATGTTCAGTATTAAGTATTAATATTTTATATAATACTGTTTTTCACCAAAATAAAAAATTATAAAAATATAGGAAAGAAATGCTATTTCAATTGTTTTTTTACAAAACAGCCTCCAATCTCTAAATAAATAGTGTTTGGTAAATTTTTTTTTACAATTGATTCGAATTCAGCACTCTTGTTGTTCATGGGAGTGAAAAAAAAAAAATTGAAATTAAAAAATAAAAATAAAAAATAGGCTAGTTCAGGTTTTTTAAAAATAACCTATAATTTCTAAAAAATGGCGCTAGAAAGAGTTTTTTTGCCTTCAGATTCGAATTCAGCACACATAAGAATATAAAAATCAGGATTAATTGCTCAAGGGAGCGAAGTTTTTTTTTTTGTAGGACTATCTAATCAATTAAATCATATAAAATATGAATAATTAGTCCAACCTGAGAAAAAAAATTAATCATTTACCTTAGTGATTACGTTATACAAATATTCACATAGTTTTTCCAGTTATAATATCAATGGCTGTGTGTGAGTGACCTGGTGACTGAGCTGCACGAGTCGGTGGGCTTGCTTTGCCTGGAATTTCGGGGTGCCAATCTTATTCGGAAATTCGCATGCGGGATCGAAACGCTAATAAAACGAAAATTAAGAAAGCAAACTTGTTTAAAATAAGGTATACATAGGACCTATTACCCGATTATATATAAGAGATTTGTGGAAATATTTTCGAAAGGTCGACAAAGTAGAATTTTGATATTACGTATACAGAGAATTTATATGTATGTATAAAATATATAGATATATTTTTTTTAATGATTTTAGAAAAGTGTTCGGAGAATGAACTCATGACACTTCTGACTGTGAAAAATTCTTATTGTGCCAGTATCTTAGGGAAGCTGCTCATAAGTGTGTTTGTAAGATAGATTTTCCTTTACTCTTGCCGTTGAACCTGCTGTGGCTTTTTTAAGATTTTTTTTTTTTTTTTTTTAATTTTAACCGTTTGATAAGTGATTTTTTTTTGTGATGTTAAGTAACATCAGTTAAGAAAACCATTTCTATAAAAATGGTTTAGTAGTTAAGGAAAATGAAACTAGATTTACACTGGATTGGACCAGATTCCCTGAAAAGAGGAATGCGAGACTAATATTTATGATAGCGAGGGGGCTACTGGGATAGTGAATGGGCCCCTTCCTCCTGTAATCTACCGTAACTGCTGAGCCATCTAATCTCTCGCTCACTCTCACTCCCTCTACCTCCCTCCCTCACTCTCTCTCTCTCTCTCTCTCTCTCTCTCTCTCTCTCTCTCTCTCTCTCTCTCTCTCTCTCTCTCTCTCTCTCTCTCTCTCTCTCTCTCTCTCTCTCTCTCTCTCTCTCTCTCTCTCTCTCTCTCTCTCTCTCTCTCTCTCTCTCTCTCTCTCTCTCTCTATTTATATATATATATATATATATATATATATATATATATTAAGAATATAATGACATAACAAAAAGGAAATAGCCATTGGTAGAAATCTTAATTTGGACACTATTTGTATTACTTTTAGTTTCCTATGTGCTAAATCTTTTCACCTGGTTAAATTTAATTGAAGTAATTTATATTAGCGGAGGTTTAACAATTTTAAATTTTTACCTCATAAATATTTTTTTTTTTTTGTATTGTTTAAAACTTGGAACAATGTTTTATAAATTCTTTTCTTTTTTTTCAGGTAAGAGATATTGTGTGATTTGAAGTCAATTTTCCCGAAGAAAGATATCTGTCGTTCATTTTAGGTAAAGAAAAAACAAAAATCAATATTTCCATATTTACAGGCTAACAATATACGTCTTTAATATGGCCAATCTTCGAATTTGTGTACCTTAAGGTTGAACTGAAATTATACAAAAAACATAGATTTCTTTGAAAATCTATAGTAAATAGGTATAAATCTATAATTATTTTAATATATATAAATTTATATTCTACATAAGTTGCTGTTTGCTATGTACGCAGCCAGACAATAATACCTTTAGATTGTACTTTCATGTTATTCTTAGGGAACAAGTTTTCCCAGCATAAAGATTATTTTTCAAAAAAAAAAAAAAAATTATTTTAGTGAAACTAACCCACTCAAATATGTCTACTATGGTTTTTAATATTTTATACAATTTTACTTTTTTATTTTTTATTTTTGAATTTTTATATTCTTATTTTAATTTATATTCCCTATATTGTGTATATAATAGGAATATGATTCAGGTTGCTCTATTAGTAAATGTCATTGAAGGAAGACTGTAATATTTTTTTTTCAACAAAACTTTAAAAACAATTTTTTTTTCATGGAAAAATAAATAAGTTCATTATTAACGTTTAATACCAATATATTTTTCTTATTTGTTTCTTGGTTGGATTTATAGCTTATATGTTTGTTAAAATATTAATATGAACAGACTAGATTTTTTATAAAATCTTCAAGTATGTCAATATGAAAGTATACAATTATTGTTTGTTGAGACAGAGAGATATTTTGGATAGTTTACTTATTGTTTTTTTAAACATTCTTTATCAAATTTACCATCGAAATATAAACCTATAGTATCCAAACATGCTAGAATGCCACGTTGCCATATTGTAACGTACAACATGGTTTTGTAAAATGTATGAAGCTTCATCCTAACCTTTTGATGTAGCCCATATTTTCATTCACAATAGATCTGTCTACTGCGTAATATAAACTCTATCTCAATAAAATAATTTTATACAAGACAGTTTGCTACGATATACTTAATCAAACATTCGTTTGCTACGATATGCTGAATGCCAGACCCATTCACAAAGATGAGTTATGATTTCAAGTTGAAGTTTTGTTTCTATTCTAGGTTTCAATGTCGGTATATAAAGGATTACTTAATTTTTTTCATTCGAAGTCTAAAAACCGAGTTTCAAAATATGTATTCAAAGCACTTAATCACTCCTCGAAGTTCACAGTATAATTTTCTGCCGGAACGCTTTAAATCCTATTTGCAACCTCGCGTGTTTTGTTAAAACGATAACAGATATGTCGTCTGAAAGTGTCGTGGTTTTTCATTGAAAGAAAAATACTCCTCAGTCACAGAAACGCTTTACTACGTGTAAATCAAGTGTCGTGGAGTTGATTAAAAATTATAGTTCTAGAAATTGTAGATTTTGGCAGGAAAATTAACACGATGTTTGCCCTTGGAACCTTTGGAAGTTATCAGCATGGCCCGAAAACTGTAAAGTTTAGAGACCCCTGCTTTACACTATTACAAACTATGGAAGCAAAAGTTGAAAATAAAATTCTTTGGATTCCAGGGAGCTAAAATGAAAAGATGATTTAACTTGCTAGTAACATGATCCAAAATGGAGGTGGAAATTTCTTCACTTCCGGTTCGTTGTTAGTTTTAATGAATTTCAGGTTTGGGAAAAACTTTAATAAATTAGGGCCGCGATATTTTACCTATTGGCTGCTTACCTTCGGTCTCGTATCCCTTAAGGCACCCCTAATTGAGTTCAGGAAGTCAAAAACAGCCCTTATTAGTCAAGACGCGGCAGCCTGTTTTTTATCCTCCGGAATGGGGCCAAATACGGTATTAGCCTCTAGGGCTTGTTTCCAGGTACCCCTGAGATTATTGGGCAGCTCCTACCTCCTACCTGTCCTCTCCACCAGCTACTGCAACAAGTCTCTCTCTCTTTCTATAAAATGGAAATAATCGTATTATCTCCTCCGCATATTTAGGTCATGGTTACTATACTGTCACCAGTCATACTGTAATTTTTATTTATTTATGCAATTTATTATTTAAATACTTTACTTTTTGAAATTATTTATAAAATTGTGAATATAATTAAGTACCTACATATGGTAAAAAAAAAAAAAATGTATATATGGTACTAGTATCGACGGGTCGTTCCATCAAACAGGCCCAACTAGCGATCAAATTGGCCAGTTCGATTTCGACGCTTCACTTCGAGTGTACATTTATTGATAGCTCTTTGTTATAGCATCACATTTATACATTCACTTCTAAAGTTTCAACTTGGATTGTGTTCTTTAATGTGTTATATTGATATTTCGACTTTTTAAAAGTAAAAAGGTGAAAAAGAAATTAACAGCATGAGTTTCAACATGGATTTATATATTGATGTTTTCTAATTAATATTATAAGTATTTTTATGCTTTGACATTAAATTTAATTCTAACATTGATATGATACGGAAATATTTTTGATTTGAGATTAACTAAAATTTATATATATGTATATATACCTATATATATAAAACTCTAGATCCATTTTAAAACTAATATTAACTTATTTTATATCTTCTCTTATAAGTGGAAATAAGAAAATATGAAACTTCTTACATATTTTTTTAGGTTGATGTATTATACATCAACACACATTTTTGTAGGAATACATTTATTTCTCTTGTACTTTACTGCAGAGATTAATCATCAGGCTGTAGTTCTGTTGGTAATTCTCAGATAGAAAATTTGCCGGTAGTTTCCTTGATAAGAAATTTAATGGATATTATTACTTTTTATATAATATTTGTCGCTAAGACATACCGTTTAGGAACTTTAAAGCCAGATTTAATTATAATTTAATTTAGTTATTAATTTAAATAAATTGATCCTCTTACTTCTTTTATTAACAGAAATTTACAACTTTATTTTAAAAATACATCTAGTAAATATGCGGTAATCTAGTTAATAATGACATGATTAAAACTTGTAGAGGAACTACTCAATGGTAGTACTCTAATGAACTATCTACAAAAGAAGAAGATCCCGAGGCCATCCTCTTTTCAGAAGCCACGGAGGATTTTCAGGAATGGAAAGAGAAGCAAGTTGTGCAACAAGTGGATTTGGATGAGGAGTAAGTTTATTATGAAAGGAATGGTATCTGGTTCAATCAGCAGCACACGGGATATCAAGGTCATTGTGGATCAGTTCATTCATGACAAAGTAAGGAGCATTAAGGATTTTGGAATGTATTGGAGGAATTCGATGGTTTGGTGAATCCCTATTACTTTTAGTTGAAGGACAAAATACCGATTTATTCCACCCCTTTTTTGGAATGCATGGGAATAATCCATCCACTGTTATGAACGAAAATGTATGATTGCCAATCAAGGGCAGAGCCTCAACAAAATAGTGGAGGGGGGGGGAAAGGTTGAAAATCGTGCGTTCTTAGCCGTTTTTTCAAATGACTCGGAAACGTTACTTTTAGCATATTTTGTATTTTATACATTATTAAAGAAAATCAAATTTTCAACAAATTTGGTTCTATTTATCTTTTTGCTCAGATTAATAGCTTTTGAGTAGTTTGGCCACCAACGATTGGCTAACTTGCGGTAATTCGCACTTCGCGAAAACAAGTTGTTGAGGCTCTTTCGGCTATAACTTCAAAACTAATAGTCTGATCCTAAATTTCTTTCTTTCATCTAAAAGCTGGTTACGTTTACCTATCAGGTCCTGTAAAATACCCTTTTCAGCACGCTAAAAACCGCGTACTATTGTAAAATCCTAGTTTTTTGCCACATTTTTCGCTATAACTCCGGAACTATTTATTCAATCCAATTTTTTTTTTTTTTTCATAAAAAAACTGGTCAAATTTACTATCAGATCTATTCATATCAATCTTATCAAGTCCCGCAAAATACCAATGCCTAAAACCGCAAACTGTTGTGAAATCCCAGTTTTTTTGTCATATTTTTTCTATAACTCCGAAACTATTAGTACAATCCAAAAAATTTTTTTTTTAAACTGAATACTAACTAAATTAACTATTACATCATATATGTAAAACATTGAAGTACCCACGCCAGACCTCATGTATATGTATCATTTCATATATATGTTTTTTATTCATATATTTCACTTATATGTATATTGTATATTTTATATTGTTATATTGTAATGATGCCTTATTGATAATTGAACTTATTGATTTGCCTCTTCTTCCCAGATAATAAAAACATTATGTCATCTACATACCGATACCAGTATCATGGTTTTATTCCTGGAATTTAAATTTATTTCTATGCAATTGCAAACAGCTTTTTTCAACGATTAAATGCTATTTTAGAATTATCATTTAAAATTTCATCTCTGTGCTTTTTCATAAAAATTAAAAGTGTAGGGAAGAGTTTTCCATTTAGTTCAACTTCCACCAGCAGATTATTGTCCCTCAGAGTTTTTTTTTTCGTTTTTCTCTATTCTCACTCAATCTTACTAGTTTTTTTTTTTAAATTACTGATTAAAGATGAGTGCGAAAACCCATTTGTTGAAAGATGTATCCCATTTGTTGATATCGCCTGACATTGTTGGCTTGGTGGGCGTGGCGGGCAGGCTGTGTAGGTCAGGAGGCTAGGCTGCACCTCCTCCCCACCAACAGGAGTAACTTTGGCACGGACGCGTGTTGCAGTTTTGATGTTTTAGACTTGCTCCATTTTATAAAATGTAACTGGAATGAAAAAATGCAAACTACGGTGCCATCATTCGTTTAATAAAGTCTATTATGGAACACTCATCAAATTGGCATTTTTTGACATACATAAAACGTTAGATTGATAGAAAAATCCCCTCTACTATGAAGCAAATTTGGATTTATCGACCAAGCAAAAATTTTAGAGTTAAAAACGAAATTATGCGGCTCCTTGAAGAGAAAGATTTTTACCTGTTTCGATAAGGTGTGCTGCATTGGTACCGATGGATATACACGATACGCTGATATCGTTACATTTTCGAAAAAGGGAAAATCAGCGTTAATTCTAGATCTCACGGTTAGAATTGAAAGTAACGATCCGGATAAAGCTGGTAACGTGGAAAGGGGAAAAAAATGAAATATATGAGAAATTTATCCTTTTCTTTAGAGAAAAGTTCCGTGAAACTTTTGGAGACAGACAGTTCAACGTGAGGCTTATGGTTCGGAGCTCGCGGAACTATACCGAATAGAACAAGGAGCTTCATGAAAGACCTGTGCATTGACATAAGGGACGTGGCTGTGTTAGTGTGCGTGCTCTCTGGGAATAATACATGGGAAACATATTGTCCTAGTTGTATAGTTATACAGTTATTGTTATTGTTATTTTATATACAGAGTTTTATATTTATTTTGTGTAGTTATCTATAAAATTGTATGTTATCTTTTTAATATTTAAAATTTTTTAAAACTATAATTTTATAATTAGCATGCTATCGATCATTTTAACATTTAGATTTATAGGATTGATGAATTAAATGCCACTTCTATTGAGATTATTTTATTTGAAAACAAGTTTCGAATGCCAAACATTCATCTTCAGTTCTAAAACATACAAACATTTTTTCAACACATCAGTACTATGTTACATAGATTATATATACTAAAGTTTTTTAAAAAAGATAAGACAAGAAATCAAGCATAGGCACTCACCTTCGAGGTAACTAAAACACTGAAATTGTGAGAAGTAAAAGGGGGGCAGGTAGGTTAAGTTTTAGATTTACTACGGGGTTTCCCTTGTGACTCATTGGGTTTTTCCTTTCCTATGGGAAACAAATTTAAAATGGGGCTATTGGATATGTTAATCTGATCATTTAAACAAAAATCTGGATCGGTTTTAAACGATTTTATTATTTCTAGTGATTCAAAAGTATTTAATTTTAGGCTATTTTCTACTTGATGTAATATTTTTACTCCCGAGTCTTTATTAAATTTGTGGTTATTTTCATTTAGATGGATAGCGAAATTGGAATTTTGGGTCTTATTAGTGTATGCTCTTATATGTTCATTTACTCTTTGATTTACTGATATATTTATTTATAAAGAGAATAATATCAGATGTCTAACTTACAATTAGATTGATAAGGCATGCTGTGTTTTTAGCAACCCATTTGAAATGGGCAGCACCGCTTAATAAAGTGTTTCTCTCCTAAATAAATTAATTAAACCAAGAACTTATAAAAATGTTGCTCTTTTTGAATAATAATTCTTTACAATTCTCATTTCGTACATAGTATCAAGTGTAATCATCTACATCCCCGCATTTTATGTCTTACTGATAATTTTTTTTTTTTTTTTTTTTTTTTTTTTTTTTTTTTTTTTTTTTTTTTTTTTTTTTTTTTTTTAAATTACAGTTTATTAAAAAGCAAATTTAACCCGAGGTACCGCTATCGAGAATCGAGAAAGTTCGGTACTGACTAGAAATGTATGCGATATATATATACATATCGTAATACTAGGTAACGGCAGGTCGGACAGTCCAGTACTTGTTTGTTACAAATTGGACTCTTTCCGGATTCATCTGGGACATGGCGTTTAGCCTGGCTCTTTTTGGGATCGAGGCCAAAAATTATTGGAACCGGTCGCCGGTTACAGTTAACTCCACTGTCCGTATTTCGTAATCGGTTCTAGTATTCCGGAACCGGACCCATCTTATAACTAATCGACCCACTGACAAGGGCATATTATAGTCGTTCCGGAATATGGAATTGGATAACGAAACTCGTATCTGTAACTGTTTATAGCGTCTATCGGATCAGGGGCGCTAATCAGAATATTTTTTATTTTTTTAGGGCACTCTTTCCTAAATAGCTAGATAAGTATATAAGAATAATATATTATCTAGGAAATTATATGCGAAATTTGAAAAATAATGTCTCAAGCATTATTAAAGTATGTTTTAGATTTTTAGAATATTAGCCAAGGTCTTGTGTAGAGAAGGTTTTTTTTTTTTTTTTTTTTTTTTTTTTTAAGATTTATATAAAAAAAAATGATACATTTAAATATTATGAGTGAAATAAAATAAAAAAGGGGAAATATAAAATTAAGTAAATAGGAAAAAAATACGAAAAAAGTAAGAGAAAAAAAAGATTTATATTTTAGAAATATACCGAAATTATTAATATCATGGATTATTGTTATATAGAATATTGGTACCTTTAATTAGACAGATTAGTATACTGTGTATTTAGCAACCCAATAAAGTCGGGCAGCAATATGTTTTTTATGTTAATAAAGCATATCTCTCTAACTAATTTTTTTTTTTTCCACATTCACTTACGACTTTCTACGACACCCTAAAACTTATATTCCATGATTAGCTTAGAAATATCAAGCATCATCCAAAGATTACCCACCAAGAAAACCCCTGGACATGACCTTATCACATCCTATATCCTAAAACACCTTTCTTGGAAAGCCATCCTGTTCCTAACATTCATATATAACGCTGTACTCCGAACAACATATTTTCCTGATCCTTGGAAAGTATCGATAATCAAAATGATAGCCAAGCCCAAAAAGCCACCGGAACACCCTTCCTCATATCGACCTATCTCTCTCTTGCCAATTATAGGTAAAATCCTAGAAAAACTCATCTTAAAACGCTTGTATCCTATCCTAGATTCCAATCACATAATCCCAGACCACCGGTTTGGATTCCGAACATCACATTCCACAATCCCGCAATGTCCGTGGACGTTGTCTCCTCCGCATTGGAGCGCGGAATGTACTGCACGGAAGCCTTTCTCGATGTAGAACAAGCTTTTGACTGAGTTTGACACCTGGGACTGCTGTACAAACTACGAAAATTCCTACCTCCTACATACTTCCTTATCATCCGTTCCTATCTTAGTGATAGAACCTTCAGAGTTAATCATAACTTTTCCTACTCCTCTCTTGTTACCCAATCTGCAGGTGTTCCTCAAGGAAGTACCCTAGGTCCAATCCTCTACACGGTGTATACAGCTGACACCCCGACGCATCCTAGCACCATCCTCACCACGTATGCTGATGACACGTGTGTGTTATCAGTAAATAATAATCCTTTCATTGCATCCCATACACTCCAATCCCATATCATAAAACTTCAAGAATGGTGTCAAAAATGGAGACTCAAAATAAATCCCATTAAATAACCTTCATCCTCCGTCGTAAACCCAGCCCCACAATAATCAGCCCAGTGTACCCAGCCAGACAATAATAGCTTTTTATTGTTCTTTTGTGTTATTCTTAGGTGACAAGGTGTCCCAGAATACAGATTATTTTTCATTTAATTTTTTTAAACCCACGACTTCCTGTCCTACAATATCCTTTAACGATGTTCCACTTATCCCAGTTAAACAGATCCGATACCTAGGACTCCATCTGGACAAACGTACTTGGAATCCACATACAAGACTAAAACGGCAAGAAACTTACCCGTCGCTATCGACTACTTCAACATTTACTTGACAAACGCTCCAACCTTCCAATTAATTACAAAACACTCATTTACATGACAATAATTAGACCAATTTGGACATACGGAGTTGAGCTTTAGGGCTCCACTAAACCATCCAATTCATCTCGTATCCAATCCTTACAATCCAAAATCCTTAGAAAAATCCTAAATGCTCCTTACTTCGTCACAAACAAACTTATCTACAACGATCTTAATATATCTTACGTTTCTGACTTAGCTCAAACCAGATATCAATCCTTTCACAGCAAACTCCATTCAAATCCATTAGTATCACAACTTGCTTCTCATTCCATTCCAAATAACCCTCCAAGGCCCCTGAAAAGAAGATGGCCTCGGGACCTTCTAATATAATGCTTCATCATGTAGAACCTTAATAAGTGCTACCAATGGGTAGTTGCTTTAAAAACAAGTGCGTGTTATTTTTATCTATTTCATCACATTTACTTGATGTATTTTATTTTTTGTATATACAGTTGTAAATTTCAATAAATAACTAAAAAAAAAAAGAACTTTAACTCACCGTGTATCCCCAGCCATTTCTGAATTCTTTTCTAATTCAATGAGTTTATGAATACATATATAGTACATCATCAACATACCGCTTGCTTATGATTTTTTTTTTTTTTTTTTTTCACCCGACTTACTTAGGGGTACGTTGGACCAGTCACTTTTGAATGCTCTGTGCCTTTCTTTTAGTCCAGTATTGTTTCATTCTTTCTGATCTTGCTTTCCTTTCCTCTTCAGAGATTTGGATCGTTCTTTTTTGTCTTTAGTTATTTTTGTTTGTACTTTTATCTGTGAGCATATTTTCTGTGATTAGTTTCCTTAAACTAATTTGGTTTGGTTTTTTTGTTGCGGAAGTAGTCAAACAATTTGCTGGTTAGTAGTCTATTTGGGTTCATTCTGAGAATGTGTCCATAGAAATCAATTCTTCTCTCCTTCATTGTGTCTGAAAGTCCCTCATTTTTTGGTTAAAGGTTTTCATTTCCGGTGTGGATTAATTTGTTGTTATGAAATTTGGGGACTAATGTTTCTTGATATTTTCCTTTGTTTGATCTCTAGCCGTTCAATTGGACCGTGGTTGGTAATGTCTCTGTAATGCTGGGACTTTTTGTTGCGTGTGTTTTGGTTGTTTCAGCTGATCCATTCTCCACGATATTTGAACTCTTTGACTATTTTATAAAATTTAGTAAAGAGAAAAAAAAAAAGGTTTTCTTTCCTATTCTCGCCAATCCTGGACTAAAACTGTTTAGGTCTCTTCCTATTATTTTATTATATGAGCCACGAGAAGATATTGGAAGGACAGAATATAGTTTGCGGAAAACCAAGACTTGGTTGGTGAATATCTCTGGCAGGAGCCACGGAAGTGCCTAATTTTAATTTAATAAGAAGTTTTATTTTTCTATACATTTTTCTTTATTAAAATATTAAAATCCCTCACATCAGGCAATGAATAATACAGCTATTTTGCTTTCATACATACTTTCATAATTATATGGAAGAAATTTAATGGAAGACAACGAAATTTAATTTCTGGAACGTACAATAAAATTAATATAGGGTAAACCAGACAGTTATTGACACCCTTAAGGTAATATTCATACTATATTATAGAAAGAATAGCCCAATAAAGTTGAAATTTGCAGTCCTTACATTATTTACTATACATTGCAGTTCCTTGCTTACTTTACTTTAAGCTAAGCAAGAAAATTCACACCAAACATTATTCCTGGAATGTATTTTGCAAGATAATGACAATAAATAATGTAAAATCATTTATAGACACCCTACGGATATCTTTTAAAATAAGAACAGAATTGAAAGTACTTTTACACAGTTGAGTTGTAGGATTTAAAACAAGTTTTATGATTTTGTTTTGTTGGCTAAATATTTTTTTTTCTAATTTTTCAAATGGAGTGTTAATATCTGTCTGGTTTACCCTATACAGTAATTAATTAGATAATAAGCAAAATAACAAATAAATACAAGAATCTTACAAAGTTAAAATCAATCTAAAATTAAAATTATTATTACATGATAGGGAACTTGGTATTTGATTTTTAAAACATTCTTTGAATAAATTTTAATTAGTTGAAATTTTGTAAATGACCTTAGGTTGAATAACTTCCCCTATCGTAATGATCAACTAGGAACTATAGTTTTTGTTATTAGTATACAAATAATGATTCTATAACACTTTCCTATATTAAAAAAAAGTTTTTAATTTCTAACTTTATTAAATTCCAATTTTTCGTTAAAGGTAAAGGACCGATTGCTTGTTATGAAGCCACAGAGGGGTGTATTAGACCTATTACTCATTCAAGTTTCTTGTGCCGTTCTTTATCATGACAGTCGCTAATAACATTTTTGCATTAGATATTAGATATTTTGATTGTTGGTAATACAAGAAAATATGATAAATTTTTTTTTTTATCTTTTCGAATCATGGTGGGCCGTAGTACTTTTCTTGATTATTTAATTTCAAACACTGTTTGAAAGTTTTCCGATTCGAAAATTACCTGATATTCAGTTCGGAAATGTATCCGTGTGTTAGGAAAGCAGAATCGAAAAACCGAAAGACGTGATTCCAAATGCAGCCCTTTCTTAGTGTTTTGCCGACTCAAGCTAACATAAATTATATTTCTGAATCAACTAATATATTTTCATAATTTCCTTAATATCGCCAATTAATTTAATTAATTAACTTCCATTTTGAATTTTTCTAGATGAATAAAAACCGAACGTCTTTGATAAGCTGGCGGCATTATGATCCTGATTTTCTGATACGGAAACCTAGAAAGGAAATTATTACTGTCCCAATATTATACTCCCTGTCTTTAGGTTTTCCTATTTTATGGTAATTAATAAAATATGTTCAGACATTTTTAATTTCCTTCTGGAATTTTCTTGACACATATGCTGCCGTATCAATTTATTCCGTCGTCCGTGGAATACCTTTTTGAACCGATTATATACTATAATTTAATGAGAACATGAATGCTGAAGGGCAGCTAGTTAAAAAAAGCTATTACAAGCCAAATCTCGAAATATACGTAGATATGATGGAAGGGTGATATTTTACTAAACAGTTTATGACCTATTCGAAACCCATTGGTATTATTTTCTAATGTAGCTGAGGCAAGCAGTATCAAAATACCTATAGTAGAAACAAGTTGATCATCCCAAGCGATTTACACTTGGCATAATATTTAGCACTAGAGCATTCATTCTAAAAGTAGCTAATTTTTATATACGGTACAGGTAAACGGTTGTGCTATTTATATAGTTAAATATAAAGTAAATTCATAAAATAAATAAATTAATGTATTTTATAAATGTCCAAAACTATCTTTCAATCTTAAGTTATACTATATCTACTGGAATCCACTAGTCTCTGATTTTGTTTCCCACTCGATTCCCGATAACCTTCCAAAGCGTTAAAAATGAAGACCTATGGGCCATTAGTTGTTTTGGAGTGCTACCAATGGTAGTTGGTTTACAAATTATTGTAATGATTTTTTCCACACATTTACTTGTAGTCCAGTCAATGTGTGCTCAAATGAGGGGTGAGGAGTGCATGAAATATACGATTATTTTTGACCTCAGGGATTCGTTAAGAGTAGTTAGAAGATAAACATACTAAAAGTCCCCGGCCCTAAAAAAAATAATTTTTACCTCACTTTTTGTCAAACATTTGCTTCTAGTGCCTTCCGCAATCGCTTCTCAGAAAAAAATGTCAGAATCAAAGTGATATAGCATTAAATTTACTTTAATGTCATATAAACGTTTTAGAAATTTGAAGCAAACGTGAGGTAAACATTTTATTTTTCTCCAAAATTATCGATTTTTACTAACGTATATCTCAAAAACCATTGAAAGTTCGACAAATATGCATTAAACAATTTTATAGAAAATTTAATTACCTTTAATTTTGAATTGAAACATATTTTTCTAGATTTCTGGAAACATATTTTTCTAGAGTTCTAGAAACATATTTTTTCTAGATTTCTGGAAACATATTTTTCTAGAGTTCTAGAATCATATTTTTCTAGAGTTCTAGAAACATATTTTTCTAGATTTCTGGAAACAGATTTTTCTAGATTTCTGGAAACATATTTTTCTAGAGTTCTAGAATCATATTTTTCTAGAGTTCTAGAAACATATTTTTCTAGAGTTCTAGAAACATATTTTTCTAGAGTTCTAGAGTCCACACCAACCAAATATATGATTGCTGGTAAACAAGGAGGTACCAACGAAAGTTTGGTCGAAATTGGTAATTACTATTTCGAACGAGTTGAGGAATTTGTGTACCTCGGGTCTCAGGTAAATGCCAATAATGATGTTTCGGCAGAGATAAAGAGGAGAATAACATCGGCCAACAGGTGTTATTTTGGACTGCGTCGGTTCATGGGTAGTAGTTCACTATCAAGATCTACAAAAACAAGATTATACAAGACCCTAATTCAACCAGTGCTAACCTATGCCTCAGAAACTTGGGCCTTTTCGAAGTCACATGAAAAGGTTCTCCAAACGTTTGAGAGGAAGATGCTAAGACGCATTTACGGTCCAGTAAAGGATAGTTCATCTTGGAGAATTGTGAGAATTGGTAGGCTCCGCTGGACAGGCCATGTAGCAAGGATGGGGACAGATGAGATCCCAAATAAACTTCTGAATGAGCGCCTTCATGGAACACGGACGAGAGGTCGCCCTAAGCTTCGATGGACGGATAGTGTGGAAGAGTATGCTAGAACCCTGCTCGGAGTACGGAATTGGAGAGCAGCTGCACTTGACCGATTAAACTGGCGGAAGCTCCTTGAGGAGGCCAGGACCCAGTAATGGGTTGTTGCGCCGATTGAAAAAAAAAAATTGATGTATGTATTTAATTCAGTTGTAAATACCAATAAATTAGTTAAAATATTATAAGTTTTGTTAATGAGAAAAATATTGGTGATTATAGTTGAATTTAATTGTTTTTGATTTATATAGTTGTTAACTTTGCATAGAGACCTTGTTCAAAGTCAAATATCAGAGGTTGGCCGAAAAACGAAACTTAAATGTGATTTGTATCAAAAGCTATGTTCATCAAAATCGAAACAAAAAAATAAATAAGTAAACCGCTGATTAAATGAAACAAGAAACAAAAAATGTCTGAACTGAAATTCCTTAGACGGACTATAAATTTTGACGGATAAATGAATAAAAAAGTTTAAATAATATTTAAACGGATCCAAATGAAGAAAAGCTACTTCCATTTACAAAAAATCTAAGCTGTGCAACAATTCTCTAACAAATATATCGGATTGAGAAACTTGTCCATTTTTCAAGTCCGCTAAAAGAGTGGAGATCTGCGTCAAGCAACGCAACCTTAGCTATGAACTTAGACATTACAACCCGTTTTTCATGTCTCAAAGAAGCTTTCACGTCTAACTCATGTCTACTTCATTTTCTCTGCTTTTTATTTCCTTATAGTTTACCCCTGCAAAAATAATAGTTTAATTTGTGAAAATACAGAAAAGCTAGTCATATTTATGGATTGTTCTAGTCAGAAGATTATCGAACTGCTCCAAAAGAATATGATATTTTAATATTTAGAAATTTTGAGCATGGCTTCACCTCAGACCTTGGACAAGTGAGAAGGGTTAATGTTGAAGCCTATGTTAGTCGTTGTTCATGTTTGTATATCACCTTGTAACCTCTTTGAATAAAATCACCAAAGTATGTTTTTTTGTATACAGTGTGGTATCTCATACGTTTTTCCCATAATATAACAAAAGTGTTGGGCCTAGTCATTATGAGGTCATTAAAAGAAAGGTGTTGTGTAGTTTGTGAACTGACTTTTCGTAATTAGTTGATTTTGCTGTGAAAAATCCCGGAATTGTGATAGTGAAGACATGTTGCAGACCGGTACTTCTCGAATTGGCTATGGTTGAATTATTGTTAGAAAAAAAAAAGTGTTAAAGGACGTTTTGGGTGGAATGCGCAGCTTCAAGGCCAAAGATGTGAACGAATTTGAGGAGGACAGGAAAGCTAGGTGGATCATTGTCCAGTGCGTGAGTAATAAACACTTAGAAATTTTTAAAAGTGCTGTTTCACTGAAAAGTGTTATTGCAAGAAACAGCCGATTTATGAGTTGATATGAAGATATTATTGAAGATAAATTTTAACGGTACAGTGACCTACCGGGCCGTTTCGTTAGGGTTGAGTCACTGCTACGTGAGTTGGAGGCTGGTGGAGCCAAGTTAGACAATGCTGACAAGGTGTCCTTACCTGTTGTTAACTATGCCAATATAGAAACTATCAAATGGGTGTGAAAAGTGATTTTCTCTATAGGGAGGTTAGGAAGAGTGTTTTTCTGACACCACTTCCTGGAGTAAATATTGAGGCAGATTTGGTCTTAAGGTTCAGAAAATCTCTTTAGGGTTTAAAATATTCGCTAAAATGGTACGAGAAATTTAATGATATAAATAAGAGTTTTAAGTTTCAAAGATCTGGAAACGATTTATTATTTTTTTTGCCATGACATATCTGAAATAAACAAAGTAAGATTTTTCTGAGGTAAAATTTTGAATTGAAAGATCTTGGGTTGAATAAGTTAAAATATTTAGGAATTAGTTATGGAAACATTAATAAATGTTTGTATATTGATCAAGCAGATTATGTAAGAAATGTTTTGATCAAATTTGATAAGTAGAATTGTTGATCAGTGGATGTATGGACCAAAATTTTGATATGGATAAGGACTTTTTCATCAAATCTAATAAAGAAAGACTATGGTTCTCTCTTGTATGCAACTATTGTTTCAAGACCTTATCCAGCTTTATCATTGTCCTGTTTAAGTCGATTTCAGGACAAACCATCGGATAATTTGCGGTTGGCCAGATAAAGGTTAAGGTAGCTAAAATTTAAAATTAAATTGAAAAAACATTCCATTTATTCACCTGACGAAATAGATATAGTGAATAATATTGATATGCTCTTCAAAAGCCAACTATAAAACGTATTCAAAGATTTGAACTTCGGATATTTTCCAGAAGCATTGTTGTTTGTGGGAAATTGACCCAGAAGGAGCTAAAAGTATCCTCAATAGCATCTTACATCCAACATCATGCCTCGACATCACTTCCACAGGCCCCCAATGTCAGGAACAAGGATTTTTACCGTTATTATTCCCGGAACGAAAACCGTAGCCGAAACGAAAAAAGAAATATAGTTTTTATTTAGTTTCTAGATGGTATTTTATTTACACTTACGCACTTTAGCTACCTTTGTAACCACCACCAGTATTTATGAACTAGCAACTTGTTACGATCACTGTATTGACCGTGAATATTTGTATAGAATAATCTCATGATTTATTTCCTATATATGTAGATGATTTATTTTTTGGGCCGCGGTTTTGATCTGTTACCTCCATTTACTATTTTAACATTTCTAAAATAATAACACCTTTAGTGGTAATAACTCCCCTTGAATATGGTTAATTATTTATGGTGTTAAAATAATAACACCTAATAATCTATTTTTGTTTCTGTTATGCACCCTTTTATTTTATTTTGTATTTATTTATTTATTTTATTTTATTTTTATTAAAATGTGGTAGTTTATAAAAATGCATACTGATCCTGGCAATCCCTTTCATAGCTTCATAAAGTTATTTTCATTTCGAACTAGCTTTTATTATTGATATTTTCAAGTTATTTGTTCTTCCTTCTTATTACTACAGAGAAATTAGCATCGAACCTTAGACTCCAAAAATAAAAAGGTCTGACTGCTGGCAATTGTTCACCACCAAAAAATGGTAAAAAGTCTTTTCCGAAATAGCGTCGGGTACGGGGAGGGGAGGGGGAAGGGTTTAAAATCGTATGTTCTTAGCTGTTTGATCAAATTACTCGGGAATCGTTACTTTTAGCACATTTAGTGTTCTATACATTATTAATTCAAATCGAATTTGCAACAAATTTTGTTCTATTCATTTTTTTCTCAGATCAATGGCAGGCCAACTATCGGGTTAGTCGCACATCTCCCTGAAAACATGTTTGTCCGTAATCTTTTGGCTTTAACTCCGAAACTATTTGTACGATCCAAACACTTGAACACACTACAAACCGGTCTTTTTTTTTTTTTACTTTTGTCCATTTAATTTTTTTCTTTTTCATTGTCCACCTTTGTGAGTGCATATCATTTTTTTTTTTTCCAAAGTAATTATTTACCCTCTAAGTTTGAATTAGTTATAAGTTTCGAGGGCTAAAATTGGTGCTTCTGCGCTCGCGCGTGCGTGGGTGTCTGCAGTTGTGAAGGCAAGGGAGTTGAGTCAAGTGGCTATCACCATAGACCGCAAAACTGTGCGAATATACACACTCATTTGTGGATTTAGACTGAAATAAACATTTTGGTTTTGCATAGTTGATTATAAAAATATTTGTTGAAATCAATTAAAATAAATGCTTAAAAAATCTGTTTTAATTATTTTGAGTAAAATAGATATTAGATGTTATTTTTAAATAAATAAAATTCAACCTGAATACACTTTGATGTGCCAAACAAATGATTCATATAAAATTGGCTAGTTTATGAAAGGAACTTATCGAAATATCGAAAGAAAGTAGTACATCGATATGAAGATGTATATCGAGGCCCAGAAGGATAAAAATACCAAATTACTTTTGGTTCACCATCATCTTCTAGATAATTATTGGTACCTGTATCAAACATGGTAGTTGGATGAGAACGGGACTAAATTTATACGGTAAAATGAAAAAGTAAAATTTTAAAAATTAAATTTCATTTAAACAAATTATTTACAGAAAATATTAAACGAAACAATCTTGAAATTAAGTCAAGAGGTGTCTCAATCGTTTCTCACATGTCATCGTAAGTCTTTCCTTATTGTATGCTTCAAGATTTGCCGATTCTCGTTATAGTAAGGCAGTTATGAATGTAAATAAAAAAATTATAATAGAAAAATTTATAAAATTAGAATCGAAAAAGAAAATGTTTTACAAGGTTCAGATATATGAGATACTCCTACTGAACTAACTGTATTTTTTACCAATATTTAATTTCTAATATATTTTAAATAAATAATATATTTAATCTAAGACAACTTAAGTTGGTTGTTCGAAGATGTTGATTTCAACGAATTAAGAAGCAAAACGTATAGACTGACTTTAAATACTTAACGGGAACTTCTGTCAGTCTAACCTTTGACCCTTAGCGGATTTCGTCTCCGCGGCATAAATTTTATATCACTTTTAATGAGATACTACTAAATTTATTTTCTGTCTAGACGAATAAGGAAATATAATATTTTACAACCAGAATCGTATTATTACTAAATAGTATTCACATGTTTTTCTTTAGCAGGTCTTCTTATTCTCTTATCATAAATCCATATAATATCCGTTTACCTTCCCACACCCGAAGCAAATAAAAATTAGCCTAAAAACTGTATCAGTTCATTTCAATTTAATCTTAAATAAAACTGTTCCAACACATTGATTTCTAATTTTGTTATTTATTTATTTTTATTTTTTATTTTATATAGATTTCCTTATGTCCATAGTTCTTGGACATTGTAATAGTCCATGGTTATTAGATAGATGGATAGCTAAATAGCTTTATTTCGAAAATGAAAATTTACAAGGATATGAGAGTTCGTGTATTTGTGAATTTTTAAGAGATCACCCAGAATAAAGTTTAGAGTTTAATTTTATTTTACATAAAGTTATTCTTTAAATAATTAAAATTGATCACTACTAATCCTATACAAAGTACCTTATTAAGAATGAATACAAATATTAATTAGATATTATTAAAAGGTTATCAAACAATTTAACCCAAACGGTTGTTATTTATTTAAATTAAATAATTAAATAAATAAATTATTTATTGTCCCATAAAATACGGGAACGGATTAAAATTTTACTTTCATATTTTATCAACATGTTCTTTGATTGCTTTGTTGTAATTTTTTTTTTAATTCAAATTTCTTGTTTTCCTCTAAGTGCCTTACATTTATTCCGATTTATATGTTAAAAAATTGAAATTTTAATATATTTTTTCCAAATAAAATTATTACATACCTACTGTTTGATTTATCGCGTGACAAAGGAAATAGCCCACGTAGAAGGAATGGTCTAAACCAATATTTTTCAGTAACAGAGGCGACCGAAACAGGTCCAAAAAAGTATCTGTTACAAATACCTGTACTTGTCTCACCGTCACCGTCTCTCCATACTCGTAATTGTTTACCCTGTTAAACTGTGATATTTTAGCATACCTATTACTCGCATATCTGTTACCTATACAATATCGGCTCTAATCAATAAGTTTACATTTTCAACTACACTTTTAATTATATATATATATATATAATAGCCAATTATATAATAAATATAATATAATATAATAAATATATGTATGTTTATAATTTTTAAATCTTTTCAGTTTTATTGTTTCTATAAAATACAATTTCTCCATAAAAGATTTTTTATTATCCTCTACCATTTTATTCACAAAATTCTGGTAGTTAAATGAAGATCAACTTTTTTTTTTAGCTGATTACAATTAATAAAACTTTAATTAAAAACATTAATGAATTATCAACAAGATAATAAATAATTGGCAAATTATTATGTAAGATGTTAGATGTTTTATAACAGCATACATATTTTTTATTTGATTAAAGACTAGCAAAAATAATATAATAGCTTATGTATTGATTTTATATTAGAGTGTATTTTAATCTTTATTAAAATTAACAATAAGAGTGTCTAATACAATGAACACCGGTTGAAATTTTACCAGAAAATACTCGTACGAGAGTGGAAGTAAATATACTGGTTTAGGTAAACGAGTGTCGGATAACATGTAGAGATGACAAGTAAGAAATACTTATAGCCTATGGTAGTACGCAGTACGAAGGTAATAAGTATGAATGTTGTTACTAGTACTGAAGTAAGTATGCAAGTATCTCGTACCTGTTACTTCTGAATATCGGTAACGGGGACGCCGTTCATTCAGCCCATACCTGTTACATAATAACAGGTCTAGAATATCTGTACCACTACTACTACGCAGCAAGCTTATGCCCAAATAGTAAGATGTCCCACGGATGATGTACACGGTAATATTCCGAGTTACTTTTTAAGTTCCTCTAGGCTTTGTACGAGACAACCGCCGTTGAAGGAGATTGCCCCATCACAATAGTTGCATTATATGACATTTGCCTTAAAATCATACACACGTGTAATTCTTTCGATGAGTAGCAAAAATATACTTGTATATTCAGTGAAAATAAAAATTGCGACGCATGAAACTAATTCTCCGATCGGATCTTCAGGTTCAAGGCTCAGGTTGAAAACTAAATATTTGGTTAACGAGACCTGGTAGTAATAGATTAAGACTGGCCTAATATTGTTGGTTATTTAAAGATAGAGTAGAAAACGCACACAACGAGTGCGGTTGTAAAATATTCCAAACTTCTAGAATATGCGATTCCATCCCTCCTCCATAAGGCTCTTTATATGCATTGGTGTTGAGGGGAATATAATAACAGTAACATCTAAATAGCTATACTTGGCTCTAAGATATTTAATGTTCAGGTTTCAAGTACGACTTGTTTCATCATCTCAACTTTATTAAATTCAGTACTAGAAAATGAACGGTAAAATGTGGTACGAAATTACGGTACCTTGTTAAAACAAGATGGACTAAATACAACTCTTCGTGGTTTAACCTATGTAGGAAGAATTACAATCAGGAATGGAACAAGGGATGCTGTAAGGTTTACTAAAAACAGATCTGCTATCTAGGAATCCCAAACGTTTAACTTGGAATCCACATACAAGACTAAAACGACAGGAAACTGTTCGTCGTTTTAGACTTCTTCAACATTTACTAGCCAAACGTTCAAACCTTCCGATTTACTGTAAACGACTCGTTTACATGACAGTTATCAGACCTATTTGGACATACGGAGTTAAGCTTTGGGGCTCAACTGAACCTACTAATTCTTCCCGTATCCAATCCTACGAAAAATCCTTAATGCTCCTTAATTTGTTACAAATAAACTTGTCGATAAAGATCTTCATGTCACATATTTTTCTGATTTAGCCCAAACCAGATTCAGTTACCAGGATAGGTTCCTTTCGTAGTAAACTCCGTAACCACACAAATCAACTAGTCTCTTAACTTGTTTCGCATTCTATTCCCTATAAACCTTCGAGGCATCTGAAAAGAATATGGCTTAGAGACCTTCTAGTGTAGAATTTTTACTGAAGTGCTACTGATGAGCAGTTCTTTCCAAGTTTAGATATATTATTGTAATAATTATCAACACATTTACTAGTTTGTACAGTTGTAAATTTAATAAATGAAAAAAAAAATGTTTATTATACATATTTCTTATTTTAGAGAAAAAATTGCTTTGGAGAAGTGTAACGAGGTTCACTGAAATTAATTATAATATTTTTAACGAGATGTTGGGAAAAATCGTGCAACTGCAGGGAAAAAAAATGGTCTAGTCCAAAAATTACTTTTTTGGAGAAAAAAATAGTTCCTAAAGGTAATTGCTTATTAAATTTGGCATGAAGAAAGATTTAAAGCATTTTAATTTGTGGAGAGATTAGTGGACATCACATAAGGCACAGATAAATAAAGATCGCAGGTATTTGCAAAAGGGTGGGCCTACATTCAGTCTTGCGGAGTTGGGTTCCGATAAGATTAGAGAGTATGTAACTAATGGTTTTAGTGAAATAGGCAATCAAGGATCGATTTACAGAAGTCTTGTTACTAATATATTTTTAAATTGGTTAATGTTGAATCTCAAAAAATGATTTTTTTAGTATTATTTATTTATTTTTCGATACTGATAATTTTCATGTACGTTAAGAGAATATTAGAAAATACTCATGATTTAACAACTAAAAGTTAAATAACCTTTTGATTTAGTTAAGTTTCAGTTGTAATTATTTTATTTTTTTTTTTTTTTGTGACTTATTTATGCTATAAATAATTGGCTGATAGTATACATTGAATTTAGTCTTAACAATAATAAATAAGTAATAAACTAATATAATTACTCCTAGCTATCTAAATCATAAATATTTGTTATGTTTACCATTGTACAGAAAAAACAACTAAAGACTTTTGACGTTTCAAGTTCCATTTAGAGGTAGTTTCAGCCCAGAAAAACAAATAATTATTTCCTTTTTATTGAATTTGTTGTCTTCTTACTTCAATGTCCATAATGCTCACTTCAAAACCCAGTGTTTTCTTAGTCCCTGTAATGTCTTTAAAGATAAAAAAAACGTCTATTACTATTAAGATCTATTAAAATGTTTTTAAACTGTCTATCACCGTTAGTAAGAACTTGCATATTTAGCCAATGTTTTATTTAATTCCTTTTTTTTTTTTTTTATCTTTTTTTTTAATTTATTATTGTTTATAAGACAATATCAACCCAAGAACTAGTGATGGAGGAAGATTAAACGAATGGAGGTTGGCGACTCAGCCCCCAGCCACCAGCAATTACTTGAACCCGATCTTTAGGCCTCCGGTTCGAGACTAGCCTGGAACGCTGGAATCTGGAATAGTGTGTTAATCATTGCTGACTATAACCTACATAACATAGGGAAAACCCATTAAATCAAACTAGATTGAGGAACAAATTCAGAGATATTTCCCATCGTTTTTTTTTCGGAGGTGAAATGATGATATGAATAACGGGAAGATGGATTTGAAGGCAATTTAAATCGCTTTATTTCCCAGTAAAATTAAAGTAATAATGTACTAGTAGATTGGAAACGACATCAAGAAATTCAGTATTAGTCCAGTCAATTAGTGCTGAATTGAGGGGTGTAGAGTGTATGAAATATCCGATTATTTTTTACCTAAGGGCTTCTTTAGGAGTAGTTAGAAGATAAACATAAAAAGTCCCCGCCCTTGGGGGGGGGGGGGGGGGGGAGGTGAGATAACGGTGGAGGAAGGGAGAAGGTCCTATTTTTGGGTTTTTCGATTATATATCGGAAACGGTGGACTTTAGAAAAATATGTTTGAAATAAAAATTAAAGCTTATACATTTCCTATAAAAATGTTTCTATACATTTTTTACATTTACATTATCTTGCAACAGTTTTCGAAATATACGTTATTTAAAATCTATAATTAAAAAAGAGAAACAATGTCTACCTTAGTTTTTTTTCAAACATTTGGTTCAAGTGCCAGAAAAGTATATATGAAATTAAAATAAAGTTAATGCTCAACAGCTTTGAATAAAACATTTTTTCTGAGAAACGATTGAGGAAGGCACTAGATGCAAATTTTTGACAAAAATTGAGGTAAAATTTTTTTAAAATAAAAAATTATCGATTTTTAATAACGCATATCTCGAAAACCGTTGAATGTTCGACAGATATGTATAGAATCAATTTTATAGGAAATTTAATTTTGATCTGTAGCATATTTTCCCAGAGTCCACCGTTTTCGAGATATCATCGAAAAACCCCAAAATGGGACCATCTCCTCTCCCCCCCCCCCCCCCCCCCCACCGTTAGCTCACCACCCAGGGGCGGAGACTTTTAGTCAAAACATTAAGTTTTGATCAAGTCCCATAAAATACCCATGGATACCAAAACCGCTTAATGTTTTAAAAACCAAATTTTTTTGGCACATTTTTACTATAACTCCAAAACTATTTGTCCGATCTGAAAATTCTTTTTTTCAACTAAAATCTGGTTAAATTTACCATCAGGCCCTATATATATATTTTGTTCATTGGAGAGGAACGTCTTAAAAACAGTAAATCATACTATTAAAAGCTATATAGGCGTTTATGTGTTAGTGATAAATTACTGGCTGAACTGTATATAACTACATCTGAGAGTATGAGTTTTCTATCTATTACATACTTATGTTTTATTTTTATTTTTTTTTAATTGTAACTTTTAATTCCAAAAGAATAATCTTTTTTTTTCTGATTCTAATGTAAATTTAATTGATCGGTGGATTTCGTTTAAATAATTTAAATACGTTTTGATTTGCCAGTTCATCCCAGACCTCAGGCGTATTTAATATGGTGGACTAATTCATAATTTTCTGAGGGAAGGATTTTTGTTCTAATTTGTCCAAAAAAGGTCCGCGAAGAGGGATGAGAGGTGGGATCACGCAGTCAGTGATTTTTTTCTACTTTGCCATTGGTCAAGTCTTTGTACCCTGTCATTTCTTTTTAACATTAAATAGAGTCGTCAGTCCCTCGATGTTCATTTGAATTGGCAAACCTCCCGCCAATGATGTTGCAGAATGAAAAAATGCGATAATCCTTATTTATTATCCTTTGAAGACCCTGTATGTTCAAAAAAGTTTATAACGTCTTGTCCAATGTCTTAGCCTTGATAATATTGGTTTAATATGTCTGTTATTCGTTAAAAACTTTACTTTCGGTTTTATTTCTTTTTTTTTTATTAGGTAAATATTACAATGTGTTTCATTTAGGGACAATTAGTAATATGGATGATCATGAATCCATTTAAACAATTTGTATAGTAACAAAAAAAAACAACGATAAAACCTCTAAATATATAAAATAAAACCAAAACAAATTAAAAATAATAATTCAGTAAAAATAGGAACAAAATTCATATTTTTGTTTTTTGAGCAAAAGGTAATAAATTTTCAGCATATCATAAGTATGATTGTACAGTGGAGTGTCGATTATCCGAACGTCAATTAACGGAACCTTTTTTTTATGTAATTTTAATTAAATTGATTATCTAATTACGTTACTAATTGGTATTTTTAAAATTATATTTATTTTAAAATTAAATTAAATAAAAATAAAAATGATTTTTACTAAGAATGTCAATAAGAGAAGCCCAATTTATTTCACAGAAACTGCAAAAAATGAACTTCTATACATACCTACAATTTTGTTTACTGAGAACTGTGTACAAAATTAGACCATTTTATTTGTTTCTCTCAATATCTTCCTAATCATTTGGT
Organism: Euschistus heros; assembly: GCA_003667255.2. NCBI lineage: Eukaryota > Metazoa > Arthropoda > Insecta > Hemiptera > Pentatomidae > Euschistus > Euschistus heros. The sequence goes on from RCWM02000124.1 coordinate 667,649, forward strand.
TGGTAATAGATCTCACCTTAAGTCTTAAATCGTTCTTTGTGAGGTATACATCGCCTTTGTGATCACTTTTTGTTTTAAAAACTACATGTCATCATCCATGCTAACAAAAAGGAAACGAGAGCTCTTTTCATTTAAAGACAAAATGGAAATCATTACGCGGCTAAAAAAAAATGAATAGGGTCAGTCATTAGCTATTGCTTTCAAGGTTATTCAACAATAACGGGAATCAAAAATAATTCTAAATCGATCATCAGGTACACCCTAATATTTAGAGAGAGACGGGATGTTTGAGTCGTAAAACTTTGAAAAAAGCGAAAAGTGAACAGTTAGAAAAAGCTGTTTACACATAATAATATATATTTTTTTAATGAATTTCGATTACCCGAATTTTTAATTATCCGACCCCCCCCCCCCCCCCCTCCCGGCAACATTAGTTCGGATAATCGACGCTCTACTGTATTTTCTTTGTAAGACTGTTTTGAAAACTGTATTTTTTAAAACTTTCCATATAGGTGACAACGCTAAACCTTAAGGATACAATTAGTCAGTGAAACAATTTGAATAATTTGATTTAGGATAGTTATACGTTTTAAGACTATTAAGATCCGCAAGCCACCAGCCGTTGTCAATAGCTCCAGCGATATCTAGAGAAGGGATGGGACATCCTAAGACAAAATCGATAAATGAAATATCAACCAATAGACATCATCGATGTTTTATCTATAATTTAAGCCAGCCTGTTAAGTTCACGGTTAACAAACTTCAGTAATATGGTTTATATTAGTTAAGTAAGCACCATACAGTTGTTTTACTTAATCAAATAATTAAATTTGTCTGAAAAAAATCAGCCATATTCAGCCATATCAGGTTCCTTCCTCCATCTAATCTCCTGCAATGCCACCACATCCATTCTATAATCCTCCAGACAGTTCTCCAATGCGCGTGTCTTTCTGCCTCCAACAGTCCGCGAACGTTCCAGGTCCCAATTGTCTTCAAAGTGGGACATACAGATTCGAAAAAGTTAGGAAATTCAAGTATCTAGGCACGATTCTCACTGAAAGTAACAAAATAGAAGAAGAAATAAAATCCAGAATCCAAAGTGGTATTTAATAAAGTGGTAATAGATGCTACTGGTCTCTGAAGACAATTCTTTTGAATCGAAATGTGTCTCGAGACATCAAAGTGAGAATATATAAGACAGTGTTGCGTCCAGTAGTGATGTACGGCAGTGAGGCGTGGACCCTTACAAAACAACAGGAAAGGTGTCTGAATGCATGGGAGAGAAAAATCCTGAGGAAAATATATGGCCCAACCAAACTAGCAAACGGCTATAGAATAAAGACAAACCAGGAACTATGGGACCTGTATGGGGAACCAGATCTAGTCTCCTGCATCAAAAAGGGGAAGACTAAGATGGTTGGGGCATGTCCATCGAATGAATCAGGAGAGGCTCCCAAAGATGGTAATGGAAGGGCGTCCGGAAGGATCAAGAGGAAGAGGCAGACCTAGACTGCGGTGGCTGGACGATGTCGAGGCTGACCTTCGGCTCCTGGGGGTAGCGGAATGGAGAGAAGCTGCAGAGAATCGGTCCGAATGGATAAAGGTTGTGGAGGAGGCCAAGGTCCTTCATGGACCACAGCGCCAGTAGAGAGAGAGAGAGAAAAAAATCAGGCGATTTTTTTTATTTATTAGTAGCCATTTGTAAGGGTTTGCTTTTAACTAATTCAATTTAAATAATGTATATTAGTTGAATGTTTATTAAACAAATCGTTAAAAACATTGATGTTTCTCATATTAATTAGGTTTATCACATAAACCATCCGTCAGCCACATAACCACATAACGTTGCTAGTTGTATTGAATTCAAGTTTTCAAGCTTCAAAAATGGTACAGATTAACATTTCGAAAGTGTGTGAAGTCACCCTGGTTGACGGTATATGAAAGCATAGATGTTTCGTGTTTGGTTGGAGTGATATGCTTAGAGTTACCTTTTAAATAATTTATGTTACGGTTAAATGAGTACTTAACAAATTTTTAGAAAACATCGATGTTTGTAATAATTACTTGATGTAATAAGTAAAACGAAAACATCGATGTTTGTCATATTTCCTCTATGTATTAAGTAAAACGAAAACATCGATGTTTGTCATATTTCCTGTATGTTTAAGTAAAACGAAAACATATATATTTCCTCATAGTTATTTTAACTAGCCTAATGAGGTTAAGTGTTATGTCATATATATGGTTACCATTTAAACCTATATGAAAACATCGATGTTTCCTGTTTTGAATTCAACCAGTATGAAAACATCGATGTTTCATGTTTGGATTTAAACCAGTATGAAAACATCGATTTTTCATGTTTGGATTTAAACAAGCATGAAAACATCGATGTTTCATGATTGGGTTTTTCATATTCTAAAACATTTTTTAATGCTTTTTTTTTTTTAATTTCGAACATTATATATTTCTTTTGTTCAAAAACATCTGTCGGAAACACCGAATCAAAACATTGATGCTAACGATACATGGGGAAGAAATTATCGATATTTTTCAGCCGATACATGGATGTTGCTTTTAATTTTAACTTGATTATTGTTTTGGAGAAATAGTTGTTAAAACATATGTATGAACTTTGTTTAAAAAAAATAGATAACTTTTTAATTTTGGTTAAATACCTATATTTATTTATTCATTACTATATATTTTGTCTCCCTCAGATTACCGTCTCCCCCCCCCCCCCCCACTTGATGTAGCACACTTTTGCTAGCGCTTTTTTCAATCCTCGAAGTAAATTTGATATGTACTTTTTTGAAATGGTCTTGAGCTCTTCTAATAATGTGGTTTAAATCTCCCCATTCGTGGAAAATCTCCGTCATTCTATGGGTCCTTTCAGTTTTGCGAATATGAAAAAGTCGCTGACAACCCATCGTGGCGTCTGAAAAGAAGGTGATCTCGGGACCTCCTCATATAGAACTGTTATTGGTGTGCTACCAGTGGGAAGTTGCTTAACAAGCTATTGATGTTATTATCACGTTTGCTGGATGCATGTTTTCTTTTTTGTTTTTCTTTTTGTACAGTTGTAAATTTCGGTATTACCATCGGAGAGTCGGCTTGCTCCTTTTAACAGTTACTTTTCGGTAACCAGTTACTGTCTTGATGGCACTCATTCTAGTGGTTGCCATTCGATCTAGAATATCATATAATTTCATATTTATTCTAGATGCATATGGAAATCACACTTCATGCTTTTGTTAATTGGATTTCCATGTTTAATTTTTTTTTTTAATTTATTAAATATGAAATTGCTGTTATAATATTAAATGGACATGGTATTTTAAAAGTAATGAAAAAATATAGCCAGAAAAGAAATGAATACAAGTGTTAAAATTTATTATTTGTATAACTGTCAGTTAATGAAACGAACAACAATTTATAATAAAATGACATTAGTAAAAAACCTGAGAAACTATAAATAAGGTGTAAGAATGATTTGATTGAAAACTAATAATATTATGCTATTCAAAGTGAAAGAATATTATGCCGAGTAGTCAGTAAGGTGACTGGATAAATAATATATGAGTATAAGAAATTTATTTTATGTTTAAAAGTGACAGAATAATAAATTAACATTCTATGGTTGCTTTTGCTAAAGCAAGTAGTGAAGAGCGGTGGGGAAAATATAAAGGCGGGAAAACATCGGGGCTTTGTTCAGGGCCGGAACTAGGAGATTTGTCGAGGGGGGGGGGGGGTGGAAAAGATCGGTTTTTGCTATTCTGTTTATTTTGAAATGTTAATACTTTTGGTTTTGAATTTGTTATGAGTAAAAAATGATTTTAAGTTTCTCTACAAGACAGAATACAGAATAAAAAATATATTCTGATAAATACCTTCTAAAAAAAGGTGATAAATTTTAGTTAATGAGATAAAATAGCATAGAAAATATTTTATAGGCATTTTTCTAAAGTGAGTCTCCCAGGCACACAGCGCTCGACGGAAAGAGGATTTGAGGGGTGCCTGACGAATGGTTAAACCAGCTAAATAGCTGTTTTGTTCGTTGCCTATTTTATGTTGATTGAACTTACAAATAATCTGATTCCTGTTACGTTAACAGATGTTATTGTAACAATTCAAACGTTGGAAGTTGCAAGAAAAGCCTGATTTATGAGTTGAAATTCTTAATTTTTTATTTTTTAACTTCGGGCATTCTTCACTTGTACTCATTATTTTCACCAACAATTGAAGAAATTTTACGAACTTACGACACAACAAACAACATTAGACTACTCTGGACAGATAATACACTAACACACAAATGCTGACTTCTGGTGGATAATTGGTAAATCAGCGACTTGCCTAGTTCCTTTCCCATTTCACCCCAACTTACCTGGTCCCCTTCCAGGAAACTTCAATGAGACATATCTGCCTGTTTTTTCCATCTTTTATCTCGCTGGGAGAATTCAGCTTTTCATTCTGAATAGATTCATACCCATAAATTATTTTCATAAAACATTTGACCAACGGAGTTTCTTCCCTAATTTAAATTCTTTGTTTAATATATATTTAATGTGTAAGCGTTTTTCTTTAAAAAAAAAAAAAAAAAAAAAAAGTTGTTTAAAATACTTTTTGGAGGTTAATTGTGAATTCTACTTACATAATTATATGTTTATTTATATTACTTTACGTATGTACCTTTAAAAAAAAATGTATTCCATCTGTTATTTTTTCTTCTTTTCATTTATCTATAATTATATATAGCACTATTAGGGTGATATTAATGGCATTTCCCAACTTGAATAATTTCGATCATCCAGACTAGTAAAAGTGACCACTGTGCATCGTGAAAAAAACTGATTTCTTATACATATTTTTTATGTGTCAAAGAAAGTCCTAAAATCGATTTCAATATCACTTTCTCAGTACGATACTGAAGATGGTTTAAATTTCTATATAAAAAAAAATAATACAAAATTGAATGGAGACCGTTTCCGATGCTATTTCGCCTCAGACCATGAAGAGATACTCAATGCCAGACAAAAAATTGTAACTTTTTGTCCTTTTGTTAGAATAGTACTCTTGATCCACCCTACTTTTTTTATATACTCTCATATTTTTTGACTTCTTGTAATTTCCTTTTCTAGTTTTCTCCATTGACCCTTTTGAATAAAAACAAACGTATTACTACGAACCTTGTTTGATCTATAATTACATTAAGCGATAAAGTATCAGAAAACGTTTTCTTTTACCATTTCCCTTGACATTATCCTGAATGAAAATATCTTTAAAATATCATCCTTAAAATATCTCGTAATAAACGAAAGGATATTTTTCTTTAAATGATACCTGATCAGCATGATTGTTCATTTGAACTTTTTAAAACATGGTCCATATTAAACTAAAATATATAAAACACAGAAAAAAAGTCGACCAGAAATCTAATTGCTTTTGAAAAATCCATTCATAGGGCTATAAATTTATAATGAGGGAGTTGGTAAAACAAATTAAAATAGAAGTATGTTCTATTCTTCTAGGGTGTGGCATCCCCTTGATAAGCCAACAGGGATAACGGTAACTAACCTTCAAGATGTTCCGCGAAATTAGGACATACAATTACTAATTCTAAACAAGACCTTTTAGTACCATTAAATTCACAATTTCGATGACATATTTTATGAAGGAGACGTTTAATAAACCTATCAACATTTAATATTCCGTTCACTGTTTCTCAATTCATTTGAATAAACAGAAGTAACATTTATTTTCCCTTTGGGTTGACCAAAAAATGAATTTCTCCAAATTTAATCGTTTCAAAACTCGTTCATAAATTAGATTAAGTACTCCAAATAATAACTTTAATAAATGTGCCACTGACATGGTCGAGTTCATTCCAGACCTAATTTGGAATGTAGAAGATTACCGGTAGATTGAATTAATCATTAATATCACAAAAATATATAATGAAAAAAGATAAATATAATTTGTTAATACTGTATCACGTGATATGATTGAAAAAAAAAATTGTTTTACGTATATTAATTGAGAAGAAAAGAAACAATGAAGGTTGTGATGAAAAATGAAAGTTTGAAAATCTATGTTGAGTGACTGAGTGAATATATGACCACCCACTATCTCCTTCAATGTTAAAAGTTCTAAGGCTCAATGAGATTTTATGAATCTGTCGATTAAGGAAAAAACTCCAAGCATTCAAGTTTTTCTTAACCGTCTATTCACAAGTGCCACTGAAATATCCAACAAAGTTGTAACTCGTTATTTCCGAAAGAAATTTTAACTAAGTGGCTGGTACAATTTACAAAAATCTTTTAGATAAAACCAAAATGCTTTAAATGACTTGAGAATAATTTATCGAAAGATTCTCGTCGATAGGGTATTAGTTCACTGAGAAGTATTTAGAAATGTAGATTGTTGGGGTATACAGTCATTGATATATATCTCGTCAATGTATCAAAAGATGCCCATATCCATTAATAGACGGTTTTGTTCGCAAATGCAGTAGTACAGAGAAATTAGGAACTACAGTTATGTAAGAAAGAAATTAATTCTTAACTTAATATCTACAAATATTATTTCCATGTGCCATCTTTTGGCGGAGCATTGGATTTCCCCCTATAATTTAAAAGAGTATGAGTTCCTCTTTTATCTAGATCATTTTGTAAATATTTCAAATCGACTTAAAATTAGTAAAATATAATATAAATATATCAATTAAGCATTCTCTGCATATAGATGTTTAAGCTATAAACGCTAATATGAATTACTTTTATTCTAGCGATGGGGAGGTGGTTGCTGTTATTGATTGGACTATTGGTGTGCTGCTTGTGTCAAGGAAAAGACAAGATCAACCATAGACAGAAAAGGATACTTTGGATTACTAATGATGGCAGACTTGCACTGCCTCCAGGCACTCTCCTTACCATTACTCCTACCATCTCTATGCCATTTGTTAGATACCCACCAGAAGGATTTCTTTCCAACATGACTATCAGTCTTCCGTTTACAAGTAAGAGTTTTAGTTTTTCCAAGTACTATTGACTATTTATTTCATTTAAATTGCGTTTAAAAGAAGTTTTTAAGTCAAAATACTGCATTTGTAAATACAAAGACACTTGTCATTGTTTTATATGTATTATTGAAACAGCAATTTTTATAGATTTCTTCAATGCAGCATCCAAGTTTTCTTACTTTTTACTTTGTATATAGATGACATCCTAACTCTTCCCACTACTGTTCTCACAACCTATGCTGATATCCTATTTCCTATCAGCCACTGATGATCCACCGCCTGAAACCGAAATCTATAATCACTTATTTTCTTTAAAGAATAGCTTCAAAAGCTGGAATGTAATACTCGTTTGAGAATAAAAAGAGAAGGTGTTTGTTCATTTCGACTTCTCTCTAAAAACAGCTTCATACAGGGGAGACTGCTACACCTTGACACTTTTTTGATTTTTGGTGTTTTCATCCCCAATTTAGCTGATATAGGTTTTTTTCTTCAGGTGATCCGTCTTGTTAATACAAGCCAATAGTTGTAGAGGATCAAATTCCCAATTTTTAGTGTTCTTTCAGTATGAGCAGCAAAATACGAAATAAGATTTTTGTTTCAAGATACAACAATGCTCCTGTACCTTGCAACAACATCTTTTGTTCCTTAAAACAGTGGTAATTTTAAAAGATAAACACCTGAAACAAAAAAAAAAATGTATTTGTTATCAATTTGGTGTTTCTCTTTTAGCGTTTTGTTATATGAGAAAAAAAAATAAACTTTATAAACTTAATATACATAATAATAAAGTTAAAAACTTGAACGAGAAACTAGAAAACTTGTTCAAAAAACTTTTTGATTGAATAAAGGAAAGCTGAATACAAGAAAGAAGACTGTCTTTCATGATTTCATATTGTATATGTAGAATGTAATGTTGAATGAATTATTTTCCTAAAATATGTTACCTATCGACGGAGCAACGAGAGATCTGCAAAAAAAGCAGGGAGTAGAGCAGCGTTGTTCGTGATGTTAATTGTTTCGGGATCAAGAACTGCAGGGAAAACAAATGGTATTGTATACCCTTTCTCAGATAGCTCACGTCAAATTCTGTTGGAAGAAACTGTTAACAACTTCCGCAGTGGCCATCTGTGACGGAATAACCGGTGGTTCTTTGATTTATTCCTTTCATTTTCAGGTATTCTACAAAAGGAAATGTGAAAAAAATACATTTTGGAAGGTACAAGGGGTTTCAAACTCCTTACTTGACTGTTTCAAGTTACGAGACCCTTAATGTTTCAAAGCAAAAGATGACTCGCCATCACAAAATGTCAGTAAAAATAAAGAAGCTCTTTTTATGGGAGAGATGAAAGAATGGATCCGCGACCAAACATGACTAAGTAACGCAAAACATCTGCTAGAGTGCTGCGCCAACAAGAGCAATGCCAATTGTTTTTAAGGTACACTGTTATCAAGGTCTCCCCCATATACAATGTAAAGTGCTTTGTAAAAATTTCATTAATATATGATTTACTTCCTTATCAAAAAAAGTATGCAGTTTAACCAAACCCTCTGTTCCAATAATCTGTACTGAAATCATTGGTTTTTATTTGTTACTCATCCACTAAGACATTAGTATTTAAATTGTCTGCCAACAAAATTGATAACAGCCTTTCCATAATAAACTCCAAAAACATTCAAATCGTAATCCTTGCTCCGACACAATCCTCGATAAAATGCTTCTAGACCCCTGAAACAAAAATGGTTCCTTCTAACATTATGTAGATATCATTGGAATGCTGTCAGTGGCTCAAGCTATTAATTCATTATTTATAGTTGAGTTTTAAGATATATTTTACTAATCATTGTAAACTCCAATCATATAATTATAAAAACAATAATAGTTCGCTAATATTACAAATTTATTTCAGTTAATTTTGATATGCTTGGTCTGACGGATAATCAGAACCCATATGGGGCTCTACCTCCAATAATAGCAAGAGGTTTGGGAAGAAGTGCTGGAGCGCTTTTAGCAGATTATGTTGCCAGTCTCTTCAACAATAAAAGATCATCTCGAGCGACATCAGAAAACGTACCACCTAATCCTGCGAGCATATTTCACGGAGGAGAAAGGTTAGATCATTCAGTAATAAATACCTTTTCTTATATACCAATTACATGTATTCATATGTTTCCTATATATTTTGTTATGCATATTCAATATCTTTTACTATCAGTTTCCAAAGCCGGCAGGACTGATAAGGTGTAACTTGCAACACAATACCTCATTTCCCGCCTACGCGGGATTCATACACTTACTAATTCTGACCAGAAATTGAGATTCCTGTCATCCCCACCACAACCTCATTCTTTTAAATTCATAAAAATAATTTTCTTGAATAAAGTCTCATTGCGTCAACGGGTCTGTTTACAATATTGTTCTTCCTCTTCTTCAATTTACTTCAAAATTGTCTACTCATTTTTTATGGTGTTCTGGGTGCAAAGGGTAATCACACTTCATGCTTTTGTAAATTAGATTTGATTTAGTAATTTTGAAATCGCTTTTTTTGCAAACGGTATTGTAAAATTTGTGCAAAAAACTACCAGAAACAAATAAATAGAAGTTTTACAATTTACAACTTTTATGATCAGTCATTATGTCTAAAGGAAATTTACAGTTGTAAAAACCCATTAAGTGGCAAGGTGTGAGAATGATAAAACTGAAAACTAATGAAGAGTAAGGGAATATTATTATGTTGCTAATAGTAGTAAAAACTATCAGTGGTCGTTAACAACGGTGGTTGGGTAAACATGATATGAATATAATATATTCATTTGATGTTTCATAATGGTAGGTTAGTGAAAAGGAATAACAAATGAATATTTTCTGACTGAGAATGAGTTAAGCGAATAATGCAAAGGTAAGTCAACTGCGGCGGCGCACTTAAAATACAAGGAATTTTCAAGCACACACAGAACGAGGGTAACAACAAGATCTCTAAAAGATCAGAGATAGGGGGGGGGACACCGTTGAAAGGTTTGAAGCTGTTGATAAGGGCTTTGGAAACTGATACCATTTTTTATTATTTACTACTGTATGAAAATTATAAAAAAAGACACATGATTTATAAAATGTATAGATTATTTATTTGATGAGAACTGACAAGTGTCAAATGATATCTAATATTCTATGTCTATATAAGCCTTTAGTTTTCATTTGTTATTCGGGATATTATAGTTATATTACCTATATAAATAAATACCATATTTTTTATTCTCTCTCTCTCTCTTTCTCTCTCTTCAACGAAGGCAACCTTGCAGTTTGAAGAAGTCCTTTAGATTTACTTTCAGAACTGGGTCTTCTGGCCAATCCAGATGAATGGAGACTATTCATTGACAGCACCGAATTCAGCCTGAAAGCAGTGATCCTTCACAAAAACAACCTACATCCATCTATTCGTGTTGCCTATTCTTCCATATGAAGGAAACTTATAAAAATTTGAAAGTCATGCTTGAGAAAATAAAATATAACGTGAATAGATGGAGCATTTTTGCAGCCTTTAAAGTTTAGCTATCCATACTGGCCTCCAAAGTGGTTTTACTAAGTTGTGCTACTTTTTATTTACAGCAGGAAAAAAGGAGATCATTACATAGTGAGGAAATGGTGAGAACGCACTGATTCAATTGATCAAAAAAACATGGTCAACCCTCCTTTGGTTGAAAAACCAACAATAAAATTCTACTTTCGGACCTCTCCATATCAAACTAGGCCTCATGAAGAATTTCATAAAAGCAATGGACAAGGAAGGATAAGTTTTTTTCCACTTAAAAGAGAAGTTCCAAAAATTAAGTGAATCAAAGATTAAAGATGGGATTTTTGTGGGGCCTCAAATTCGTGATATATACAAATAATGACACGTGATGAGTACAAAAGGATAAAATTTACACATCAATAATGTTCAGTATTAAATTTTATTATTTTACATATTACTGTTTTTCACCAAAAAAAAGGTGTTTAATAAATATATGTTCATGGGAGTGAAGAAAAAATTAATGAAATTTAAAAAAATACGCTTTCATTTAATTGTTTATTTAAATTTAAATAGATACCTTTGTCCATCATTTCTTCAAAGAAGATGTGTCAATTAGTCAACTACTAGTTAATGGTCTAATTTTATATCAGGAACCCTGTAAGTCCTACTAATATCATGTATTAGTAGATTAATGTACACCTAAATGACATTTTATCTACATAATTTATGATGTAGTATGTTTAGGCTACACCTCAACATTCTCCCAGTCAGATGCAGCTCTGGTTTGAATCCAGCTTTGGAAGATAGGCTTTTCTGAAGGATCATGAAGGATCCATGGAATAAGTCTAAACGTTAGCATGCTGGCTGGCTTGAATATGTTAGAAACCTATTGGAAAATCTGACTTTCAACAATAACACAATTTATGTTTAAAATGTTTGAATTTTGTATCTATAGAGGAAGATAATGTCATTTATTACCATATTTTATGAGCAGGAAAATGAATTATTGTTTCATAAATACTTTGTTTTTAGAGCACTCTTGTATGTTGTTGTTGAGGACTTTCTGTCGAATTTCGGACTTGATGGGAAAGCATGCCTTCTAAGAGCAATATGTGAAGTTCATGGGTACTCCTTAAGGAATCTTGGTTTTTTTGGAGAGATATTGAAACTATTTTTTACGTATGTATTACAATTCAATTACTCTTATTAGTTTTACATAACAATACTTATGTTTACATTTTTTTTTTTTTTTTTTTTTTTTTTTTACATTTGAATGTATGTGAATCGGCCTATTTTAGTTGTATGGATGGCTAAAATAATGGTACATGGTTTAATATGTTCTATTTTTTTTTTCTGAAAATAATGCATTGAAAACTGTAATAATAATGATATTTACCATTAATTATAATTCTCAGCCATTCACAATGTTCATAGTACAGGGAACATATTGTTTTTTTTAATATAAAGTAAATATAATTGTAAACAATTTATATTTTTTACTGTAAAAAAAAATGTTAAATTAAAATTTTGGAAATCATATTATATTTAGCATAAAAGATATATTAATGTTTAGTTGAGAATGATTTATTTTAAATAAGTTTAAATATTTGTTTAATTATATATGTTCTGCTTGAGATTGACAGATAATCAGTTATTCAAGTCGAAACTTAGTGTAGTCTTGCTGTAAGAGGTCTGACTAAAAAACATGTTACTACCGAAGTTACTTAGTTGAATTCAAAGGGTCACTCCAGGGACATTGCCTCAAAGGAAGTGTTACCATCACCTCAATAATTTTGAAAACCAAATAGCTAGGAGAATTTTTTTTGGCCTCCTACAAAATAAATTACTGTTACAATCTTTATTAATTCTTATTTGAACTTTAATGATTAATCAAAGCTTTAATAAATAGTATGAAGATTTGAAAAAGTTTTTTTTTTTTTTTTTTTTTTTTTTGAAAAAATAATCTTTATTATGGGATGTATTGTTCCCTAAAAATAACAAAGATGCATCACAATTTAGTACAATGGTCTCGTTTGCATAGTTACATATAGCGCTATTTGTATATTAAGAGCATGAGACATGTAAATACGGTTAATTGTACACAGATATATAAATAACCAGTAAACTTAATAACATAAAAAGCAGAAAAGAAATAAAATTAAAAAAAAAAAAATTAAATAAAAAATAACCATGAGAAATTAAGAAAAGATTAATACAGAAAGTAAACTATACCTATATGTATATTAAATGAAGAGTATATTTACAGTTACCACGATATATATTTATATACACTATATACTCGTACACACAACCATACTCATTAGAATTGTCAAGTTAATATATGAAATGAAAAATAAACTTTATTCTGGGACAAACTAATAAAATATATAGTAAGAGAAGTAAATATTTCATTGTTTAGGAAAAATAACAATTAAAGGAATTTTTAAGCAAGCTTGGAATATTTTGAGACAGATCTAATAAAAGTTTATAAAAATCAATTTAGATGACAATAAATTAGGTTCATAATTATCTAACATAAAGATAGTTTTGTTTTTAATCATTTTTACTATTTTTCTTGGATAAATTATTCTATTTACCTTTATAAATATGTTATACATATTTGATGAATATTTTAATTATAAATATTTTTTTTTAGAAATATATTTTTATATATATATAGTTCATCAAATCCATGTACACAAGGTGTAATTTTAAATTTATAGTATTATTAGTTTTCAGTGAGTGACCTTAAACTCATTCAAAAAATAAAAGTTCCAATTTTTCCCATAATGGAGATACTTTGTCTCAATCAATCAATAAATATTGAAGATATTGTTTTATTTCAGAGCTAGTAAATCACCATTTGCTGATATATTAAGTGATTATGTAAAGGCTGAGAGACAAGGTTTAGAACATGGAGAGTGTTTTCCATATTACAAAAAGTGTCCTAAATCACTGTTTTTATCTTCAAATAACAACCCTTATGTGTAAGTAATTTTTGAATATTTTTTAATTAGTGTAATAAACATCATTTTATCTATGCAATGGTTTAATTCATATTTTAATTCATCAAATATACAGTTTGGTTTAATGAGATAGATAATATTCTGAACATAATTCTGGAGCCTTTAAAATATGAATATTGATAATTTAGTCATATTTCTACTATTGACTCCTGCAAAAGGATTTACAAAAGCTACATCTCAAAAATTAAGTCTTCAACTATTATAAGCTAGTTAGTATTGTAAAGTTTAATTTGTTTATTATGTCTCAGCATCCTTTTACCGTGAATGTTTACTATGCTTTGTGAGCCCCAATATCCTACTGTTCTACTTTATAAGATCAATTTTACAATCAATGCTCTATTACCTATCTTTTCTTTATCACTTGAAAATTCTATTTTAAATATGTGTGTGTGTGTGTGTGTGTGTGTGTGTGTGTGTGTGTGTGTGTGTGTGTGTGTGTGTGTGTGTGTGAATTTAATAGTTAATTGTATCAAGATACATCTTTTTTTGAGAGAGATAATGTGTTAATTTCAATTTTTAAATACAACAGAATGAAGGACTCAGAGCATGATGTCGAAGAAGAAGTACCAGAGGATGATCTAGAAGAAACCTCTAAATTATCTTTTTCAAAACATGTCCTTGAAAATAAAAATGCCATGTAAGAGCCCAGTTATATGAAGCTGGATAGCAATATGCCATTAAAGATTATCTTCAAGAACTATGTAATGTGAATGCTCTGTATTTTAATGGTAGCTTTAAAACAGATTGTTCTTGTGATACAATCTCTTTTATATTATTGAGTCAAATAGTCATCATTTTGTTATAACCACAGTTAGTTTGTTTTGTAGTATAGTTGAGTATAGGTTATAGACTTTTTTTTTTTTTTTTTTTTTCTTTTTATATTTTCTATTTATTTTTCATTTTAAATTTTTATAATAGTTAATTTTGTCTATCTTTTCTTTAAGGTAATCATTTTTTTAATGTTAAGTAAGATATTACTGATAAATGTTTTATACTAGTAAACCAAAGTAAAAATGCCTTTATTAGCAGTTGAAATAATTATTTTTATATTATTCAAATTTGCCATGGAAGAGAGATAAATTTTTTTTTTTCAAATTAAAAGAATTGAGCATTTAATGCTAAGTGGTAAAAAATATTCTATCATTATGTCAAATTTTAAATAACACTTGCCAAATAATTTTATTTTATAAACATTACTAAATTAATTTCAAAATTTAATTTAAATCCAGTTTTCTCACTTTCTGGTAAAATTTAAAATGTTTTTTTTTGTGTTTTTTTTTTTTTTTTTTTTTTTTTTTTTTTTTTTCATAATGTTATCTAAAATATGAGTATAAGTTATGCATACATTTCAGATTGTGTACATAATTATATGCTTTAACTTAATATCAAGTTAAAATTATTTTTTTATGGCTAAGTGATACATTTAATTACAGGTTGTGTAATAAAGTGATTTAAAATAATTCAGAATTTTTTAAATAGCAGTTTCCAGTAATGCATGGAATGGCCAAGTAATCCAGTCATTAAATCACATAAGTTGCTTTGATGAAAAAAAAAGGGTTACTTGCTGCACTTCATACATTGCTCCTAGTACTTTACATATTATTTTAATTATATTTATTATTTATTTTAAGTAGGTCATAGAGGTATAATTGATGGTTTGGTTTGTTTTCCTGTAAATATTAGTAGAAATAATGAAATATGAATTGGAAAAAAAATTGTTACATATGTATTTTATTTTAGTTATATATTTTTGTTGAAATTAGTATCTACCCATCTAGTAAATTTGATGGATTTATTATGTATGTTAGTTAGTGTTATTTATAATTATTAACATTGTCTATTTATTTTTAAATTTTTAGTTTTTTTTTTATAAAAAAATGAAATGTATTATATGAGTGTGGTTCTTGTGATTTTAGTAAGAACTAAGTATACTAATATCATGATGATCACACAGTTATTCCTTAAATTATATGTGTGATGGTGCAATGTATTTTCTAAAAGAAGCATGTACATTTCTAATTTATATAATAATTACAATGCCATTTACTTTTAAGTTCAACCTAGTCTAAATCGGCATTTTTCATATTTCAGCGTTTCTTTGCCGAAACAATAGATTTTCTACAATATGAGTAATATATTTTAAAATAAATATATACGTATATTTTTCAATTAATATTTCCACCTTTAATAAACTTACAAATGAAAATGGGAAGAGTTATAATATTTTATCAGTATATCCATTTTATTCTAACCAGTTAGAAACTACTAAAATAATAATGTAAGATATTCAACAGTCAATATTTTAAGATTATATTTTATATATTTCAGATTCTAATCAAAACTGTATTTGAGAATTGTTTGTGATGTAATGTTTCTGCATTCGAAGATCCCTAGTCTGTACATTATTATTATGTTTATGTTACCGAATTTTATAAAAACTGGTGGTTTCATAGTGTTGTGATAAACATTTAAGCAAAGGATCTATTATGAATAAATTATTTTAACATAATGAAATTTTATACATTTTTCCTGGCATCTTTCCTCTTTATCATTTACCTCTTTTGTTTTTTATTTTTTTTTTAATATGCATAAAATCCATAGTCTATAACCAATGAATATTTTCTGGAGGAATTTGTTAAATTAAGAATGAAAAAAAACAAACAACAACATGGGAACAGGTAATCAGTAATAGACTTAGGAACATTGTGCTAGAAAAAGTGGATATATAATTTAAGCTTGTAATATGTCCCTGCCTCTCGTGATGAGGGAAGTGTCCTGAAAAAAAAAAATACAGAGATAATATTAACTTTGAAAGATTACAAATCACGTAATATAATGGAGCATTACAACACTAGTCTTACTGTTAGAAATTTTTAAAATATCTTAAATCTATGTATGTATAACTAATAATCCGGTAGTGGAAAAAACCACATAACCCAACAACAAATCATGAAAGTTCCTTTGTTAGCCCCAATCATAAATTTAGAATGAATTAATTTGTGGCTGTTTAAATAAAAAATATTTGCATAATTACAAAAAGAAAAATAATGTTAAATGTCACATCAAATAGAAGACGTGGGAAAATGTTTACGACTTCGATGTTAGACTAGACCTCAATTTTAAAGTTTCTATTTGATACCAAGCAATTATTATACATGAACTTTGATGATGCCTGGTTGGCTACATAATTAGGGAAATGAAAATATTCTTAGACAATAGTCTTCAATAAAATCAATAATATTGCATAAAAAGGGAGGGAGACCCTTATATTCGGGAAAATATTTAGTGCAATAACTAAAATTTTTAAATGCATCAGGTAAAATAAATAAGTTGACTGATCATTCAGTAAAACTAATTCAAGAAGAGCAAATAGGCTATAGAAAAGGAAAAGGCAGCACAAATTGCATCTTCATCTTCATCAAGAGTCCTTGATTCCATCCAACATAGTAAGCTGTGGAATAAACCCTATAAGCATAGAATAAATTTTTAGGAAGAAGTCATTTTTATAGTTTTAGACAGCTTTGAACTATTAAATAAAATGAATATGTCAAGAGTTCTATAACGGGAAATCTCCATACTTCTCTCATTTTCCCTTTATATTTCTGAGACAGTAGGATTTTCTAGGGTTAGAAATGTCAGGTAAATAAGCATATACAAAACAAAGATATATTTGGTTGCTCTGCTATAAGCGGACGATAAAGTTTTTCGTTCGCTCTTTCCTTTGCTTCTCTTGAAAGTGCATTTTTAAATCTGGCTGAAGCAGTAAAGGCTATGTGAATAAAGGTAAACCAGGAGAAGACCATTTATATGTGTGAAGGAGTGGGAACAGACACAGAAGCTCGATTGCCTGTAGTTATGGGCCCATACACATTTCCAAAGATAGATAGATAGCTGAACTTATCAGCAGTTGTGAAAACAGAATATCCCTCGAGTTTCGCAAGCGAATAGTGAGGGCTAACAGATGCTATTTTGGGCTTTAAAATAGACCTGAGAAAATCTGCAACTCCCGCCGTACCAAGTGTCTCCTATATAAGACCCAGCCGGCCTTACATACGGATCGGAGACCTGGACTCTAACTGGCGATGAAGAAAAAGATTAACTTACCTTCAAAAGGAAAATTTACGTTTTTTGGAGCTATCAAGGTCGGGGATACTAGACGAAGGAGGATAAACAAGGAGATATATTATTCGTACGGGGAGGAGGATGTGATGAGAGCCACATTGCCAAAATGATAGAGAAAAAAAATCCTAGTAAGCTGCAGGATAGGAAAGGTCTATAGGACCAGTAGAAAAAGCAGATCGTCTTACATTGGAGGACACCGTCATTCGGTATGTCCAGGAATTACTTAACACCCACAACTAGCGAGCGACTACCTGGCGAAGTCTCATTAAGGTGGCCAAGGACCACAAGGGTCTTTAGCGCCACTGAGAAGCAGTAGTAGAAAAAATAAAATTAAATAAAATTGAAACAAAACTATTTACTGACTTTCTTTATTATATTTCATAACGCAATATTTTTCATAACTATTAATAATTTCTTCCCTCTCACTCTCTCTCTCTCTCTCTTTCAACAATTCAATATTATATAAAACTTATTACAGTATTATTTACCTTTTTTATGTAATTGTACGAGTTTTTCAATAACTAATATTTTTTTATGATTTTAATGAAAAAACCAGCTACTGGAGCTTCTACTAATAAATAAACTATAAAGGATATTCCATAAGACATAAAAATATCTCCCAATGTCATCCACACCTGGAAAAAAACATAAATAAATTGTTTATCTAACAAACACACACACATATTGAACAAACTAAATATATACATATCTATTCAATGATAATGTGATTGGCAGCGTGGTGTCAACTACCATTCTCCCAGATACCACCAAGTTGATGACTCTCTTCCCATTATTGTTAGACTCTTCCTGGTTTGCTCGTTATGCTATGTTTTCCAATGGTAGGTCGAAAGAAATGTTCTGTCCTGATTTGGGCGTTAAAATATTATATCAGAGCGTGGGGATCGATCGAGGCATTGCTTCACATTGCTATAAAATGAATCTTTATATCATTCTGCTCCTCAGAAGGTGCAATCGGAATACGTATACTCAGAAGACTGTAGTCTTCTGTAGTCTGTAGCTGTATGATAGCATAATCTGGGATTACTTGGTTTGAAGCCCCATTACAAGCTGACGTTCGTACATCCACAACAAAGCCTGTCCCGAATATGTGAAGCCATTCATTCCAGCCATAATGTTTGGTGTGGTTTCTGTTCTTTACCATTTCGTTGCCAGTCCATCGGATTTCCTGGGTGACAGCTATCTCAATCCAAAAAGCGTCCAATTGGTTTAGGAGCAGCTGTAATGCTTAAGCTCTATTAAGTGACACACACATTCTATGATCCTAGCCAAATTTCTTCTAGACGGGCGTTATATCGAAATCGTGAGCTCAGTTCGACTGTTCTTTGCTCAGGATTCATAGTATGTTGATTTTTTCCGGGATTGAGATACCACCACAACGGCCGATCCCTAACCTGGTGGACCGAGAAATTTTTGTTCTAAGGAGGCTGCCTCCACCACGGCTAGGAGACCCTCCCTCCCCTGACTGAAAAAGTAATCGTGACTGTAAATTACTGAGAAATCAAAAGGCGTTAGGAACGATATCGGGTAAGGTTCGTGGGAAGATACAAAGGGAAAAGAGGAATACGGTTGAAAAAGTGAATTTAAAGGTAAAAGACGTCATGAGAAATTTAAAAATAGACCATAGAAAACGCAATTCTAGTTGCGGTAAAGGGTTGATTCGTTATGAGGAGCCATTCAGTGATTGACGCTATGGAACATAACTTTGTTACGCTTGAGAACGTCAAGGAACCACGTAAACTTAAAAATATTCATATTGAATGGGGATGATCCGTCCCAGGATAGTGAAGAAGACAAAATGATCAGGCGCACCACAGTGTACCCGTCAGGTACCAAATGATGCCCACCATAGGATGCATAGGACCTTCAAATGTGCTTCGTATACTGATGATAAGCTGTTGGACATCCTCAACCAGTGCTTGAACGAAGGGTGTTTCTCCATCAAATGGAGGATCGCCGACCTGTGACTCCACTAAAAGGGAGGAAGTAACAATAAGGAAACGACCAAGGCCTGTTCTCCCCCTGTCATCGGTAAGGTCCTAGAGTACCTGATTGTTACTGCCTTTGACCGGTCCTCAGTGTTGCGAGTCATCCACGGCAGTTCGGCTTGACCTGTGGCAATTAAACGACAGATGTGCTGGTGAGAGTGAGCATGGACGTGAAGGATATGGAGGAAAAGTATGCCTCATTGATACCATTTGATATTTTCCGCTTTTTACAGTGTTTAGTCATGTGTATTTCAGCAGTTGCAGGAGTTCAACACTCCCAACAACTTGAACTCACTCGTTAGCAGTTACCTAAATAATGGAATTGTCAAGATAAGAGGTAGCTAAAACGATGTGGAGAAATCGATAGTGAGAGGATGCCCACAGGGTTCGGTCCTTGGCCCAGACTAGTTATTCTGTGATCAGTTGTTGGGTGAACTAGAGAGGGTTTCTTTGCCATGGCCTACGTAGACGACCAGGCAGTTATTGTGGCTGCGGAGAGCAGAGCCAGACTGAAAGCTGAAGCAGAGAGATGAGCTAACTTTGCGGCGGAACGGTGCATGAGGAAGATGATAATCCCAGGACCTCGTCCACGAGGAGGACAGAATGAAGTATGGAGTCAATAGGCGGGGGATAGGGACTACGAGGCCCTACCCTACTACCCTACCACAACGTACCAAAGAGACTCCGACTAAATGAAGAAAAATGCTTTGGAACGACTCGGAAGAGTGGAGTGGGTGGAGGGTGGCATGTCATAAGGACGCTCTCATGGCTCAATGGCTATGAGAATTCTTCCGTCCAATCAAATTTGAATGTAAAATGAGTCCTCCCAGACTATTGGATCTTGATCCTAACAGGACACGGAGTTCCGGGGAAAGCTCCAAGACCTGGAGAACAAGCTGTGGTCGCTGAGGCGTGCATAAGCATTGCCGGGCCGCAACACTCAATTGTACCCTGTAAAGGTAAAAGTATTTATAAATTAAGAAATTAAAATTTATTATTAAAGTGTTTTATAGGCAGCGGTATAATACCAAATGGTTTATATGAACGATTACAGAACCAATAAAGTCAGTTGTTTTCCAGACTTCATGTGTATAATTTATCTCCCTCATTCATCTTCTTTTTTTTTTTTTTTTTAGTTTTTAGTTTTAATCCAACCATATGCTAGTTTATAATATATGCCTACACCTATAAGTGTATATACACATATAAATTTTAAAAATGTAAGACAATTCAAAATGCATGATTTCGTGTCTTACATTTTTAAAATAATTAAATACCATCTTTATATCAAATCGCTGAAGTCGCTGATTTTTTTAAACATTCACACTCATTTAAATATAATCCTCTTTTCATGCAATGTAGAAACGCTCCTTATCATCACTTCATCAATTTCAGGAATTAGAAGGTATCAGTAAATCTGCTTTTTCTTTATTTATTTTATGATTACTGGGGAAGGGAAAACGTTCCGTAACACCACAGAACCGTTTTCTTTATGCTGTTTTAAATCCTGTAACAATCGTAGTTACAAAATCCCAAAAGATGCTCATTTAACCTCTTTATTTATCTTGACGAGCTAAAAATATTAAGGTGACAATTTTTTTGGCAAAATATATAACGACTCCTTTCAGTAAACAAATACTACAATTTTTAAATCAATGTTACCATAAAGAAAAAAAAGTGTTTTATTTATTTGAAGCATTCAATAAATATTTTATAAATTAAAGTGATACTTACGGTGGTGAAATGCGTTAAATATTGAGGAGTTCTTAAAGACATTATTAAAATGAATTGAAGTGGTGTATGAACAAGCAAAACACATAGAGTAAGTTTGTTGAGTAAAGCAAATATTTTAGACGACAATATCTTTGAAGATAGTAAGTCTAAAAAAAAGAAAAAAAAAAGAAATGTATATATGTATATATATACTAAAATCTATAAACGTATTTAATGAACGAGTTAAATTATAAATGTTTATACAGGGTGAGTATCTCTTAGTGTAAAAAAAAAAATTGGGTGAAACTAGATCAGAAATGTAGCAAAATGTCGCAGACCTCCAATCCGTTGCAAATATACGATAAATCAAAGACTTTTTTGAGGAAACCACCATATAACAGCTGTTATATCTCCATTTTGTTTAAATATTTCTTAAATTTTGACCACATTTTCGGATTTAGCATTAAATTTTCTACACTAGCTGAGTACTTGTAACCTTGAATTTTACAAACCTGGTATCTAAAGAACAGCTTGATTTTCACCTTATTTGGGGAAGTCCCAATGTCTTATATTATTTCAACGCTCACCGTTTTTCGAAAAAAACTATCCATAAAACGTCAAATCTCACAAAAACTTGCAAATTTAATCATCTTAATTAATCATGTTAAACTTAATGATTTTGTTTAAATTTCATGGAGATATTTACTTTTGAAACCGAAAAGACATGGTGTTCTCATTTGGCATACAAATCAGTTACTTGTGTAAATAAAACATTATGACAATCCCTTAATTTAATTTATTACATTTATTTATTATTATTATTTAGTATTTATTTTATTAGATTTTCGATGTAAGGTTTGAAACCTGATGATAATGAACATAGACCTCAATTTTGCCGTTAGCTTCACATGCATGAATCTGAATGCAGATTGTGTTGAAGAATACTTCATTTGAGGTGAATTTTATGGGCAGATGTGTCTGTTTTACAGGGGAAGGCATTTCTACTGTTCCAAGTGGAGTATCGTTAGTGTATTCATCTTTGTATTGCTGTCGAATAGTGTTGATAAATCATAGTTTGCCTAACAGATTGAATGATGAGATTACAAAGATTTGTTACAAAATATCCTACCACAACTTCATCACGATATTCCACCTGAAGTTCGGCAAAATATGATTTTCCAACACCGTGGTGCTCCTCCACATTATTCGAAAGCAATAAAAATATAAAACAATGATATACATGGATAGGTAGAAATACCTTCCTCTGTAAAAACACTCATCTGCCCATAAAATTAACCTCAAAATGTAGTTTTCTTCAACACAATCTGCATTCAGATTCATGCATGTGAAGCTAACGGCTATGTTCAAAAATTGAGGTCTATGTTCATTATCATTGGATTTTAAACATTACATTGAAAATCTAATAAAACAAATCCTAAATAATAATAATAAATAGATAAATGTAATAACATAAGATCCTCTGATCTGGTGTTGCTTTATTGACAGTTTTCCTTTATTTTCTATTAAACAATAACTTTTTCTTTGCTTTTTATTCCAATGAAGAGTTTATTATGTTTAAAATGCACATTTTCATAAAGGGATTGTCATAATGTTTTATGTACACAAGTAACTGATTTGTATTCCAAATGAGAACACCATGTTTTTTTCGGTTTCAAAAAAAAATTTCTCTGATTAAATTTGCAAGTTTTTGTGAGATTTGACGTTTTGTGGATAGTTTTTTCGAAAAACGGTAAGCGTTGAAGTAATATAAGACATTGTGACTTCCCCAAATAAGGTGAAGATCAAGCTGTTCTTTAGATACCAAGTTTGTAAAATTTAAGGCTACAGGTTCTCAGCTATTATAGAAAATGTAATGCTAAATCCGAAAATGTGGTCAAAATTTGAAAAATATTTAAACGAAATGGAGATATAACAGCTTTTATGGGAAAAAATGTGGTTTCCTCAAAAAATTCTTTGATTTATCGTATATCTGCAACGGATTGGAATAGAAAGGTAAGGTCTGCGACATTTTGCTACATTTCTGATCTAGTTTCACCCATTTTTTTTTTTTTTTTTTTTTTTTTACACTAAGAGATGCTCACCCTGTATTTCCATTTATAACAAAAAATAAAGCATTATAAATAAACGCGATTCAAATTTTAATTTGACGTTTTTATTAATAATAACTTACAAATATTGCCAAAAGGCTATTTACATATACATTAATTAAAAATATTTTGTGTACATCCATTATAGAAATACTTGCTCATGGTTTATGGACAATTTAGTAGCTTAATTTTAAAATTTGGTTTATGGATGTAATTAAAATTAATGTGACAACTCATACACATCAACAATTTTATTCCTTATTTAGTATTGTTCCTGTTGCCTTTTCACTTACTTTCTCCTCCTACAGAATTTGCCATTATTATCCAACACATATTTGTAGCCCAGAATACTTTAGAGAGAGTAGCGTAGAGAGCATTTTCAATGCGATTGTACTTGTGGTCTGGGAGATAAAAAGGCCAGGCTGATAAAATGCAGCCAGCAGTGATGAATAGGGTTGAGAATGCAAGCAACACATGAAGTCCCTATATCGATGGGGAAAAAACGCATTAAAAACAACAGAAATTAACTCTTCATTTTTATTTTTGTTTTATTAAATTTACTTATTTTAAAATCTATATTTTTATATTACTTAAAACTTACGAATGGTATCATGGTATTATATTTCTTCATTTTCTTTAGTGTGTAAGCTGAGGTCATTCCAATTATATATGAAGATGATCTTGAGATTGTAGAAGAATAAATATTTAAATATTCTTCATTTGCATAGAAGTTTCTTAAATTTCTGAAACGTTATAACACTACTGTAATTATTCGTATTTAATTTATGTAATTTCCTTTTATAAGAAATAAACTTATTTATTGTCGAGAGTATTATTTCAGTCACCAACTATTGACAAGTTGCTAGTTAGTTTCACGAGCAATGCCCGTTTTCATCCCAAAGGATATTAAAATTGATAAAAAATAGAAAAAAAAGAAGTGTAAAATTTATTAGCAAAAATTAAAATTTTTCTTCTACACACGTTTCCCAATGTGAAACCACTTTCTTATTCCAGAAATGGAAAATTCCGAATTGAGAGAAAAAATTAAGTTGGAAAGTGTTTTGAACATGCAAAGCATTTTCAATAATTTTACAACGAAAATAGTTTCCTGGATTCCTAAGAAGTTGATAGTTGGTGACTGATTGAAGGCTGGAGGGTGAGGCAGAAGTTTTAGAACTTAATCCAGTCAATGAGTACTGAAATTCGATTATTTTTGACCTCAGGGCTTCGTTAGAAGTAGTTAGAAAATGAACATCTAATCCCTTCCACGCTCATTTCTCAGAAAAAAATGT
This sequence comes from Euschistus heros, assembly GCA_003667255.2. NCBI lineage: Eukaryota > Metazoa > Arthropoda > Insecta > Hemiptera > Pentatomidae > Euschistus > Euschistus heros. Next base: position 692,446 of record RCWM02000124.1, read on the forward strand.
CAGAATTAAAGTTGTAAACCATAAAATTTACTTTAATTTCATATATACGTTTCTGAAATTGTTGAAATTGAAGAAAATGTTTGACAAATAGTGGGGTAAACATTTTTTTTTTCTCGAAAATTATCGATTTTTAATAACGTATATCTCGAAAACCGTTGAAAGTTCGACAAGTATGTCTATAAACAATTATATAGGAAACTAAATTATCTTTAATATTTAATCGACACATATTTTTCTAGAGTCCACCGTTTTCAAGATATAATTAAAAAATCCAAAAATGGAACCTCTTCCTCTCCCCCCACTTTAAGCTCACCGAAATGTGGCCGCTTAGGCAAAAATAGCGCCTTAATGTTGCCTGTTAATGCTTAATGTTAATGCCTAAATAAAGTGCTGCGTAGGATATTTAGCCCAAAATAGGATAGGCTTAAAAATGTGGATCTGCGGAAGTTATATCTGATAAATATTGTTCAAGTAATAGCAGTGTGACGGTTAAAATGTGAAGTCGTTGGGTTTAGTAATGACCGAATTCCAAAAACGACCGAGGGGTAGACCGAGACGTAGATGGGAGGATGTTTCAGGGCCGTTCTTGGGGATTTAGGTTTTGAAGGAGTGTTGGAGGCTGAATGTTGGAAGACATGAAACGAAGTGAATCAGGCTGAGGGAATGTCAATAAAGCATTTTAATAAATAAGGAACTAATACCACTTTAATTCCGCACGATTTGAGAATTAAGTTACTATTCTTTCAAGCACTCGATAGTGAACATCGTAATAAGTTTTCTTATTTTTTTACATTTTAAGATGAATTGCATTCAAAATAGTCAGTATTAGTACATTTTATTTTTAATTTTACTGCATTTTAGATACTCAGATGGTACGCCAATTAAAAAGTTCAAAAGTGAAAAAACATATTCATGTTTTAATCTGAAACTTTTTAGGTAGGTGAAGGCAGGTCTTAATTTATGTTTCAGTGTGTCTGGGGACATTTAATTTTAGTGAATATATTGCATTTGGCTGTCCGTTTTTGCCCGTTTATTAGTATCAACAAAAATTGTGTTTTAGGCGGAGTACTCTCAGTTGCGCGATTGGCATTGGCTGAAGCGTTAAGAGCTGGAGGTTTCAGTTTTAATAATTCCCAGGAAAAAAAATATATCTGGTCAACTATGTAATTCAACAATTTGCAATTGGGCAACTCACAGAGGATGTCCAAAAAAGCCAACACAAAGAGATTAAAAGATACAGGGAACATTTTCCTCGGAAAATTTCTCGCACAGTAACCAACACTGACATCATGAATAATTTGTTTATTTCGTCTGATCCTTTAATTAGCTCATACAGACCACTACCAGTCGAAAATACGACTTTCGGTAATAATCTTCTCAACTTACTATCACACGCAGATACGAGTATGGTACCCTTACTTAGTGGTCAAGATAGTGATGATAGTGATAATTCGATCTAAGATGATAAATCATTATAGAGAATAATTTTCTTTTCAGTTAAAAAAAATATAATGTGTTTGAGTTCTGCTAAAGCTTATAGTTTGATAACACATTGTCCTGATTTATATATATTATAAATTCTATTTATTTATTACTGAAGAGAAATTTTTAGTTGTTACAGAGGTGTTTTTACAGTCATAATATTGACATTATTATCATAAAGAATGTATATTCATTTTTTTTTTTTTTTAAATAAATGCAATTAATATAATCACCGATAAAAATTTAAATGTTTTTCATCACCTTTCAAAACCTTTTTGTTTTTAATTAAGCTTTTTTTTCTGCTAATAAAACAACAGGTTGGTAGTGCCGGCATCGAACCTTCGGGTTCACTAACGCTTCTTTTTATTATCTAACATTTCTTTCGTAATCAACACGATTACTCAAGCTTCAGACGAAATAAATACGGTCATTTCATGTGATACAACACTACAAAATAGAACCCATTCTAAAATGGTTCATCTCAAAATATAAAATAACTGGCGAACATTGATAATGAATCAACGTTTTTGTTTTACTACATTAGTAGACATCGTTCACATTAGTATTTATTTTACTGCTACCATTAAATAAAACCTAAAATACAAATTAGGCTTTGAGAAATATTAAGCATACCTTATATAAAATTTAAATATTCCATTAAAATTTCCGATGAAAACTATTACTCCTGGAAGAAGTATTGATAAACTGAGAATAACTAAAAGAGTGGACTTTCCAAAAACTTTACTTTTAATGTGTAGAAATATCAGTAGTACATTTAATAAGAAAAGCTGCATGTCACTAGCCAAGTACCAAGCAGGTATCAAACACTGAAACAAAAATAGTTTCATAATTCATACAATTTATTTAATCACTGTTTATATCAGTATTTGCAATGAAATAAGGTTTAAAACAATAATGATAAAATAATAATAATAATAAAATAATTTGTTTTGTTTTCTTAGCTTCATTATCTAGAAATGTATAAATGTTTTTTAGTAGGACATAAACAGAAAAACTTATTTAAATTAAATTCTTGGTAATGAAAAATTTACTAAGGTTCCATATTCTCACTCTTCCTGTTTTTTCCTAGTTGCTTTCAGGTAATTTTCGTATTTTTTCTGTTTTAGTCATGACCTTGGTAATGATTAATTTTAATTTCTAATACAGGCTTAAATCATTCCTTTTAGAGTATGAACTAACGCAGTAAAACAAATGAACTACGAAAAAAATGATTATGACCGACCCAAACATACGAATGTATTTTACTTATTAATGTAAAATAAACATTTTCATACATAAGTATCTGATTTTATTTTATGATTCTTCGTGCTACTTGAACTGGCAATTGAAATTGTAGCTTTGATAAGCCAAAGTTTCCCCAATCAGGCGTTTTTTTTTTTCAACTTCAAGTTTAATATATATATACATGTAAATTTAAAATTTTGGTTTGAAAAATGTCCGAAAATGTGAGAGATCATTCATCAAGTAGTTCCAATCAGATTATTAGCACAACTATGTTTATAAGGCTTTCGTATATATGAATGAGAATCATCAAAAACTACCCCAGATACACAAGAACCCATTCATGGAAATCCACTTTCCTCACCTATCTCGATTTCCAAACACTTAAACATATCGTTTAGTCACAAATTCATTTTGCCTCAAAATTACTATATCTGAAAAAACATTTTTTTTTAAATCGACCAAGTTGACGTAGTTTCAATAATACATCCTCCGAGTCGAGTGGGTCGATTCTTCACTTGGTAATGGTTTGTTCTAATTTTTTTTTTTTTATTTCATCTATTGAATCACTGGTGACCAAATAAGATATTGATACAATTGATAATAGACTGGGGGAGAAAATATACAGAAAATTGTGAGAAAATAGTTATTTACTATTGTGAACCTTAATGTTGCATGAATTCATTTTGTGTTATTTTTTATTGGATGCAACCTTTATTATAATACTTAACTAATTTAATTTAATTTAATTGAACTAATTGTAAATAACTTAAATCCAATTTAATTATGAGGTACTTACGAGCTTGTCAGTATATAGATAGTTTCCGATATAAGTCAAATGTACCCACCAGTACTTATAACAAATCTCTGACCTTTCATAACTTTCATTCTTCCACAATGGGCCACTTCCAGCAAAGGGCAATACAAAAGCCATGAAAAATACGGTTGCCATAAAAACAATTGAAATCCTGGAATGACAAAAAAAAAAAAAGTAAAATTGATTTTTTTTTATAAATTTACTTGGAATCCATTTTATTATTTTTATTTAGGATTACCTTATCCACCTATATATCACATAGAATAATAGAGATGAACTATTTTTTTTCTTTGCACCCGAAATCATTTTATGATAGGTTATAAATCCTGAACAACAAAAAAATGTGTCAACCACAATCGACCCATTTAAAACGTAAGTTTCCCAAAATTGACCAAATCTCTGAAATAAAACAATAAAATAAATTGAAAAATGAAAATACTGCTCATAATTATTATAGTGTATACACATGTACATTTATGCATAGAAATTTGATAAGTAATAAATTATAATTTTATAGCTTTAGGATTGAAATCTATAAAATAGTTTATTTATTTAAATTAAACATTACTAGTCTGTCTATCTCGTTAGGTGCTAGGACCCGCTAGGGAGTCATGGAAACACCAATCGCGTGCCTCCTAATCTTGTGATGCTGTCATCCAGTTCCTCAAACCGAGGTTTTTGGAATCGTTGTCAACAAAGTCCTTCCATCGCGTCCATACGGTCTTCTGATCCTTCGGCAACCATGCAGGATCTTTGAAAGTAGTTTCTTGGGGGCCATGTAGTCAGTCACCCTTGCCACATGACCTGCCCACCTGAGTCAGCCTAATTTTATAAACTTGAGGACATCGGGGTCTTTGAATCTAGTCTGGACATCTTGATTTTTCCAACTCCGCCAATCGCCTCTCACCAGATTTGGGCCATAAACCGTTCTTGGGATCTTGCGTTCGAATATTACTAGTAGTCCAGTAAAAGTATACATTTTGGTATATAAAAGGTCATATAGTTTTCATATTTTATATGAGATTAGTGCTGTGCTAATGTACTAGTACCCCAGTTAACTTTTTCGCGGCACTATTCTTTATTTAGTAGCCTTAATCCGTCAAACAGTTATTAGACCTTTTCTACGTTTTATGAAAATCTATCCTGAACAGTTTTTTTTAAGAAAAACTTCTCCTCTTTAAATTTTAATGATACTAAATTGGATATAATTTGAGATGAAAGTGAGACCTTTAGCTTTAAAGGAGACTGATGCACGGGTTCAAAGTTTCATAATTAATCAATTTTTCTTTTCTTTTTTTTTTTTTGCGGTTTTTACTCTCTACCTCCTAAAAACGGAATTGAAAGAAACTTCATAAGAGCACATACAAAAATTGGATCTAGTAAATTCACCGCTACTTTTGCTTAAATCCTATCGCCCCCTTGAGAAAATGATTTAAATCACCAGCTCATATTTATTTACGTCTACCATTTCAAGATTTTGTGAGGTCATCGTTTTTATTCGCCTAGTTCCAGAGCGTTCACTAGATCTGCCGCAGAGTGTCCGATGGCAGAAGTGGGATGTCTAACTGCCAATGCCAAAGTTTTTGGTCTTAGAATTTCAGTAATTTTAATCCTTTATTTGTGAACGGAAAGAAGAAATGAGAGAGATACAAAAAAAGGGGAGAAGAAACTTTTGTAAAATAAATGCTCACTATAGTATTAAGCTGTTAAATGTTCCCGGGTTTCGGCCCAAATCAGAAAAAAAGGATATAAAGGAATATAATGAAACTCATGAAAAAGACTGATATTATTCTCTATGTAAACTCCTGAATATATATAAAAGTAATCATTAATACATTCATGAAAACTGACATATACATCCCACTCAACTCATTAGTGAATGATGTGTTAATTTATCTTCCTTTTGCCAGGATTACGCAGTTGGAGTGGGTTGTACATACTATCTCTTGTCTTATGAGAGTTTGTGTTCTTCCATTTATGACAGCCCGATATGTTCGTTATTAGCATGAGTTTGAGAGATCCAATCGTAGCCTAATTACAATTTATTTACTAACAAAATTACATACACACAATCACAAACACGTATAACTTACACTTACAACTTACCTTTTCATTTTGATACAAATTTATGGTAGATGTATACAAAGAAAGTAAGTGGCGGTGGCCATAAATTACAATAAACATTGAAAGTACTTTCAAGCCACACGCCGGAGCGTACTCCTTACCCACTGGTTTCTTCATCTGCCTAACATTGTGGAGTGCAGATAGTGGATAGTACCACTTATCTACAACAAAACAACGATTAAATTCCAAATGACCTCTGGAACAATGCTGTGCTTAAAAATAATTAGTAAATATTTGACACAAGATTAAACTATTATAAATAATGACACTTTGTTATTCGGCTAATCCTGATTTATTTTATCTATCCCATAAAAACAAATAAATAGGATTCACCTAAATGGTACCTACGGGTTCTTTTATTTGAACACCTATATTTATTTGTAAATTACTACTTTTATTATTATTAATCTTTCATTAAGAAAGTATTACATCTTCCTCAAAGCGGGTAATTAGTAATATAGATGGCCTAATGGATCCATTCACACAATATATACAATAATAAATAAATAAATAGAAGAGATAAAAAAATAAGTAAAGAATGTCATAATATACAATACAATAAATAAAGTGAAAAAAAAAGTCAATAAAATAATAATTTAGATATGAAAAATAATCGTAAAAAAAATATATATATACATAAATTAAATTAGAAGTTAAAAATACATTCATACTTTATTTAGAATATGCATATATCTGAGGGATCCCCCAATCAGACTTGTCCCTCGATTTATAGAGGGACAAGCCAGGCCCCAAGAGATCCCTTTTCTCTCTCAGTTGTGTCACTGGTGTAAAAATAATACCAGTGGAAACGGAGTCACTCAGAGCATTATTTAAATACTAAAAGTCGTGTTATAGAAATACCTTTACCATTCCATACTTTTTATCTTGAGTGGATCAAAAAAAAAAGGAACCTGTTATATAAGAAGTTGTGATTTTCTAATATGTTTCTATTACTAAATATTTTAAAATTATTTGTAATGTAAGTATTAAAAGTTAAATAATTTAGATAAATAAGCCAAATGTTAATGAATAAACTCCTAATTGAGAAATAATGTGGACATTTAATGTTTTCCTAACAAATTATAAACGTACTTTTTGAAATTATCGACATAACTTTTCTTTCTTTCTATATATCAATTTATTGAAATTTACAACTGTAGAAATATATACATTAAGTAAATAAGCTGATAACGATTAGAATAACATGTCAAAACTTGAAAAGAACTACTCATCAGTAGCCCATCAATAAAAATTCTACACTAGAAGATCTCTAGGCCATCTTCTTTTCAGACGCTTCGGAGGATTATCGGGAATGGAGTGGGAAGCAAGTTGAGAAACTAATGGATTTGAGTGGTTATGGAGCTTACGATGAAAGGATAGGTATCTGGTTTGGGCTAACTCAGCAATATATGGAACATTAAGGTATTTATAGATAAGTTTATTTCTGAAAAAGTAAGGGGCATTTAGGATTTTTCGAAGGATTTTGGATTGTAAGGATTGGATACGAGATGAAGTGGATGGTTTAGTAGAGCCCCAAAGCGCAACTCCGTACGTCCAAATAGGTCTAATCAGAGTCATGTAAATAAGTATTTTGTAATGAATTGGGAGCTTTGATTTTTTTTCTAGTAAATGTTGAAGTAGTCTGTAACGACGAGCAGATTCTTGTCGCTTTAGTCTTGTCGACATAACTAGTCGTAGACAATTTAAAGAGAACATCACTTGTTTAATAATTTAATATATTTTATTTATTTATACATATATTTTATATATATATATATAAATATAAATAGACTGACTCAGTCATTCATATCCACTAGTAATATTGGCATGATTATGAGAACAATATAGTCTCGAAACGTCGCCAAAATAGTTGTTTTTTATTTATTGACTGAACCTCAATAACCTTACTAAACATATATATATATATAATGTTTCAATATAAGCCAGGTACTGTAACTCTTTTCATTTGTAATTTATCTCAATTAAAAATAAAATCACAGGTAAACAAATAAAAAAACAAAATTGTACAGTTATTGTACAATGTGTTACTTTTACATATTCCTTTCCATACATATTGCGTAACAGAATATTTAATAAATATGTACCTTTGATTATATCCACAGCTTCGTTATAAACCTGAAGACCAGTGCTAACCGTGACTGCAGTAAGTAACAGAACAAACAAGCCTCTAGAAAAAAAATGAAAAGCTGGTTAAGTATAATTGCACTTATCTGTGAACAAATCCTATAATAATACAATAGAATTATTGTTTGGAAGTTTCCTATTTCAACGAATAATTCTTACATATTTTATACATTATATTAATGCATATACAAGCCACTATAAGACAACCAAACATTGAAATCCTTATTCCGCGGTGAAAGAGGAAATTAATGTAAATTAGTTCTTACCCCAAAATTTATCAAAATAAATAAGTATTACTTGCCATATACAACTCGATGACCTTTATATATATATATATATATATATATATATATATATATATATATATATAAAAAAAATAGTTAGACTACATAAATATGCATTGATATAAATATACTTACATGTAAATGAAGAATCCGGATGAGATTCTCTCAAATTTCTCTGTTTCAGAAACACACAAGTTTTCTGAGGCACTGAACTCTACATGGATGCCATTATTTAAAAACTTATCGACATAATCTTTTTCTAAGGAAAAACGCAAATCATCAGGTGAACATGAATTGGGCATGCATACACCTATATAGATGATATCACGTCTCTCAAATCTTGGATCCTTTGTCACCTAAAAGATTTCTTTCGATGGAATTTATTATAATCATGTGTAAAATAACAATCAATATTTTTATTATTGAAACAATTGTATAATTAATATTAATATAATATTAACACACTAGTTAAGGAAGAAAAGTAAACTACTGCAAAAAATAAAACATTGACTGAATTACCAACTTATATCTCAAAGTATCTACACAATTTTTCTTTTTTTTTTTTTTTTTTTTTACTATTATATATAAGTATATGGTGATTCCTTCTTAGTGTGGAAAAAAATTGAGACTAGACCAAAAATGAAGAAAAATGCCGCTGACCGCATCTTTCTATTCCAACCCGCTGCTCGTATATGAAAATTCAAAGATATTTGGGTAAACCACGTTTTTTGCCATAAAAGCTGTAAACCTCTGGTCTCCCTTCAAAGCGAATAAATCTTTCGCCTTTTACTAAAGATTTCCGTGGAGGGGGACTCTTGATGAGTCTATACTAATTTTTTGTTAGCACCCTGCCGTAAGGTGTTCCTTCAACATACTTCCTAATTATCCGTTCCTATCTTAGCGATAGATCCTTCAAAGTTAATCATAACTTTTCCTATTCTTCTCCCTTTACCCAATCTGCCGGTGTTCCTCAAGGTAGTATCCTAGGTCCTATCCTCTACACAGTGTATACAGCTGAGATCCCAACTCATCCTACCATTGTCCTCACTACTTACGCTGATGACACATGTGTGTTATCAGTAAACAATGAGCCCTTCATTGCCTCTCAAACACTCCAATCCCATATCCTAAACCTTCAAGAATGGTGTCAAAAATGGAGAATCAAAATAAATCCAAACAATTCCCACCAAATAATGTTTACCCTTCGCCGTAAACCTACTACATCCTGTCCTACAGTATCCTTTAATGATATTCCACTAATCCCTGTTGAACAGATACGCTACCTAGGACTCCACTTGGACAAACGACTAACTTGGAATCCACATACAAGACTAAAACGACAAGAAACTGCCCGTCATTTCAGACTACTTCAACATTTACTAGACAAACGTTCAAAGCTCCCAATTAATTACAAAAGACTCATATACATGACTGTGATTAGACCTGTTTGGACGTACGGAGTTGAGCTTTGGGGCTCCACTAAACCATCCAATTCATCTCGTATTCAATCCTAATAGAAGGTAAGCTGCACAGTTTATATGAGTTGAAGGTTTGATAGGAGCGTAACAATAAGAGAGGTAGAAGCGAAAAAGCTCTCCCGAAGTTAAAAAAATAAGGGACACTAGCACATTCGAAACACCAGGTCATAAAGTGAGCTATGTTACTACCGGGGGTTTTAATAAATACAATATTAATAATACTCACAGTTCCTTTTGATAGTGTTACGGCCAGGTGAGGTTGGGGGTGCCGGGGGCGGCCCGGGCGCAGGTAGCTGGAAAGGCCGGTCTAGAAGGGTCACGACGGGCCAGAAGGGCCTAGACCTGTAACCTGGCTAGAACGATCTAGAATGTTCGGCGTAGCTTTAAATAGGCCGACTTCTAGCCTAGTAAGTTAGTATTGAGGTGACAGTGATCAAGTAACGATCAGTCAGGTGTCAGTGGCAGTTCAGTGAGTTAGTGTCAGTGATTATCAGTGTCAGTGAATGTAGTAGCAGTATCCATGTGTCAGTGATCAAGTAACGATCAGTCAAGTGTCAGTGACAGTTCAGTCAGTGGGCTAGTGACAGTGATTAACAGTGTCAGTGACAGTGAATGTAGTAACAGTCTCTGTGTGTCAGTGATAACACTGATAATAGATTCTTATGTATAATTGTGACATCTAGTATTAAGATATTACAGATAAGTATTGTGTATTATACATATTAGTGTAATTAGACCTAAGTATAATTGTTATTAGCTTAAGTAGCTTAAGGAACCTATTTGTATTTATTAAGTTGTAAATAAATTAGTGTTTAGTATTTAAATTGTGATTTGATTAGTCATACCCCCAGTGGCCCGTAACAATACAATAGCCCCGTCTACTGATGCCTGACTTCTATTATTTATTAGATTCTAACCCAATTAGCGTGCAATGATATTTAGTGGCATTTAGGTAAGAGATTAATTATTATTATTATTGAACATATTTTATTTACGTTTATATATATATATATATATATATATATATATATATATATATATAATAATATATCAGACCTATCTCTATAATATATCTCTCTGTTCGACGATGTCAAAGGTCTGCCTCTATCCTTAAACAGCGTCTCACTGGGATTATAATGGAATTTATAAATGAGGATCATGCTGAATTCAGGAAAGGATAATCTGTGACCAACCACATTGAGACCATTAATCAAGTCATTGAAAAAGCAAAGGAATACAGGTTTACTACTTATTTGTATTTTGTAGAAAACATAATCAAAACATTATTGGAGAGATGTAGGTCTCTCACTGATAAAACGAAGCTAATGACGAACGCGGAAAAAGTGAACAGCAACGTCGGATATCATAGTTTATAATGCGTAGAGGATTATAAATAAAAGACCTTGGGCAGTTGGTCTCTTTTTGAAACAAATCATGGAAGGAAGTTGATAAAACATTCATAGGATGGTCAAAGTACTTGTCATTGGGAGCAATAATGAAAAATAATAATTAAAGGAGATAAAATAGAAAATGTTTGATACCTGCCGTCTCATTTGGTAGACAAACTTGGACCCTAACGAATACCCAAACAAGAAAACGGATAAGCTGACAAAGAACAATGGAAAGAGGTATGACTAAGACGAAGAGGAAAGAGAAGGAGTTGTGTCATTAGACAGAAGGCTGGCCCGAAGGACATAAGGCCGGACCACTATGGTGGACAATGAAAAGAAACAGAAGATACAAAGAAAGAGAAGTGAATCCAGATAGCGAACTTGGCTTAACAGTAGACTGGACATCTGGGAAAATCTAAACCTATACTCCAAGCATACATAAGGATTTTTTTTGTTGTAAATACGAGTTTGCTAATAATTGTGTAGTTATATGTAAATATGTTAAATTTACTTTTTTATTGTTTTTATTTGAATTTAAGATTTATTTTGTTGAGTTATGAACATAATAAGATTATTATTATTACGAATATGTGGAAATAATTTAAGCTGCGAATGTTTTACAGATGATTCATCTAGTACTTTTAGTACTTTCTGTTCGTATTCTTGGCCGAAATAATTTTAAATTTTTTTTTTTTTTTTTATATGCATTTATTGAAATTTACAACTGTACAGAATATATACATCAAGTAAATGTATTGACAACGATTATAATAACAAGTTAAAACTTGGAAAGAACTACTCATCAGTAGCACTTTATTAAAACTTCTACACGTTCTTCAATATTTATAATTCATCTTGACATTAGTTAGATTTTTAAATCACACTCTTCCTACGAAAAAAGACGAATAAACATAGCAGTGTTATTTAATAGTAGACTTGAATATGACTTACCCTTAGCATGCTCCACACAGAGCTAATTGGTTTGGGCTCTTCATATATTGTTATATTGTTAGTGAGAAAATCAGGATAAAGTTGAAAAGTCGGCCAATATCTCAGTTTTACCAAACAGTATTTACCAGATATGTTTAAGTCATTAACCCTGATAGACAAACACTCATCAAAATTTCCAAAATGGTATAAATTTCCATTTAAAATTCCAGAAACGGTAGCAGCCGAGGAATCGAACACTAGAAATAATTTTCAAAGATATATTATAGATAAAAGACTTTACTATAATTTTTGATATATTAATTGTATTTTAAATATAAGTAAATTTGTTGCCATAGAAATTGTAGTCATGAGTATTCATGTTTATTACCAATGTTGCAATATTTTGCATATTATTGAAATATATATAATTATTTACTCATAGTATATCGCATATTATATTATATCGGGAATATTTTTAATGTGAAAGGGTTGGAATAGAACAAAAGAAGGGATTGGTTGAAGATGGCGAAGAATGGTAGAGGCTGTACCACAAGGATAGCTCACACTACATCAATGGTTAGCAAGATTATGATAATAATGACCAATTTTGTTTGATATTAAAAATTATCAAAAGGTTCCTGCTAAATGATTCAACTCTATATTTATTCAACTTTATATTTAATTAATAAACCTAATTTTCATTATAATCAAAAACATTTTTGTAAAGTTTTTATTTTGATTATTTTTTATTTAACTTAGTATGTATGCAGCACAATAACAATATTACTGTTATAAAGTTATGGGTTGTAAAGATTTTTGTCTTTGGAACCTTTACAACCCACAACCTATATACTACAGAAGCAACAAACACGCTAAGAAAAAAAAATTGGTCCGTTGATTAAACCTTGTAAAAACGTTTCAATTGTCATAAGAATGAATGATCAAGAGAGTACATAAAAAATTCTTTGGTGGAAGAGTGTTTTTTGGAGGGCGGGAGGCATTAAAATCGTATGTCCTTAGCTGTTTGATCAAATAACTCGGAAATCGTTACTTTTAGCACACTTTGTGTCCGTTCATTATTAAAACAAATCAAAGTTGCAAGTAATTTGATACTTTTCATGCCTCTCCCAGATAAATAGTTTTAGAGCTGTGGGGGGAGGGAAAATTTGAAGAGATTGGCTATCTTATGGTAAGTCTCACTTCTCAGCGAAAATATTTTTGTCGGTGTGTATGACATGTATATATGACATGCCGGTATGATTTTCAAGTTTAAAGCCCATTTACCTCAATCACTATGCCTAGTTCTTCGATCCTATCTCTCCAACTGTTCCTTTCGAGTATGCTGCGGAATGGAATACTCCAACTGCTACCCATTAGAGATATGGGTTCCATAAGGTAGCGTTCTTGGTCCAGTTCTGTATATCCTTTATGCTGCAGATATCCCTACTACTCCTGATACTTTCCTAGCAACATTCGCTGATGAAACTGCTATCCTTCCATCCCATCCAGATCTCTTAATAGCTTCCTGTAATCTCCGAAACCACTTATCCTTGGTTGAAGACTGGTGCGATGATTGACGGTTCAAAGTATATGAATCTAAATCCGAAAATCCTATCCTATCTATTTCAATGATATTCCACTACCTAAGCTGACGGAAATCGGTATCTTGGTTTCTACTTAGACAAAAGACTTACTTGGAAACCACACACTAGACTTTAAAGGCAAGAACTTAACAGACGCTTCAGCCAATTTTACGGATTACTAAATAGGGCATCCCAACTCTCCATTGAAAACAAAATCCTCATATACCAAATCATCATTAAACCTATTTGGACCTATGGATTTGAACTGTAGGGGACAGCTAAAAAGTCGATTATCAAACCTTCGAATGTCTTTCGAACTAAAGTAAATGCTCCTTACTATGTTTCCAACAAAACCCTACACAATGATCTAAATGTGTCTGATCTCAAAACGTCCTCGACCTCATACCCTTTAACATTTGAAATTCCATCGCTCTTTTTTCGCTCTTCCTTGGCTCAATCATAATCCAGTTCCACACATCCTAATAACCCCTCCCCCGCAGAATAAAACGACAGTGGCCACGAGACCTTTTTTTTTAACTTTTGATTTTATTTGGTTTTAGTTTTACAATTACTTATTATATATTTTATTTCACTTTCATGTATATTTTATATTATTTAAGTATAACATAATTCTTTTCTTGGGTTGGGCTTTGATGTTGGCCCAGTAGTTACGCATTCTCTGGTTGTGTTGTTCCTTCCTCTCCTGAGTCCATTGGAATCCTGTCTTCTTTCTTGGCGATTTGTCCTGGAACCTTGTTTGTTTCAGAATTCTCTTGAGAGATGTCCGGTCTACTAATTCATTTGCCGTTTTCCTCAATTCCTACAGGTCTTTGTTTGCTTCTGACAACCATGGTGACTATGGACTTCCTTCTTAAAAAAAAAAAAAATAGTGTGCTATATAACATGGCGAATAGTTAGCGTCACTGTTAGGAAGCTGTTGTTGTTTCATCGTTGATTCGAATGCAGACGTGGGCCCACCAGTTCATCGACCCCCTTCCAAGAAGACCAGCGGCCGTATCTTCTTGAAGATTGTTTTCATTAAAGACATATAGATCATCGTCAACATCTTGTTGCGGCAGTGACCAGTCATAGTCGTCCCGCTCCCTCTGCTAGGCTCACTCATCAACAACATCGTATTTTTTATTTTATTTATATTTTGTTTTTCTTTAGTTATTCGTACTTCTAGTTGGGTATAATTGTCATTATTTTCAATTAATAGGTTAATTTCAGTTTCAATTTCAAAAGGTTTCAATCATTATTTATTTTATTCATTGCCTTGTAAATAATTAATACTATTTATTAGTTTGTTTTGTTTATAGAAATATATTATGTATGTTTTTCGTGTAGTTTCAATTTTCGCAATCAGATACTGATATTCGGAAGCTTAGTTTTCTTTCTTTTGTTTATTTTCTTTTAGTTTTTTGGAGCCTCGTTCAAGATTCGAAGATCCTGTCAATTCTGTTGGGGCCCCAACAACTCCTTTTATTTTAGATGAAATAGTTAAACCCTCAATATTTTTTTATGATATGAAATTAAATAGACTTACTGTGAAACTATTTCTAAAGACGGTAATTAAGTATTATAATAGATTTATTTTAATTTTTTTTTTTTCTTTATTTCTTATATAATTAGTATTTACAATTCACAAAATTATATGCTGTACCAAGAAAATAAACCAGACTCAACTTAAAATATAATACTAATAATCAACTTAAATATATGTGATGTAATCATAATTTATAATGAAAGAAAAATATACGAAAAAAAAAAAAAAACTTTCAACAAATAAACAGAAAAATATAACATCCTAGTAATGAAATAAACAAAATTGTGACTATACACATTCTATATATATATATATATATACATACTCACACACACACATATGTATACACACACATACATACATATATATATATATTCACACATACATACTCATACATACCTACATACACACATATTAACATACATATGCAATTCTTTATACATATACATACTACAAGCATATTTAAAATAACAATAAATAATTTAGATTGATATATTACAATAATAAATGCTTAGTTCTTTTATGTACATATCGCTTTGTACTATTTTTTGTGTAGTTCCCTATATTTTTTATAAGTGGGTTTTTATTGTTTTTAC
The DNA here is from genome assembly GCA_003667255.2 of Euschistus heros. NCBI lineage: Eukaryota > Metazoa > Arthropoda > Insecta > Hemiptera > Pentatomidae > Euschistus > Euschistus heros. The sequence continues at coordinate 708,064 of RCWM02000124.1, forward strand.
ACTTAATAAAAAATTTATTTACATATTTTCTCAATGAACACTTTAATATAAGGTATACACAGTTCTTTGTGTAAAATCTCAATTTTTGTGTAGAATGCATAGTTTCCTGTGATTCTAAGGCATTTGTTTTGGAATATTTGTAGTTTTTTATAATTTGTTTTAGACGTAGAACTAAATATAGGGCTTGCGTATGTTAAAATAGATCTTAAGCAAGCTTTGTATAATAATGGTTTATTATCTGCGCTTAGCTTTGATTTCCTGTTAAAGTATGGGTATATAGTACACAGAGCCTTGTTTGCTTTATTACACACATAATCAGTGTGTGAAGTAAACGTCAGTCCTTTATCCATAATAGATTTATAATTTAGCGATACTTACTGCTCACAGCCCAGGTAGTTCCATTCCTAAAATGATCGTTGTAATGCGAAACATCCTCCATACATTCCTTGCTGCTTGGTGGAGGAGAGAAGCTCGTTGTAGTTTCCTTTAAGATGCTTCCGATCCATTTAAAGTCTAGAACATTTCCTGTTAATTATCTTGAAACAAAATTGTTATAAATATACAATTAATTGTATTTCTAAACGTAGATATCTACTACCTACTCAAATTTATTACATAAAAGATGATATAAAAAATATACAGGGTGAGTATCTCTTAGTGTATAAAAATAAATTGGGTGAAACTAGATCAGAAATGTAGCAAAATTTCTACCTTTTCCAATCCGTTGCTGATATATGATAAAACAAAGAATTTTTTTTGAGGAAACCACGTTTTTTTTTTTCTATAAAAGCTGTGTAATATCTCCATTTTGCTTAAATACTTTTTCAAATTTTGACCACATTTTCGGATTTAGCATTAAATTTTCTATAATAGTTGAGTACCTGTAACCTTGAATTTTACAAACTTGATATCTAAAGGACAGCTTGATCTTCACCTTATTTGGGAAAGTCAGAATGTCTTATATTACTTCAACGCTCACCGTTTTTTAAAAAAAACTATCAACAAAACGTCAAATCTCTCAAAAACTTGGAAATTTTATAGGCTTTCGAATAGTATGTTAAACATTATGTTTCGATTTCAAGGAGAAATTTACTTTTGAAACCGAAAAAACATGGTGTTCTCATTTGGCAAAAATGGAACAAAAATACAAATCAGTTACTTGTGTATATAAAACATTATGACAATCCCTGTGAACTAACGATACTCCACATGGAACGGTAGAAATGCCTTCCTCTGTAATAACAGACTCATCTGTCCATAAAATTCATCTCAAAAAGTGTTATTGTTTAATCTACCTGCAATCAGAAGCTAATAGAAAAATTGTGGTCTATGTTCATTATCATTGAGTTTTAAACCTTACATTGAAAATTTAATAAAATAAAATCCTAAATTATAGTAATAAATAAATAAATGTAATAACATAAAATCCTCTGATCTGGTCAATAAAGCGATAGTTTTCCTTCATTTTCTATTAAACAATAATTTTTTTTTTGCTTTTTAATCCAATGAAGAGTTTATTATGTTTAAAATGCACATTTTCCATAAAGGGATTGTCATAATGTTTTATTTAGACAAGTAACTGATTTGTATGCCAAATGAACACACCATGTTTTTTTCGGTTTCAAAAGTAAATTTCTCCATGAAATCGAAACAAAATCATTACGTTTAACATATCATTCAAAAGCTTATTAAATTTGCAGGTTTTTGAGAGATTTGACATTTTATGGATCGTTTTTTTCAAAAAAACGGTGAGCGTTGAAATAATATAAGACATTGTGACTTTCCCAAATAAGGTGAAGATCAAGCTGTTCTTTAGATAACGAGTTTGTAAAATTCAAGGTTACAGATACTCAACTATTATAGACAATTTAATGCTAAATCCGAAATGTGGTCAAAATTTGATAGATATATTATAGCTTTTATGGAAAAAAAACGTGGTTTCCTCAAAAAAGTCTTTGTTTTATCATATATCTGCAACGAATTGGAATAGAAAGGTGAGATTTGCGGCATTTTGCTACATGTTTGATGTAGTTTCACCCAATTTTTTTTTATACACTAAGAGATACTCACCCTGTATTTGTACAAAGTAAATGTGAAGTTCTAAGCTTTGGTTTCTTTATGCTCAAATATGAGGAATAGTAGTCATAATTTGAACTAACTTGATTCAACCGGGAAAAATAATAACATTTTTTTTACTACTAAGATCAGTTTCATGTAAAGTAGTACAAATATATGGGTATTACAACCTTTTTTTCTAACAATTGGTCTGAAAATCGATTATGTGTCTTTATGATATTTTAATCGATATGGATGAAGCTTACTTTGCGCTTCTATTTCTACTGAAAAAGGACCCGTTGCACAGTGTTTCTAGTTGACCAACAGTCAAAAAATGGCAGTTCGAATATTGGAAAAAAAATATGTGTAATCAACGGATATAGAGTTACCCAGAACTCACTAGGAAGTGAAAAAGATGCCGTCAAACTCGTACAGTTAGAGTGTGGTTTATCCAAACATGAGCTATGACCCTCACCTCCCAGATATTTCAATTTCACATCGTCCCTGATGTGGGGCACTTACAAGTGTGTATAGAATTTGTTTTTTCAATCTATGAGTCATTGCTGCTAATAATAGTGGTAAGTGAATGTTTTATTACCCTTAAAATTACAATTTAAAATAAATCCGTGAGGCAGTTATAATTTATATCACAAATCATCAGAATTTAGGTAAAATTTCATTTTTAGAAATACATATCTCTTAGGGAACATGCCAGAGCGACATGACCCTTATAAAAACATTTTCTAAAACTTTCCTTAAATGAGTTACTATTTATTTCAGATCCGTATGTAGCCATAATTTGACCCATAATCGGGTCTTTTCTTTTCAGAAACTTAGTGTACCGTTCCATACATGCATTTGTTTGAAGCTATAAAAACAAATGGCATGATCTTTCAGGGAAGAAATTGTTCATTTATTTTTAAAATGTTCACTCAATTGGAGTTTTCTGAGTTAGAAAGAAATTATCTAGAGTTGAAACTTTTTTTGGAAAAACTGGTTATACCGGAAAGACAGCCGTTACAGTTATTATAACTTCATGCGAAAATAATGGTAGGACGGCGAATTTACAGTTCAAGTAAAAAATAAGCCTATGCCCCCCGGAAGACCCAAAAAACCTTTTGAAATCAAAAGTGAAGTCAAAATTCACGAAAATAAAAAGTTAAAGATGTAGTCGACGATGGTCGCGGTAATAACAGAAGGGCAGTAGCTCTGACAATTCAACTTGATAAATTTCCAGTATGCTAGTTTCATCCTTCGTTCCACTACCGTTTGTACCGCATGTGAAGACGACGAACTTCTTGCGTTGACAAACATCTAAACCCGCGTACAACTTCTCCATATATTGTCGTCCCATTTGAATGTTACGAAAACTGCTGATAGTGAGGAAAATTTCACATATTTAAAGCCAAATTTATGAACTATGCCCAACTGAACTGGAAGTAAGTGGGAGGAAAATCAGAATTTATACTAAAATTCTACTAACCATGGTTGATGGCAAAGTGTGCAATGATTTGACTTCTAATACCTGTACTCAAAAACGTTATATATGTGATACCATCCCTAAAACTATGAATCAACTAGAGGTGAGAAAATTCAACGAGCAACGATTATTTAGGTTTGTGTGATTTGGGACTTTGAATTTCCGTTTTACTATTAACTACAAAATTGTATCTCTTTTCAGAACACAACTAAACTCTTAAAACCATTAACCTACTTAACATGTATGAAATCCTAACAATAATTTGTAGCATGCGAATTAATTTTCAATTATATTGAAATTTCAAGATAATCTAATATGAATAGAGGTATACAAATAAGTTGTAATGTAAATAAATGTAAAGCAATTTTACTTTTATCACTATCCCAAAAAATATTTTATATTATTTCATTTTTTAACATTAATTTATCATATACAGGGTGAGTATCTCTTAGTGTAAAATAAAAAATGGGTGAAACTAGTTCAAAAATGTAGCAAAATGCCGCAGACATCACCTTTCTATTCCAATCCGTTGCAAATATACGATAAATCCAACACTTTTTCGAGGAAACCACGTTTTTTCCATAAAAGCTGTAATATCTCTATCAAATTTTGACCACATTTTCGGATTTAGCATTAAATTTTCTATAATAGTTGAGTACCTGTAACCTTGAATTTTACAAACTTGGTATCTAAAGAACAGCTTGATCTTCACCTTATTTGGGTAAGTCAGAATGTCTTATATTACTTCAACGCTCACCGTTTTTTAAAAAAACTATCCACAAAACGTCAAATCTCTCAAAAATTTGCAAATTTAATAGGCTTTCAAATGGTATGTTAAACATTATGTTTCGATTTCAAGGAGAAATTTACTTTTGAAACCGAAAAAACATGGTGTTCTCATTTGGCATACAAATCAGTTACTTGTGTGAATAAAACATTATGACAATCCCTGTGAACTAACGATACTCCACATGGAACGGTAGAAATGCCTTCCGTTGTAATAACAGACTCATCTGTCCATAAAATTCATCTCAAAAAGTGTTATTGTTTAATCCATCTGCATTCAGAAGCTAATAGCAAAATTGGGGTCTATGTTTATTATTATTATCGAGTTTTAATCCTTACATTGAAAATTTAATAAAATAAAATCCTAAATTAATGTAATAAATAAATAAATGTAATAACATGAAATCCTCTGATCTGGTCAATAAAGCGATAGTTTTCCTTCATTTTCTATTAAACAATTTTTTTTTTGCTTTTTAATCCAATGAAGAGTTTATTATGTTTAAAATTCACATTTCCATTAAGGGATTGTCATAATGTTTTATTTACGCAAGTAACTGATTTTTATGCAAAATGTTTTATCGGTTTCAAAAGTATATTTCTCCCTGAAATTTAAACAAAATCATTAAGTTTAACATATCTTTCGAAAGATGATTAAATTTGCAAGTGCACCAAATAAGTTGAAGATCAAGCTGTTCTTTAGATACCAAGTTTGTAAAATTCAAGGTTGCAGGTACTCACCTAGTATAGAATATTTAATGCTAAATCCGATATTGTGGTCAAAATTTGATAGATATATTATAGCTTTTATGGTAAAAAACGTGGTTTCCTCGAAAAAGTATTTGATTTATCGTATATTTGCAACGGATTGGAATAGAAAGGTGAGGTCTGCGGCATTTTGCTACATTTTTGATCTAGTTTCACCCATTTTTTTATTTTACACTAAGAGATACTCACCCTGTATGTAGGTCACTTAGCGTTTGTTCTGCTTTATAAATAATACTAATTTACATAAAATAATACTAATTTTTATGGACACTTGGCCCGCATGAATCCTAAACAGATTATCAAACAGGATATTTGCTGTGGCAGGTAGAGGCAAGGCTTCCAAGAGCAATTGGATCACAACAGTGAAGTCAGATCTGGAACAACTAGGGATCCCACTCGATAAAACAAAGGACCGACTGCAGCTCCGACAAGCTATCCAGTATCCCTTACCATTAAGAAGACCACTGGGACCAAATGGACAGAAGAGAGAAAGCTGGCTCATAGTCAGAAAATGAAAGATTTATGGAAGAGAAAGAAGATCCTCGCCGAAAAGTAGCTACGAGCGCGTGGTCCGTAGTGCCCCCCCCCCCCCAAAAAAAAAAATAAATAAAAAATAATACAAATTTACAATAACTTTTCATACCTTAAAACTGTTCAAAGTATATAAAAAATAAATTATATGTTTTAGAAATTTGTCTATTGAACCTTGTAATATCTGCATTGTAATTAAACCTAGCTCAATTTTGACTACTCTACCGTATTTAGCGTCGAAAATCCTAAAGAAAACATATTTTGAAAAATATTATATGATGCAAATACGAGCGGCAATGATTTTGGTCAGCTAGATTAGAATCTTGAAGCGTTGTGGGTTTTATCATTTTTTCAGCGTGCGGAAGTTGATTCATCTCATCTACATAAAATAAAAAAATGATAATCTTAATTATCACAAACAATTCCATGAGGCTAATGATTAAGCCCAACTACATTGAAACCGTCGAACCAGCACGGCTCGACAAGCTATCTCATGCCTTCACTTCAAATTTCAGATTCATCACTACGTTTTGCCATATTTGTTTTACTACAAAATTTTATCTCTTTTTAGAACACAACTAAGCTCTTAAAACCAATAACCTAATTTACAAGCTTGCAATCCTAACAATAATTAATAGCATGCTAATTAATTTTCAATTATATTGAAATTTCAGGATAAGCTTATATGAATAGAGGTATACAAATAGGTTGTAATGTAAATAAATGTAAACCAATTTTACTTTTATCACTATCCCAAAAAATATTTTATATTATTTCATTTTTTAACATTAATTTATTTGTATAAGTTGTAATGTAAATAAATTTAAAATAGTTTAAATTAAAATGCGTCAAAAGTGCCGAAAAAAATGGTAGTCTAAAACCTATAAATTCATTACTTAAGCTAACGCGGCCTATAGGGCAATAATTTACAAAATGTACCATCAATAAAATCAAACAATCCAGCTATATTCTAATATTAATAGACAATAAAAAAAATAATTATTAGAAAAATCACCACAAACATAATTTAAAACATTATCCTTCTATAAGATTTAAAATAAATTGATAGGAGAATAAAAATTAAAATAATGACATGATTGGAATTTAGTGATTCCTGATAAAAAAAAATCTTATAGGATTGAAAAGCAGAAAAGGAAGTAACTTACTTGAAATGTTACTTAAAAATGATTTTTGAAATAAAATCATAAATGTGAAAAATCTAATGAACTCTTTCATGATGTCGACTCCTGTTGGTCTGAGATTAGACTTGAAACTGAAATGTTGAAGAATGAAACTATTCAACGAATGCTTTTAACTTAAATGTACAAGATTAGGAATACTTTCTCCACTCAAGGAAATGAGCTAAAAAGTTTTAAAAGTTTGCCCAGCTTCAGTATGACTCAAGAGTTTTTTGAGTAACAAAAAAACAGATTTTTATATGAATCAATAAAATAAAAATTGATTTTTAAGTACTCCTTTTATTTTATTTTAATATGCGTCGAGAGTAAAAATGTTTCATTTACACGCACAGATATATATACTTTACACATATAGTCCAGTCAATCAACACACTGTAGAGTGCATGAAATATGCGATAATTTTTTACTTTGCAGCTTAGTTAGGAGTAGTTAGAAGGTAAACATACTAAAAATCCCCTTGGAGGTGAGCTACTGGTTGGGGAAGGGAGAAGGTCAATTTGTTTTATTTTTCAAATATATCTTTAAAACGGTTGGCTCTAAAAAAAACATGTTTAAAAAAAATTAAAACTAATTAAATTTCCTATAAAATTGATTCTATATAAATTTTTCGGAATTCCAACAGATTTCGAGATAGACGTTATTAAAAATTGATAATTTTAAAAATAAAAAAAAAACCTCACTTTTTGATTAACATTTGCTTCAAATGGCGAAAACGTATATATGAAATCAAAGTAAATTTAATACTCTACAATTATGATATTTATACTTTTTCTGAGCAACGATCATGGAAGGTACAAGAAGCAAAAAGGTTAGGTAACATTTGTTTTTTTCCGAAAATCACCGATATTCAATAACGCCTATCTCGAAAACTGTTCAAATTTCGACAAACTTATTTAGAATCAATTTTATAGGAAATTTAATTAGCTTTAATGTTTAAACGAAACATTTGTATCTAGATTCAACTGTTTTCGAGATATAATCGAAAAACCAAAAAAATTGAAATCCCTTCTTCCCCACCGTTAGCTCACCCCCAAAGGCGGGGACTATTAGTATGTTTACCTTTTAACTACTTCTAACTCAGCTATGAAGTAAAAATTATTGCATATTTCATGCACTCTACACCCCTCATTTCAGCACGTATTGACTGGACTAATATATTCCAAGTTTTTCTCACTAGATGAAGTAGACTGCTCATGATTGACATTAAAAAAAAAAAAAAAAAAAAAAAAAAAGAGAAAGAACAAACTTTCGTTTCCATGGTTGGTTGGAGATGTATTCTCTATGTTTATAAATCATAACTTTGGTTTAGGTAGTTGGAAACATAATGTGGACTTTTCTGTAAAGGGTCTAGTGTATTAAACATGTGAAAACCGCACCAGCGTCAAAGGAAGCAATCATACCCTTTGTTTTGGTTGCTCTTCATATGAAGTAGCCATAGACCTCCGTTTTGCATCCTTAACCCCTTCAGTGGAGGAATACTGAGAGTGAGAACCAATAACGTAAATGTGCTATTGTTTAGTATCTATTTTAGATATCTTTATGAAATTTAAACTGCACAAAACTATCCATAAACTAAGTATAACATATATTTATTTTTTAGAATTTTTGCGACGATGGAAACTATAAAACCCGGGAAGTTTATTTTTTGGAGGTGGTTTTTTATACTAATCTTGGAAATGACAACAAAAAAATATATTTTATTTGTCCATAAGTCAGCTATTATATTTCAAAATTACAGGCGGGTCGAAATGGAGGAACATAGTTTAAAAAAATAAAAACCAATTAAGATACCTGGATGAATTTATTTAATAATAAATTCAATCAGCATCACATTCTTCTTCAATAGTAGTAATTATTTTAGTCACGTCAAACATGGAGTTCAAAATTTCAGCTGGTTTTATAATTTTTCATTTATAACGAGCGTGCGCTAAATAGTATGTAGCCGTTTCCACTTTCCCAATCACAAAGATATCTTTCAATTTCTTCATAGTTGTTCAAATTCTGCTCATACTCGTTAAAGCAATTATATGTCTTGTTAACAATATGCCTTGATCTTACTATTATTATTTTTTTACGGTCTTTTAAAAATTCGTGCTATAATTCATTTTTGAATTGAATTTGAGGGCGTTACGCTTAGTTTGACGCTCTCTTTAATTTAATTTATCTCCGACAGAAAACTGAATCACAGGTTAGCAAAAAAACAGTGTTAGCGGACAGTGAGTCTGCTGGTAGAAACGAAGCTACTACTATTATAATAATAAAAAAAAAAGGTGTAACACTCAATTATAAACACTTAAAACTTTCTAAACATTTTTAACAAACTCAAGTACAAAACATGTGTCTATACTATAAATAAATTATTTGGAGATTATACATATTTGTTTTTATAAAAGTTTTTGTAAATATAAAACATTAAACGTAACAATAATAATAAATCAGTATGTACTTTTTATATATGGCCATGAATTGTATTATGTAAAATCAACAGGCAATGAGTTAATGCAATTTAATAGTATGTACTTCCAAAAAACACTGCAAACACAATACTGCTCAAAACACTTTATAACTTTTTCATCTTTCATTTTTAAAAAAAAGTATTTGAAGATTTTTATTTATTTGTAGTGATTTTGACTGTATTAAATTTTTATTAAATTAAGTATTTTTAAGCACAAAAACCTTATTTATCAAATATCTTTTAAATGAATAAAATACAGTCTGTATTTTGTAAATTATAAGGATTGCATCAAACTGAATGTTTTTAAAGGAAAATCATAAAAATTGGAATGCACAGTGAATTTTTGAAATATGTTGTAAATTACATTATTTCAATATAAAATATAAAACCACTTCAATACTTTTTCTTAGTTCTTGAAACCTTTGTTAATGTTTAATAGAAATTTAAATAATTACTAAAACCATAATTTTTTTTATTTATTATTCCTAATTATTTCCTGTCATAACAGTGCATAAATAATAAATTTTATAGTAAATCTGTACTAATTTTATGGCGATGGTAAATTTTTAAATATTGTTGGAGACAACTTGAAAAATAGAACTGATCCCTTATCTTTGGAAGCCTCAGTTATATTTGAAAACATTTTGTTGAATAATTTTTTTAATAAATCAAACACTGTACTTTGTAGATTACAAAGAGCACATACAGGGTGAGTATCTCTTAGTGTAAAAAAAAAAAAAAAAAAAAAAAAAAAAAAAAAAAAAAAATGGGTGAAACTAGATCAAAAATGTAGCAAAATGCCGCAGACCTCACCTTTCTATTCCAATATGTTGCAGATATACGATAAATCAAAGAATGTTTCCGAGGAAACCACGCTTTTTTCCATAAAAGCTGTAATATCTCTATCAAATTTTGACCACATTTTCGGATTTAGCATTAAATTTTCTATACTAGCTGAGTACCTGTAACCTTGAATTTTTGCATACTTGGTATCTAAAGAACAACTTGATCTTCACCTTATTTGGGGAAGTCACAATGTCTTATATTATTTCACCGCTCACCGTTTTTCGAAAAAAAACTATCCATAAAACGTCAAATCTCACAAAAACTTGCAAATTTAATCATCTTTCGAATGATATGTTAAACTTAATGATTTTGTTTGAATTTCATGGAGAAATTTACTTTTGAAACCGAAAAAAACATGGTGTTCTCATTTGGCATACAAATCAGTTACTTGTGTAAATAAAACATTATGACAATCCCTTGATTACTATCAAACATAATAAAATCTTCATTGGAATAAAAAGCAAAGAAAAAAATTATTGTTTGATAGAAAATAAAGGAAAACTGTCAATAAAGCGACACCAGATCAGAGGAGCTTATGTTATTACATTTATTTATTTATTACTATAATTTAGGATTTATTTTATTAGATTTTCAATGTAAGGTTTTTGATAATGAAAAACTCATTTTGGTATTAGCTTCTGAATGCAGAGGATATTAAAGAATCCTACTCTTTGGGGTGAATTTTATGGGCAGATGAGTCTGTTTTTACCGGGGAAGGCATTTCTACCGTTACCTGTGGAGTATCATTGGTTTATTCATATTTGTATTGCTGTCAAATAGTGTAAAAAAATCATAGTTTGCCTAACAGATTGAATGATGAAATTACTAAGATTTGTTACAAAACATCCTACCACAACTTCATCACGATATTCCACCTGAAGTTCGGTAAAATATGATTTTCCAATCTCATGCTGCTCCTCCACATTATTCGAAAGCAATACAAATATTGCTACCAATGATAAACATGGATAGGGTCCCCGGTAAAAAAGGATCTTAAAGGTTCATTATTTAAACAAAAACGGATTGGAATAGAAAAAAATATTGAAGCATTTTGCTACATTTTTTTATCTAGATATTTTTTTTTGAAATTTTGATACCAATATAGCAAATGTGTTCGTTTAGTTTTCATGGATTTGTCCTCAAAAAGGACACTGTTAAAGGCTCTTACCCACCATCATGAAAAAATTTTTTTTTTTTTTCTTTAATTTGCAAAAAGTATTTTCAAAAATCCACAATGTATTCCAGTTTTTATATTTCTCCTTAAAAAAATTCAGTGTGATAAAAACTCCTCATAATTTACAATGTACAGACAGTATTTTATTAATTATAAATACATTTGATAAATGAGGTTTTTGTGCCAAAAATACACAATTTAATAAAAACTGGGAATTTTATTATCTATTTTAAGATGAACGGTGCTTCGACGTGAGTGAGGCCATCTATCGGTCTTGCCTGCTTGGATCCTTTCGATATATTTTGTAACCCGGAATCAAAAATCTGTCACCTAGGGCTAGTCGAGTCTCACTTACAGAAACAATGCCCGGTTAATTTTCGAACATAAATTTATTAAATTCTATTGAATTGCCTTTTATGGTTTGGGCATTCCACATCAGAAATTTGATTTTTTTCGTTATTACTTACCATTTACGTTAAGTTTAGAATTGAGATTGCTAATACAAATGATTAGATAAATAAAATAAGGGTATAATAATAGAAATGAGGAGAAATATTTAAGAGTTTATTTACTATTTACGTTTATAGTACGCGGTTTCTGTAAGTAGTTTGTTTTGCTCGAGACATATTTCAGTATCTTTAGTATCTGTTAGTTAAAGGTCAAGAAATTGGGTAGAGTAAAAATATTTCTTTAGACGTGCAAGTATGTAACTGTAGCAAGTTGATGTGCTGTTGTTATTATTTATGTAGATTTTACAGGTAGAAATGGAGAAGGCGAAGTTCGTAATTCGAAAACATTTATGTTAACAACATATATGGACATATAATTATAAAATATATTAGTATTTGTTATATTTACCATTAATCAATAAATGATAACAGTTCTTATATATATATATATATATATATATATATATATATATATATATATATATATATATATATATATATATATATATATATATATATATATATATATATATATCAAAATTGACATAACATTTTCAGCATTTTTTTAGTTCCGACATCGTATTTTTAAAATTTGTGATATTTTTTTCCAATGAAAAATGACCTGAAATTTTTTTTTATTTCTCTAGAACAGTCGGAGAACGAAGGCTCCTGGTTGTGGTGATCTTTCGATAGCAAGGTGTTTTGAGGCCGCTGAGATTTTGGGGTCGGGAATGTTGGAAATACTTCGTTAGTTGCTTTGAATTTTTTCCTTGTTGCTGCTTTTATCGGAGGGTTTTTCTTGCTTTATTGCAATTCCATGTTTTTATTGTACTTGATACAGTGCGGTGTGTTTGAAATATGTTCTTCCGAGCAGTTAATACATTTAGGTTTAAATCCGTCAACTAGGGCGTTGGGGCAGCCTTTTGATAAGTGATTCCCTGAACATTTAATACATTTTTTAAAAAACAATTTCGTGCCACGTGATAGAATTCTCGGCATACGTAACATTGCGTGATTATTTTATTTGACCTGTATTTTTCCCATTTTATTACTAAATCGCAACAGTAGTTAATTTTATTTAATTGTTCTTTAAGTTAAGGCAAGTTTATTAAGTCCTGTTTCGGATTTTTGTCATCCCCTCCATAAGAAATTCCGGGGGAATTCCTTTTAGGACTAATGTAGACTTAATTTCGCTTTTAGGAGTACACGAATGAAAATCTACATCATTTACATTAAAAATATGTATGTATACATATAAAATAAGTATGTATTAATGCTGGTTTTATTCCCATTTTATTTTACTTTAATTTATTTTAATGGAGGTTTAATAGCGTTTATGGTTTCTTTTATGTTATAATATGGGCTGTTTATAATGATAGGTGGATATTGATAGCTAATTTTCCCTTTATTGTTTATAGATGTAGAAAGTTCCGAAATTCCATCTTCATTCATATCGAAAAGTATATCGTAGCAGTTTGCCACATCAATATTAGACTATAAGACATCACCTCTTTTCTGTTTGATATTTTTATCTGATGTTGATGATGATGATGATGATGATGCATCTGGTTTTTCATCTGTTTTATTTTCAGACCCTCCTCCAAGAATCCTGGAATGGGTTGCTAACTTCGTAAAATTAATAAGAAAGACGACGAATGAACTATAATAAAAAAAAAAAAAAAAAAAAGAGAACATGTCTGAAATTAAATTAAACGTAACTATATAACTATATAACTTTGAACTGCACTCTTATTCTACGGCTGCTACAGCGAGACTAAGCTGATGCATAATTTTGTAGTTAAAATGAATGTGCTTAATTTGCACGCATATTGGACTTCAAGTTCAACTTGTGTAGGGTGTTGATCTAAAACTGATAATTCAAGACATGCATTGAATTCATTACGTGTTGAACGTGACATAACTTTGTCAAATAAAGTTTGTCAAAAATCTCCCGGCAATAAAATAATAGCGCCCCCGAAGAGCAGTTGATTTCCTCTTAACTCCTGTAGTTTACGATCAAGTGCTTCAAATGCTTTTTTGTGCGCCATGGTACACTTGTCCCATATAATGAGTTTACATGCTTGGAGTAGTTTACCCATTTCAAATTTATTGCATTTCTTCCAGTTATTTGTTTATTCAACGGCAATTTCAGTAATGAATGCGCTGCTAAACCTCCATCTAAAAGAGTTGATGCGATATCGTGATCTTATGGTTAACAAAATAAATGAAATGAGAAATGTCTTTCCTGTGCCTTCGGGCACATCCAGGAAATACATTTCACCGCTTTTGATTGTGATTGAATGCTAAATTCGGTTATACGCAATGCGTTGTTCTGGAACCAAATTTGGAAGATTCGTTTGATCAAATCTACCAACTATGCTTTGTTTTTTCATTGTTGATGCTGGTGACAATGCTCTTATACGTACATTTCCTGCTGTGAAGTACACACGCTGGTCATTTTCAAGGTGCACCGCCGTATGAACAACTGTTTGATGTCGTTCATGGTTTGGAAATGATAAAATGCTCTTAACTGCTTCACTACTACTAATATAGTGTCCTAGTTGATATTGCTTGGTTTCATCGATAGATCCAGTTGTAAGTTGGGAGAGAAAGTAGAAGAAGAAGCATAGGAGCATCTTATTCATATGTGTTAATATTTAATACATAATAATGTTAATATACATATCTAGTGCAACTTATCAATTTTTCCTTAAACATAAATATTTGTTTAAAAACACTAACCATAATTACTTTTGAAATTACGTTTTCAAAACAAAAATAATAATCTTGACCATGTAAGTGTTTTGATCAGTAACAATACCTTTACTCCATTAAATTCTTGGAATATTTTCCTTGTGGATTCGCATTTTCAATCATCGTCTTATTAATAAATATGAACAATCAATTATATTATTCACTTAATATGTTAGCTGGTATAAAACTCACAACAAATATTTTAATCTTTTTTTTTTTTTTTTTTTTTTTTTTTTTTTTTTTTTTTTTTTTTTTTTTTTTTTTTTTTTTTTTTCATTTATTGATATTTACAACTGTACAGAATAATATACAACAAGTAAATGTGTTGACAGTGAATACAATGGCATGTAAATAACTTGTGAAGAACTACTCACTAGTAGCACTTCAATAAAATCTAGTCTAAAAGGTCTCTAGGCCATCTTCTTTTCAGACGCCTCGGAGGATTATCAGGGATGGAGGAGGAAGCAAGTTGGGAGACTAGTGGATTGGAGTGGTTATGGAGCTTACTATGGAAGGATAGGTATCTGGTTTGAGCTAACTCAGCAACATATGGAACATTAAGGTCTTTATGGATAAGCTTATTGGTGACAAAGTAAGGGGCATTTAGGATTTTTCGAAGGATTTTGGATTGTAAGGATTGGATACGAGATGAATTGGATGGTTTAGTAGAGCCCCAAAGCTCAACTCCGTACGTCCAAATAGGTCTAATAACAGTCATGTAAATAAGTCTTTTGTAATGAATTGGGAGGTTTGATCGTTTGTCTAGTAAATGTTGAAGTAGTCTGTAACGACGAGCAGTTTCTTGTCGTTTTAGTCTTGTATGTGGATTCCAAGTAAGACGTTTGTCCAAGTGGAGTCCTAGGTAGCGGATCTGTTCGACAGGGATTAGTGGAATATCATTGAAGGATACTGTAGGACAGGAAGTCGTAGGTTTACGGCGAAGGGTAAAGGTTATTTGGTGAGATTTGTTTGGGTTTATTTTGATTCTCCATTTTTGACACCATTCTTGAAGGTTTATGATGTGGGATTGGAGTGACTGGGATGCAATGAAGGGATCATTATTTACTGATAACAAACATGTGTCATCAGCGTAAGTGGTGAGGACAGTGCTAGGATGGGTCGGGATGTCAGCTGTATACACTGTGTAGAGGATAGGAGCTAGGATACTTCCTTGAGGAAATCCGGCAGACTGAGTAAAGAGGGATGAATGGGCGGAATTGTGACTTACTCTGAATGTTCTGTCGTTGAGATAGGATTGCATAATAAGGAAGTATGTATGAGAAGGAAATTACGGAGTTTGTAAAGCAGTCCCTGGTGCCAGACTCGGTCAAAGGCTTGTTCTACGTCGAGAAAGGCTCCAGTGCAGTACATCCCGCGCTCCAATGCGGACGAGACAACGTCCACCACACGATGGCATTGCTGGATAGTGGAGTGTGACGTTCGGAAACCAAACTGGTGATCAGGGATAATATGATAGGATTCTAGGATAGGATTCAGGCGTTTCAGAATGAGTTTTTCCAGGATTTTGCCCATAATGGGCAAGAGTGATATTGGACGATATGAGGATGGGAGTTCAGGTGGCTTTTTTGGCTTAGGTATCATCTTTACTATGGATAGTTTCCAAGGATTGGGAAAGTATGTGGTGCGGAGAACAGCATTATAAATATAGGTTAGGAATAGGATAGCTTTCTGAGGAAAGAGTTTTAGGATTTGGGCTGTAATTAGATCATGTCCAGGGGCTTTGTTAGAGGGTAATCTGTGGACTATGTTAGATACCTCTGAAGGATGGAATGCTTTAGGAGGAGGAGACATTTGGAGTGGAATATTTAGTTCTGCTTCAACACATTGTAAGTGGTGAGGATTAAATATATCAGGGATGAGGGTTGAATGATGATTTAGAGAGGTGCTGGCCGAAAATTTGGGATTTTTCTTCGTCTGATCTTGTCCAGGTTTGGGAATCTGTAAGGAGAGGATGATTAAAGTTTTTGTAATTAAGAAGTTTTTCGTAGTTATCCATAACGACTTATCAGAAGTATTAAGAATTTGATTACGGTTTTGTAGGTTTTGTATTTTGAATTTTCTTATTTCTGTCTTAAGTTTGTTGGTTAAGTTGTTGTAATTATTTTTGTCTGATGGGTATCTAGTACGGTGCCACTTCGCTCTTGCTCTTCGTTTTTCAGTTAGTAAGGTACGAATATGTTGTGGCAGGTTATTCTGTTGTGTACTATGAATTTTTCGTGGTAAAGTATTTTCTTGTATACTAATTTTTACTGATGTTGTAAGTCTGTCAATTGCTAAGTTGATGTCTTCTTTTGTTTTAAGGGGAGTTTTTAAGTCTAGTTTGTTTTCAAGATCATACCGAAACCCGTTCCAGTCTACACGTCCTGTAATCAGTCTGGGAAGAGAGGGTTTAGGAACGGGATTTGAATGCAGGAGAAGCAGAACAGGGCTATGATCTGATGAAAGGTCATCAAGGGATTTGATGATGGTTTGAGAGGATGAAATTTGAGAAGATATAAATATATCGAGAATATCAGGACGTTTTTTGAGGGATGTAGGCCAGTAAGTAGGGTTCAAGGGTGAGAGGACAGAATAACATTTGGAGGTTGAAATACGGGATAAAATGCTGCCGCGGGAGTTGGTTGTTCGACAACCCCATCGCTGGTGTTTGGCGTTGTAGTCTCCTCCAGCAATGAAGCGCGGTCCGAAGGATCGGAATAATGAATCAAGGAGGCTCTGAGAAAGGGAATTACCAGGAGGACAGTATACAGCTGAAATGTTATATGGAAAGGGCGAGTAGAAATGGATACTGAGGTGGATTGAATGGCGTCAATTGAAGTAGAAGGGATAACAGAATGAGGAATTGTTTTATGGATAAGGATGCAAGATCCGCCATGTGAGGTGTTGTCTGGGTGATCAGATCTGTAAGTGATGTAGTCACGTATGTAAAAAATATGACCGTTGAGTAAAGTGAGTTTCAGTCAACAGGGCAATGTCTATTTGATTGTCATGGAGAAAAATGTCAAGTTCGTTTCGGTGATTTTGTAGTCCGTTAGCATTCCACAAAATGACAGCTAGAGGCTTAGCGCTCATCTAGCTACATTGAATGGAATTTCCGAAAGGGCTCTGGTGAGAAGGATGATAAGGGGCTTGATGGTATCTTTCAATTCAGATAGGAATGAGGAAAGGATGGCGTTAATATCATTGGCGATGGATGATAAGTCTGGGTAGGAGCGTTGATTAGGGGCTGGACCCTTTGTGGGATGCTAGGAACAGAATCAACCTGTAATGGTATTTGGGGTGAAGGGTTGCTATGTACAGGTGGATGGATCGGATGTGGATATTGCTTCTGAGGCGGAAGTTTAACTTTAACGGTAAATTATGGATGAGAGTGTTCTGGTTTGGGGGTTGAGTTGAGGTTGGGAGGTCTGGGGATGTGATTGGGAAATTCGAGGCGCCTGTCGACGAAGAATAATGGCAATGGAAATTTTTCTCTGGGGTGAAGCACGGAAGACACTGCCTTACATTATGACCAATTGCTTCCAAATCATGTTTTATGGCGCTCGTGGGGGTGGTAGAATGAAGACCACGCAATACCACTCTATACGCTTTTTCTTCTTTTAATTGGTAACAATGGAATTCATAATTTTTGCTGGTTAGGTGATTGACCAATTTTTTGTAATCATCTTTATTTGTTGTTTTTATTTTATATCTTTGACCCGAGAGAAGCAGTTGAAATTAGTTTCTCCGATCAGAGCTGATATTTCACGGCAAAATGACATGAAATTTTCATTTTGGATACAAAGATAGGAGGTGGTTCTGGATCAGATGTGTGATGCGGATTTGGGTTATTATTGTTCGTTGATGAATTAGACGGATTAGATATATTTGGTACGGTGGTTGGCTGTGATTTTTGGCTGCAGTAGTTTTACTGCGAGTTTGAAGATTATTATTATTATTATTTGATAGATTATTAGTGTTGCTGGTAGTCTTTTTTGATTTATTAGTTTTATTTTTCTTTTATTTGGCGAATTGCCCGCTGAACCTGGGGCGGCATTTCTATGTCGCTTCTGAAGGGTTCTTCTGGACTGGTATTCAGTTTCACTGAATTCTGAATATGAAAGGGTTTCAGTCTCTGAGTCATCAGATGTTACCACTTCCATTATGTAATAGTATTAAAAATAATAATAAAAATAACAAAATAATTATAACTGTGAAGTAAATAATGAAAAACTAAAATAATGGCATAATTATCCACAATATGTTAACTAAAAAATACATTATTCGAGAAATATGATTATAAAATAAGAAAGAAAAAATAAACTAAAAAAGTTCTTACGTAAAAAAATAAACAAATAAATAAATTAAATTAAATATGTGGCTACGAACTAGAGGTAGCTGAAAACAACAACAGGCCCTTGACCTTGTCTGATAGTGCCGCTGTTTTCAAACAAGCGGGAGGAATAGGCTGGCTCAGTTAAAAATGTATATTAAATCGCTTATTCGAAAATTACATCTAAGATTTATTTACGGTGTTGGTTTAAATGTGATAATTTACTAATAAATATTCGAAAATTACTAAATTTATTAGGTGTTGGTTTAAGAATTTACTATTGTAAAATTAGAAGAATTTACTATTGTAATAATTGTAGGCCCGAGGTAGGCGATGCGAGGCACGACAAACCGTGTCTCAACTGTGCCGCACTTCTGTCGTTCCCCTACGTGGCGTAGAGTAGCGTGCCAATATGTGTTGTTCTATTCAAATCAGTCGGTTTTAAAAAATTAGCTTTATGTCGCATAGTGTGCCACGCGTTGCGTAGCTCTATAATATGTGTCTAGCCCAAAAAATCAAATTTAGGAAAAATGTAGTCCTCATTTAGTGACCACAAGAACGTTCAAGGCACCCTCCTTAACACGAGGTAACATACAAGCCTCAATAACTTTAGCGATTTTGCTCCAATCTGGTTTTCAACCTAAGTACTTTTTTCTATCTGTTTTGCCAAATAACCCACGTCCCCAGAGTCATTATGAACCCAAAAAAAATATCCATGATCCTATTACAAAAGATAATGAATAACCTAAAATAAGATTTTTATTAACTTAGAATAATACTTGGCTGAATAAGTGAGGTTGCACAAATAATAAACACTGTTATTTGCTTTAATCTGATGCAAACAAATAATATTGCATTCATCCTTGTTTAAACCTGTCATGATAGGTCTCCCAAAGTTCATACATGTAATTCGTCAAGTCATTTGACAATACTTATTCAGCCAAGTATTGTTTTAAGTTAATAAAAATCTTGTTTTAGGTTATTCATTATCTTTTATAATAGGATGATAGATATTTTTCTTGGTGTCTATAATGACTCTGGGGACGTGGGTTATTTTTGGCAAAACCGATAGAAAAAAGTACTTAGGTAGAAAACCAGATTGGAGCAAGCAATGAGAAAGATCAAAGATAAATAAGAGGATATCAATTTTTATGATATAATATACAATATTATCTTCAATTGAAAAACTAACACTCCAGTCAAATAGCAACCGAAAATGATATCAAATAATCATAGATGTACTTACTCTGTTGTGAACGTTATATCCACTGAACAATACTCGTAGCGAACGAGCGTCATCGATTGCAAACACAATTACGTCTGTATTGGGAATACCGAGACCGGTTGAAATGGCTAATTATTTATCAAGTTTAGATAATTTAGTTGAAGGAGACGAAAAATTTTTGGCAGTTATTTTTGGTTGCTTGGAAGCAAAAACTGGTGTACGTAGAAAATATCTGCTCTACAGTAAGTAATCACATTATATCTTATTTATAATACACGAATTTTATTTAACAAAACATCGAAGTTTGAGAATTTGATTTCCTCGTTTTTTATTTTTAGTTTTTACATCGGATCTATGTATTTATGCTTGTTCATTTATTTATTTTTTTTTTACGATTAAGCTTTTATAAAACCAATGGTAGCTAAAATATTTCATTTATTTGTTTAACATTTTAAAAATGCTGATTGTTTTAATTTATATTTCCTTCGGTTTAAGTTCTAGTTGTTGCTATCACATTATTGTCATAACTGCTAATGGGATTTACATAGATCTTCATTATATTCAGTTTATTTTATATGGGTTTGGAATCAACCAGATTAATACTGTTTATAAGATAATGGCTGTTAGTATATCAGATGAGATGCTTAAAATATTACTTTATTTATAGAATCAATTTAGTGTGGTGATTATTGTTATATTTCACTTAGAGATGATTTTCTTAAATTCTAAGCTTTATTTCTTACTTCTTTTTGGTGATTGAATTTTCTGGAATGTATAAAAATTAATGAAAACTTGATTAATTTTTTTTTCAATTTGTTTAGTAATTTTGTAAACATGATTCATTAAAAGTTTAATTATATGTAGGGTCATGTTGGGAAGAGTGTAACAAAAAAGTCATTTTTATTTTCAGAGAAAAAAATAACAGTTTATTTATAGTCTTCTAATTATTTAAAGTAAAATCAACAGTCTTTAACCTTCATATTAGGCTTGAAATAATATCAGGTGGGGAACATTGTAACAAAAAAGTCTTTCTTTTTTTTTAAACCGTTCATTATATTGTCTTCTAATTATTTACTATGAAATCAATAGTCTTTAACCTTCATATTAGGCTTGAAATAATATCAAAATTATTATTAGAAGCTATTTATTTTTATAGTTATCTGAAATCACAAATTTTTTGCAGTGTTCCCCGGGTTTGGGGTGCAGGGTAACAAGATTTGGAACACTAATCATACACAATACAAAATTAAATATAAAATGTTTAACCTCTATTATTTATCATAAAAATTTGTACACTGTGCCCCACACCCTACTGTTAAGAATTTTTTTTTAAAATTACGTTGCTTAGAAATTGCAATGAACTTTGTTTACTATTGAAACACCAACTAATGGAATATCAAAGGAACCTATACTTATTCATCATTAGTTTTCAAACAAGAACAAAACTTATCTCGCTAAATTGTTTCAAATGTTTTATAGTAAACATAAATTTGATTATTCTTCTGTTCATCCAGTAATTTGTCTAATAACAGCATTTTAAGATGGAGCACATGAGATTGTCTAAAAATAAAGAGACACTATAGTCAAATTAAAAAAGGACAGAGCTAATCATGATGTTACACTGTGCCCCACTTGACCATACTTATTTTTGTATTAGGTATTGTATTTACTATTTGTCTGCCTTATTGATTTTGGCAGTTATGATCTTGAAACTAATAAGATTGACATTTAAGTATGTTGTAAGTAATAATACTCATTTAAAATCACTATCCTCATTTAAAATGTGGAGGCCAACTTGCAGTTGATGTAGAGCTTTAAAATTGATAATAGAAATTTTAGCGTGTAAAACTGTTATAATAATAATCCTTTAGAGCTCCTTCATGATAATTTAAATACTAAATTTGATGCTATATAAATTATAATGCCTTAGATTGTTTCTTTGTTTGAGAATTTAAAAATTAAAGAATTGTATTAATGTTCGCTTGGGAAGTGATATAACTTTAGATATTTGGATTTTATATTGATATCAATGGGAGATTACTGATAATATGTTTTAAGGTTTCTCATATTCTTGTCAGTCAAATGGTTTTAATAATAAAAAAGTTTTAGTGCAGCATAAATTTCTATTGATAAATTTGACATCTGAAACTATTATGAATTATTGGGAAACTTAAAACTTTTTACCCTACTTTTTTAGAATGAATTTGTGTGAAATACATGTAATATTGATTCCAGAAATGGTTACAAGTGAAATTATTGAGCGGTTGTATATAGATTGTCCTTTTTGTTTAGTATGTTTTTTTTTTTCTTAATGAACAAACTCCTATGGTCCTATAGTGGAAGCCTTGGTCACTTATAAGTGAATATATGAGGTTATAAGTGGATCGTATGAGGTTAATTGTTTACAAGGAAATGTTAATGTTAAAAATATTTTTTATTTAATGATATTTACAACTTTATACGTTATATGAGGAAAATGATTAAAATATGTCAATAACATGTAAAAACTACTCATTTGTAGCACTTATATAGTTCTATATCAGGAGGTCTCTTGGCCATCTAGGATCTTTTCATACACCTAGGAGGATTATCGGGAATTGAGTGTAAGGCAAGTTGGGAGACTAGACTAGTATGGAGTTTGCTATGAAAGGACAGTTATCTGGTTTGGGCCAAATCAGCAATACATGAATCATTAAGATCTTTATGGATATGTTTGTTTGTGACATTGTAATAATAAGCATTGAGAATTTTATGAAGGATTTTGGATTTTAAGGATTGGAAATGAAAAGAATTTTTTTTTTTAACAGTATACAGTATATGCTAGTAAATTTTAAGAAAATGAATACAAAGACTTGTGTTAATAACATGTAAAGAACTACTCACTAATAAATAATTGAAAACAACAATAACAATATGAGTCAAAAGTATTCGTATACTTAATCAAATTTATATTTAATATTGACATTCGAAAAAATTAATATTTAGTAAGGCCAACTTACGCTTTTAATATGCACTCTAAGCACTGTGTAAATAATGTGTGTTATAAATAAAAATGTTATAAATACAAAATTAAACGAAAGAGAATAAAACTAATACTAGTGTACAAATACTTATGACTGTGACTGTAATTATTTTAGGTTACTCTCAATAACTACTGTTATTACCCGTGTTAGAAATGATTCATATTAAGTAGCTATTAAGTCAACAATGTTACATTCTGTTTACTTTGGTTCTCCATTCTTTAAGATTATTACTGAAAAGTTCGCTCATCAATAATAAAATCTTAAAGATACTTTTAAAAGCTGTTTGGCAAGAACAGGCTCACAGCTGAGGAGTCACACGTTTGATTAAAATTGTTTTTTATTTGTGATATTACATCAAAAAATATAAAATGTGAGGTTAATGTGATGTAGCTTAGTAAAAAAAAAATGTTAATGTTTTCAAAAAAGACATTAACATTCTATGTCTCAAGTTCTTTTGTATTATTGTTTATAACATTGTACTAATTTTTATTGTTTTCAATAATTTATAGGTAAGACAAATAAACATATTAATTTATGATTTTAGGTTGCATAGCTATCCTGGTTTTATATTTGATTTTTGGATATGCTGCTCAGCTGTTATGCAACTTAATAGGATTTGGTTATCCAGCTTATGCCTCCATTAAAGCTATTGAAAGTCCACAGAAAGGAGATGATACAAAATGGTTAACCTACTGGACAGTTTTTGCTTTTTTAACTGTTGTGGAATTCCCAACTAATGTTCTGCTGTCATGGGTCCCCTTTTATTGGCTTCTGAAGGTAATTGTGATAAGCTTATTAATTACTTAATTGAATAGATATCATTGAACAGTTATTGAGTCTCTCCATACTTATGATTTCCTCTTTTTAGCTTATTCTTCATTATCCTTAAAATCCTGCTTATAATCCCCAAATCATTCCTCTGTTAACTCTTAGACTGTATTCACTTGGCTTTTATTATCCTTAATGTTAATACTGATTTTCTGAAATTTTATTTTCTGTTGTTTGTTGTGTAGTATTATGAGGATTTATTTTTCTTCAGTTAAATTACACTAAATTGTTGACTTGAAGTTCCTTAGCTGTGCATATTAAATCAATTTTTGTTATCATGCTCAAATATTTTCATTTTTTCGATAATTTAACAGGACCATATTCAAAGTTAGCTTATATTAATTTTTTTCATGATTAATTTACTTTTTTGGTTTTGTACTGTTAAAAAGTACTATATAATGTATAAGACCTGTACCACTATGACCCTTAAAAAGTCTTTTATTCAATACTTTGGGAAGGATGTACTGTTACAAGTCTAACAGTTGTTAAAGGAGGAGATTTTTTGGGTGAAATCATGCTTAACCACCAGGTGCTTTCCCCAGTTAATGGTAATTTTATAGAGGCTGAATGAGCTCTAGAAGGGTCTTTTTATCTAGAATCATCACGTAGCCCTGCGTAAGGCGAGTATGGCAAATCCTCAACCTTGAGATCACCCCTTCTCTTCTGTTTTTTCGATGGGAGTTACTCCATTTGTTTTATTTCATTTTTAATATGTTTTAATTTATCATCTGTCTGGATTTCTTCCCATAATTTAATCCAAGTCCTCTTGGCTAACAATTTCAATAAGTTGTATGTGTCTCTAGGGATATAGATATTTGAGAAATCCAGTGAGGTACTGGCTGCTTCATCTGCGGCTTCATTGCCTTTTATTACCCACATAGGACGGAATCCATTTAAGTACCAAGCTGTTTCATGAGTCCTCTAACATTGAGGCATATTCTTGTGCTTTTCTTATGATTAAGTTCTATATGTTATATTAGGGTATGTATATATGTCCACAAAAGACATAATAGCAGAAAAGGAGTCAGTAAACATGGCAAAGCTTTTGTCTTCTAGTTGAATTGTGTAATGTAAACTATACAGCGTAGGATCATCACTCCCTCGCCCAATACCCGGTGGTAGTGAGTTACCTTCAGTTGTCTGACGGGCCTCACTTACCCGAGGAGGTGTGGTAATTGCCAGAGACACCCAGGCCAACGTGGCTTTCTTTGGAGGATGGCCATCCATTTCAAGCGGTGGCCTATCCGTGTGCAGACTACGCTCTTGCTTAATCTTTGATTACCTCTTGCTCTTGCCTTAGCTCGTTCGGCCATCCCATCCTCTGTGATATTTTAAACTGTATTGTATTTGAATTAAAAAATAGAGGGCAGAAGGAGAGAATAATGTAGAATATGTTTATGTATAATTATTTAGAATATTTAACTGTCTGTCATGTTAACGCCCAATCCCTCCCTGCTCACTTTACTCGCCTTCCTTCCGTAGAAATTACTTCCTTGGTTCATTCCTCTTCCAAGTTATTAACACACATAACCCTCCGTCTATTCACAGTATCCTACATTTCAAGTCCTCAATCCAATCATTGCATACAAGGTCCTGTCTCTCCGATCCCATCCTACAGAACTACTGCTTTCCAACGTTCCTTTCTTGCCCGCTCCGCTATTCTTTGGAATTCTCTTCCTCCTTCTATTCATAATGCATCCTCCCTGGGAACTTTTAAAACACTCCTCTTCCACCACCTTTCCTCCCTCCAGTCGGATGCTATCTAATTATATAGATGCTTTAATAAATTTCTCCCAAAGATATCAGATATAAAAGTTTAGCCTGTTTAAACAATCTTCATATGATAATGTTTTGTCTATCATTGAAATAATTTTCATTTTTACTCTTTTTTTATAATTTTCTTTTCTTTATCCTTTACAAGATTCAACATCAAAAATATATAGTTTAATCAATTTCTTATATAATATTTTTTCTTTTACTGATTGTAAATATAGTTTATGTATGTATGTATCGTGTATGTGTTTTATATATGCGTATAGATTTTTGTTTCATTTTATTACTTATTTTATTGTAAAATTGTATTTACTTTTAATTATTTTATTTTATCACCTCTAGGCCAGATATAACTTAAGTTCTGTCATGTAACTATTATTCTTAAGGGACTTTGTCCCAGAATAAAATTTGTTTTTCTATTCTATTCTATCTGCTGCGTCATGATCGTACTAACCGCACTGGCGGAGGTGTTTGTATATTTGTACATAATAATTTCCGAACCAAAGTCCTAAGCCTATCCCCTTCTTCTGAACATCCCCACATTGAATTCCTGTTTGCCGAAATAACCGTGGATTCTCAAACTATCCTAGTTGTAGTAGTTTACCTCCCTCCCAATGTTCCTTTTGACTCCCACTTCGAAACCACTCTTTTCAACATTGTTCCTCTCTTCTCACATGTTATTATTGCAGGAGATTTCAATACCAATCTCCTCTCCGATTCCTCAGACAAGTCTTATCTTGAAAACCTTTTTTTTTCGCTCAACCTACATGTGGTACCATTCTCTCCTACCCACTACACATTTACATCTAATACATGGCTTGATCTCCTAATAGTTGATTCTCCTAAAAGCCTTATGTCCTCTTTCCAGTTACTTACCAATCACGTTTCTTTCTAATCATGATTCTTTCTAATCACGATTTAATATCCCTGACATACAATATCCAAACTC
This sequence comes from Euschistus heros, assembly GCA_003667255.2. NCBI lineage: Eukaryota > Metazoa > Arthropoda > Insecta > Hemiptera > Pentatomidae > Euschistus > Euschistus heros. The sequence goes on from RCWM02000124.1 coordinate 734,689, forward strand.
CAACATTCATCCCAAAAACCATTTCCTATCGCAATCTTGATTCCTTAACATTTTCCTCAATCCAAAATGATATTGACACTCTGGACTGGGACTCTATATATTCCTCCCAAACTATCGACAACATGGTTGACATCCTCACATCCAATCTCTTATCCATCCTTGACTCACATTCCCCCCTAAAAACCATCCTAATCCGACGTCCACCAGCACCCTGGATCACAAAAGAAATCAAAAACCTACAAAAGAGACGAGAGGCCGCCCGAAGACGTTTTCGACGGACTAGACTTCAGGACGACTACGCTCTGTTTAAATCCCTTCGGAACCAGACACAAACTGCCATTCGAAAAGTTAAATCACAATATTTTCATGAAGCCCTCTCCAGTGCCTGTGATCCAAAATCAAAATGGAAAATTCTATCAAAACTTTCCTTCAGTAAATCCTCAAATGTTCGCATTCATACTCTTTTACTCTAACGAAATGAATTCCTTTTTCGCTACCTCATCATCAAACTCTTCATCTCTTTCCGCCAGCTACGCTCCAAACGGTCCTCCTTTTTTAACTCCTCCAATTTTTATTTTTCCTATATCACACCCTCAGACCTCATTGATGCCATTTTCCAATGTAAAACACAAGCTATTGGACATGATGGTATTCCACTAAAATTAATCAAATTATGCCTTCCTACTATCCTTCCAGTCCTCCTACATATATATAATTATTCTTTGCAAAATTCCACCTTTCCTTCATCCTGGAAGAAAGCTAAAATACAACCCTTACAAAAGAAATCTAACCCATCTTCGCTTAACGATTTCCGTCCCATATCAATACTTTCCAATCTGTCCAAACCCCTTGAAAGACTAGTTCAATCACAAATCTCCAATTTCCTAGAAAACTCTCATCTCCTTAATCCGTTCCAATCTGGGTTCCGACCTGGTTATTCAACTCAGACAGCCTTAACAAAAATTACAAATGACATACATACTGCTCTTGACGAACGAAAAGTAACTGTACTTATCCTTCTAGACTTTACTAAAGCCTTTGACACCCTAGACCATTCTATTCTCCTCACGAAACTAAAAGCCCTATCTTTTTCCTCAAGCTCTCTCCTCTGGTTTCATTCCTTCCTCTATAGTAGAACTCAAATAGTATCCATACCAAACCAGCCACTTTCCTCTTCTCTTTCGTTGACATCAGGGGTAGCCCAAGGTTCCAGTGTCTCTCCTACCCTTTTTTGTGCCTACATAAACGATTTACCAAATTCCATTCACCATTGTTCCTACCATCTATACGCGGATGATTTCCAGATATATCTATCCTTCCATCCCTCTGATTTAATAAAATCATTCTCCCTTATCCAAGAGGACCTTAATAGCATTTGCAAGTGGGCCTATGATAACAAGTTAAAATTAAATGTAGAAAAAACGCAGGCTATTATTATAGGTTCTAATACCCATTTGAGATCCCTTCCCCACCTCCCGATCCTGTCTATGAACTCCCAACCTATTCAATTCCACTCCACAGTTAAAAACCTTGGTATTACCTTCGACCAAACCCTTTCATGGAAACCTCATATCTCCCAAATTTCTCGACGGGTTATATCCATCCTTAAACTATTCCATTCTTCTCAGGACTCCCTTCCGAAACCTACTCGTCAACTTTTGGTTTCTTCTCTTTCGACTACAGCTGTGTGGCATATGGTGGGTTGATGGCGGAACTCGAGAGTAAACTAAGAAGACTAATGAACTGTTTCGTTAGGTTTATCTTTAGGGTTCCAAAAGCCTTCCACACATCACATCTATATACAGAGTTAAAATGGCTTTATCCTTTATCCCGCAGAAATTACTTCCTAGCCTCCTTCCTCTACCAAACCATTAATTCTCGGAATCCCTCCTACATCTATAACATCTTCCAGTTCAGATCATCGGTCTCCTCCCGCACTACAAGATCTCGATCCTTAGACCTGTATACTTCTTCCCATAAGAGTACATCATTTGACCACTCCTTATTTCCCGTGCTACTTCCTTATGGAATTCACTACCCTGTAATATCCGTAATGCTCCATCTCTGTCCACATTTAAATCCCTTCTCTTTCAATACCTCCTTTCCCTCCAGAATGATACTGACTAGCAAAACCTGACTAAAAAAAAAAAAAAAAAAAAAAAAAAAAAAAAAATTCAGTAGATGTAAATAGGTTTTTCTTTTTCTCCTACAATTATTGGGTTTTTGTAATTTTTATTTCATCTGTGTCTGTTTTTTTTCTTTATTTGTAAAATTGTAAATAGTTAACCAGATTGTTAATTTATTTTATTTCATCTTATGAAAGCTAGACTTATTGTATTCATTTATGTACATTATATTATTCTTAGGGGACATCGTTCCAGAATAAAGTTTATTTTCTATTCTATTCTATTCTATTCTATATTATCATAAAGTTGTTTATAATTTTCAGAGTATATTCATGATGTGGTTGTTTTCCCCTGCTGTAAATGGATCTGTGTTTATCTATGAAAGAGTTATTAAAAAGTTCTATATCAACTATTCTGAACAAATAGATAATATGTTTTCAAGAATTTCAGATACAGGTAATATTAATTATTATATTTGTTAGAAATAATCAAATTTGCATATACAGGTTGTTTCCGGGTTAAGTAGCCAAACTGAAAATTTGAAGTAAGGACCTCAAAACAAGAAAAAAAATTCTTGTAGAGCTGTTCCGCAAACACTTTGTTTAGGAGATATTCACACCTAAAAATTTTCATTGTTATGGATTGTTTAGGCATATTAAAGGAAAAAAACTTATTTTATTTTTTCCAACTACACTTCTTTCTATTTATTCTTTAAACGAAAACATTAATAAACATCACTGGATATGTGTTATTATTTTTCACTAGATTCAATTATCCTTCAAAAATAATTAAGGTCATTGAGCCGCCTCGCATAGAATTTTTGTTTAATATCACGCCAAACAATAAAACCCAGTGGTGTCAGGTCTGAAGAGTGAGCAGGCCAATCCATTGATTAGGATAATTAATTACATTTAGCCATTGTCATGGACCTCTTCTGTCTTGTACATGACAACCATCTAATTGAAACCATACGTTCCTTCACAGGAAATGTTTTTTTTTTTGTTGTTTTTTTGAGGTCCTTGGTTCATATTTTAAGATTGGTTACTGCTGCTATTGAAGAAAGATGCCGAGCCTGTCTTAGTGCTCAAGTAAATCACCTTGAATAACATTTAATATGAATGTTAATGTTTACATTTAATGAATAATAAAGTAGTTGGAACAAATAAAATAATTATTTACTATGCCTAAATAATGCTAAATAATCTTTAGATGTGAATACGTCCTAAATAAAGTGTTGCGGTCATACCCCCATAGGAAATATTTTTCTTGTTTTGGTCCTTAGTTCAAATTTTTCAGTTTGACTAATTAAACCTGAAACACCCTGGATAATCTATTTAGTGGACATATTATTTTAAATAGATTGTTACTAATAAATAATATTGTAGATGTAGGACTTACTTAAGGTAATATTGATAGAAGTTTAAAAATTTCCATTAACAAAAAAGTTAGCATAACTGCCTATGATTTTTTTTTTTTAATCATACATCCATAAAATATAACTTGTTAAATGGCTATTTGTTTTGTTCATTTTTGAGGTAAATATTTACTGATTTCAGTTACAAAGAAGCTGATAGATGCTGCTGTTAAGAAAGAATAGCATCAATGGCCTTGTAAGTAAAATTTATTTCTATAATTTAGCTATATTTTAGTATTCTTGTTTTTTAAATACTTAAAATATTTTTTATAATTATAATATAATAATGATTTTAGTTTTAATCTTCTGTTTTTTAAAGTATTTTGTCACCATATGTTGTTTTTTTTATATGCCATATTGTATATTTTTAATTATTTTTTTTTCATCGGTGATAGTTTTAATTTCTAGCGAAAACAGTTAAACAGTTCAATTCTTACTTTTGTATATGAGTTAAATAATTATAAACAATAATACGGAAGATGCCTCATGCATGGAAAACAACTATTGAAACTAATATTTTAAGTGAATTAATGTACATAGATTCATTATTTATATTTTGCTGCATAATTTCTTTTCATTAATACAATTACTAAAAAATAAATAAATAAATAAATAATAATAATAATATCAATCAGAAATATACTTCTTTTATTTTATAATTTCGAATAATTTGCATAAAAAGTCTAAAAGTAATTTACCTTATTGTCTACTTCAATCCTCCAAAAAGACTATATGCATAGTGTTATAAGCCCGATAATTCATTTTTTTTTTCTTTTTTATTATAATATTTAGTTTGCATACAATGGTCATACTTCTGAAACAAAATTTTTATTTAACTAAACTTTTTTTCATTTGGTCATTTCCATTAATATGGAAGAATGAATAATGCTGTGATCTGGTAGTAAAGCCACATGGGATAAGATTTCTCTAATCATGATAAATGGAAAGAGTTAATGAGCTGTAAATTTTGGGAGAAAAATCATTCATAGAATAAAACCTTTGGAGAATCCATTTAAATGTTAAAATCGTGCAGAGTTGAGATTAAGGTATAGAAATTTTAATGTAATCTTCCATAAAAATTATGTTTGGAAAAAAAAAAAAAATTATGAAAAGAGATATAATATGACCTGGAAATTGCAAGGTCTCTAATTGGGGGGATAATCTTACCCAGAGATAGAGAACTTGCAAAGAAGCTATCCTTGACATGTCCAGTGAGACTGATGTGCCAAGCAGGGTTCAATAAATAAGTAAAAATCCAAGTATTTACGCAGACAATCTGGACATATTTGGAAGAAGCCTATAGTCTGTGAATGAGGCTTTTCTTGCTCTCCAGAGGCAGCTCAGGGAGTGGGCCTGAATGTGCGTCAGGCTAAAATGGAGTATATGATAGTTGGCTTACAAGGAAGTAATCTACAAGATAGCGGGATAAAAATATGAGATTTCAAATTTGATCAAGTAAAAAAAATTCACTTGTTTAGGAACCGAGGTGGACTCAGTGAAGATTAATAGCTGCAAATAAGTGCTTTTCTGGGCTTCTAAAGCACTTTAGAAGTAGAAACCTATCGCTTATCACCAAAGTGCAACTGTATAAAACCATAATAAGAACTATTCTGACCTATGTTTCTGAATGTTGAACAATTTCCTTAGGCAGAAGAAACCTTACTCCTGAGGTTCGAGAGACTGGTTCTTAAAATAATTTTTTGGCCTGTTCAGAGACAAAACTTGAAAACTTAAAACCAACTCAGAGCTCACACAACTAAGTGTATATCAGATTAAAAATATTGTTGGATATATTAAGATTGGAAGGCTCCAGTGGGCAGGGCATGTGGCGAGGATGAATCCAGATCAAGTCCCAAATAAAAGACTAAGGCTGAAATGGGCTTGATGGAGTTGCAGAGTATGTGTTGTCTATCTTACGAGTGAGGAACTGGAGAGCAGTAGCAACACACTAAGGTGACTGGCAGTTGCAGCTACAGCAGACCTCGACTCACTATGAGTTCTATTGCCAATTTGTATCTATGTATGTAATGATTTTGATTAGTGCAGATTGTGTTTTATGCCTAGGACAGAAAGCTGATTGGTAAGGATCGAATAGATGGAAATCTTCGTGCCAATTGGAAATTCCTGATTGTACCTATCGTTCAAGAGGTTTTGAGAGGTTTAAAATGATGGGGAATAGGCAATACTTTGCAGTACAGGTGTAATTAGAATTTTTATTGATGGGATGAACAATAGCTTTTTTTTCCAGGGGGAAGGAAATGCAGAGTTTTGTATGGAGAGATTATAGATGAAAACAAGAACCAGAAAAATTCGTGGAAGGCATAATTTAATGGGGACACCATCTAGTCCGATGGAATTGGCATGAGATCATGATAGAGAAGATGATATTTGTGGGAGTTATGTAGGAAAAATAAATATCATTGCCATAGTTTGTTGTTTCAGAGAACTAACAGGTAGGGTGGGAGGGTGAGTTCGTAAGAGATCATGAAACTAAATGGGCGTTCAGGTCATTAGGTAAAACTGGGAAGTTGGCTGAGGTTGATGATCTGGAGGATAACCCTTTTTAACCAAAGGGTTTGTTAGCAAAGGAGTTGCCCTTTTGATCAGTGTATTATGAAATTTGCAATTGAAATTTGAGTTTTTAGTATTATTATGTTACTTCTCTAGTATTTATCTTAATCTTTGTTACAGGTTTTTCATTCTATTAATGTGTCAACTTTCATTCTCACATTCTACATAGCCATTCAGATGGATACACCAAACCAATGTCATGTTGATTATGTATAAATATCATGTTTATAAATGCACATTTACAAATATTATCGTTTTTGGTCTAATTTACATAAATGTATATAAACAAACTTTTTACATAAAGTTATAAACTTCAGATATAAAAAGTAAAGATGCCTTAAGAGAAGTTTATTTTAATAATTCTTATGCTTAGTATATAACTTAAATCTATGAGCACATTTAATAAAATTAACAGTTTAGACCATTTTTTAAAAGGTTTTACATTACTGTGATATTTGTATTTCAATTATTGTGCCTAATGTATAATTATAATAAAATGACCTCCTTATTGTTATTAATTTATTCTATACATACTGTAAATTGAAAAATATTTTTAATACACCACCTCACTTTCTTTGAACTTCTTGCTCGTTTTATTCCCTGATCCCTTTTTTTATCTTATAATTTTACTTAATTCAGTGTTGTATTGAAATATTAAAAATCACCAATATTTTTTCTTATGAATCAATTCTACTACTTCCAAAGTATGTATTTGATAAATTATAGGTTGTTTTAAATATACTTGCTGTAGTTTTGCCTTTGTTTAAGAAAATAAAATTGAACTTGGAATATTGTCTTGCTAGTGATAGTCTGTCTAGTTACTTATGTTTGTAAAAAAAGAAATGTATCACTGTATTATTAATTATAATATCTAGGTCTCAATGTCTATTTAATATACATTTATTTTAAGTCCTAAATCTTTATGAAACTTTATTTGTCAGAATCTAGCCCAAAAGGCTATTGGACCTGTTAAATTTATAAAATTGGCCCTATTTGTGAACTTCTGTAATAGAAGAATTTGTTTTGATTGCGATTTACTTATCTTATATTGATATATTTGTCAAGATAATTAAGTAGCATTTAATTTTCATTTCTTTCTATGTTCCGATTGATTTCTCCTTTGTTCATTGTGTACATCATATTATTATTTGCTTTTTTATTACCTACATGTTAAAAGTTGTTTGTTATCAAAGAATAAAATTAAAATAATACTAAGAAATTAAAATGAACCCTGATACTTGATAAATAAAGATCTGATATAAATATATGTTTTTTATCCTGATTTTATATGGTTTTATTTAGGGGATTAAGCCAAGACAAAAATTATTCTTTGTGAATATGAAGCCCTCATCTTCAAATATATTGTAGTAGTTACAGATCAAAATGGACCAAACTACTGAGTGGATTTTCTCTCAAATTTAGTAGTATGTGTTTACATAAAGATTTCAAAATGGCATAAGAAATATTTTGATGTAAATATGGGCAGAAAATGATTTATAGAAATCGCAATCATCTTTTAGCTCCGGCATGATGTAAGTTCTCACATTTGGGAACATTTTACCCACACCTCTCTCCGAGTGCCTTAAGACAACTTTCCATCACAAAAGATACAAGTTTTGATCTCTAACAAGAGATATGTCAAAGTTCCTGAGGAAATGGGGTCCATAATTTACATCAAAAAAGGGTGCCCATATTTACACCAAATCAACCTAAGAAAGATGGCCACTATCGTATGTAACCTAAGAGCATGCGTGACTAAAGCTGTGCTTCAAAATGTAGCTTCTGATATTGTGAAATTATGTTTAAATAAACATAAGAACATGAAAAAATTGGTATTGGTATCTACTACTAAATTATAACAATTCTAGTATACAACTGACTTGGGGAAATTTGGAAAAAGGTATGGGTTGAGAGGGTTGGTATTTCCAAAACTGGTGGCATTCCCGGATGCAAGAGCAAACAGGATTTGCGTATTTCTTTGTAATATATAAATGGATAAATGGTTTATATGATGTATATTATTGGTATGAATGCATTAAATTGGAATAGCAAGTGTTGAGATTTAGTACGTCTGATTTATTGTTATTGCGCGATTTTTAAATTTTTCTAAATTTATCATTTCTTTAATATTTCGTTGAAAATTATTTTGTTCGTGGTGAATAATTTTGGAGGAATTAAATTTAAAAGAATGTTTTGTTTGCCTGTAATTTGTGGTGAGAGCTCTTTGGTCTGGTTCAATCGGGTTTTTATTTATATAGGTGCAACTGTATTTATGTTGATAAACACGTCATTTGAGATATTGTTCCGCTGTACCGAAATAAGACTTGCCACAACTATCTTCGACGGTATTTCGTAAATAATATTAGACTTTAATTTCTATTTATCTGTATCTTTGGTTTTGGTGAATATTTTTTCTATGGTGGACGTATTTTTTAATGTGACACGTAGTCAGTTTTATGGTTATATGTGAGTGTTTTGTTGAGTCTTTCTGATAGTGTTTGTATGTATGGGATAGTTTAATATCTTTTATTGTTAATTTCATGTTGTTTATGTTGACCATTTTTTTGTTTTAGTAGGTTGCAAATGAGTCTGTGTGGGTATCCATTTATTAAAAGGAGGTCTACTACTTTATTTTCCGCAGTTTATTTATATTTTTCTGTAGATAATTTTATAGCACGATTTATTAAATGTTTTGCGGTGTTGATTTTAAAACAATTGGGGCATTCATTGGCTAGTATAATGTAAATATCTTCCGGAATGTATCAGTTTTTTCCACCATTCTGTTTCTATTGTTCCATTAGTGTTTCGAATTAAAAGTACGTCTAGAAACTTTATTTTATTATCATTTTCAAATTCCATTGTAAAATTTATTCTATTTGAAAATTTGTTATTTTCGGCAAAAATTATTTCGTGTTTATTGTCATCTGTAGGTATAGCAGTAAAGATGTCACGTACACATTTAAATATAAATGGAATGTTAAAGGGGATTTTGGGGATACCCGAATCTAGGAGATCCTTTAAGTATGTGTCTGCTAAAATTGGAGCGATTGGGAATTCCATAGGGCACCCATACATTTGAATGTATGATGATAACTGAATTTATATGAAATTTTACGGAAAAATTTTAATTTTAAAATATAAGTAAAAATGAAAGAAACATAATTATCAAAATTCATTAAAATCGGCTAAGCCGTTCCAGTGTACAAATTTAGCCCCCTCCCCCTCTCCACTAACTAAAAAATGTTAACACCCTTTCCAAATATTATGAAGTATGAAAAAAACATAAATTTCAAATTTTATTAAAATCGGCCAACCGTTCTCAAAGTTCATACGGCTAAATAAGTACTTTGAGAACGGCTAGTATTTTTTTTAATGAAAAAAAAAAACAACATAAATTTCAAATTTCTTGACTTGACGAGCATGTTTGTTTCGTGTTGCCGGTATATATAAAGCCGGCTTTATATTGATATTTCGTCTTCTTAAATGTAAAACGATGAAACAGTATAACACGTTACGTTACACCCTACTTTTTGAAACAAAAAATTGATAAAATTATATTACATAGTTCGAAATTGAAATTTACTTCGTTTACAATTCAAATACTAACTAATTGAAGATTTAAGGAAACATATACTTATTCACCTGTAATCATTAGTTTTCCAACATGAACCAAACTTTATCAAATAAGCAAATACCATAGTCAAATTAAAAAAAGGACAGAGCTAATCATGATGTTATCCTGTACCCCATTCGTCCCTACGAGGTTGTCCTTAAGATGCATATCACACCTTCTGTTTTCGTTCAATATAAATAGTCATGTAAAACACACACACACACACAACCCACTCGCGCACGCACACGCACACACACACACACACACACACACACACACACACACACACACACACACACACACACACACACACACACACACACACACACACACACACTTATTGTAATTCAGCTGGAATTCCTTTTTCTTTCTAACCCACAGTTAAAAAAATTAATGATAGTAAACATATATAGGATCTGATAAGTTTTCCTAAGACTACTGGCCATAATTCTACTCACAACATGAGGATAATCCGCAGTAATCCCCTTTCTTTATAAATCAATGTCATAGTGTTCCGATGCCATACCTTTCTGGCATTTTTGGATATTAATGTAATTAATCCTGGATATAGCTGAAACGTTATGATTTCTTCGGTGTATATTTAATCAAGAGTCTATCCCCGTTGTATTGATACCAGCTGTTTAATCTCCAGAAATTTTTGAAAAAACAAAATGTTTGTTGGTGTTCCAATACTTTCTACAATAGCTGTGAGTAGAGTGGGGTTTATCCAAATATGAGCTTTGACACCCACTCGGTAACCAGTTACAACTAAAAAGGAACTGATAAAAGGAACAAGCCACCTCTTCGTAAGCAATACCCACTAAGACTGATAAATTAATTGCCACTTCTATTGAGATTATTTTATTAGAATACTAGTCTTCTTTTTTTTTTTTGGGGGGGGGGGGTCCAAAACTTCCATTGAAGGCCTATACTGGCCTGGGTGGGAAGGTCAAGATTCATTTCGTGGGTCCGTCAGGTGGGATTCATTTTAACCCGCCCAGATGGGATTCGAACCCACGACCTTGGCTACGAATGAATCTTGGTTACGAGCGCGCTGAGAACCTAGCCCCAACTCATTCGGCCATTGAGTCCCCCGAAAAACATTCATCTCCTGGGAACTGTAAATGAATGTTTAGCATTCGAAACTAGTATTCTAATAAATCAAGTGAGTAATAGCAACATTAGGATGGAATTAATCCTTAGGTGGAAACATGATTTTCCCCCTCTTAGTGGGATGATCTGCCTGGGAGGCAGACGTGAGTAGATATCATTTTCTCAGGCATTCCTAATTGTAATTTTGGGACAATGCAAGTAAATTTTTTTTGTTTTAATGATACTTGATATTTGCTCAAACAAGTATAAAACAACAATATTTACGTTTCAATACAATCTGGTCCCTCCTATTCATCTAATCAAACTTTTATAACGCTATCCCGTGTTGTCTGAGTAGCGCAGTTGATTGGCTTATATTTCTAATGAAAACAATTCCTCTAACCGGAGGACATTTTTTTACATCTTCCTCATCATCGCTATCCTCGGTGTCTGCACTGCTTTGATCTGTGTCTTGATTTTGCAACACAGGATATATGAACCGGAAAGTTATAATCTCATCATCGTGAGCAATACAATCACCACTGTCCATATCGGAACCGATCTTTTCATCTGATGATAATAACTCTGTCTCTCTAGAGACACATGACTTGTCAGAATCAACATCATCCGTGTAGTGAACACTGCTCAATAATTACACCCAGTTTATAAGCACAATCCTTTATTCATAACAAACATTTACTACACAACACATGAGCACATCACGCTCCATCAATCATAACAACCAAGACAACCTCCCCTCTCACAGTGTTGCCAATCAACAGTACATCTTTCCCCTCTCAAATTATCATTTCAACAACCAAAAATTACTGAGGCAAACTAAAAAGTAACCCAAAACAAAAAAAAAAAACACTCAACTACTCTGACCTTAATATAAAACAAAAAAAAAAATAAAATAAAATAAAAATAAAAATAAATTAGTCCATTTCTGTTTTGTTTGTTTATTTCGTTTAACGTCACTTTTATCCTGCTATGGCTAATTGGACGATGCTACGGTGGGAGTCCTAAATTTTGCCTATCCAGGTATAATTAGGATAGGGATCTTTAACGAGTACCTGACATCGCACAGGCTCGGGACCCCCATTTTACGGCCCTTCCGAAGGACGGCATAGCTAAGGATTTTTTACTCCCTTTAAAAAATCCTAAGGTCATCTGCCGGGCTGCGAACCCGCGATCTTGGGTTTAGTAGGTTGCTATGCTAACCACTACACCACAGGTGACCCCTCCATTTCTGTAATTAATCTCTTAGGTATCTTTCGAATTCTTTTATTTGATGGAGATACTTCAACACCGCCTTCGGTTTCTTCAATGGTGGATGCCTCTGTTCTGGTCAGGTCGGACTGAGTAGACTCCAGGATATCTGCCTCAACATCATCATCAATATTTAAATCTGAAGCCTCTGTAGACAATTCTTCCGGTTTTTTATCCAAGTTCACCCTTTGATCATTGGATAATGTGTTACCAAGTGCATCAACACTGGAGTGACGATGTATGTAGGTTCTTTGAACTTGATCTGCATGTCGAATCCAATAATCATTTAACGATGAACAAACACTTGAGCTCGCCGTGGGCCAAGAATTGATGTGATTTTGGCTGGTACCCACTTATCTTCATTTGGCCGATAGTTACGAACCCAAACAGAATCTCCCTCTGCCAGTATTTCAATATTTCTTTCCCTTTAAAATTTTTCACTTGCTTCTCCTGCATTTTTTCAACTCTACTACTTGTTGAAGGGGGCCGTATGAAGTCAAATCTAGTTCGTAACATCCTTCCCATCATAGCTTCAGCCGGTAACACATTAGTGGTAGAATGCGAAGTATTTCTGTAATCAAGCAGGAACCTTTGTAGAACAGCTTCAAAATATCCTCCGACGAATTTTCCATGAGTGCATGCCGTAAACTTCTTTTTACAGTTCTTACACTATTTTCTGCAGCCCCATTAGTCTTCGGACAATAAGGAGCACCTGTTTTATGTGTAACATTATTTTTTAAAAGGAACATTTGAAAATCATCACTTAGAAAAGATGAGTAATTATCTGATACCAATACCTCCGGAATACCAAATCTGGTAAACAGTTGCCTCAATATTTTAATTGTTACTGCGGCTGTCATATTTGTTGTTTGAAACGCTTCTAACCATTTGGTATGACTGTCGATAACAATTAAGTAATATTTACTTTCAAAAGGACCCAGATAATCAATATGGATTCTTTCCCATGGTTTTTGCGTCCAAGGCCATGGTACCAAGTCAACCTTCTGAGGATTGTCTTTACATGCTTGACAAATGGGACAGCTCTTCACGCACTCTTCAATATCCGCATTCAAGGCGGGCCACCAAATATACGATCGAGCTAAAGCTTTTCCCATCCCCAAATGTGAAATTCTTCCAAAACTCGACTTCGCAGACTGCTTGGAATCACCACCCTATAGCCCCAAAGAAGCACATCTTTCACAACATGCAATTCATCTTTTATTTTATAGAATTGTTGAAGAGGGGGATTGACTTTACTTGGCCAACCAAATTTAGTGTACCTGATTACTTCTTGTAAAACATTATCCTTTCTGGTTTCAGTATGTACTTCAAGAAATTGGAGAGGTAAATACACATTATATTCAAAAACGTAGTTAAGCGTAATCTCATTATCATTTTCTTCTGGTGACTTCCCTTTCATTGGAGCTCTTGAAAGCCAGTCCGCAATGTTTTTCTTTAAATCGACCCATTCAATATCATAAGTATAATTTGATAGAATAATGGCCCAACGTTGAAGCCGGTTGGCAGTACAGAGAGGAATCCCATTTTTTGGTCCAAAAATAGATACCAAGGGCTTATGGTCACTCACTAATACCCACTTCCTCCCAAACAAATAATCATGAAATTTTTTCACACCAAAAACTATAGCTGCCGCCTCTTTATGCAATTGTGAGTAACCCTTTTCAGCTTGTGTTAATGTCCTACTAGCAAAGGCTAGCGGTTTTTCAACTCCATTTGAATATTTTTGAGTGATAACAGCCCCTAGGCCAAAATCAGATCCATCAACAGTAAGTCTGATAGGTAGACTTTCGTTATAGTGAGCTAATGAACGATGCAGTTGTACTAATTCCTGTAACTTTGCCCATGCAAGATCACATTCTCTTCTCCACTCCCATGTAACACCTTTTCGTAGCACTGAGTAGAATGGTGTCATGCAAGAAGATAACTTAGGTAAAAATCTAGATAAATAGTTCACAAAACCAATGAATGCTTGTAGTTCCATTACATTTTTCGGTTTAGGTGCCTCTAAAATAGCTTTGACTTTTTCGTCTGTAGAGTGCAAACCTTCTGCATCTAACCTAAATCCTAAATATTCCAAAGATTTCTTTCCGATTTCACATTTTTTCTCTGATACTGTGAGCCCTGCATCACCTAAGCGCTGAAGTACTTTAATCAACCTGTGTTTAAGCTCGCTACAAGTCGAAGCGCCAATTAAAATATCCAAAAGAGCAGCAGTTCCATACAATCCAGAAATAATACTATCAATCGTTTTTTGAAATTTAGCCGGCCCAGAGGCAATACCAAACGGTAGTCTGGTGTATTGAAAAAGCCCCTTTTGGGTAGCAATTGTAACTAGAGGCTGTGATTTATCATCCAATTCCAATTGTTGATATGCATTGGAAAGGTCTAGCTTAGCAAAAATTTTACAGCCCTGCACTTCGGCAAACAATTCTTCAACCCTGGGTAATGGATGCTGGTCAACTTTTAAAAATGGGTTGATTGTTAATTTGTAATCCCCGCATATACGTACGCCTCCTCCTTTCTTCAAAACCGGGACAATAGGCGAGCTATATGGGCTATAATCGAATGATTTTAATATACCTTAGTTTACAAGACGGTCATTTTCCATATCAACAGCTTCCCTGAGAGCATAAGGAACTGTTCTTGCTTTGAAATAACGTGGCTGTCCCTCTGGTATTAATTCTAAACTGACTTTCCCTTTATTAAAAGTTCCTGACTTGAAAATACATTAGGAAACATACCTCGAATTTCCTGAAACATATCCACTTCAACATCAGGGGTTATATGCTGGACTTGTTCATTTTCAACTAATTTAAATCCAAGAATTTCAAACAAATCTCTCCCCAAAAGAGGGGGCCCGTTAGACTCAATTACATAAAAGGTTATGTTGTCAAATTTCACACCTTTGTAAAAAATGCTGGCCTTAAAAGAACCAACCGGTCTGTTTACTTCCTTAAAATAAGAAGAAAAAGTTTTCAGGCTAGGTTGTAAAGTTAGTGTTCGAAATTTAGAGTTGAATACTCTCAAAGGAAGAATGGAGCAACTGCAGCCAGTATCTACCTGGAAGTTTATATTCAAATCATTTTCAAAAGTTAAGGTTACCAGGTACCCAGCATCTGCAGAATTTATATTGAAAATATGAAACAAAGGTTCCACATCTGAGGAGTCTTTAACTTCTATATGATGGGCTTTCTCCATCTTAATTTTACACATCTTAGCAAGGTGCCCAACCCTATCACACCTATTACATTTATAATTTTTGTACTTACAATTGGAGGTGCTGTGATTCCAATACCCACAAACACTGCATTGATGTTTTCCTTTTTCAGTAGAGTTCTGGTATTTTTGTCCTGGGGCTTTTACAAAGTTAATAGGTTCTTGCTTGATGGCTTGCCCCAAGTCATATTGATTTACTGACACTTCTTTTGCACTAGCCAAAGCAAGAGCTCTTTCGATTGTAAGTTTGGTCGCATCCTCTTCAAAAAGTCTGTCCCGAACACTACCTCGTCCCATACCAAGAATGAACTGATCCAAAATTCTTCCTTCTATGTCTAATGCATACTTGCAATTTCCAGCCAAAGCTCGCACTCTGGCTAACCATTCATTTACACCTTCCTTAGGATCTCGACAGGCATAATGAAATTTATACCGATAGGCATAAATAGATTCTTCAGCAGAAAAATGTTTGTCAAAATGAGCAACCAGTTCTTGATATGTCAAATCCATAGGAACTTTAGGAACACAGAGGTTGCTCAAAAGCTTGTTGGCGTCCTCTGCCAGAGCATTTAAAAGAATGGCCCTTTTCAACGCTTCCTCCTTTATAACAGACGTATTTGCCAAAAAAAAATCCTTCAAGCCTGGGCTTGTACATGTTCCAGTCATTTTCTAGAGAAAATTCTCTGATTTGACCAAATAGTTGACGTCGCCATTGTATATTCCGTATATCCTCGTCGCCAGTTGTAGTGAACACTGCTCAATAATTACACCCAGTTTATAAGCACAATCCTTTATTCATAACAAACATTTACTACACAACACATGAGCACATCACGCTCCATCAATCATAACAACCAAGACAACCTCCCCTCTCTCAGTGTTGCCACTCAACAGTACAATCCGAATGGTTCTTTGATTCAACAAGCTCCATGATCCTCCTAGTGCGGCTTGCGGAAAAACTGGCTGACAGGCAGACATTGAAACAGGAACACCTGACTAGTAGGCCATACTTGTAATCAATAATACTTTAGCAGGGATATCTGCTTGACAAAATTCACTCTTTCACACTGCCGTATAGATGATGACGGAAGCAAGTATAGTCCCCCACAACCCAAGTTCAAGGGTTTCAGGAATTAGTGGTAATCAAATAAACTACACCTGCCTGAGAGGCAGATATTCCCACTGAAGGGTTAAACAAAAGTAAATAATGACAGATATACTTTTGAGCATATGATAATAAATTTGGAGTCAATTGGCCCCTAAGCAGCGATTGAAAAAAAAAAGATAGTCTCCATGTTATAGTAAAAAAAACAACTAAACTATCAACTCCAATTTTTTGTAAACAGATAAATGTCATAACATGCTCATTGTACATTGTACACAGTTTTATTACAATCATACTTTTAAGATTTAGTGATTTCCTTTTTTTCTTTGTATTCTTTGTTTTATGTATAATTCTTTATAACCTACCAGAGTGTTTGTAACCTTCTTACACCATCAGTAATTGATAATTCGAATGGGTTCCATAAGACTGAGAGAAACTACCAGAGAAGATGTTGATACTTTGTGTATGCAGTGGATGGAATATAATGTCATATATATGAGGAATGTGGCTCCTTCAAACTGCAGTTTAATATTGAAGGTAATAGATTATAATTTTTATTTAATTAAGTACATTGCAGCTCTCATCCCCATAAATCTATTTTAGATTTTAAGGTAGTGCCCTCAAGAATCTTATCTAATGTAGATGCTCTTCTGCTAGAGATGCTAATTTTTAGAATCATGAATAATAATCACTATGAAATTGAATGTTAAATATATTCAGGTATAACAACATATGTATGTTATGATCTATTGGTTCCTCAGATATATTTATTAGATAATGTCTTTTTTGTTTTTGATAAAGTTTTGTTTCTATTTTTACCGTTCATTGAAATTTACAATTATTTTTTTATAATACAGTGACTTCTTTGTATATATGGTACATAAATACACTTGTATACACTGTAAGGAGTTGTTTATTTCCATCATATATCAGCACAATTCTTTTGCTGTACATAGTACAGTTACAAATTATTGTATCAGTTTACTTTCATAGCTCAGCCCATGCTCCAACACAAGACTTTATCTCGAAATTGCACCTGACTGCTATATTTGTTCATCATTCACTTAGCATTTTATCTTTTTTGGAGTAGAAATTAATGTAACTCCTTGCCCTCACTATATACAATTAGATAATATGAGGAAGCTATATTTTAAAAATTTCATTATTACATCTTGTTGCCCGCCTCTGCATTAGCTAACCTTGAAATTTGATCTAAGATCAAGCTATTATTTATGAACACCTACAGATTTTTCTATTACTAAGAAGATAATATTTTCTCATCCCTTGTTAGTTTTTATTAATTTAATTCTCAACATGAATTTATTAGTTAGGGACTCAATGGCTGAGTGAGTTGGGGTGAGGGTCTCAGCGCACTTGTAACCATAAGGTCTTTGGTTATTAACAGGTCTCCTACTTCGTGTATCTGTGTTAATTTAGATAATCTATGATATGTTATATGCTATATATAGATGTAATATATTATATGTATGTTTTGTATTGATATTTTCATTTTTTACAGGAATTCAATGAGGCTTTAAGTTCTCAATCATATTTTGGAGGAAATGAAATTTCTGCAGCCGATAAAGCTATTTTCAGATCATTAAAAAACATAATGGTGATATTTTACAATTCAATATTATTTAAGTTACCGTTCAAAGTTTTTCTTTATATATTGCTATTCAAATGAATGATGAATAATTTTTGTTTTTTTATTCATTAGTTATTCAGTTTTGTTTTTCCAAATTTCTACTGTTAGAATTTTTGCAATTTTGATTTTTTTATACGTACACAAGAAAAATTTATTTACTTTATTGAAATTCACTACTTTGTCTTTTTCTTCTATCGTAAGCAATTTGTAAGTTGCCTTTTTATGGTGTAAGTTTAAAGAATAAGGCTTATTGAGTTTTAAGTACATTAGGGAGTTTTATTAGCTATGAAGGGAGTTCTATTAAAGCCTCTTAGAATTGAAGACAAAAATATGTTATAAAAATATTTTTTAGAGAAAAAAACAAAACTGACTTCAAGATTAAACCTACATACACAAACTTAACTAAAAAATAAAAAATAATATTTTCATTGCTTCAAAACAAAAACCATTAAATGAAAATCAATGAAATTATCGATACTAATTTATGACCTGTTATCTTTGAATTCGGTGCCAGCCAAGAAGGGCAGTTTAATCCTGCCTTCACAATAAACTTTCGAATGGCTGGAGACAGCGGTGTGGCGGTGATGAAACAGTGGGAGGATCTTTACGATTACAATTTCTTTTCAATTTCTGTTTGTTTAGGTTGGCACTGACTCCAAAAATAACTGATCATAAATTGTGAATAGGTATATAAGTATCGATAATTTCATTGATTTTCATTTAATGGTTTTTGTTTCGAAGCAATTCATATATTATTTTTTATTTTTTAGTTAAGTTTGTTTTAATCTTGAAGTCGGTTTTGTTTTTTTCTCTAAAAAATATTTTTATTTTTCACTTTTTAGTAGTGAGTATATTTTTTTTTTATATAGTCAATTCTCGATCTTCAAGCTACCCCGAAAAATAGTTCGAGTTACTGAACAAAGACTTATCGAGGTTATCATTCCACTTACCTTCATGTTATTGGGAAAATTGAACACAAAATGGGAGTTGAAATTATCATCACGTATATTTTTCATTAATGGGTATGTGTATGTTATTTGTACATACATATAAAATCATTGATACAGAAAATTAAATTCTTGGTACCAATTTATCATATAACTTTCATCTGAATTGCGCTTTTTTCTGAGGGTGCCTAAATGTGGACTTACCGCCTTCCACCAGTGGCGATCTTTTCTTTATTCTTTAGGACGATTGAAAGAGAACTACTTGGAATTCGGAATTCACTAGCAACTAACGCCCAACATATTTCTCCTTTCTGCACTTTGCAAATCAATTTTAACTTTTCGTTAATTAAAAGAATTTTTAATAGCCACTGTAAAACCACTCGAGTGAATAACTAATAATAAGTGACTGGTGTAACTATGAACTGAAAAGACAAACAATGACAGAAAACAGGAAAACAAATTACACATGAAATTCTTTTAATTTGAGTTCGAGTTATAGAGGCGATGACTTCTAATACTTCGTTTTATAGAGGTGGTCCTAGAAGTTCTCTCTTTTGAACCCTATTTTCAGTTCTACTTATTTTTGACACAATTTTTCACGTTCTTTGTCTGAAATCGTCTCATTGAGGTGAAATTTAAGTGTAATGTACTTCCGACCGAAAATTTTGTTCGACTTATTTAAGAATTTAGCTTATCGAAGTACAACACATCGAGAGTTGACTGTATATGTAAATAATTTTTGTTAATAATTTAGATTTAGTTACCTTAGAGATTTTAGATAATCATAATCATAAATATGTTTAAAATGTAAGGTTATATAACAGTGATTTTTATTAACTGTTTTTTTGATTTTTCTTAAAAAGTACTGCGTTGATTTCAAAATATTTTTTGGGACTACCTCTGAAGTATGCCCTACCGGTCTAAAAAAGAATCATCAAAATTGATTAAGAATTGACGGGGGTTCTCAACTCATCTGTTTTTTGTTTTTTTTTCTTTTTTTTTTGTATGTTACGCGATTACTCTGTCAATTCTGAATCAATTTTGATGATTCTTTTTTAGATCGGTAGGGCATACTTCAGAGGTAGTCCCAAAAAATATTTTGAAATCAACGCAGCAATTTTTAAGAAAAATAAAAAAAAAACAGTTAAAAAAATCAACTGTTTTTTTGATTTTTCTTAAAAAGTGCTTCGTTGATTTCAAAATATTTTTTATGGGACCACCTCTGAAGTATGCCCTACCGATCTAAAAAAGAATCATTAAAATTGATTCAGAATTGACGGAGTAATCGCGTAACATACACACACAAAAAAAAAATAAAGACGAGTTGAGAACCTCCTTCTTTTTTGAAGTCGGTTGAAAAGCTAGAAAAACTTTTAATCTTATTTAAACAAATAGGATTTTAACTTTTCACCAAATCAGTCAAATTCAGAATAGATCCCTTCTAAAACCAGGAATAGTATTTTAAGAATAAAAAATAATAACTTTCTGATTTTTCTATTAATATATATAAGTAGGTAAGTATGTGAAGTCAAGTTTTGAAACATCCATCATTGTTAATTAAGATACTGTGTTAGTTGTTAGGTATGTTTATGACAATATTAAATTTAATTATTAAATTAATTTTTTTTTTTTTTTTTTTTTTTAATTTATATCAAAACATAATATATACAATTTAATTTCACATTTTGTGATGGCAATTTTGCTGTCTGCATTGGTTTGAGAGGTGTCTGCTGGGAAGGAACAAAAATTTCCTTACACCAGGCCAGTGCATATATTTTTTTCCGCTGGGAGCAGTTTCTGTTGGGGAATGTTGATTGTTATGAATGGTTTTATTTAAAAAAAAAAAAAAAATCAATTATAAATAAAATATTTTTGTTTTCTTTTTTATTTCTTTTGCTATAAATGAATATTTTTAAGTACTTATTTTAGACTTTGTTATCTTTAGTAAAATCTAACTTAGGGAATTATCATATTACAGAACATTTGATTTCTGTTCCAGATGCATATGACATTCCAAGACAAAGAAAAATATCTACATTTATCTCGTTGGTTCAACTATATGCAGAATGAAGAAGGAAGCGCAAGAAAGATTACATTTAGTCGTTCATTACTGTATCAGTAAATGTTATGTGGGATTTTTTCTTCTAACATTCCAGTTTGTAAATTGAAACCTTAGAAAATTCTTAAAGGGATTATTGCTGAAGTATATTTTCATAATATTGATAGAACTCTAACAGCTATTTATTATAACTATATCAACTTAATGAAAAATCTTAAAAGATTTATTTACCATTAAGAGTTTTCTCTTCTAAGAAAAGGGAACATGTTTTTGAGTGCTCCTTGTAATTTCGTCATCAAAATTTCCATGATTGTCATGTGAAATTACTTCTTAAGTATTAGATAAATTCTTAACAGCCATTTTGAAACCATTTCTAAGAAATGAGGTTTTCATAGTGGATTAATAGGGTTTCATGGTGGATTCTTTGTGAAGAATATTTTATTTATAATTTATAATGAAATATTTACATATTTAAGCGATTTGACCAGTTAAAGTTTTTATATTGATGATGGTACGATAGCTTTCCAGAAATATTTTGTTGATCTCTTACTTTTTACATTACAACATTCATCCTAGTATAAAAAACCAATGTCATACAGTTTAATTTAATAAATAATATATTTATTCTTGTTTTATTTAATTCTTGTTCAGAAATTAAATGTAGTAATACCTGATATATGGCATTTGATATAGTTTCTAACGTTTTTATTGTTAAATTAGGTCTTTTTCTCTGGGATTGTGTTATTACATAAATCAGATTATATTCTAATATGAAATGTTGAAAAAAACTCTGGTGAACGTAGAATGACATGATTAAATTCCATGTAAGATAGTTTCCCATCACCATCAACATCTGCCTCTTCAATTGCCTTGCTGCAAACTTGATTAATTTCTTCTATGTTTAGCTCATTCATTGTAAGTATCTTTAATGTGGTACACATATCTTCATTACCAATGTGGTTGTCATTATCAAAGTCTGGAAAAGTTTGATTTAGTTAATATTTATTCAAATGAAATCAGACAATATCTCTATTACTGTCATATTAAAAAACAAATGTCTCATGAAATCATTGTTTAGGGCTAAATATTTAAATAGATATTTCTATACACTAAGGAAAAAATAAAATGCGCAAAAATGAATAGGGATATGCCTTATTTATCCCTTATCTGGTCATTTAAATTAAATTAGCCAATCTATTCAATATTAGTAGGGTACAACTAAATAGAAATTACAAACCAAAGTCAAAACAATTGTTAAACCTTTCATTTATAACAAATTTTCTTAAGAAAAGTAAACATGAAGATTTATCATTTTGTAAATAAACAGCTTTTCTCGTATTTTAATCCAGTAATACTTTCAATAAACATGGACAGACATCATCTTGAACCTGAAGTTCGCGAAATTATAGTGAGAATGCGTTATCAAGGTCATCGACCAGTTGATATTGCAGAGGCGGTTGGCGTTTCCCAGAGTGTTGTCTCCCGGGCTTTAGCTCGATTCCGAGAGACTGGGAGTGCCAATAGAAGGCCGGGCTGTGGATCACAACGTATTGCAACTGAAAGAGAGGATAAAAATATTGTTATCACTGCCAGGAGAAACCCTTTTCATAGTGCACGCCAGATCCTCAATGAAGTTGAAGGTGTTTTACCTAGACTTTTAACAAAACAAATGATTCATAATCATTTGTGGGAAGTTGGCCTTACATCATATGCCCCTTAGAGACGACCTGCAGCAACAGCTCGCCACCAGCAGCTCAGAAGAATGTGGTGCAGCGAGCGACTAGAAGAGGACACAAATTGGAATACTGTGATGATTACCGACGATTCGCGTTTTTGTCTGTATAGTGACAGCAGACGCCGAAGAGTCTACAGAGATCAAGGAATGCGCACAATGCCCCAGTTTATTGTGCCTTCAGTGCAGTTTGGAGGAGGTGGTGTAATGGTCTGGGCTGGCATTTACACTGAAGGACGAACCAACCTCACAGCACCTCGATATGCGCATGAAATTATTGAGGAATAAACAACTAGGGATCTCATTGGGAGAGATTTTCGATTTCTGGATGAAAACGCTCGACCTCATAGAGGAATAGTTGTTCATCAAGTTTTAGAAAACCTGGGAATTTCCCGCCTGCCCCTTCCCCCATTGTCTCCAGACCTCAATCCTATTGAGCACATGTGGGAGGCGTTACAGAGAAGGCTTTTTAATCATCATCTGCCGCTAATTGACCTTCAACAACTGAGTGCAGCATTGCAACATCTCTGGGGTGAAATTCGTCCAGAAACCAGTGATAACATTATTAATAGTATGCCTAATAGGTGCACACAGGTTTTGGCTAACAGAGGACATTATACAAGGTATTAATTGTTTCCAAAAACTAATCTGTTCAATAAAAAAAAAAATATGCAACTAAAACGTCTTATTTTTGTTATTTTTTTTTTAAAATTTGTATTTAATTGTATTTTATTTCAGCAAAAAACATTATAATTTCTAATGAATATTAATGCAGTTTATTATAATAAAAATAATACAAAAATGGTAGGCAAAGTAAATAACACAAAATTAGCAAAATCCCTAATCATTTTCGCGCAGTTTAGTTCATTATACTAGTTAGTATTCTAATCTAAAGTGTGCTAGGTTGCTGTTCCAACATAGCATGGCCTCAAAGCTCAAGAATTCTAATATTTATAATTAAATTGGGAATGTTATAAATGATGTACTAGTTGAAATTATTGATGAAGATTCTTTCTCAGTTAAAATAGCTTAAATAATAAAAATTGATTAAATGAAATGGTGATGAGCCATAGCAAATTAATATTTAAATATAATAATTTAGGTATATTCAATCAAATCATTTATATAACTTAACACTTTTATAAGATGAAGATGATCAGGGATACAGATAGGAGAAAGAAAAAACAGGTCAAAGTAAACAACTTTTATGCAGTGTAGATGTTTTGACATGGTTATGGATGGAGGATGAGGGATCCTTCATTGAAAGTCACATTGCTCCGAGGGGTGGGCTAAAGTAGTAGTCCTTAGACCAATAGCTATGGGGTTATAACCCCGCCACAGTTTCTCTTAAGGAGACCTAAATATTCAGGGGCTCAGTTGTCCCGAGGATACGAGGCCTTCCTAATCACTTGTTGGAAAGTACTATTGAGTTATAGAAACCCAATTTTTGGGTTAGTTTGTATATCAGTTTTTTAATTTTGTTTCTATTATCTAAAGTTTTAATGAATTCACAAGATTGTCTACTTTTTGTCGAATTTGGCCATCTTTCGTTCCAAGTTTGTGGAGTTGTTTTCAAAATGTGCTTAACTGCACTAATTGGTGCCTTATTAAATAAAATATGAAGGGTTGTATCCTGTGCCACATTTTTAACCTCTGCATTTGCCCGCTCATTTCCAAGTAAGCCTGCATGGGCTTTTATCTATTTGAAGGAAATTTGTATATTCCTATATTATTTTAAAATATTTCATATGTTTTATAAATATTTATGATAATACGCGTTATGTTGAGAGATGGGACTCATAGAAATATGGAATGTGAATAGAAATATATTCACCCATTACAGGGTTACTGCAATGTGGAAAATTAAAACATATGAAATTCATCTGGTTTCCTTGAATACACCTCAAGCATCTTTGAGTGAAATTAAATAGAAATTAAAGTTGTATTTTACTTACCATATATTTTAAAGGCATAAAAAACTTTTATGTCTCGTGGTGCTCCCTCGCTGAAAATTGATAACATGTCTAAAAATTCATCGAAAGTTAAGTTGCCTGTACCGTCTTTTGAAAACACCTCACAAATTCTTCTTTTGAATGGATTCTCCTAAAACAGTTTTAGCATTTTCCGTACAAGCCGCTATTACATAATAGTGTAAGGACGACAATGTTTTTTTAATTATTTATTTTAATAACATATTAGATCAGATAATTCATAAAATATAATTAATTTCAAATGATCTTCCAATAACTGAATATTGAAATGGCACTTTTTATAAAATGTTTTTATACTTGAACTGTACATTTAGTTTTTTTTTTTTTTATTGTTCCTATGGATAATTTGTACCTGAAAATGTGAATGAAGAGTATAATAGAAGTTCTTTTTTCCCCTGAAACATATTGCTTAAATACTAGGCTGCATTAAATGCACTTTGTGTGAAACACTTCTAGAATTCACTATTCATTCTTAAATTAATTGTAGTATCATATTAAATAGTTATTATTGCAACAAGGAAATAAAATAACAACACATTAACACAATAATATCAGCTTATTTTTAACTCGCGAGAGAAGTCGAGAGATAAAAGTTACTTTATTCCTGAGGTCCATACAAAATCTCCAGCTGTGCCCCAGGACTATTTAAGGTTTCAAAGTATAGATGCCAGGGAGAAATAAAGCAAATTTATGTATTAAATTATTATCTGTATCAAAGTTAACAATTCATACTTCTTCTTTGATAGCGCTATGACTCCTGAAGTGTCAGGACCAGTAGTCTGAATTGCTTAGTAATTAAATTATGAGTTACAAAATAAATGAGAAATCTTGTTAAAGGATACATCTTATGAATACTATTATAATGTATATTACATAAATAATTATGTTTTACATTTGCTCGGAAGATTGAAAATTCAGGTGGTAAAGCAATTCGATGTGCAGGTTGATGGGTTGGGTTCTAGATTTATGAGGTGTTTAAAGTGGAGCTTTTTAGGATTGATTTGGGCAAAGAATTTCATTAAGAGGAAGCGCGATTAATAAAGGATTTTTCGAAGCATGCAATTCGATGTGCAGGTTGATGGGTTACATATATATATATATACACACATATATATTCATATATATATATATATATATATATATATACACATACACACACATACATACATATACATATCACACTTGGATACTCATACATACCTGGACATGCATATGCAATTCTTTATATATACATACTACAAGCATATTTAAAATAACAATAATAATTTAGATTGATTTATTACAATAATAAATGCTTAGTTCTTTTATGTACATATCGCTTTGTACTATTTTTGTGTAGTTCCCTATATTTTTTATAAGGGGTTTTTATTGTTTTACACTTAGTAAAAAATGTTTACATTTTCTTAATAAACACTTTAATATAAGGTATACACAGTTCTTTGTGTAAAATCTCAATTTTTGTGTGGAATGCATAGTTTCCTGTGATTCTAAGGCATTTATTTTGGAATACTTGTAGTTTTTTATAGTTTGTTTTAGACATAGAACTAAATATAGGGCTTGCGTATGTTAAAATAGATCTTAAGCAAGCTTTGTATAATAATAGTTTATTATCTGCGCTTAGCTTTGATTTCCTGTTAAAGTATGGGTATATAGTACACAGAGCCCTGTTTGCTTTATTGCACACATAATCAATGTGTGAAGTAAACGTCAGTCCTTTATCCATCTTGAGTCCTAAATATTTGATCTGTGTGGACCAAGGTACAGGCGTTCTGTTTACAGTCAGTTGGGGAATATTGTTTGGCCGTCTCTTTGTAAATATTATTGCTTGTGTTTTTTCCTGATTTATTTTTTTATTTTCCATTTATTGTAAAATCTCTCTATTTTTTTTAGTGCTGTAGTCAGTCTATTAGTGATTGTGTCTGGTCTATAACTTGAAGTATAAATAGCCGTATCATCGGCAAACAGAGATTTTTGAACTTTAAATGAGTTAGGTATGTCATTTATATAAATACTGTAAAGTGTTGGAGATAAAACCCCGCCCTGAGGGAGACCGGCGGAAAGTGTACGTTCTGTGGAGTAGTGGCCGTCTATAGATACTTTTATCGTGCGGTTTGCTAAATATGATTTTATAAGTGCTATTAAATATGGTGGAAAATTGTAAAGCGTCAGTTTGAATATTAGCCCGTTATGCCAGATACTGTCAAAAGCTCTTTTTGCACGTCGAGTAATACCATACCAGTGTGTTGTTTGTTATTAAATCCCTCGGTGATGTGGTCGGTCAACCTGCCTAATTGGGCTATAGCAGAATGCTGATGTCTGAAACCAAATTGTTCGTTTATAAATATTTTTGTTATTTTTAATAAACGAATTTAATCTTTGAAATATTATTTTTTCAGCTATTTTGCCTATAACACACAATAAGCTTATAGGTCTGTAGTTTTCTACAAGTGTTTTATCTTTATTAGGTTTCGAAATCGCTTTAATTATAGCCATTTTCCATAGTTGTGGGTAATGTTTCAATTTTAGCATTGAATTTATCAATTGTGCCAGTCGTTTAATTCCTGCGGGTGGTAATTTTTTTTTAAATATATTGGGAATATTGCGTCGTGACCAGGTGTTTTTTTCGTATTAATTTTTTTCAATATTTTGTAAATTTCGGAATAATTACAGAGTGCATTTTGGGGAGTGTCTATATTTTCGTTTAATTTTCTTTTTACTTCTTTGTTTATTCTTGTGGTGTGATTTTTGGTTCCTAAATTATTATTTTTATTACTTATTTTACTAAATGGTCAGCTATCAGATTGGCTTTACCAGAAGGAGAAAATTCGGTTCTATTTAAATATGTAAGAGGTGGGTACTGGTATGTTCTGCCTTTTTTAAAAATTCTATGTATTGACCAGAGTTTATCGGTTGTTTTGACTTTACTAAGCTTATCGTTCCATTCTTTATTTGTCTGATTAAATATTAGTTTATTTATTATTTTAGATAAGTATATTTCGATTTTTTTGAATGTTGTGATTAGGTGTTGTTGGTGTTTACGTCTGAACATATTCTTTAGTTTGATCAAAAAATGAATATATGGATTTTTTAGTATTACAATTTCTATTAAAATTTAATCGGTTAAAGCTTTGCTGTGTAGATTCGACTATTGATGACTGTATACACTTTTGGAAATGTTCCACTGCTTTTTCAAAATCAGTTTTTGTAACTAAGTGAAGTTCGTTTTCAAGTTTTTTGTTTATTATTTCTTTATATTGTTTCCAGTTTATTTCTGTATTGGATTGTTTATTATTATTGTAATGTTTTAATTGGAGTTTGATCTGGTATGCTAGAGGGTTGTGATCGGAGGTTAGTTCCGGCACTGAGTGAATTTTATTTATTGTTGTTATATTTTTGGTTAAAACTAAGTCTATAATACTTGGTTTCCTGAAGCTATCAGTGGGATAATAAGTTGGTTTATCCGGTGCATTTATTTTTATATATGTTGAAGGCAATAGTCCAGTAATTTTGTACCATCCCGATTATTATTAAAACAATTCCATGCGAAATGTTTTGAATTAAAATCCCCCATGGCAACTAATCTCCTATTCAATTTAAAAATACTGTCCAAGTCTCTTAATTTTAATTTCTTGTTTGGTGGTTTGTAACATGAAACTATTGTCAATGGATACCTATCATGTTCGATTTCTACTGCTATAGCCTCTAGGTTTTGTATATTAGAAATTTTAATACGGTGGTGTTTAATGGATTTGTGAATAATTAGGGCCACTCCTCCACCATGGCTATTTCTATCTGCTCTGTGTACTATATACCCCTCAATAATTAAGGAACTAGCATCACTTAAATGTGTTTCCGCAATACCCGCAATTTGTACGTTATTAGTTTTTTAAAAACTCTTTAAAAAGTTGTTTTTTATTAGCAATGGACCTACAATTCCAAAACATTACATTATTTTTACAATTATTTGCCATATTTAGGCTAAATTTCCATAACCCCTTCAATTAAGATACTAATTTTTTCAATGGGGTCATTACATATTTTTAATTTTCCAATTGTGGTTTTAACAGTCTTTATAATACGGGGTAGGTTAAATGTTTTAAATAAGTCTTTAAGATCTTTTAGAAAATTAAATTGACCGGTACCTGTATTGTCATTGTTTTCTGAAGTTGTAGAGAAGCCCTTTATTTCTTTAGTGGCTGATAGTGGTGGGTGTTCTTCAGTCTTATATTGGAATTTTGTATGGCTTTTTTGAGATTCATTTATTTTCCAGACGCTTCTTTTCTTTTTTGCTTCTATTTGCTGGATTCTATAGGGGCACTCTGGGTGATTTGCCGCATGTTTTTGTCTGCAGTTTATGCATGTCAAGTCGCCATCTTGTTTCATGCATTCCTTTGTTTCGTGTTCCTGGGCACATTTCAAGCATTTAGGTTTTCTATTGCAGTTTTTGGCGATGTGGAAAAAAGATTGACACCTAAAGCACTGCGTCGCTTCTTTAGAATTTCTGTAACGCTCCCATCTGATGTGGCATTTGCAAACATATTTGATTTTTTTGATTTTACTAATTTCTTCCATGTTTTGTAGTGTAACTACATAAATCGGTAGTTTGATTTGGTTTCCTTCTTCTGTTGTTTTTTATAAACTGAGTTGCTTTAATAGCAGCAACATTTTGAATTTTTAAATCATCAATAATATCACCTACCTCTACAGAAGGAGGTAGACCCTTTAATACAAATGAAGGAGTTTTATCTTCATATAAAGTGTATGTGTGGTATTCTCCTTTGTTCTCTGTTATTAGATGTTTTAGAGTATTAAAATCTTCTTTAGTTGAAATATAAATCAGCATTCTATTGCCTTTATTTTTTAAATGATATTGATTTTTTATATTCTTATTTAAATACTCTAGTGAGCTTTTATAATTTTTGAATTTGTTATACAGGACAATCGGTGGAATTTTTTTTTTTTTATTTGCTTGATCTAAGCATTCTTTTGGAATATCCTCTTCCTCATCGCTCAAAATGTCATAAATATTTTTTGTAAGTATTGCGTTACCTTCTATTTTTTTGTTCGAGGTTAATCTTTTTCTTTTCGTACCTTTTGAGGTTTGTACCTCTTCCCATTGTTCTTCACTATTTGAAGCACAAAATTCCATTTTTTAAAAGAAAAGTAGAACACAAAAGATGAAAGAAGAAAAAATAAAAATAAAAATAAAAAAGTCAATATCAGACGCTGCCCGTATAGAGAGGACAGGGTCTAATCATGTTGTATTGAGCACGGTATTAACACTGTTGTTCACTGTTCACTGTACTAACACAGACTGTTGAAGTCCATAGTATTTCCTATTAGCTGGCATAGTTTATAGCTTCAGGATTTTTTCTAACCCATGTAGCCAAGTGGTGGGCTTGATATAACGAGCAAATAAAGGAATTGTTGAAATGAAAACGACATGCAATCTTATCATTTTCTAGAAGTTTCATTTTTGGACAGCCGAATAAGTTCTATAAAATTTCATTTTCCTATTCCTTTTCCCCACAATATGTCAAAGTCTTCCGTGGTGGGTAGTAATAAATTCCTCATATCCTCATATTGCACATCGCCATAGTTCCATTCTAGTCCGTGAATATGTTTTTTTACCCAAAGTTTCTTTTTCGACTGGCCCTCTTCTCCAGTATCTCGAGGTGGTATGACGATGATCCATGACTTATAGAAACAACGGATAGTTTTTTGACGGTTAATGAGCTGGAGGCCGTGCGGTAGCCCTGTAAATCAATGACTGCCGAACGCGTAATTATAAATAAATCTGTTCGCGGCATCAGTACATTTTGCGAACCAAAGCTTTCGCCACTACGTATAGTTGGGTGAAAATAAACGCAACACTTTTTAAAATTCAAATAATGTTCATTTAAATGATATTTATACTTTTTATTTACCCATCAGATCTTGTGGGATTGCACTTTGGACTCTTATCTCTTATTTTAGAGGCAACCATTGTATACTTATGGTAATCCAAAGTTTAGTTTGAAAATAAATGAAATGAGTCAACATACATTGAACTAAGCAGTGAAAAAAAGCAATAGTTCTCGCTTTAAGTGAAGAGAATTTTTCTTGCCGATATATTAGTAATAAATTAGGTTGTGATCCATCAACTGTGGGCAGGTTTTTAAAAAAATATCGGTCTTCTGGCTCTTTAGGATTTAAACATTTGTGTGTTTGCAATAAAAAGATAAATGAGAAGGAAGTCGCATATTGCAACGGCTTTGTTTGAAAAACAGGACCTTATCATCTACTGATTTGGCTGCAGAATGGAATGCAGTTACAGGTGTTAATGTCTGTGCATTAACTGTTCCTCGAAGATTAATATAAGCAGGACTGAATGCACTCCGGCTACAGAAAAAAATACGGCAGGCTCGTCTTTGTTGAGCTCGAAAACATCAAAACTGGACACAAGAAGACTGGAACTCTGTCATATTTTCTGATGAATCGAAATTTAATATCCATGGCACAGACGGAATTCAGTATGTGAGACGAAGAAAAGGTGAGGCCCTAACAACTCAATGTTTAAAATCGACAGTAAAGTTTCTAGTGAGCGTTATGGTCTGCGGTTTTATTTCTAGTAAAGGTGTAAGTTGCTTAAATATATTTAAAAGTAAATACAGGTTTTTAAACTGTTGCATCTATTTTCCACACTACTATATATCAATAATTTTACTTTTTATCGCTTCAGATTGTTTAGAACAATTTATAACGAGCTCTTCGGATGCTAGTCTCAGGATTGTTATCGAAGTGGCGTTGGACACAATTTCTTCTCCGATAATCTGCTCTTATTGCTGCCTGGAATTGGTCGCCTTCATTACGTATTAAGAATGACCCAGTCTCTCGTAGTCAATTAAAAGTTAACGAAAAGACTCGTCGATTAGGCCCTCTTCTATTTGGAAATCGACGCGCATACTCCCGCACCGCTTCTAAAGCATCACCGTCACAGCGTATTCAACATACAAAAATCTCTGAGTAACTGACTGAAGACTGATTTAGGAATTATAATCCTAGACGGAAACCAAAATGTAAACAAATAAAAGAATGTAAAGGTTAACATTAAGTGTTTACATATCTCACTGCCTAGCCTGACGAACTTTGAAAGGTGATAATCGCTACCTGTAACATTTTTGTTTTGTTTCTTTTTTTGCGATTTTCTCTAAAACCATTATCCATTATAGTTCATATATATAATATATATATAACCATTATAGTTTTTGGGTCCCCTATAAGTTCCTAAAGTTTTGCCATTTAAATTCGGGACACCCTGCATAAAATAAACATTCCTAAACTAGACATAAACAATTTTTATTAAAATAAATTATAATATTTCTTCCAATAAACGAATAAGAAAACTTACTTTTTAAAATTTTCATTTTTTACAATTTTAACTTTCAACTTTTAAATTTATATTTAATAAGACGTATTGCCCCCTCTGGTTTGAATGACTGCTTCCAATAGTCTTGGCATACTTGTAAATAACGAAACGAATGATAAACATGGGGAAATTAGAAAAAAAATAATCTAAAATTCCATCGTTAGTTATTTAACAGGGAAAAACATTGATCCTTAATGTCTCACGCTAATAAAATAATATTAACATGAATATAAAGCAAGTATGGATTAAGGTAAAAACCAGGAAAATCTCGAGAATTATGGGTGTTGCAATACTATTGACGGGGAGTTTATTATATTTCAATTAGGACTAATTTTTTTATTTTCAACCCACCTATAAATCACATGTACAGAGTTGAACATAATTACATTTTATAATTAATTTGAAAATAAGTTATTTTTATTTATTTTTTATTTTTTTTATGAATGATAATAAAAAATATAATTGTTGGACGCACCTTTAACTCCGGGAGTTTGACCACGATATCGAGAGGCAGCGTCACTGTTGAAGAGACGTTACCTGCAGTCATAGATTTCGGGACGGTGTCAGTCGCCAAGTTTCTAAACTTCTTTTGAATTCTTGAAATGCAAAATACAAAAATAAAATAATAAAAATAAAACAATGTAGTCAGTAAAAAAAAAAAAAAAAAAAGAACTGATTCTTCTAGAAGGTTGACTGTGACCGGCATTCAAAATGTTGACTTCATAAATATGGAATTCAGAATTTCAGTAATAATATATTTTTGTACAAGTTTTTATTACAGAGTAAATGATTTAGCTAGCTAGATATTAAGAAATCAACATTTTTCCTGCTACTCTCATTGAGGTTTCGGTTGAATTCCGATAGAGCCATGTAATAACATTTACAAACTTCGGCATAAGTAAACCTATAATGTACCATAACGTAAAATCTAAAAGTGTATAAAGAAAATGCTACAGATATCAATTCTGTAAAGAAAGATATATTAAAAATGTCTTATATACAGCAATGATCTCCGAAAAAAAGTGTAAAACTTACTGGTGGGTTTGCCTTAAGCCATATTATTTGATAAAATCACTGAATCACTCTACTCGTAAAACTAGCCTAAATACATAAAAGGTAAGAATGATATTGAATTTGAAACTTTTATCACTACCTAACCTAAAAATAATAAATCTTATAATACTGATAACTAATTTTTGATTATTAACAACATTTACCTTAATATTTCCTTCCTTGTGAGAAACGTGCAATCCTGCCATAGTTATAGCATAAAAAAATAATAACTATTATAAGAATTTATTTAAATACAATGATTTGAATTGTAAAAACATAAATAAAAAATAGAGCAGATAGTTGTAGGTGTCGCAAGCATAGGGTTAAACTATTTTTTATATATGCGTCCTAGACAACCTTAGGGGTAATCCATAAATTACGTGAGCTCAAAATAGAGTTGGAAAGGGTTTCCTGATCTTATCCCCGGGGGAATAACATGACCCAATCTCACCAAGGGGATGGCCGCTAGTCCTAATTAAGGAAAAACACTGACGCGATTAGTGGACATCGCGTTGCCCTGAATCTTGGCACAGGAGCACGCTTTGAACTAGTTTTACCCTTTGTGTGAATAAAACAATATTCTCAATGGGAAATTATTTCTATATAATTAAGAAAATATAATGAAGTATTTTATCTATTCTAAATAACCGTATTGTGGCCTCAACGACATAATAATAATAATAATAATAAAAAGTTTTATTCAAATGAAATTAAACAATTTAAAATTGTAACATATCAGATATTAAGTGGGTTTAGCTATAATAGATATAAATTGGAATGCATTTTTAACAGTAGGAAAAATAATATAAACTTACACAATAAGAAAAAAAACATGAAATAAAAATGAATAAATAATAAAATTTACTAAACTAAAAATACATAAATGGATAACATTTTGTACAATTTAGTTAATTAACTTTTTGGATTAATTAACTTATACATTATTTATGTTTCAATAAATTAAATTTCAAACTAAACCAATAATTTTTTTGGATCTCTTATTAGCTAAATATTATTCTAGTAGTTGGTGATTTGTTCATTTGTGTATGTATCTTATTAAGGTTTGCTCGTTATAACTCTCTATAGTTTGAATTATGGGATTTCCTGAATTTTTCGTGGAGTTTAATAAAGTTCCGGGTTTGGGTGTGAATAAATTGTTTTATTGTTTGTAAACATAATTCGAACAGCGTGTCGATGTTATTTTGGTATATCTGGGGTAGTCGTTTATTATTCTGATACATAGGTTTTGCACTCTATTTTTTTAATAGTTGGAGTCACAGGTGTAGCTCCATACAGGCATATGTGGTCGTATGACTGCTTCATACAGAATGATTTTGTTTTTAATCGATATTGGGGATTTTCTTCTGAAATTAGCCATTGTGCTAATACGTTTTTTGATTTTGCAGCATTTGTTATTTATATGAGGTATAAATGCCAATCTTGTATCTAATTCCAGACCGAGGTAGGTAACTATTTGAGTCCAAGGAATTTGAATATTATTTAGATAGATATGTTTCGGTAAGTTAGGCCTTCTTTTTGTAAAAAAGATTGCTTAACTTTTTTGTTCGTTTATTTTTATTTTGTGTAAATCTCCTTGTCATCTGTATACAAATATTTTTCAACTGAAGGGAGAACAGGTAGGTCGGATATGTATCAGTTAAAAAGAGTTATTTAAAGGCAGGATCCTTCAGGAAGACCTGCTTATAGGGAATATTTAGGAGATGTGATATTGTTAATTGTGATCTTAAAGGATCTATTGCAAAGGAATGAATGGGTAACATGTATGATGTAGGGATGGAACCGATAGGTAATAAGTTTGTATAATAAACCATTATGCCATATTGTATCGAAAGCTTTTTCGATGCCCAGTGAGATCATCCCTGTATGTTTCTTTTCATGAAACCCTGCCATAATATAATTTTTAGTCTGGCTAACTATGCCACAGTGGAATACGGCTAACTATGAACCGAATCGTTCATTAACCATGATATTGTTGTCAGATCCCGACATAGTTAACCATTAACTGGCCTACAAACCCATTTATTTCGCAGGACCATCGCTATAGGGAATAATAATCTAATAAAATGATTGGAAAGCCATAGCACCGCCCGGTGGGGGATTTAGATATTCTCAATACTGAGATAAATGAGGTGTTTCGGAACTACACGGAACAAATATAAGGCCGCAATACATTATAAATAAAAGTTTTATAAACATATTGTATGTCTTAAAATTATTATTAATCCATTATTATGGCCAAATATCCTTCAAAATCGGAAAGGAATTAAGAAAATTAGGTTTAAATCCCGCATTTAAAACAAATAAACCATTGCCATCGTATTTCCCTTCTCCTAAAGACAAAGTAGCTCTTTTAAAAAAAAGAGGTGTTTAGAAACTAAAGTGTAATGACTGTGAACTAATTATAGGGGAAAAAATGGACGATCTGTAAACCAAAATTAAAAAAACATATAAGGGTATACAATAATAATATGCAGAATTACAACTTCACTATCCATTTAAATGTGAATTACCATAAATTCAATAAAGACTCGGGAGTGAAACTAATAAATCAGTTAGAAAGTAGTCTAAAATTAAATATTTATGAATCAATGGAAATAATAAAATCGTCAAAACCAATGCACTTTTTTTATATTACCAGATTAATGTTTCCAATTGTCGCATTTTAAACTTGTTTCCAGTAGGATTAGAGATCCTACATTCTATGTAGGTATGGCTTTCTTACATTCAGTCTGTTCTGGGCCCAGGTGGAAGCCCTTCTAATTTTGCCTCCTTAGGCGAGTTTTAACATTCTTGATTTCCGATCTTTTATTAAAAACAAATATATATAATTTCTCGAGGTTCAGTCAATGAAATAACAACCTTCGCACGTATCGCACAAGTTTACTGTTCAAGAGCTAAAAAGGGACTTAATAGAAAAGTGAAGGAAGATGAAAATAGGTTGCGGGTTATCTGTGAAGCCTACACAAGGCAGCACTTTGAAAATTCAGTCCCACGACATTTGTGCTACAGCACTCGTAAGTGCGTAGCATTTAGGACAACAGAAAAGATTCTCCAAAAATAAAAAAAATTGTAGTAAGCATAAATATCTGTGTCTGAAATAATGTGAATTTTCATTGCATAGAGTTCCTTAGGCCACAGAAACAACCTTATTCCTATATCCGACATTTTTCTCCACTACAAATAATCAGTTTGTATCCTTTGAAATGGTTAGTATAAATTTAAGAAATGTGATTATCAAATTTTCTGAAGAGTGTCCAACTCATTCTAAAGTTCAAATTTCCTTATAATAGAAACAAAAAGTATCTTAAAGGTGTTATAGAACTATCCCTCTTAAATAAATGTCATTTGGATTCGCTGTCCGGATATTTTTTTTAATTTAGGGATATCCTACATTTTTTATCGTTTCGCTACACTTCATCAGATTCCCAATCTGTGCTCAACAATCGAATGATCTTACATAAAAAATTAATGATTTGTTGTACTTATAACTTTTATTTTTTATTAAAATAAAAAGTATGTTAAAGCTTATTTATACTTATGTTATAAGTATAAAAAAGCAGAAAGTTCAATGTTAAAATTATTTATATATTAAAATAATTATTTCATTTGGAAACTAGTTTCGAATGCTAAATATTCATTTTCAGTTCTAAAACATACAAAATTTCCAACACCTGAGCACTTTCTTACATGGATTATATATACTAAAGTTTTAAAAAATTTAAGACAATAAATCAAATATATTAGTACTTAAATATAAGGTAGGATACATTTTTTTATGATTTCTCTTAGGTGTTCCCTATTTGGATTCCCTAATTGGATTTTTCCGTTCTATTTGAAACAAATTTAAAATAGGGCTATTGGAAATGTTTATCTGGTCATTTTAACTAAAATCTGGATTGGTTTGGACGATTTTTTGGTTCTAATGATTTATTAATATTTACTTTTTATTTTGAAGAGAAAAGATTTGCCCGGTCGGGATTCGAACCCGAGTCCCCACTTTTCTAGCGTGGTGCCTTATCCACTAGGCCACCGAGCTCGTATCCGAACCAGGGAAATCTTTTCTCTTCACTGATCCATACCCCCGGGCACTCGCAGTTGCGATGTACAAATCGGGGATGAATGTTCATTGAACATTACTGTTAACTGGATCTTGTTGACATACGTCAAATATATTATAATTATGAAATAATTATTTGTTGTTGATAAATATATTTTGAATATATTTTTTATTTTGAAGAGAAAAGATTTGCTCGGTCGGGATTCGAACCCGAGTCGTCACTTTTCTACCGTGGTGCCTTATCCACTAGGCCACCGAGCTCGTATCTATAAATCTTTTCTCTTCAAAATAAAAAATATATTTATCAATAACAAATAATTATCTCATAATTATAATATATTTGACGTATGTCAACAAGATCCAGTTAACAGTAATGTTCAATGAACATTCATCCCCGATTTTTACATCGCAACTGCGAGTGCCCGGGGGTATGGATCAGTGAAGAGAAAAGATTTCCCTGGTTCGGATACGAGCTCGGTGGCCTAGTGGATAAGGCACCACGCTAGAAATGTGGGGACTCGGGTTCGAATCCCGACCGGGCAAATTTTTTCTCTTTAAAATAAAAAATATATTTAAGAGAATATATTATCAACAACAAATAATTATCTCATAATTATAATATATTTGACGTATGTCAACAAGATCCAGTTAACAGTAATGTTCAATGAACATTCATCCCCGATTTGTACATCGCAACTGCGAGTGCCCGGGGGTATGGATCAGTGAAGAGAAAAGATTTCCCTGGTTCGGATACGAGCTCGGTGGCCTAGTGGATAAGGCACCACGCTAGAAAAGTGGGGACTCGGGTTCGAATCCCGACCGGGCAAATCTTTTCTCTTCAAAATAAAAAATATATTCAAAATATTTTATCAACAACAAATAATTATCTCATAATATTAATATTTACGTTTAGGCCATTTTCTACTTGATGTATTATTTTATTTTAAATAAATAAATTCCCAAAAAATGTTTCCTACTTGGTCCCTTCCGTTATAGATATATTTCAGATACCTGTTAGATCTCCTAAGGAGAGTACTAATATATTTGATTTCTTGTCTTACGTTTTTGAAAACTTTAGGATATATAATCCAAGTGACGAAGTCCTGATGTTTTGAAAACTTTGTATGTTTTAGAACTGATGATGAAAGTTTTGCAATCGAAACTATTTTTAAAATAATATAATTCCAATATCAGTGGCAATTAATACATCAATCCTAATTTCATCATATACAGTTTTGTAAATATCAATTAATAAATAGATAGAAAAGTACTTTTTTAAATTGCACGTTGTATGTAAAGGGTTTTGAAACAACTTTTATTCTCAACATCGTTTGGATTACGGATTTTAACAGTTATAGTTTAATTCATTTATAAAACCAAGTAAGTAACTGTTTCGATCCTTGGTTGACACCCGCTCTCTTTGCGAAAATAAAATCACAGAGTTAATGCTGAATAGTTGGTCGGATGAACACAATTCAACTGTTGAGGGGAGATTTCTAATTGTAGAAACTGAGAGCTTTAACAGTACGGCCTTGGGTCCCGGTTAAATTAATTGTTCGATCAGATCCCACTTCTTTTTTTTTTTTTTTTTTTTTTTTTTTTTTTGAGAATTTATCAAATTATTATAAACATGTATACTTTTTGAGTGACAGATATACGAAATCATGTTACTTTAATGATCGACGAGTAACAACTAACTAGATAATAATGAAGAATGATACTTAAGATTTTTATACAGTCAGAGTCAAAAGTATTTGTACACTAGTGTAAGTTTTATTTTCTTTCGTTTAATTCTGTATTTATTACATATTTATTTAATTTAAACACATTTAATATTGCATTCATGATTATAGAATAGAGTTTATATTTTTTCATGAGAAAATTGATTGAATTTAGCTTAATATCTCATACGTTATAGCAAGATGCCTCATTGATATGAGTCAAAAGTAGTTGTACACTAGACTTTAACTGTTGTTTCTATCCCGTGTCTTAATATTTTGAGGATAACCTGCAATCAGTCTTTAACTTGACGTCATTTGTAAAGGTTTAGCGATTTTTAATGCTAATAATTGCTGTTCATTAATTGAAAATGGGGCGCAAAACCAGAGAGACGACTGAAGAGGAAACAAAAATTATTGTGCGCCTACATAATGAGTTACGGTCGCTTAGAGAAGTGACCAGACCTCACTCGACAGTCCAAGATGCTATTAAAAGGTATGGAGCGAGAAAAACATTTGAATGTATAGAGAGAACAGAATGAAAAAGGAAGATTTAGTCCAAATATGAAAGACATATCACGAGAAAAGTTAAAAGAAAACCAAGAAATAGTGCCCCTAAATTAGTGGATGAACATTTGTCTGAAAGAGGA
Organism: Euschistus heros; assembly: GCA_003667255.2. Taxonomy (NCBI): domain Eukaryota; kingdom Metazoa; phylum Arthropoda; class Insecta; order Hemiptera; family Pentatomidae; genus Euschistus; species Euschistus heros. The sequence continues at coordinate 774,400 of RCWM02000124.1, forward strand.
GAAAAAGAGGAGTGTTTTAACAATGCGCTAATGCTCGAGACGGTACGAGCTTCACCCAGGACAGCTAGGAGAAAACCATCAGTAAGCAATATTAAGATATCAATGTGCCAAAGACCATAAAAAATATGATTGTGACCTTGGGAATAGGATAATATTTACCGGCGAGGGTAAAATTGAAATGTTTAATCTTCAGAGGGGCCAAACAGTACGGAGAAACAAATATAGTAATGGAAATAAGAAATATAGTTCTAATTGTTAGGGATACAGGAAAATGACACGTGGTCTGAGGTTGTTTGAATGATGCTAGAGTGGGGTGTTTTGAATTTATCGATAGCATAATTTTAGCATAAGGCCACACCCCATCAATCACGGGATATTAACCCTATAACGCATTTGTGGAAATATCTAAAGGATCAAGTACGGAAAAGGTGTGTTTCTAACAATCAAAATTTAAGCGACGTTATTATTACAAAATTATAGTCCATTGACACAAAAAATAGTGAATTCAATGCAAAAAAGCATATAGAGCACATTAAAAGCAAAAGTTGGCCCTACTAAATATTAATTGTTCTCGAATGTCAATATTAAATAAAAATTTTATCAAGTGTACGAATACTTTTGACTCATGATTATTGTTGTTTTTCAGTTATTCTTTATGTATCATTTTGTGAAATGTTCAATAAATACAAAAATATATTTATTAATAAACTTGTTGATGTCTACATTAATTGGATTTATTGTTTTTAATAAATCCTATTAAATTATGCTACTTTTTTTACAACTATTTGTTATTTCTAATGCTTTATAGCAGGTGTACGAATACTTTTGACTCTGACTGTAGATTCATATATGCAGTACTTGCATTTTCAGAAAGCACCCGATTACCGATTCAATTACTATTGGTTATGCCATTACACAGGTTATTCCTCACATTTACTAGATGTATTTATATACAGTTATAAATTTCAATCAATTAATAAATAAAAGATTTCCATTCTCTGAAAACATTTTTAAAAAAATTATAGTAAAAAAAAAAAAAAAAAAATTTAAAAACACGCATTCATAGCAAAACGAACTCAAAAGTAGAATGTAATTTTTACTTCATGAATAGTTTGTGTTAAGGCCATAGAAAGCTAAACTATCAATTATGATTAATTAATTTGGAATAATATTAAAGTAAAACTTAAGCTATTAACAAAATAATTCAATCTATAGTAAAACAAGGGAGGGGTGCAACAAACATTTGTTACAGATGGACCGACATCATTGAGATTTTATTATTATTATTTTCATAATCTACTTTACTTTTATAAATAGTTACCAATAAAATCTTTGTAAGATTTAATATCAAATTTATTTATTTATTTATTGCTTGGCTCTACAGCCCTAGATGGGCCTTGGCCTCACCCAGAAGGGATGACCATTGAAGGTTATCCATAGCTTTTCTTCGCCATCCTCTTATTCCTAGATTTTTCAGGTCCACCTCCACATTATCCTGCCACCTTATTCTAGGCCTTCCTCTTAATCTGGTACCATCCGGTCTGTCATTCATCATCCTCTTCGGCAGCCTCTCGTCCGGTATCCGTTGGGCATGTCCCAGCCACCGCAACCTTCCTTCCTTGATGAACACCACTATATTCGGTTCCCCGAATAGCTCTACCAATTCTTTTTCCTCCTTATTCTCCAATTTCCATGGTCGTTTACTGGGCCGAAAATTCTTCTGAGAACTTTCCTTTCCCAAACTTTAAGTATTGTCTCGTTCCCTTTTGTTAGTGTCCAGCACTCACTTCCATACACTATCACAGGCCTTATGACTGCTTTATACATGATAACTTTTGCAGCTCGTGATAATGCTCGGAACTTCAGTATTTTATTAAGAGCGTACAGGCATCTGCTACCTGCTGTAATGTAGGTTTAATATCATAGCCCAGTCAAATAAGGAGTTTTATACAGCAAAGTCCGAAATGAAAGCAGTGAAGGTGAATTCGTATATATATATATATATATATATATATATATATATATATATATATATATATATATATATATATATATATATATATATATATATAAGGCCTGATAGTAAATTTAACCAGATTTTAGTTGAAAAAATGAAATTTCAGATCGGTCAAACAGTTTTGGTCTTATAGTGAAAAATGTGCCAAAAAACTTGGATCTCAAAACAGTAAGCGGTTTTTAGCATGCTTGCATGGGTATTTTGCGAGACTTGATCAAAATTTAATATACAGGATCTTATAGTAAATTTAACCAGCTTCCAGATGGAAAAATTAAATTTTGGATCGAACTATTAGTATCGAGTTATAGCTAAAAGAGTGCCGACAAACGTGTTTTCGTGGAGAAGTGTGACCCCAGTCAGAGAATTGAGGGGTGTATAGTGCATAAAATATGCGATTATTTTTGGCTTCGCAGCTTCGTTAGGAGTAAGTTAGAAGGCAAAGATATAAAAATCCCCAATTCTGAGGGAACGAAATTCCCCAGTTTATGGTGGGGGAAGGAGAGAAGATACCATGTTTAGGTTTTTCGAATATATCTCGAAGACGGTGAACTATGGAAAAATGTAAGACAAATTAAAATTGAAGCTAATTAAGTTTCCAGTAAAATTGTTTCTATACATATTTGTCCAACTCTCAACAGTTTCGAGATCTCCGTTATTAAACATCGATAATTATCGAGAAAAAAAATTGTTACCTCATTTTTTGTCAAACATTTGCTTCAAGTGCCAGAAACGTATATATGAAATTAAATTAAATTTAATGCTCTACAACTTTGACTCTGACATTTTTTCTGAGAAACTATTGTGGAAGGCACTAGAAGCAAATGTTTGTCCGAATCGGTGCCCGTATTTCCTTCTCCGCGCAATATCTCGAAAACGGTTAATCCTATGAAAAAAATGAATAGAACCAAAATAATAGAGAAAATTATTATCTACCAGTTTTTTGATTGACCTCCGAGTCATAGAAATCGAAATATTTGAAAAAAAAAATTATTTTGTGACCTTGAATATTTATTTATACTAACACGCTGAGGTCGGTGACTTTTCACCCCTCATTTAGGCCAAAACGAAGGTATATGCAAAAATTCCACTTCATTGTTTTAATTCCTAGGTGAATTACTAGCACCCCACACTTTTTTGCTTTAAGTTGAATAATTTAGTTAATAACATAAGTTTTACTTACAAGGGGACGTTTGAAGTTGTAACTCACAGATTTGAATGCCGATTTGTGTGTGGGTAGTAGGGACCTATAATAGTGTAAAACTAGAGTTATAGCCGCCAATGGGCATTAGGAGCCGAAAAATAAAATAAAATATGAAAATCAGGTTTTATTTTTTTTCTCAGCTCTCAGTCAAGATAGAGAAATGATTTTTTCACGTTTAATTGCAGTTATGTAATGCTCAAGACACCGCCCGGCCTTAGGGTGCTCAAAAACTCTAAAAAAATGACAAAATTCCAAGGAAATCCGCTGTAATTCAGTGGAATTTTTTTTTCATAAACAACTGACCTCAAATCTCGATTAAGCGCACCATAAAACCCTTATATGTGAAATTTTACCAAAATCTAAAAATATCGATTTTTTACCTCTTTCGAGGAGGTTAAAATTTTGAAGTTGAGATTTCATCAACATTTTCTACCGCCCATAACAACTGTTGTGTTCAACTGATAACAACAATAATAGCATCACTAGAATCAGCATACATTCTGCTTTTTATCCATGCGTGTAACATTGGATTTACTCCCGATTTTAGTGGACAAAAACTGACGTGAATGAAAATATCCAAGGTCCGCTATAACTTGAGATATTTCAATAAGGGGAATTCTGCGACTTTCGGATTTGGGCTAAACTATGCAGTTTTAAGTCTTCTAGATGACCTCAAAATTTTGTCTTAATCGGTTGCGAAATATGTGAGATAGCGCAAATTATTTACATTGTTTCAGAAATTGACAGCCCCCTTTAATACTACAAAATTTTGAAGGTAAAAATAAATTATTCTTGACCTCGACAAAATTAAGTTTTTACATGTTTTTTGAGATGAGGAATCTGGAAATATCAGTTTTTAGTTTAAAAATTTTCCTCACCTATATTATATAAATAAGAAGTTTTAAAATGATCTATTTCTATAATTATTTTTGTCTTTACTCAATAAATTTCAAATAAGACCATTTAAAAAACATATACATATTTTTCAACCAAACCCTGATATTAATTTTAGATTATTCATCAATCTTAGGATATCTTTGCAATTTGAAATAAAAATATGTCATTTTAAAACTTCTTATTCGTCATAAAAAATACCACATTTCATTTGGGATTCCTTAGTTAGGGTCACTGGAGAAGATTAGAGAGCTGTCTATAACCTGAAAATAAACTTTATCTGACACAGTTAAGACCCTGAGAGTTTCATTTCAAAATTTCAAAAACTGTGGAAAAAAAAAGGAGGTGGCCATCGAATATTGAACACCATGTATATATATATATATTTTTTTAACGCAATTTTTTCGTCGATTATGAATCGATTTTGATGATTATTTTATTTTTTTTAGAAACGATCGTGGGAGGTGATAGAAGCAAAAGTTTGATAAAAAGTAAGGTAACATTTGTTTATTCCCGAAAATCACCGATTTGCAATAACATATATCTCGAAAACCGTTGAAATTTCGACAAACTTATATATAATAAATTTTATAGGATATTTGATTAGCTTTAATGTTTATTTGAAACATATATTTCTACATTCAACCGTTTTCGAGATATAATTGGAAAACCAAAATAAAAGAACTTCTCCCCTCCCCCACCGTTATCTCACTCCCTAGGGGCGGGGACTTTTAGTATGTTTACCTATTAACTACTGGTAACGAAGCTATGGAGTAAAAAATTATCGCATATTTCATGCACTTTACTATGTGTTTATTGACTGGACTATTATTTTGGTAAACTTCTATGATTTTTTATATAACATTCTTTGTGTGATTTCTTTCTTGGAACGGAATCATACGTCTGTTCTACATCAGTGAATAACACACTACATCTTTAGATTTCTCCAGATAATTTTTATTATTTAGCGTATAATTTGTCTAAATATGTGGTCTATGCATGATCTCACCGCAGTAAAGCAACTAACATCTTTCTTACATATTGATGATTTAAAATAGGTGGTAACTTTGATATTAATAATAAAATTATTGATCAATTAAGATAAGTAACACATTTAACTTAAATAATTTTAATATTACTAGCTGCCGAGTAAAATTTCATTAATAATCATATGAAGTATATCTTTCTAAATCTTATTCCTAATTATAAAAATGAAAAAAAAAAAAAAATGTATTGTTTAAATACAATTTATACAACCTGATAATCTTGAAGCTGTTCCTCTGTAAATACAACGATTTTGTTACCCATCTTCTCAAGGCTCCAACTTACAATGAGCCACACCCTGGACGTGACCAGCACGCTCAGCACGAAAGCCTTAATGCTTATTAAAGCCTATCTCTATTATAAACAATGGCGCGGCCGACCGATCCCCTAACAGGGTGCTCTGTTAATTTTGGGTATTGCTAATTATCATTTGATGAAATAATAAAATAAAATTGATGCAAATGGTGAAATAAGTATGGAAATAAAATAACAGAAACTATAAATTTAATTGTGGTAATATAATGCTATCGCTTCATTATGCGATAAGTAAGACTGTAGTCAGTATACAATTTGAATGAAAAAATATATTTAAAAAATAAGTTTATTTCAGGAGCCATGTCAAAATCTATCTATCGAAAAAGATATTGATTGTGTTTCACATTTTGAATGAACTAATTCATTGCATAAATAACAGCTTAAAAAATTATTTCTCTATCTTGACTGAGAGATGAGAAAAAACATAAAACGTGATTTTCATATTGGTGTTTGTTTTATTTTTTTCCTAGGCTCCCAATGCTCATTGGTGGCTATAACTCTAGTTTTGAACTATTATAGGTCCTTACTACCAACAAAAAAATCGTCATTCAAATCTGTTAGTTACAAGCCAATACTTCTCCTTGTAAGATGAAACCAAGATATTACACTATATCAGAAATGGGTGTTGGAATCTTGTTTAAAAGGACTTTTGGGCCGAAACTACAACGCGTCGTAGATACATTACTGATTATTATACATACTGATTTATTATACATACATTATTATTATACATACTGATTATTATACCCGATACATTACTTTTACTCAACGTCCCGTCGTACAGTGGTTCGAACATAGAGTGATGGTGGACAAAATTCGCAAACCCATAAAATCTTATAGAAAATTACACGCTGAACAAAAATTTCGTATGAACATGGGTCCGGAAATGCACCTATAAAAAGTTATGGCAAGATAATTGGAAAAAAATAAGCAATTATTTTTTTTCCATTGTAGCAAAATGAAATTCTTGGTGCAAGTTCTTAATACTAGCGTAAATGTTGCGGTATGAGCTACAGTAGGATGTTTTTGAGTTAATGAAGAAGATAAGTAGTAAATATATATATATATATATATATATATATATATATATATATATATATATATATATATATATATATATATATATATTTTAATTAAAGTAAAATGCATAGTTTTTCTAATATATTTTTATTTAAAAAGTAGGCACCTACTCATATAAGCCCATAGTATTATTGCTCAGATTAGAGGTGATGTTGCTCATCATCAGATGGACGGTTTTTAATATTCGTCTCCTTTGGGGTGGCCCAGCAAATGAAACACATATACATGGTGTTTGTTCCAGATAAAATGTTGGTTTTATTTTTATTGCTTTTAAAACACTATCACCCAGCATTGTGAACATTTCAAAACTAACCGTGTAAATTTTAGGAATTTCACTGCTTTTTATCGTGCACGCATTAGATCTGCCAGTTCTTTTTGAAAATTAATTTATTTTTGTATTTCACTGCTTTCTCGCTTGAGGTGCAAATTTTTTGATTTCACGGGGGGGGGGGGGGAAATATGGCTTTTTCCCCGTCTCGCACGCATTAGATCTGCAGGTTCCTTTTTTGTAATTTTATGGTTTTGCAAAAATTAATTTTATGGGTTTGCAATATATGGTCGGCGATGAACGCAGATTTAGGCTTAGCAACCTTTCCATTCCTCACTTTCTACCAATTTTCAGAGCCAGCATAGCTACAAAATTTCATTCCTCACTTCTACCCATTTCAGAGCCGCCATAGCGACTAAAAAAAGATATTCTTCATTGCTTATGCATGTTGTGGTTAAAGAATCTGTAATAATAATATCGCATGTTTTGATTGTGGTTAAAGAGATCTGTAATAATCATAAGCAGGTTTTGGTTGTTGTAAAGAGATCTGTAATATATATCAGGTTTTGGTTGTGGTAAAAAGATCTGTAATAATAATATCAGGTTTTGGTTGTGGTTAAGAGATCTGTAATAATAATATCAGGTTTTGGTTGTGGTAAAGAGATCTGGTATAACATATCATTTTTTGGTTGTGGTACAGAGATCTGTAATAATAATCTCCAGGTTTATTTGGTTTCTGGTTAAAGAGATCTAGTATAATAATAATATCAGGTTTTGGTTGTGGTAAAGAGATCTGTAATAATAATATCAGGTTTTGGTTGTGGTAAAGAGATCTGTAATAATAATATCAGGTTTTGGTTGTGGTAAAGAGATCTGTAATAATAATATCAGGTTTTGGTTTGTGGTAACGAGAATCTGTAATAATAATATCATGGTTTGGTTGTGGTAAAGAGATCTGGTAATAATACTATCCAGGTTTTGTGTGTGTGGTAAAAGAGATCTGTAATATAATAGTCAGGTTTGGTTGTGGTAAAGAGATCTGTAATATATATATCAGGTTTGTTTGGTTGATGTTCCAGAGATCTGTAATCATAATATCAGGTTTTTGTTGTGGTACAGAGATCTGTAATAATAAATCAGGTTTATATGGTATGACCTGGTTACAGCTAGATCTGTAATATAATAATATCAGGTTTTGGGTTGTGGTACAGAGATCCTGTAATAATCTATCAGGTTTTTGTTGTGGTAACAGAAGATCTGTATACTAATAATATCAGGTTTTGGTTGTGGTAAAGAGATCTGTAATAATAATATCAGGTTTTGGTTGTGGTAAAGAGATCTGTAATAATAATATCAGGTTTTGGTTGTGGTAAAGAGATCTGTAATAATAATATCAGGTTTTGGTTGTGGTAAAGAGTCTTAATATAATGTCAGGCTTTGTTGTGTAAGAGATCTGTAATAATAATATCAGGTTTTGGTTGTGGTTAAGAGATCTGTAATAATAATATCAGGTTTTGGTTGTGGTAAAGAGATCTGTAATAATAATATCAGGTTTTGGTTGTGGTAAAGAGATCTGTAATAATAATATCAGGTTTTTGGTTGTTGGTAAAGAGAATCTGTTATAATAATCTCAGGTTTTGGTTGTGTGTAAAGAGATCTGTATAATAATACTCTCCGGTTTTGGTTGTGTGTAAAGTATATCTGTACTCATAATATCAGGGTTTGGTTGTGGTAAGAGATCTGTAATAATAATATCGGTTTTGGTTGTGGTACAGATATCTGTAATAGTCGACTTTTACCAAATGAGAGCGCGTGAGATTTTCGTGGGCTCCTTACGAAGTCATAAGTGTATATTGAACAGCACATCGGCAGCACTTCATAGTTTTAGCAATCTAAGATTAATTATACCCTTCCGACGACATAAAATCTTTGCACGTTCAATCTCACTCAGTTCTTTAAATTCAAAAAAACCCAAAATGTAATTTATTTGTAATATTCACAACTAAATAAAATAAAAATTTTCTCAAGTTGAAGTAAAGAGAGCAGCGACTGTACTGAGTCCTTTAGTTTACATTACATTATTGTTTCCTCTTGTGTATTGTATGAAGTAGAGGGCAAAGGTTGAAAATAATATATTTAAAGGAAGTATTTTTGTAAACAAAACGAGTTTTGGGTGTAACAATGATTGAACAATTACTTATTAAAATTAAAAAGAGAATTTTTCATGGTGCCTAATACTTTTGGCCAAGGCTGTATATTTACATCCTTCTGGAATATATTTATGTATTTATATTTATTGGTTTCTACTAATCTTTCCTTAAAGAACCTACACTATTGTATGGCTATACTATAAGTAAAGAACTTATTATATTGTATAGGATTAGTAATAACTATTAAAAGGAAGTATATAGAATAAAGGAACATAGCTCCGAGCTACATGAAGCTAGTGGTGCACTACGAGAGTGATTAATGTGGGAAAAGATCTTAAAGTTCAGCAAATGACACAGGGAAAGAATAATAATAATAATTATTACAATAAGCTTTATAGGCATCTATTTAAACAAAAGCCTCTCCCACAGGAGGAACGTGGAAGTCGGCTACAGTCAACAGAAACAAAAACTTGTATATACAAATTAAAACACACACACAAAAAAACAAAAAAAAACATAATCAAATAAACAAAAACCTTACAAAACAGAACAACTTACAAAAACTAAATGTTGCTGATAACTTTCTTTGGGAAAAGATCTTTAAGTTAAGCAAATCACACAGAGAAAGAATACGGTATCCCATTGTGCCCAAGAATATTTATGAATATTTTTATGCTTGATAAAGTAGGTGTTATGGTTGATAAATTATTTGAGATAGTAAAGCTGGAGTTCCCATAATTTCCAACATTAGTCTTCCTATTCCCACAGACGTTTTTTATTTCCATACAGTTGTTAGCAGTTTGTCATGAACACTCTCTTGTGGGTTATTACAGCTCTTAGTAGGTCAATGTAGTTTTTTTAACGTCGTTTTGAATCGATAACTCAGATTAATGAAAGCCGGTATCATTAAAAAAAACGTAAATCTAATTTTTTTAAGTTTTTTTAAACAGGTAAAAGTTTGTTAAGTTTGAATAATATAATTATTACCTCCTAAAGTTGTACTTCTTCTTGAACCTACAACTTGAATATGTAACTTTGCATAATATTATTTCTTATGTAGGTAATGAATGTTAAAGATGAGAAACAGTTTTAGATATAAAAACGCCTGGGAGAGACGGTAGAGGGAAGACTGTAAGGCATTGGTGTTGTGCAGTGTTGTGGCGGCGCAGGCGCACTGAAGCACCCCCTCGCAGCATTCTACCTCCGGAACGGAAGAGAAGAGCTTCTCAAGCCAACATTCCCTAATTTTATTTGTTATTTTTTTAAACTACCGTTTTTTACTAAAAAAATAAGTTATACATGTCTCGTAGAAAGCAAGCTAAACCCAGGCCGCTGAAACGTAAGTATGTATAATTATTTTCTTAATTACCTATTTACTTTTAAGAGTGATTATAAACAAATATAATTTTTATTGAAAATTTGAAATATTTTATATAGTTTTTGGTACATTGCTATATTATTTATATTCGTATATTAAAATCCTGATATTCGTCTCAATTTAATATCTAAATTTTAAAAAATTAAAATGTAAAAATAAAAACATAAACATTTTTATTATTTTATCATTTTGCTTTATATAAAACTACAATTTTGAATTAAGAAATTATTTTAATCTACTTGTAAAAATAACGGAAGGTTACTTAATCATAGAAGTTTTAATAGAATTTATGATATATGTTTCAAAGCGATTATAGGACGAAAGAAGATAACATAACCACATTAATGTAGATTAGATCTAGCATATATCAGTTCAACAACACAATTAAGACTAACCATAAAGTTACAGACATTCGCAAATAGTTGTTTCGTATAATATGGATATAGTATTATTAATAATATATTTGTAAATGTTAGATGTTTTTTTAAAGTAACAAAACTTTAATAAAAAAAACAAAAAATATTTTGATAATAACATATGTTTGTGTCTTTTCGCATGAGTTCATAACAACTTCATTTCTCGATTTTTTTTTTTTATTTATAAACTTTTCAGTGGAATGGTAGCTCCTGAATCAGCTCTTATCTACAGTGAGTAGCAAAAGTTTTCGTAAACCTAGTAAATTCACTAAAGTACGATTATTTTTACTCTCGTTGTAGGAAAATCCTTTGTTTGACGATTTCATATTTTTCCCCATACACGTGAAGAACACACCTTATAATTAAAACACCAAAATATGGATGGTATTTATGTTTTTATTTATTTATGTGTTTTTTTATTTATGTTACTCAATAAATAAATAAAAGTGTAAACTGACTGCAGCAAAAGTTTTACAGCATCAAATTATCTTAATTAATCCTTAAATACATGCCAGAAAGATAGCAATGAAAGTAAATTTCGTATTTCGGACCATAAGCAGGCCCTAAAACTATTAGAAGAGACCTAAGAAGAAATGGATTTCAGGCTTGGGTAAATAGAAAAAACATTTATAACATTCAAAAATAAACTTGAAAGAATAAAATTCTTAAAAAGCATTTAAAATAAACCTCCAGACAACTGGAACGACGACCAGTCTTACTTTCCTATTTACTATCGCGTGAAACCTATTTCTTCATAGGTCTCTTCTAATAGTTTCAGGTCCTGCAAATGGTCCGAAACCCGAAATTTACTTTCATTGCTTTCTTTCTGGCCTGTACTTTGAGGTCAGCATTAACTGTTTTCATCTCATCTCATCTCGAACTCCTCCCATCTCGGCGTTAGCAAATTCTCGGCCATGCCGATTGCCCTTTATCGTCTAGCCTTTCGTTTTTTTTAATACGTTTGATTATCTAATGGACCGTTGAACGAGGTATATTAGTCATTAAAGTAATCTGGACGTGCGAATATCGCTGCTGTCTGAAGAAAAGTACATGTAACCGCTGTTGAATAGAGGTATTCTGAATATCCAACCGTGGCTGTTTATAAAACACTCTTGGAACAGATGAGAACATAGCTAAAAAGAAGCAGGATTAACACCTAGTTAACTTCTCTACACCAAACCTTTAGTATTTAAGGGATTAAATGAGATAATTTAATGCTGTACGAAAACATTTGCTGCAGCCAGTTTACACTTTTTTCTATTTACAGATTGAGGACGCTTACGCTTTAAGTTAGGAATAGGCTTCTTTCTTTACCTCAACATTACATATTGAACTTAATAAGGAGTATGAACCGCCGTTATGAAACAATAATTCAAAGTTAGAAGAGTCCAACACCATACTGTGGAAAGTTTAAGTGAAAAAAACACAATATCTGTTAAATTTTGAGAATAATAATTACAAATCCTTATATTGTAATTTTCTTTCACTTAATTTAAAAAAAAAAATATTTTCTCCAATTTTTTTTTTTTTTTTTGCTAAATAAATACCATTACCTTTGCATAAGTAAGGTATTATACAAACAAAGAAGAAAAAATAATCAGAAGTTTGGTGTTACCTAACTTTTGATTAGTGGTCCACTTCAATTATGGGCAGTTATTATTTTTAAGATTTATTTAATTTAATTAATTCTATTTAATATTCTATTTTATTTAATTAATTCTTTATTATTTTAAGATTAATTATAAGAATAATATAATTATATAAATTTATATACGTTATACGAGTGAGAAATGGAAATTAAATAGTTTCGTAAAAACTAACTATACCAGTAGACAAAATAAGGAAGTCGTTTAATCATCAATTTCCTATTTTTCAATTTCTTAGTCATATTTCTTGATATATATATTTTAAACTATTTATATACAACTAGTAAATCTGAAGAAAATTATTTCAATGACTTGTAAAGAACTACTGACTAGTAGCACTTCAATAGCTCTACAATAAAAAATCTCTCGGCCATCTTCTTTTCGCCTCGGAGGATTATCGGGAATTGAGTGTAAGTTGGGAGACTAGTGGGTATGGGGTTCCCTATGAAAGAATAGGTATCTGGTTTGGGCCGAATCAGCAACATATGGAGATATTTAAATCAATCCTTGACGTTTCTTAGAAAAAATTGATGTAGTTAGTGAGCATCAATTGGGAAGATTAAGACAGATTACAAGTGGATCTTTAGCGTTCTTGTGAAAGTTTTATCATTGATTTGGTTTAATTAATTTTGTTAATGTTATGTATGTTTATTATTAGATTTACAGCGACATAAAAAGTGCAAATATTTTTCTCATCAGACTTTATTTTAAGTGTGTTCCATAAAATATAATCGAATATTTAAAGTGCACTCGTTTTTTGAGGGATTTCATTTTTATAATTCTTATGGTATGTATTAGACATAACCCTATAAAAAATATTTTCGGGAATACTGCAGTATAATTAGTAAGAAATGCAATTTAAGCTTTTTAAAAACTGTAATAATTTAATGACCAGCCTACTTAAGGAGTCTTTAAAACTTTTTTGTAATAGCATTTTTTTTTTTTTTCCGTTAATATAGTGTTAAAACAACATAAAATTTACCTGTCTGGCCTGAGACGAAAAACCTTTTTTCCTCTAAAATCTTAATATTGTGTTAATTACCTCAGTTTTTATTTTTGTTTTTTGATTTGCATAATAATGGAATCATTAAAGTGAAGCAGTCTACGCTACAGCTTTATTCACTTTAAACACTACTTTAACAATCGGAAAATATAGGACAAATCTGAAGGATGTCTGTTGCTGTAGAATCAAAGGTAGGGTAAAAACTAACATATTTGTTCCAATAAATATGATACAAGTAGTATCTTGATTTGAAAAACGTTACTCTGCCCTCCTTAGGGTCTGACTTGCTCTTGCAAAATGTTTTGTAAACTCGAAATTCGAAATATTTCATACCTTTAAAAAAAATGCTGTGCGATGCATAAACCAAATTCACATAAGCAAATAAGAGATTGGATTTTCATCCCAGCGGGTCATTATTGCCTTCTATGAGTGAGAAGTAGTGCTAACACAAAAAAATAACGTCTATTAGTAGCCCAGTCAATGAGTGCTGAAATGAGGGGTGTAGAGTGCATGGAATATCCGATAATTTTTGACAGCTCCTTTAGGATAAGATAGAAGGTAAACATACTGAAAGTACCCCCTCCCTGGTGGGAGAAAAGGGGGAAGGTCCTATTTTTGGGTTTTTCGATTATATGTCGAAAACGGTGGACACTAGGAAAATATCTTAAGATCAAAATTATAACTAATTTAATTTCGAATAAAAATGCTTATGTAAATATTTGTCAAACCTTTAATGATTTTCGAGATATTCGTTATTAAAAATCGAGAATTTTGGGAAAAAAATGTTTACCTCAATATTTGTTAAACATTTCATTCAAGTGTCAAAAACTTATATATTATATATGTATATAATTAAAGTAAATTTAATGCTCTACAACTTTGATTCTGACATTTTCTCTGAGAAACGATCATGGAAGGCACTGGAAGCAAAAGTAAGGTAAAAATATTATTTTGTGAAAATTATCGATTTTCAATAACGTATATCTCGGAAACAATTTGAAGTTCGACAAATATGTATACAGATAATTTTATAGGTTTAATTTTTATTTTACACATATTTTTTTAGAGTTTAATGTTTTCGAGATGTAATCAAAAACCCAAAAATGGAATCTTCTTCCCCCCTTCCCACCGTTAGCTCACCCCCCAACGTTGGGGACGTTTAGCATGTTTACCTTCTAACTACTAGGGTTGGGCGATAGTCGATAGTTGGCACTATCGATAGGCCGATACTATCGGTTGAGAACTATCGATTGCGATCGATAGTTTTTCGATAGTTTCTTCTTTTTTTCCCAAAGCTATTCAATAAAGAATTGAAACTAATTTAATTAAATTCAATTATCTACTTACTATTTGAAATTTGCAGGATTATAAATTATAAGATTATATCATAAAGATTAGTCAAAAAAACTGATTTATTTGAATTTAAAAAAAGGTATTTACAATTTACATGGTTACAATAATAATGAACAAATCAAATCTTCAGAAAAGAAAAATAACGAAATAGTTAATTTCAAGAGTCAAGTGTGCTCCTTGAGCCACATATTTCCCGAAAGAAAAACTAGCATTTCTGCTTTCCTTTGGCTGAATCTTTGAGAGAACCCTTGAGCTCTAGGAATTCCGTATTCAACTTCAAAAGAACTCGACACTGGACAGAGACAGATCAGCATAGTTCCGAGAGTTTCATAACTTGAAATTAGTAAAAAAGATCTATCGATAGTCGACACTATCGATAGTGACCATTGATAGGCATGACCTATCGATATTTCGATAGTAACTATCGACTATCGCCCAACCCTACTAACTACTCCTAACAAAGTTGTGAAGCCAAAAATTATCGCATTATGTTTTTAAATCTTGACTTCCTTAGTAATATCATATATTCAAATTTGTAAGATTAATTCTACGACATAACAAAAGGCCACTTTGGAATATATACAGCGAGCCGAGCTTTTCTCATTGTCAGACAGAAACCCAAATTCACCATAATATTCACAATTTTAGAATTATTAAACCGATTTGGCCATTGTGTTATTTATTCAACCACAGATAAATGTAAAAAAAACAGAGTTATGTCGTGCATCCTGTTCAAAATCATAAGTATTTCCAGAGGAATTTCATGAGGTACGAAATTTATGTGCAAGTGTAGCCTTCGAAAACTATAATGGATTTCTAGAAACACTGTCAGGAAAAGTAATTTCTCCATGACTGGGAAAAACAATTGATCATCGATATGTATATCTATAAACCACTTTCCCAATTTTCATTTTAGATTTAAAAGAATCAAATTATCTAAACTAATAACTAAAATAAATGATGATTAAATATGGCTTATAGCTCCTAAACGGTATGTACTAGCGACAGACATAATATAAGAAATAATATTCCCCATTGAATTTCTGATCAGGAAACAGCCGCTAAATTTTCTATTTGTGGAATACCAACAGAACTAAAGCCTGAATATTAAACCCTAGAGAAATGTACACGAGAAACAATGCAAAAACTCAGCTTCATTGGTTCATTTCCGAGGTGAAATCCTTATTTGAGTGGGCTATTTATTACACAAGAGGATAGTTAGAATCCAATGTAATCAGTATATATAAAAAAATAAAATAAAATCAGACATTATTAGAAGGGGCTATTTTGTCGCTAGGGACAATCACATTCCTGAAGCAATATAATTTTTTCTTAAAATATAATAATAAAAAAAAAATACTAATGAACCAAGACCGTGAAGTTGAGTGTACAGTAACAATTTACGTACCTACCTGCCTACTAATCCACAGTTTTGGGGAGAAAATTCAACAATCTAATGGATGAAATGGAACCCATAAATAATATTTCCATCTATAATTGTACAAATATTTATGACCTAATGATTTGTTAAATGGATTCATAGTTGACTCGGGAGTAATATCTGGTCCCGTGCAACTAATGTTCTTCTCAGTCCTTCTTATCGAGAAATGCGTCATTTGCCAAATAATGTCATAGCTGCTGTGAAATAGAGTTGGCAATTCTTTGATATTATTCTCCAGAAATTGAATTTATTATATCATTCCCTTTTTTCGCTCAAACTTGTATCAGACGGTCGTAGAAAAAATAAGCCATCGATCATAAGCTGGGTAGTTCATAATAAAATAATGTATGAAGTTGATCTCTTACATGTGACACATTTATTTCCCTCGTATTTTCCTTTAGGAATAAATCACAATTTAGACTTCTCAATGTAAATCCGATTATTGGGTATAGTTCCACAAAGGCTCATTTGTTTTTATTCTATTTTCCCTTGGAAAAGGATATTCTATATTTTATATTCTCACTGACCTGAAATAATACCTATGGTTTTTTGTAATATGCTTCTGTATCACTAAACATGCCTTGAAAGTACCATATTTTACGGAAAGAATAATGTTCCTCTTGGGATGTTCCAGGTGCAGGTTCTACGTTATCCAGACACCTCGAGAGGCTATTACCTACAACAGGAGCCGAAATATTTTGGTAAAGGATCGTGGAATGTGTTTTTTATTTACTGACAATGTTTCTAAAAATCTATTATAATTTTCGAAGGCTGCACTTGCACATTAATTTGGAACCTAATAAATTCCCTCAGGAACAATTATTGATTTTAAATAGGAGGCGTAACATAACTATGTTTCTAATTCCTCTACGGTCAAATAAATAACAAAATGATCAAATTGATATTGTCTACTTCTTGTAAACTTTTTCATAATCGTAGCAAATTTTAGGTATTTTTCAGGCTTAAATAATTTATTCGTTTAAGTAAATATAATATATTTCTATTTCTATTAATATAATATTAATAATTAATATTTGTTGTTGGGCTCCAAGTTGAACACATTTCAGGGTTTATTAATTTGTTAGTAAGTACATCAGGAATTTTCCTTCTTAATGAAAACATGACCGTTTCAAGCAAGGTCTGAACATTAACGATGATCTTTCCACAAATGTAGGCCACAGATTGATAAGAGGCTTGTCTTCAAAACTCCCCATTACACAAATGATAATTAATTGTCATTATTTCTTCCCCAGCTGTTAAGATTCCTCAACTATGAACAAATTATATTATTGCTTGACAATCCGATAGGGAATATTTTCTACAATGTTACGCAAACCGTCAACTCTTAAATTTTTGCCAACATTTGAGTCGTTGAAAAAGAATATGAACGAATAAATATACAATTTTCAACCCATAATAAGAATTTTGTTTTTCTTACAAATGGGAATAGATAATATTACAAAGAAAGTCAATAAAAAAAAGAAGAAAGTTTTGTAAACGATTGCTTGTAAACCGATTAGACTTCATGATTCATTAATAATGATAGTTCAACACTAAGCCAAGTATTAATATTGATATTCTATTATATAATAGTATAGATAATATTATTAATAATATATACAATATTATTTGTTCTTTTTCTTTTCAATTTGGCTGCTTACGTTAAAATATTTGACCCAAAACTGATAAAGAAACCGGAGAATTAAGAAGGCAGGTGGTAGCAGCGAGACGGTTAAAATGGGCATGTAAAGGGTTTAGTACTAACCGGATTTTGAAAAAAGTTATGAGCCATTGGGAAAACGACCGAGGGGTAAACCGAGGTGTAGATGGGAGGATAGCATCATGGCCAACCTTAGGGATTTGGGTTCTGAGGGAGTGGGTGGAAGGGAGGTGTGTGGTCAACGGTTGGTGGTGTGGCATCGAACCTTCGGGTTCGCTAAGCCTATATATATTCTATTTAAATTTGTATCATACATGAATTTCTACTTTAGATTAAACTATCTGAAGAATGAGAACATCAATTGATCGGCAGTCGCTCTGTTTTAATGTTAAAAATACGACTCTAAAGTAGAAAAAGTACTCAAGAGGTATATTACATTGCTGCGGTTGACTTTTCCAATGTTTTGCGTTGGGACTCTTCTTGCTAGTAGATGTATAGTAACTAACAAAAAAAATATTGTTTTTAAATTATCCTGAAAAAAGCGATTTTATACACTTCTTTGAGGAGGGGGGGGGGGGGGGGGGGGTCAATTTTTGTGGGCATGAATTTACATTTCATTTTGAAGCTCTGTGTCTCGTCAATTCCATTGCGACGTTTCTTGATTGGTCGGAATCAATTAATAAGAACCAAAATTTTGACGAAGATATAAATCTACAGTATTTAAATACAATACTAAATAGCAGCCGAACTAGTGTGTATGAAAACTATTAAATTAGGGGTTAGTATATTAGTAGTTTCAGTTTTAAAATTGAACTTCTTAAACGGAAGTATTTAAATGATCATTGATTAATAAATAACATATCTTTTGTTAATCAATCTAAAAAAATAAAAAAAATTATAAACCAAAATTTAGTCATTTTATTTAAAAATCTATACTATTATATTAATGGACAGGCCATTTTTCGTTTGTTATAACCGCGAAAAAACTACAGAACCGATTTGTACACGTTTTTAACCACATCATCTTTATAGTTCGAGGAAGGTTTAGCAATAATAAAATCTACTGATTTTCTATTAATTTGTTATTAAAAAAGCGATAATATGTGGATAATAGTGAAGTTTTAAAATTGACCGATAGGTGGCGACCGCCATTCTACAACAGATACGGTTTTATAATCATCGTATAATTGATAATAAAATTTACTAATATTCAACTGTATTATTAAAAAAGCTATAAATATGTGGTGCAACATGTTGATTCCAGTGAAGTTTGAAAAACAACCGGTTTGTGGTTAGCATCATTCCCGCAATAGGGCTTTCTTATCCCTATACCAACTTTTAACTACATCATTTCACATTTCCAGAAAGGTTTAGCAATAATACCATTTAAAATAATAAAAATTTAGATGTACAGTGTTGTGTGGAAGTGACGAGGTTAGCCGTACTATCATTTACTATTATGGTTAAAAATTGAAATCCAACCAGATGAAACCAATGAAATTATCTGCCGAAAAAACACTATTATCAAATCAAAATGTCGATCCCTTGCTTTTTGATATTGTATGTAAAAATATGATTCATGGGCTTTTAATTGTAAGCACGGATAATGCAGTCCACTATTCACAAGCGTTTCTTAATAGCTTCTGTCCATCTTTATTACCAATTTATAAACTGAAATTAAAAATTGGATGTCTAATTATGCTTTTACGTTATCTTTAACCACCAAATTAGTGCAATTTTAACTGGTTAAAATTTATTGCTATGCGTGAAAATATGATTAAGAAAACATTTCTAATAAATTGCATGCTATAATACAAAAATTGTATCTCTAAAAAAAAAATATTTATTAGTTAAAATGAACACAATAAGGCTGGTGTTCCACAGGGTACCGTTATCGGTCCAGTTCTATATATCCTCTATGCTGCAGATATCCCTACTACTCCTGATACTTTCCTAGCAACATTCGATGATGACACTGCTATCCTTTCATCCCATCCGGATCCCTTAATAGGATCCTATAATCTCCAAACTCATTTATTCCTGATTGAAGACTGATGCAATGACTGACGGATCAAAGTAAATGAATCTAAATGCACTAACGTAACCTTTACCCTCCACCGTAAATCTAGTCCTCCTATCTATTTCAATGGTATTCCGCTACCTAAAGCTGACACAGTTCGGTATCTTGGTTTCTATATAGAAAAAAGACTTACATGGAACCCTCATACTCGACTCAAAAGGCAAGAACTTAACAGACGCTTCAGCCAATTGTATAGACTACTAAATATGACATCTCATCTTTCCATTGAAAACAAACTTCTCATATACAAAACCATCATTAAACCTATTTGGAGTTATGGACTTGAACTTTGGAGGACAGCAAAAAAGTCTAATATCAAACGCATTCAATCCTTCCAATCCGAAATCCTCCGAACTATAGTGAATGCTCCTTACTACGTCTCCAACAAAACCCTATATAATGATCTCAATATACCATACGTCCTCGACCTCATACCTCTTAAATTTTCATTTCATCCTAACCCCCTAGCTCAATCATTATCCAGTTCCTCGCATTCTGATAACCCCTCTCGCAGACTAAAACGGCAATGCCCCCGAGATCTGTTGTGAAATTTAATTATGTTGGAGTTCTGATAATGGTCATCTTCTCCACTCATGCCCTGATTGAATGTATATAGTGCTCTCACTCAGCCTCCACTGGGTTTTTTACATCAGTGGTACAGCTGAGAGAGAAGATCGGGGACTTCTCTGTGACTGGCTTGTCCCTCCATAAGTGGTGGGATTGGTCTGGTCGGTGGATCTCTAGGATGAATGTAAATTGTAAATAAAGTATAATTGTATTTTTAACCTTTAATTTAATTTTGTCTCATTGTTACTTATTTAATTTTTGTTTTATTATTATTATTTTTTTTTTACATATGCATTTTTTAATATATTTTAATTTTAATTTTAATGTATGTATATTGTATATTTTATATTATTTATGTATAGCATAGTCCTTTTCTTTCTTTTTTTACTGTACATAATGTGTGAATGTAATCATTAAGCCATCTATATTACTTATTACCCACATTTGTGGCAGATTGTAATAGTTACTCAATAAAAAGTGTATTTAAAAAAAAAAAAAAGTTAAAATGATCAAGTTCTTTACTTATAAGAGCGGGTGAAGCCGTGACGGGGGGTGCTAGTAATAAATATTTCGAATAACTAGAAAAACAAATTTAATAAAAAATATTTGCTTAGTTAGAGGTTAACATTAGGTATTGATTTAATTTTTATTCAAGTGTAATTTGAGTATAGCATGATATGAATTAAAATATTTACACAAAATATTATTATTTCTTATGTAAATTCAATTACATAAAAATCGTATTTTAAACAATTACGGATAATGGAGGTAATGAATCTTGTAGAAGAAGTGCGTACCGGCACAACTAATCAGACTTTTTTTTTATAGTGTCTGTGGGAGGGGGGGGGGGGGTATTCTCTTGGGGGGAGGCCCACCCTATCCTCATTCCCCGGCCCCGGGTTTTGGTCCCCGGGGGATGGTACAGTCTGCCCCAGCACCTACTTTCTACACTCAACCTCCAAACCACCACCGAGGCTAAAACTCTATTACCTCTTTTCTACTGGTTTTCTTTTTTTACAACATTTAAATTATACATTGCTTTCATTTATTAGGTTCAGAAACTTTTTTTTAATTATTCAGTTCATTGTATGATAATAAATTTTTATTAGTTAAACAACACTTTTGGCTGCCCGCACATAAGACATACTGAGAAAAGAGGGGTGCCAAAATAAAAAGGTTATTACAGTGGCTTTGGGGAAATGTAGGTAAAAATAGTTTATATTTATCTAAAAATAGTTTTAATTACAGAGCGCACTCATATTATACTAAAATTTTAATATACACAGGGTGAGTACCTCTTAGTGTAAAAAAAAAAAAAAATTGGGTGAAACTAAATCAAAAATGTAGAAAAATTACGCAGACCTCACCTTTCTATTCCAATCCGTTGCATATACAAGATAAATCAAAGACTTTTTTGAGAAAACCACATTTTTTACCATAAAAGCTATAATATCTCCGTTTTCTAAAAATATTTTTAAACTTTGACAACATTTTCGGATTTAGCATTAAATTTTCTATAAGAGCAGAGTACACGTAACCTTGAATTTTACAAACTTGTGACCTAAAGAAAAGCTTGATCTTCACCCTATTTAGGGAAGTTACAATGTCTTATATTACTTCAACGCTCACCGTTTTTGCAAAAAACTATCCTCAAAACGTCAAATCTCACAAAAACGTGCAAATTTAATCAGCTTTCAAATTATTTGTTATAAGTAACGTTTACGCTTCAGTTTCATGGAGAAATATAATATTAAAACAGAAAAAACATGGTGTTCTCATTTGGCATACAAATCAGTTACTTGTATAAATAAAACATTATGACAATCCCTTAATGGAAATGTGCATTTTAAACATAATAAACTCTTCATTGGAATAAAAATAAAATAAAAAAATTATTGTTTACTTGAAAATAAAGGAAAGCTGTCAATAAAGCGACACCAGATCAGACGATATTCCACCTGAAGTCCGGCTTCCATCTGGTGCCGCTTTATTGACAGCTTTCCTTTATTTTCAAGTAAACAATAATTTTTTTATTTTATTTTTATTCCAATGAAGAGTTTATTATGTTTAAAATGCACATTTCCATTAAGGGATTGTCATAATGTTTTATTTATACAAGTAACTGATTTGTATGCCAAATGAGAACACCATGTTTTTTCTGCTTTAAAAGTAAATTTCTCCACGAAATTGAAAAAAAATCATTACGTTTAACATATCATTCGAAAGCTGATTAAAATTGCAAGTTTTTGTGAGATTTGACGTTTTGCGGATAGTTTTTTTTTCGAAAAAAACGGTGAGCGTTGAAGTAATATAAGACATTGTAACTCCCTCAAATAGGTATAGATCAAGCTTTCGATGCCAACTTTGTAAAATTCAAGGTTACAAGTACTCAGCGATTATAGAAAATTTAATGCTAAATCCGAAAATGTTGTCAAAGTTTAAAAATATTTTTAGAAAACGGAGATATTATAGCTTTTATGGTAAAAAATGTGGTTTTCTCAAAAAAGTTTATCTTGTATATGCAACGGATTGGAATAGAAAGGTGAGGTCTGTGGCATTTTTCTACATTTTTGATTTAGTTTCACCCAATTTTTTTTTTTTTTTACTCTAAGAGATACTCACTCTGTATAGTGGAAGCTCAATTTATTTCACAGAAACTGCAAAAAATGAACTTCTTATACTTACCTTATACTTCTTCTTCTTATTATACTTACCTACAATTTTGTTTACTGAGAACTGTGTACTTAATTAGACCATTTCATTTGTTTCTCTCAGTATCTTCCTAATTATTTGGTCGGTAACAGATCTCACCTTAGGTCTTAAATCGTTCTTTGTGAGGTATACATCGCCTTTGTTATCACTTTTTGTTTTAAAAACTATGTGTCACCATCCATGCTATCAAAACGGAAATGGGAGATTTAAAGACATAATGAAATCATTACGTGGCTAAAAAAAGTGAATCGGGTCAGACATTAGCTATTGATTTCAAGGTTATTCAACAATAATGGGAATCAAAAATAATTCTAAATCAATCATCAGGTACTCCATAATACTTAGAGAGAGACGTGAAGTTCGAAAAATATTGATATTTTTATATCAATATTTAAACAAAATGGAGATATTACAGCTTTAATGGAAAAAAACGTGGTTTCCTCAAAAATTTTTTTGATTTATCGAAACATTTTTGATTTAGTTTCACCCAATTTTTTTTTACATTAAGAGATACTCACCCTGTAGATATTCATGGTAAAAATAATTTTGTTTTTCATTTAATTTAATTTTTAAATAAAAATAATTTTAACAATACAAATAAGTAATTAGATAATCGATTTATTTAAAATTACATTTAAAAAAAGGTTCCGTTAATTGACGTTCGGATAGTCGACGCTCCTCTGTACTACTTCGGACTGGAGCAAATACTACCACTTTTTTTTTTTTCCTAAGAGTTTCAAAGGTGTGCGGCGAAAAAAAATTAAAATCAATAATATTGCGGATTTTTTTTGTAAAATAAATCAATTTAATGCTCATCCATAGTTTTATAGCTACATAAAGTTTTATTCAAATGAAAATAAACTGTTAAATTGTAACATATTAGATATTAATACATGTTTTGGTAATAAAACAATTTATACTACATAGTGAGCTAAGCTATATAATCGATATAAATTGGAATGCATTTTTAAAAGTAGGAAAATTAATAAAAACAAGCAAAATAAAAAACAAATGGATAATAAAATGTTTACTAAACTGAAAAACATAATTAATCAACTTTTTGTACAATAAAGTTTATTAACTTTTAAGAATAATTAACTTATATATTATTTTTGTATCAATTGATAAAATTTCAAACTGAACCAATATCTTTTTTGGATGTATTATAAGCTAAAAATTATTCTAGTAGTTTGTGGTTTGTCCGTTTGTGTATGTATCTTCTTAAGGTTTGCTTGTTATAACTGCCTATTGTTTGGATTACGGGATTTCCTTAATTTTTTGTAGAGTTTAAAAATTTCCGAGTGTGAATAAATTGTTTAATTGTTTGGAAACCTAATTCGAGTAGCATGTCGGTTATTATTGTATATCTAGTCATTTATTATTCCCATAAATAGCTTTTGCACTCTTTCTATTTTTTTTATAGTTGTAGTTATAGGTGTAACTCCATACAGGAGAAACGTACGTCAGTAATGGCTTAAGGACTGATTTGTACGTATTTTTAGTCGAAAGTGGGGATTTGCTTCTGAAATATTGGGCCATTGTACTAATAAGTTTTTTTGGCTTTGCAGCATTTGTTGTTAATATGATGAACTGTAAATGTCAATCTTTTATCCATTCCAGACCGGGGTAGGTAACTGTTTGAATCCAAGGGATTCGAATATTAGTTAGGTCTTCTATTTGTAAAAATAATTGCTTAATTTATTGAATCTGGTTTGTAATTATTTTGATGTTTTTATAGTATCTATCCTGTAGGAACTAGTATAAATCGCCGTGTCATCTACATATAAAGATCTTTCAACTGAAGGGAGAGTAGGAGGAATGAGGGCCTTGGTTAGAGATAGCAACTGATTGGTTGCGGTGGGAAAGGAAATATTGAAAACAGAGGAGGGCACTATTGGATAAGTTCAATGGTTTGAATTTGGAATAGAGGATATTGTGGTCAAAGGAATCGAAGGCTTTAGAAAAGTCAAGGTAAATCAGGATGGTCAGTTCTTTTTTATCCATCGCAGCCTGGATGTCACCGATACTTTTTATGAGAGCGGGTTGTGTTGAGAAGGTAACTTGGAATCTTCTAGGAAATTGGAAATTTGAGATTGCACTAATCTTTCTAGGGGCTTAGAAAGGTTGGAAAGTTTGGAGATAATCACGTGCCACCTAGTCAGATAAGTTCCATAAATTATTTGTATTCATTAAGTGTAAAGAATCTGTTGTTTACATAGAGTACTGCATAGTTATTTACATTGATTATAAATATTCTTTTTTCTTTTCTTTTTTTTTTTTTTTTTTTTTTTGTATTCCGTTTTGTAATGAGAGGTTTGCGGTGTCAAAACATTTGGAGGTCATAAGAATAAGGCAATATGGTAGAACTAGCAGATTAATGGGAGAGTGGATGAAGAAGAAAGCCTGGAAGAGATCTAACAGAAAAAGAAACGCGATACTATCACAAGAAGAATTTCTCTAATTATAAATTGCTAACAGTAGTGCACCCTGGATTAAAGAGAATAATGCCAAAAAACCAGTCGAGAAAATGGATGACTGCTTTGTAGATATTGGATTAGAATAAGCACTGGTCAGAATGAAGTTAAGAAATGCAGTGGGTCAGTATGAAAGTTTAGTTTCAAAACAATTCAAGAGTTCTTTAAAAATGATTACACCAATAAATTGAAGACCACGAACAGGAATAAGTAGTGTGGTGGTCATATCATGACACCACAAAGAATCGAGAAGAAAAAGATAGAAGTGACGTTACCTTCCTATACACATGTGTTTTATGAATATTAACCAATTTATTCTGAGTTTAATAATTGTATTTGTTTATTAAATATAATCAGTCTCTTACAGTTTCATTATAGTTATTCTGAGTATCCCAAATTGGTGACTCCGAAATGGATGTGATAAAAAAACAAATCACTACTTTGGAAAATGAAATCGCTCAACTTAAAAGCAACTCACAACCAGAGCATCAGCAAACACCCACTGTAAGTCATGTTTCTATTAAAATTCCACCCTTTTGGAAAGCTGAAGCTGATCTGTGGTTCGCACAAATAGAAGCACAGTTGGAAATAGCAAAAATTACAAATGAAATAACAAAATTTAATCACCTAGTAGCAAATCTGAATAGTGAAACTATAAAGTCAGTTGCCGATATTCTACGATCCACAGATCCCCCAGCTGATTATGTTCTGCTTAAAAATACCATTATTAAACGTTGCACTGACAGCATTGAGCAAAAAACTCGTCAGCTGCTATCAGTGTTAGAATTAGGAGACAAAAAACCCTCACAACTATTGAGAGACATGAAAGCTTTGAAAACTTCGTCAATGTCAGAAGAAATAATCAAGCACCTGTGGATACAGAGACTTCCCGTAGCCACCCAAGCAATTTTACAGGCGACAGACGGGAACTTAGATAAGTTAAGCGACATTGCAGACAAGATAGCCGATATTAATAACCCGTCGTCCGTCTGCACCATCACGGACAAAAATCAACAAGTTGATTCGGACCTCAGACTGGAGGTAGAGGCATTGAGAGGTGAAGTAAGAAAACTTTCTTCACAATTTAGAAGACGATCACGAGCACAACAGCGGTCAGGCTTCTCACAGCGCGCAGATTACAACTCCAGCCCTAAGGAGTGCTGGTATCACCTAAAATTTGGCAAAGAAGCTAAAAGATGCCAACCACCATGCTCTTTCAGTTCAAAAAACTAGTCCTGAGGCAGGCAACGGCGGCGTGCACCTGCCACACTAAGACAAGCCGCCTTTTCTTAAATGACCGAAATACTAAAGTCCCATTTTTAGTTTACACAGGAGCAGATGTGTCTATAATTCCTCCAAGACCTGGGGATAGGAAAACAACGCCCTCAAATTCTTGCACGCAGCGAACAACTCGCGCATAGCTGTTTACGGGCAACGCAAACTAAAATTGGACTTTGGACTTTCAAAGTTATTTAATTTCTTATTTTTCATAGCTGACTTCTCCAAACCTATAATCGGATCCGACTTCATCACACATTTTAATCTTTTGGTTGATTTACCCGGACAAAGAATCATCGATAGGAACTCATTTCTTCCTCAACGTACATCCGTTTTCCAATGCGACATCGAACCAACAGGCAGAATCAGCTTAATTGATCCAATCGACCCTATAAAACATACGGTTTAGACTCTCCACCCACTTTACAAGAAGTCACAAAAATGAAGCACTCAACACAACATCGCATCGAAACTAAAGGAAACCCCGTGAGTTGTAGACCTAGAAGATTAGCACCTGACAAACTACTGATGGCCAAAAACGTATTTGAAACGATGGAATCTTTAGGTCTATGTCGCCCTTCGAGCAGTTCATGGGCTAGTCCCTTACATATGGTGAAGAAAAAGAACGGGGAATGGCGACCATGTGGGGATTATAGATTGTTGAACTCGGTTACCATATCCGATAGATACACACTTCCCAATATCCATGACACGTCTAATTTTTTACACAACAAAAAAAATTTTTCTACCATCGACTTAGTACGAGCTTACCAACAGATTCCAATAGCACCAGAACATGTCGAAAAAAACCGCCATAACAACCCCATTTGATTTATATGAATTTCTTTTTATGCCGTTTGGATTAAGAAACGCGGCTCAGACTTTCCAACGCTTTATTCATAAAATCCTTCACAATCTTCCATTTTGCTTTATATACTTAAATGACATCCTCATAGCTTCAGACAACCTAAACGAACACATGCAAAACCTAGAAACAGCCTTCCAACGCCTAAAAGAATGTGGCATCACGTTAAACTTATCAAAATGCGTTTTCTGCAAACCGTCGGTATCATTTCTGGGCCATGAGATTTCGGAATTTGGCATTAGACCAATTGAGAACAAAATAAAATCAATCAAGGAGTTTCCACGCCCCAATACAATCTCGCAGCTCCGCAGATTTTTGGGTATGGTTAACTTCTATAGAAGGTTTATTCCACATGCCGCACATAGTCAGTAACCGTTAAATCCCATAACGGGGGCAAAAAAACTCCGTTATCACCTAGACAACCGAATTAGATACCGCTTTCCAGGAAAGTAAACAAGTTTTAGAACGAGTGGCGCTCTTACATCACCCAAACCCTTTGGGCACGCTACAACTGTACACGGACGCTTCTGATGTAGCAATAGGAGGGGTTTTGCAGCAAATAGTTCACGGTGTTATACAGCCACTCGGATTTTTCTCCAGAAAGTTGACTCCTACAGAGGTTTTATATTCCACATACGATAGAGAGTTACTCGCCATATACTGCGCCATAAAACATTTCAAGCACATGTTGGAAGGGCAAACTTTTGCGTGTTTTACAGACCACAAACAACTTACTTACGCACTGCGACGGACATCAGATACAGCTAGCCCCAGACAAACACGACAGCTCTCATACATCTCGGAATTCACGTGCGACATACGACACATATCAGGAACCAAAAACATTGTGGCTGATACCTTGTCCAGGATAGAGTCCATTTCACAACGCGTCCCTACATCTGAAGAACTCGCCACAGCACAGCACAGCGACAACGAATTAAACTATCTCATACAACGCTCGAAAACACCTGGTCTGACACCAGTGCAGTTAGACACATCATCAATCCTCTATTGCAAGGTATACAATGGCAAACATCTTCCTTATGTACCACAACAATTCCGGCACAAAATTTGCTAACACTTACATAATTTTTCCCACCCAGGTCGGACGTCAACCTTAAAACTCATTAAAGAGCGCTATTTCTGGCCACACATATCTAAGTACACTAGAGCTTTCGTCAAGCAATGTATTGAGTGCCAAAAGGCCAAAATAAATCAGCATGAGAAGACACCTTTGATGCCATTAAAAACACCCGATCAACGCTTTGCCTGCGTCCACCTCGACATCGTTGGACCACTGCCTTTGGCTAAAGGTAACAGGTTCCTGCTTACCTGCATGGATCGATACACCCGTTGGCCGGAAGCCATTCCTTTACCTGATCAAACTGCGGAAACAGTCGCAACAGCTTTTGGGAGCACTGGATTTCTCGTTTTGGCACACCCACTCAAATTATAACCGACCAAGGACGAAATTTTGAATCGAACCTCTTTCAGGCGTAGTCACACAGAATGGGTGCTAAAATACAGCACACTACGGCTTATCACCCTCAGAGCAATGGACTCCTCGAGATATGGCATAGATCCCTCAAGACGGCTCTTACATGCCAACTCCAAACAGACAGAAGGCCTTGGAGAGAGCATCTGCCGGCCGTTCTTCTGGGTCTGCGCTCATGCGTGAAGGAGGACTTGCAATCCAGTCCAGCCGAATTAGTGTGCGGCACCAAGTTACGATTGCCTGGGGATCTGTTTTTTTCCAGAGATTCCTAAAGCCCGGTCATATTGAGGCAAAGCAATTCCTCGCCAGTCTGGCACTGCCACCCAAAAATTTTGCACCCCAATCTGCACACCAGTTGTTTTGTTTTTCTCAGGGACGATGCTTGCCGACCTCCCCTAACACCAGCCTACACCGGACCAAATAAAGTCATTGAACGAATGGAAAAGACCTTCACCATTAACATCAACGGCAAACCGGTTGTAGTATCACGAGACAGACTAAAGCCAGCCCACACAGCAGCGACAGGCACACCCGAATCCCGGCAACTTACACAGAACAGTTATCATCCACAGAAATCCGAGGAAAGTAAGCCAAGGAAAACAGTTCGTTTCACAAGCCCCCTCGTCACCAAGACACAATAGCATCTTCCGCAGAGGCACAATAGCAGGCCGAAGAGTTAGATTGCCTTGCCGCATCTAGTAAGTGTTACACTGAGGGGGGAGTGATGTGGTGGTCATATCATGACACCACAAAGAATCGAGAAGAAAAAGATAGAAGTGACGTCACCTTCCTATACACATGTGTTTTATGAATATTAACCAATTTATTCTGAGTTTAATAATTGTATTTGTTTATTAAATATAATCAGTCTCTTACAGTTTTATCATAGTTATTCTGAGTATCCCAAAGTAGCTTCCCTACCTAAAACACAGACCAGGAACCACTTATTCCTCCAGCAAATGATTTCGAAAAGCCTTAGGGGCGAAAGAAACGTAAGTCTTTTGCCTTCTGGTTTCTAAAGGTAACCTTTATTTTTTCCCGCGGGAAGAAATGCATTGCACAGAAAAACGTCCCCTCCTAATCGGATAAAGACTATAACGTCAGCCTACCAGGATACCAAGTTAGTGGTCTACCTCATTGCAAAGGAGATCGAACGTCTTTATGAAATTGATGGACGAAATTCTGGAGATCTTCAAGAGAAGAACCCCAGGATAATGTTTGGATATAGAAACCTTATTTCGATTTTTGCACAATCGATTTTTGTATTATCAGATAATACAGTGATATATGCTTACTCCAAATAAGACATACTGAAAGGATTTGCGATGCATAAGAAAAAGGAGAGTATTGCTCTTTAATTTTTAAAATGAGAAAAGATTTCATAGATTTTATTTTCCTTTGTAGTTTCCGGAGATTTTTTTTTTTGTTATTATTATAGTATCTGTTCTTTTGTATTTGTGTCATGTGCAGTGTTGGAGGAAATCTAGTTATAGTGAATGTATACCCAGCTGTACTGAAGATTTAGTTGGTTATTTCTAAAAGTGTAAGGTTGCAATTTTTTTTTTTTTTTTTTTTTTTTTTTTTTTTTTTTTTTTTTTTTATGTTTATATGTATATTACTGTTTTATTTCATTTTTAGTTTAAAGTGTTTGCATTGTAAGGGATATATATATATATATATATATATATATATATATATATATATATATATATATATATATATATATAAACATTATTTTGGCGACGTTGCGAGACTATATTGTTCTCATAATCATGCCCTGCAGTGAAAAAAGAGGTTTTTTGCACCATTCTGTATCTATTGTTCCATTAGGGTTTCGAATTAAAAGTAAGTCTAGAAACGGTATTTTATTATCATTCTCAAATTCCATAGTAAAATTTAGTCTATTTGGACATTTGTTAAATTCGGCTAAAATTATTTCTTGTTTATTGACTTCTGTAGGTATAGCAGTAAGGATTTCATCTACATATTTGAATAGAAATGGAATGTTGAAGGGGATAATTGAATCTAGGAGATCCTCTAAGTATATATCTGCTAAAATTGAAGCGTTTGGAGATCCCATAGGGCACCCATACATTTGAATGCAAAAGTTTTCATTAAATTGGAAATAACCCCTATCGGTACACAGAGCTAATAATTTGAGAAATCGGTCTTTAAGAATGGGTATGTGTGTTTGAAGTTTATGCCAATGTTTTTCGATTATTTTTTTTACTTTAGTGGTACAGATATTAGTAAATAACGAGGATGCGTCTAGTGAAACTATTTTATAGCCTTGTGGAATCCGGATATTAGTTATTTTATTATGGAATTCAAATGAATCTTTGACATTATACTTATCTGTGAACAAGTGTTTTAAGATATTGGTTAGGTATTTTGATAATTCATACGTGGGCGTACACCGAAATATTTTTGTACCTGCATCGTGGGAATACCATCCAGTCCTTTTAACTTAATTTTTCCTTGGGAATTCCCCATAACCTCTGTAACTGTGTTTTCAAAATTTCCCTATGTCAGTTGTGTACTAGAATTGTTAGAATTAAGTTAGTTTATACCATATCCACCAGTAACATTTTAAGTAGTTTCATACTCCTCTATATTCTGTAATTATATATATTTTTATTATTCTAACATATGTTGTTATATACTTGTATTGTAGCTAACTTTATGTTTTGAAATAACTTGTATAACTTATATAATTTTATTGTAACCTGTTTTTTCAACGTATGCATGAATATGAGAACAATCTGGTCTCGAAACGTCGCCCAAATTGTTGTTTTTATTTATTGACTGAACCTCAAGAACCTTACTAAACATTTAATATTAACAGCCAAGAAATTTATCCATATATATATATATATATATATAATTTACAGGGTGTCTCAAGGTATATGGACCAGGCCCTTTTTTCGTTAACAAAGCAATATAGATAAAAAATACTGGATTCAAGTTTCTATTTTTTTTTAATGCGCCAGTATTGTTTTATCTACATAATCTGAAAGCCAAATCTTTCAGACTTGAATTTTAAGACCTTTTTGAAGAAAATCTGTCAAGAACTTTCCGAGCTACGATTTTTTGAAATAATTAGGGAGCAATTGTTAGATTTTCACTTTTCCCCTCCTCCTTTCTCAACCAAGATTTGGAATGGCTGTCTGGAACTAACTAATAAAACATTATAAAGGAAAACATTAATAAAAAAATTTACCGAAAACAGTTTAGAATTAAAGGAGTGGTTCCAGGTGCTTTCCGTTTTCTTATCTTTATCTTTATTGTTTTAATTTAATACAAATACGTTGTTGAAATACAAATAATACAATTATTTAGTTGTGTTTAAAGAAAGAAACATTTAGGAAATAGGGAATCATTTTGTACGATTTAAATTCTGTACTAACAATGCCTATGTACATAACTTTTTGTTTAGCAAGGTATTTGAAAATAGGATTACCTATGGCATTAGGAAGATTAAAGCTTGTTTATTTTACAATAGTCAATGGAGTATTAGCTCAAATAATTTCTCAGTTGTGTTCTTGGATTCAAATAAAATTCCTCAACAGTTATACACCGTGCAAGAAAAAGCTGAGATGGTAGAAATCTTTCTGGAGTGTCGACAACAATATCGGCCAGTAGTAGCTCTCTATCACCATCGATTTCCAGAAGGACGCCACCTAAGCCATCAAACTCTGATGAGAGTTGTGAAGCAGTTCAGGCAGACTGATATTGTTGCACGAGTTGGACGACTTAGGAGGGCTGTACCAGCCAATTTTGACATTGAGCTGTGCTGAGTAGGGAAAATCCCCTAAATTCGCTTCGTCAAGCCAGCAGGATCTTAGGGTTGAGCAAAAATGGGATTGCGATGGCATCACCCATACCGTGCTAATGTCGTTCAGGGGTTGCATGAAGGAGACGCATCTGTAGATGTTTTACAGACGGAAAATACCAAATTTTTATCCTCCTATTTGTGGACTGATAAATCCGAGTTCACAAACAATGGGATGCTTAATAGGTGGAATTTTCGCACGTGGGCCCAAGACAACCCACATGTAACTTTCGAGAGTCACCAACAGAGAGTTTTTTCTGTAAATGTATGGGTAGGATTAGTAGGGGATTTACTCATTGGACCCTACATTTACGAAGAAAAATTAAATAGTGAGGGATACCTCAATTTTTTGAGAGATACGCTGCCTGAACTTATGGAAGATATCCCACTAGCGACTCGCAGCACTATGTCGTTCCAGCACGACGGCTGCCCCGTTCACAATTCTAATGCAGTAAGCCACTTTTTGGATAATCGATTCCCTAACTGGTGGATCGGGACCCGAGGTCCAATCTTTTGGCCTCCACGGTCCCCTGATTTAACACCACTGAATTTTTTCTATGGGGTTACCTTAAAAATCGGGTGTATGGAAATTTAAACCTATGAACAGCCGGCAGGAATTACGGAACAGGATCCATGAAGCATGCAATGGAATTGAAAGAGTGGCAATCTCACGGGCATTAACGGAAAAATTTTCCAACAGATCGGCGATGTGTGTTGATTAAAGTGGAAGGCATTTTAAACAACTCCTTTAATTTTTTTTATTTTTTTTTTATAAACTGACAAGGTTGGTTTCATTTTTTAACTCTAAAAGCCAGTCCCAAGTCTGGTTGAGAAAAGAGGAGGGGAAAAGTGAAAATCTAACCATTGCTCTCCAATTATTAAAAAAAAATCATATCTTGGAAAGTTCTTGACAGATTTTCTAGAAAAAGGTCTTAAAATTCATCGTGCGAGCGTGCGTGCGTGTGTGTGTGCGTGCTTGCGTGCTTGCGTATGTGCTTGCGTGTGTGCTTGCGTGCGAGCGTGTGTGCTTGCGTGCGTGCGTGTGTGCTTGCGTGCGTGCTCAACCACTTTATTCTTATACTATGTTTGTGTGAGAAAATTTTTGTGAATTCCAATATATATATATATATATATATATATATATATATTTTATTATGAAGAGAAAAGATTTGCCCGGTTGGGATTCGAACCCAAGTCTCCACTTCTCTAGCGTGGTGCCTTATCCACTAGGCCACCGAGATCGTATCCGAACCAGGGAAATCTTTTCTCTTCACTGATCCATAACCCCGGGCACTCGCAGTTGCGATGTACAAATCGGGGATGAATGTTCTTTGAACATTACTGTTAACTGGATCTTGTTGACATACGTCAATTATATTATAAATTATGAAATAATTATTAGTTGTTGATAAATATTTTTTAATATATTTTTTATTTTGAAGACAAAAGATTTGCTCGGTTGGGATTCGAACCCAAGTCTCCACTGCTCTAGCGTGGTGCCTTATCCACTAGGCCACCGAGCTCGTATCCGAACCAGGGAAATCTTTTCTCTTCACTGATCCATACCCCCGGGCGTATTGTACATCGCAACTGCGAGTGCCCGTATATATATGGTATACATACCATATATCTAAGATTGTTAGGACGTGGTTTATTCAATAAAAGTAAAGAATTAAGCTACATGCAAATTCCACATTAAGTAAAGGCAAACAATGGTACATAATAATTTAAATATCAAAGAAGGCTTCAAGATAAAATAATGAACACAGATGATTAAAAGTTGTTCAAGTAACATTGCATAACCCCCCTCCCCCACCACCACCAAAATAAAGAAAAGTTTTTTCCATTTTTTGATTTTCACATCTTTTGTCGATTGCTTTAGAATAAGCTGGTTCAGCATGGCTCAAAAGAATTCAATACTTACCTATATGGTGGAAAGAATGATGAAACGGCTCATATTATCAATCCGTTACTGATTGAAATGTGTTAATTTTTTTAGATTCAGGCCTCATGTATGTTATGTAGGTATTTGAAGATCCTAGCCGCTTATAAAAAACACATCTTTGTTCCTGGCTGTACGGAAACAGTTAAGTGAATATAGATCATAGTACTTATGTTATCTGTTCATAACAAATACATAGCTAACTCGAGTTATTTAGGCAGTTTAAGAAGGATTTCGGAACAATATTCTTGATGTATTTCCGGTGTTACTGGAACCGTATCCCTGCTTTCCAAAATCAACTTTTATCCTTAGTGATAGATCGTTTTTGTATTCGTTCCTTTGCGGCTTCTTTCATTGGGATAGTAGTTTTGATAGTTCTCCAACGCTGAAATTCCAGGATATAGCCTAGGCGAAGAATATATTCCATAAATTTAATTCTAGCATGAAGTGCATAAATTACCAACTTAACTGCTTCTTCTTTGGGGAACTTAGGTTCATGACTAGATATGTAAATGTTAATAGGGATACATTAAATTATAACCAATTTTATTTTTTGTTAATAAAGAGAAAAAAACACTTAATTATTGTACCATTGAAGTGTATAATGATCCGCCAACTAGAAACTTTATGATGATTTATAGAACGTTTATAATGACCCATCACTAGAAACTACCTCACGTTTATCATAATATATTGTTTTAATAGTCTCTATAATGAGAATATCCATATTCATACTCTTTGAAAAGAAAGCAGACTGAAACTATTTAAATAAACAAAGAGACCACAAACGTACCAATTCCAACTTTGCAAAAAATCCTTGTTTTTATGTACAGTTGTCATCAGTCGTCAATGAAATTTATTTTATTGAAATTTAAAAATGGCAAACGCGGAAAAAACTCTGAAAATGATATTTTTATTTTTGTCTTGTTTGATGGGCTATTGCATTCATTATTTGTTGCTTAAAACATTTCTAGTTAGTTTTTAATTTCATTTTTATTTGCGACTTCGTAGCCTTCTAAAGTTGGACAATATCACTCTTCCCGAAAATGGTCGATTTCCATTGAGCAACAATTTGGGTGACTGTGGATTTATTTTTATAGATAAAACAATGAAACTTGATAGATTTGTAGTTAAAGTGTTAAAGAATAGTGGAAACAAATTACCTCGTTAAAAAATGATCCTAACGACTTGCGGGTGGTTCAGAAAGAAAGACACGTTTATAAAATTAATTTCTTGTAATTGCTTAAGTTACAAAAAAAAAATTTTTTATATTTAAAAATTAATGATGATATAAAAATTAAAGTAAATAGTTATAAAAATTATTTACAGTTATTATAACTAGTTTGAATATAATCACAGTGAGTATAAAAAGTGTAAAATTAGACATCGTAACTAACCAAAAAATTGCTTTGTCAATTATAGGAAGTTTTTTTTTTTTTAAATTTTAATCTCTGGTCGTAATTTTGACAAAAGATGATCAGATGGAATCAGTAGCATATTTTCTCATTTGTATTTTCTTGAGACGGTTTCAGAGTCTTAAAAGTTCTAAAATATTTGTATTCTTTATTCCTCGCTTCCTGGGTTTCCTCCGATAAGACTCCTATGAGAAAAACCGCTTGTTCACTTATTCTGTTCATCTCCTAGCCATGTAATAAAATTTTGTGTACTGAAGCTGGCATATAGTAACAAAGATACAATGTTATGGCCAACTTAGCGGTTTCGTGGTGTCATCAGTAGTTATGCCATTGAGTCAACTAAATGGTCATATGAAAACTGCACCAGCGCCAAATGAAGTTTTTTTTTTTTTTGTTACTCCTCATCAAAAGAAGCTATACACCGGATCTTACCCTAACGCCGTCGGTAAGGGAATAATGGGGGTGACAAACCTTAGCTTAAATATTTTTTTCTCGGTATCTATTTAAGATATATTTATGAAATTTAAACTGTACATAACTATTCATAAACTAGATATATATTTTTTTCTAGAATTTTTCTGATATTGGAAACTGTAAAAAACAAGAAGTTTATTTGTTGTGGGTGGTTTTTTGTACCAATCCCTGACCCTGAATTGACACCTATCTATAACTGGCTACGCATAAGTACAGGTTTTCGTTTGCACAATAACTAACATATCTTTGAATTCCTTTGTAGGTGATCGTATTTAGCTCATAATCGATAAGGCATTATAACTCCTGCTATTGACGTATTATTACTTTTATATTTTCAACATCTTTTAAATATTCGAGATTTGTTTAGTAGTCAGTCATTATTTCCTAGATAGCAAACTACTGGTGACGATATGTGACAGTAAATAATATTATAGCGGTTCAACACAGTTAGAAAATCCATTTGACAAGTTAAGATAATTTCGTAAAATATTTCCTACGCCGATTTGATTTCACAAAATCAGCCAATTAATACGTTGTATATTTCATGAGCGTTTTTTAAGATATCATTTTACGAATGCTACGTAGAATATTTTTTTCTGGGTTAATTTTTTTACAAGGTATATATTACAATACACTCATATGTATTTATTTATATTTATTAATTCACTTATACAATTTTGTATCTGTTCTAGAGGATTGTAACAACTGTGCAGTCCCTACATCACCATACTCGCGGCCTTGCTCCCCTGACTACAGTTACCAATCAGAAAACGCCTCTTCAGATTCAGGTAACTCCAATCAATGAAATAGTCGTAGCTTTATTAATTTCATTAAAAAATAAATGGGTGTAATCAGTAATATTACAACTTATTAATATCTTCGATTTACTATAAAGTGTTTCGTTGATTTTGATTTTAAGGAAATGGTAATATTGTTAAGATGAGTCGTTTTTTTGTTTTGGTCTCTCAAAGCATTAGATGTTCTAACTATTAATCTACTTATTTCAGGAAATCTTTAATAGGTAAAAATCACCATCCAGTAAACATATACACTGTCTTCTTCTTAATTTTTCTCTTTTCCACCAAGACAGTGGAAAAGAGAGTAACTATACAGTCTAATATAATCATAATATTAATAAATGAATTTTCTTTCTTAGTTACATACAGTCTTGTACAAATTATAAGAATATTGATAAATATAATCTGGTCATAGCAGCCTCCTTCCCAAGATTTAGACACATTTAGCTTAATGTAGCCCATGGCTTAACCGATATTTTTATTGTTTTTAACTTGTTTGGTTTGCTTTCATTCCACATATAATGCCAATTTTCAAGTATTTTATTTTTAAGGAGATAAATCGTTCCCTGGGGTGTTAAAATAGCAACGCCACGACCTGGGAGGGTAAGTGCTTGTTTCGCTCCATCTTCCGCAAGTTCATTGCCAATAATCCCCATGTGACTTGGAATACAGAAAAAGTAGACCGAATTTCCCAAATTTTACAGTATACTTAGGTAGACTATGATACTTATGATACTTAGGATTTTTATGATATCGGGCTGTTTGGGATATATGTTATTCAAGCCCTTTAATGAACTTAATGAATCTGTCACTATTGCGGTGATGTTTTGCTTTTTTGTTATGCAGCAGTGAAATGCTGATGCTATTGCATTGAGTTCTGCTGTAAGTATATTCCATAATTTGTGTACTTTTTCTTTATGAGTGAAGTCGCGGCTAACAAAGGAAGATGCTAGTGAATCGTTGGATTTAGATCCGTCAGTATAAATTACGAAAGGTTCTGGTATCCTTTAAGAAGACAGGAAAATTCGGATTTGTATACACAAAGAGAGGTACTATTTAAGAAAGTCAGGTTAAATGAAGCAGTGTTTTGGGAGATCTGATTGTTCATGGAGGGGTACGAACTGCTTGTTTGTACACAGGTATTGCTTTGAGGAAACTATTTGCTGAATTTACTCTTTCTAATAAAGGGAGTGTTATGTTTTTGTCTTTCGTGAATTTAGGTTTAAAAATGTATTGGTGTGCTGGATGTTCGGGATGAGGTTGAAGTTTGGAGATATAGTGGATTGCCATCTTTTTCCTTCAGGATAGCAGTGGGGGTATCTCTGCTTCACAAAATAAACAAAAAATATGACTAGTTCGAAACGCTCCTGTCGCAAAACGAATCCCAGTATGATAGATGGTATCAATTTTATTCAGTATTCGGAGTCGGGCAGAATCGTAAACAAAACATCCCCTAGGAAGTACCACTAAGATATTTTGATATGAATAGTCCCTTTGTGGATGTTAGATTTAGAGTGGATATGTGGGAGTCCCAAGTTAGCCTGCGATCAAATATCAATGCGAAAAATCTATTAGTGTTTGAGTAAGGTATTATGAAACTTCCCTGATAGAGTTCAAGAGAGGGAGGAGTGTTTCTTTTACGACTGAAATGAAGGGATCTAGATTTTTAAGTGGAGAATTGGAGGCCAATGGATATGGACCATCGGTATAATCTATTTATAGCTTCCTGTATTTTTTTTTTAATATTGGCAATATCCTTAGAGTTATAAGTTAGGACCAAGCCATCAGCGAAAAATAACGGCTTGACACCTCTCGGTAAGTCCCAGGTCGTTTAGTGCCAGGCAAACCCCTGAGGAATGCCGTTGACTTGTTTATGAGTATCTGATAGTACACAACCTACTTTGACTCTAAAGTAGCAATTAAATAGAAATTGTCTAATATAGGTGAAAATACGTCCTCTAATTCCAACGAATTTTAGTTATTTATGATCACGT
This sequence comes from Euschistus heros, assembly GCA_003667255.2. Classification (NCBI taxonomy): domain Eukaryota; kingdom Metazoa; phylum Arthropoda; class Insecta; order Hemiptera; family Pentatomidae; genus Euschistus; species Euschistus heros. The sequence goes on from RCWM02000124.1 coordinate 814,191, forward strand.
TTGATTGATTTTATCAAATGCCTTTTTTAAATCGAAGAATATTGCAGGAATCTGTTGAAAATTGATGAAGGAATATTGGACTTCGGCCTCTAGTTATGACCGAGTGATCTATAGTGGGCCTTTCCTTATGGAAACAGGACTGGAATGGTTGTAGTAAATTGTTATTTTCTATCATCCACATTAGCCTTTTATTCCCCATCTGTTCCATAATGTTACAAGGCAACTTGTAAGAAATATGGGTCGATAGCTGCTTGGGATTATTTTGTCTTTTTCAGTTTTTAGTATAGGGATTATTATTGAGTTGCTCCAAGTTTTCGGAAAGTTTCCAATTCGCCAGACTTGATTATAAAATTCAAGTAGCCATTTTTGAGTATTGCTGACAGGCTTCATCATATCATAATACATTTGGTCTGTACCGAGCGTTGTTCTTTTAACCGTGTTTAGGATATTTCTGAATTCCCAAATTGAAAAGGGGATGTTACAGTATTCCGTTTCAAAATTTCTATTTCATCGTTATGAATAAATATGCATGAATATGAATGAATATTAACTGATGTTATTGTTTTCAGATTTGTAAATTTCACCCTAGAAATCGGCAAATATGTATTACACGATAAAGGGATCATCGGATAATTGTCCATTTGCCAAAATAGTGTATTGTGAGTAAGATGGATGTTTGAAGAGTTTACAAACTTTATTACATATGTCAGCTGCTGTACTAGAGGAATTTATGGAGATTGTAAATTTTTTCCAAGATTCTGATTTACGTAGATTAACAATTTTCTGCAAATAGCTAACCGTTTCTTGTATTCTGTCATGTTTTCTGCTGTCGTAGTTTTTTTTTTAAATTTTTTAAGGGTTTTACAACGTTCTATAATTTCCTGTTTACAAGCATCAGTGAATCAGGGAACGAGCGGTATTTTTGCTGAACTCGAGGTCATTGGTATTGACCCTGTGGTTGCTTGTAAAAACTTGTTAGTAATAATTTTGCACCCTTTGTCGACGCTCATTTCGTATGGATGGTTTTGAGATGTAGAGACCAGGGAGTTGAAAAGAGCCCAACCTGCTCTGTTTAGAATCCATCTCAGTTAAGTGTGAGTGGGGTTTAAATTCGTGAAGTTAATAAGCAGAGGAAGGTGGTCACTACTGCATAGGTCTGGTAAGACTGCCCAGATTATTATAGTGCACAGACTAGGGCTACAGAGGGAGAAGTCAATTGAGAAGTATGTTCTATAGCTGGAGCTGAGGAATGTAGGTTCGCTAGTGTTAAGTAGGAGAGAATTAGAGTGGTCTAAAAAGCTTTGTAATACTCTACCCCACGCCTTAATATTCTCTGAGCCTCAAAAAGGATTATGGACATTAACATCTCCAAAAAAAAGAACGGGTTGTGGCAGTTTGAAGATGGGAGTCGAATTGTATTTGTTCAGAATATACAGAACAGTGAACTGCTATTAAAAACTCCTTGATCACTATGGTTAGTGTTTGTACTATCTTTTCTGTAGATTTAAACGTTTTTTAAATTAAATATGTCACCTTGAAGATACAGGCAAAAAGGGTCTGTATCATGAATAAGTACCTTCAAATAATTAAAATGGGTTTTTAAACAGTTACAGTTCCATTGAGCAAGGGTCATAAGGGGTTATAAGAAATGGATAAAAAATTAAAATAAAAGCATCGTAAATCCAATAATTGTATAATACACCCTTAATAACAATACGTGTGGCATATTGATAAGAAATAAATAATTCAGAAAAAAATAAATAAATTGATGATATAAAATAATCGAGAGATTTAAGTAATAATCGACGTAGTAGAACAGAGATAAATATATGAAAATAATATCTATGTTATTATACTACATATATAATATATATTATATATCTATGTTATCATATTATAGAACTTTACCGAGACTCGATAAGAAGACAAATCAGCTGTTTCGTGGCTAATGTTCCCATGAATTCCAACGATAAATTGAACTTAATCAATAAAGTAATGATTGAAGGCGCTAATCTTAGTATCCCTCGAACATAGAAGGAATATTCTAGGGTTAGAGTTCCATGGTGGAATGCCGAATGCATCATTGCAATAAAAGCGAAGAAGAGAGCGTTGAATAAGTATAAAAAGACCAAATTAATCGAAGACTTAATATTAAGGTCGAGTTCAAAATATTAAGGGCCTATGCCAACAGATTAATTAAAAATAGGAAGAAACAATGTTGGAGAGAGTTTGTGTCTACACTGAATACTGCAAGCACATCTCAGGAAATATGGTCTAAAATGAGAATTATTAAGGGAAATAAAAATATTTGTAAAATATCAGGACTGAAGACAATAAACGGAGTCCAAACGGACAACACAGATATTGCCAATGAGTTCGGTGAATTTTTTCAAAAGGTTTCAGCCACAGAAAATTATGATGAAAAATTTATATCTCATAATCGTATAACTGAATGTCATATGGTAAATATAACCTGCAATGATTTTGAAAAATATAATGAAAATTTTACTTTGGAAGAAATTAATAAAGCTATACAAACTAGTAAATCAAAATCAAGCCCTGGTCCCGATGAGATACCTTATATATTTATAAAAAACTCCCCATTGAAGCGAAAATTTACTTATTAAAATTTTATAACTATGTTTGGATGGAAGGAAGTAAACCTGACAGACATATGGAGGAAATCGATAATTATACCTATCCCTAAATCTAAAGATACTCTCACTCCTGATAGGTTTCGTCCTATATCCCTGACATGTTGTACATTTAAAATTATGGAAAAGATGGTTAGTGAAAGATTGACCGACACCCTAAAGAAAAAAACGTGTAATCGCTGATGAACAATGTGGATTTGTAAAAAAACCGTTCGGCTGTAGATCATTTTATCAAGCTAGACACCCTAATCCATGACACTATTAAAGCAAAAGAACATTAAATAGTTATATTCTTCGATATAAAAAAAGCCTACGACAGGGTATGGAGAAGACTTATAATAGTAAAACTTTTGGATTGGGGATTGAAAGGAAGAATGGCCAGGTACATTAATAAGTTTTTAGATGGAAGAGTTTTTCAAGTTAAAATTGGAGATACACTATCCAAAACGTTTAATCAAGAAAACGGAATTCCTCAAGGGTCTGTATTGAGTGTTACTTTGTTTCTAATAGCAATCAATGATATTATAAAGTCGGTCGAAGAGCCAGCAACGTGCATGCTATTTGCCGACGATTTCACAATTTTAATAAAAAGCAAATCCAATAAAATTATACAATGGAAGACTAGAACTGTGGGCTACTACCACGGGCTTTACTTTCTCAACCTCCAAGACTAAATGTATCCATTTCTGCAGGAAAAGAATGTGCTCTGAAAATCCAACACTGGTTTTTAAAGGAAATAACTCAACATTTGTAGAAAATATACGATTTCTCGGGATGTGGGTAGACAGACGATTGAGGTGGACTGTCCATTTACATAGGCTAAGAACGGATTGCCTAAAATTATTAAACATTCTTAAAGTTGTATCAGGAATGAGTTGGGGAGCCGATAGAAAAACACTCCTGATTCTCTATCGAACTCTTATAAGAAGCAAGATAGACTATGGTAGTAAAGTATATAATTCCGCTTCAGAAACAACTCTCAAAATAATCGATACAATCCATAACACAGCAATCAGAATATGTACTGGTGCGTACAGATCTTCACCAGTTGAAAGCCTATATGTAGAATGCGGAGAATCGAGCCTAACTTTAAGAAGATCCTATCTTACTACTCAACTCTGATTTCCAAACCAGATCATCCAAATCATAACATTTTTCATAATCTTAAACCAAGGGAACAATCTGGTGGGCATTGCAAGTAGAACCCAAAATCTCCTCCAACTTTTAGACATAAAACCGAATACAGTACTAACCATAGATGACTCATTGTTTTTTCGATGGGACAATACTTACATAAAGGTTGACACATCCCTTTAGGAAAAGATTGAAGACGACAACCCCATCATTAAAATGAGACTCTTTGCAGAACTAAGGCAAAGTATCCAAACCAAGAAACAATTTTTACTGATGCTTCGAAAACTGATGGAGAAGTCGGTAGTGCAGTGGTTTTTAACAATAGCTTACTAAAATTTAACTTACCGTCATTAAATAGTGTTTTTACAGGAGAACTATTTGCGATCTACCAAGGTCTTCTATTAATACAATCTACAAATACAAAACATGCTCTTTTAGTAACAGACTCTCTAAGTTCATTATTGGCAATAGCTGAAGGCAACTCTGAAAATGCCCTAGTACGGAAGATTAACAACTGCCTGTGGGAAATGCACGAGTCGATGGGGGGAGGGACTGTGCTAATGTGGGTACCCTCACATTGTGGCATCTCCGAAAATGAAGCTGCAGACAGTGCAGCAAATCTCGCGAGACTGAACCAAACAGGAACCATTATTACAGACATTACAACAACTTCTGACTTAAAAACGTACTGTGGAAAAAAATTGCTGCAACACTGGAAAATAAAATGGAATCAAATACGCAACAAACTTCAAAAAATTAAACAAGACACCCGACCCTGGACAACATCTTGTAGAAAATCAAGAATAGAAGAAATAATCTTGACGGGACTAAGAATAGGACATTCAGCTTTCATACACGGTTACCTGATGAGAAGCCTAGAACCACCGATTTGTACAACTTGCATGACAACACTGACATTGAAAAACATTGTAACAACATGTACACTATACTCTGACGCCAGAACAAAGTACAATATACCCTCAAGTATAGATAAAGCACTGGAAGACACAGAAGACAAAATCAAAAACATTTTTGAATTTCTAAAATTTTGAAAATTGTTAGACAAAATCTAATATGTATATTAAGCCGCTAATGACTCATGTGATTAGATGCGGAAAGTAATAAAATAAAAAAAATATGTTATTATATTTAAGGGCAAGCCATTTTTCTAATTTGATCACTAACCAACATCTGTACGATATTTTAACCACATCTTCTTTATAGCTCCAGGAATTTTTAGCAATAATAAAATCCACAGATTTTCAATTAATTTTTTATTAAAAAAGCGATATGTAAATAAAAGTGAAGTTTTAAAACTCTCGGCTACGGTGTTATATAGAGCTTGGAATTGATAATAAATTTTACTTATATTCAATTAAAATATAGAAAAATATTTAAGTATTTGACATCTGGATTCCAGTAAAGTTTGAAAATAGACCTCTAGAAAGGTTTAGCAATTTTTTCTTGATTTCACCGTTTTCGAGATATAATCGAATACGAAAAAAATGGGACTTTCTCCCCTTCCTTCCCACCGTAAGCTCACCCCCATGGGCAGGGACTTTTAGTATGTTTACCTTCTAACTACTGCTAAAAAAGTTGTGAAGTCAAAAATTATCGGATACTTCATGCACTCATTGACTGGACTATAACTAGAAGTAGATAAGTTCTGTTGTTAATCTGAATGTATTTTATTGTTATTGTCAATATCGAAGGTATGAATGGAATGAAAAGGGATGTTATTAAGTACACTATTACTGTTTATCTTGTAGGTTTGTCATTGTTAATACGATGTTTAGGTTTTTTTATATTTCATTTTTGATTTTATACTTTTTTTATTTATTATTATTTTGATTCCTGGTTATTAAACATTCAATCATCGATAGACATGGGGATTTTGGTCAAAGTAGCGATTTCTCTATCTACCAGATTTCTAGAAGTAGATGGGGTGGGGGGTCGGGGCGAAGGAGTTGGGGGAGACTGAGCCTTATCAAAAGAGAGGCTCCGTGTCTCAGGCCGAAGTGGGAAGAATAGGAGGGGGTAAAGTGGGGAAGGTATAGCGGGTGGGGCAATTGTATATGTTGTTTTATTTTTAAATATAGTTTTAATGATTGTTTGATTGTTAGAATTAGTCGAGGTCTCGCCACAGCTAATCTGTGGGATTTTGAACTCAAAGTCCACTTGGATTCATACACATTTCTTTTCCGTGGTTTGTAATATTTCAGAAAACGATTTTTGAAATGTAATGGGGGTTTCTAGTTTTGATAATTTTCTTTGCCGCAGTATAAGATATTTTATTGTTTGTTTGAATAACCTTTATTTCTTTTTGAAGTTTAAAAATGGGACAATTTCTATCTAAGGCATTGTGATCGCTTTTACAGTTCAAACATTTAGTTTGATATACACAATTGGTATTGTTCGTGCGTTGCTTTTTACCACAGTTTGCACAAAGTGAAATATTTTATAGTCTTTTATTGGGTGAGAAAAAACTAGGCAGTTATAACACATCGGATTTAGGATGTATGGTTGTACAGAAGGTGTATTAAAGGATTAAATGCACCTATGCGTATAATTTTTAAACAAATTGTTATGCTAACAATATCGATGACGATGTTTTTTAATTCGTCTTTTATTTTCTAAAATGCAGGAAATTGTAAATCATAAAATTTCATTACACCTTTGTAATAGTTTAATGAACTATGGAAATCCGAAGTTCATCAATGTTAGTAATGTATCGGTCTGTTTTGAATTATGTGTTTCGATAAGTAAATTTACATATTTAGTTTTTATATATTTTTAGTGTCACCCACATTATTCTTTATAAATTTATTTATAAAAAATGGGGAAACGTTTTTAAAATTTCTCTCATCTTTTCTGACTACAACTATATACGTTGTTGTTATTTTCATCCTGTCTCTTTTTCTTCTTTTTAGATTAAGACGGGGTTGGTCGGACCCATTAATTTTTTAAAGTTTCAGTTAATAACAAAATTATAAAATAACCTGTATAAAAAAAAATCAAAAATATTCCTCTAAATAGGTAAAAAGTATAGTAACGAGGAGGTTTGTGCTTATCTGACTGATGATTTACATGAGCTCTTCTCTCTTCGGAGTCTTGACAAGCACTGATCTGGTGCTCTTTAGCAAATCATTACATAACAATGTTTTGTTTCATTATATAAATTAATATTTATTGGAATAGAAATATATAGTTTAAATTCTCTATGTGAATAATAGACATATCAACAATATATATTGACATTTGCGCTTATCATCTACATGCAACGAAGTGGAAGCGTTAGCCCAAGATAAGCAGAGGTGGAGCAAGCATGATGGTTAACGCGGCCAAAGATCTACAAGGTCTGCAAAAAAGACAACCGAAAAAAATAAAAAATAAACATATTCAAGATATATGTGAATATTATTGATAATATAATTGCAAAAAACTTATATTGTAATTTTAATATGTATCATTGCTAACATAATTAATTGTTTCATAGGTTTATTCATTTTTAATTATTTACTCATTATGAGAAGACTTTAGCACATATACGTTCATCATGTAGAAATCCACTTTATTTAACTTTTCTACCCTGTCAATGTTTAGTATGGTTTCATTTGTATGGTTATTTCAATATTGTGATATATGGCTGAAGGAACTGTTTTTGTTGTCTATATTCCTTGTACGTTGGGCAGTAAAGAAGGATATGGTACAAACTATTAGAAATACATTAATAGACATATACTGCAAAATATACAAGTTTCTTGTGACTTAAATAAAAAAGTTTCGTTTTTAATATAGATTTTTACAAGCATAGAATGGTTAACCTAAAATATGGTTAAATTTAAAATTCCTTAAGTCTATCTTATGACAAAAAAACAAAAACACCCTTAGCATCAGTTCAAGTCCAGTGAGTTTTTATTGAAACAACTATTTATTTTGAAGTACCATATCAGATCCACTATTGTAAATTTTAATTTGGAGCTAACGCAAATGGATTATGTATGGATTATTTGATCCTAAATTACGATCATTGTATTGGGGTGGGAAAATAAGGTGAATAAAACTGTGTGTATAATAGACATACAATTTATTTTAATCTAAAATATATTCACCATTATTTAGTATAACTTGTTCCCATTTTTTGATCAATTGCATACTGCCACGTTCATAGAACATCTGGGATTCTTTGTCAAAAAACTTATCAAAGTCGTTTTTTATGTCCTGTTCGTTTTGGAATTACTTTCGAATCATGGATTTCTGCAGAGACCGGAATAAGTGGTAGTTACTTGGAGCTGGTCTGGCGAATTCGGAGGATGGGGGAAAAGGTCCCATGTAAAGCTTAATAATGCATTGGGAGTGACCAACAAGGTGTGAGACCTTGCGTTATCTTAGTGGAAAACAACACCCTTTCGATTTGCCAGTTCTGCGAGCTTTTTTAAAATTTATTGATCCAACTTTGTTATTTTCGAACAGTACATAGATTGATCAATAGTTTGTCCTGATAGCAATAGCTCGTTTCAATTTCTTGTGGGCGACCCGACCGATGAGCGTCATTGATGTCAAAATTTTCTAAACGAAATTTGGCTAACCAATTTGAACAGGTGCGTTCGGTTAAGGAATCATCCCCATAAACACTGCAATTTTTTATGGGCTTCTAGAGCACGGTTACCTTTTTAAAAATATTTTTCATACGATACTAAGCTAATGTAAACAAGAATTTGCAGAAATGTTTGTTGACATATTACAAACAGAGTAAACAATCCACCTTAGGGATTAATTCATCATATAAGAAATAGACCATAATGATATAAAAATAAACAAAAAACCAAAAGGACTTATTTCCTAACCCAATAGAATTGTGGATCAGGCAGAGTTATTTAGTATTAAAAAAACAAACATCTAATTTGAAAATTGGGTGTAAAATAAACTGATAAATAGTAGCCAGACTGTCAGAATTTGTTCAAAGTTAGCAAACAAAACGTTATAATAGTAGAAAATTAAAAGCTATCAAGCAGTCAGTGTTTTTATATAATTGAAGATTTCAAAAGCTTATAATAAACATTGAATGTTTGAAATTGATTTCGAACTTTTAATATGGAATATCCAGTTTTTAACTAAATGGGTCGGTCATCCATGGCGAGTTGTGTCAAGTTTATCAGAAGAATGGTGTGAGCAGTTTGCTGACCCTAATTCTGGGACAGTTCATTACTCTTGAATAGAAGAGTGTCTCGAGATCCAAGGTGCCCTGCTTCTTGTAAAGAGGAGGAATGATTCTCTTCATTGTTAGCACCCATAACAAATAGAGGAGCTCGACTAGCGGCTCAAAACATCTTGTTTCCGGAGCTGTTGATTGAAGAAACAAGGACTGTCCTGAGAAGGCTTTGTGGCGGCAGGCGCTCGCTGTGTCCAATTCCAACGGACGTGAGGTCTCGTGCCGATCTTTAATTCTTTTTCATTCTTCTCTCCTGCTACACAACACTTCCCTTTTTTCCATTTTCCCTATTTCGACAATGGCACCGCTGTTGCTTTTGGCATATTTTTTTTTTCTCTCCATCTCGCCATGTTAGTGCACAGGAGGGCGTATTTTACAAGGATTATTATTTGCCGGGTTTAAGAGTGATATGAACAAAGACATAAAAAATAAATAGAAAAAAAGGTTTCTCATAGCAACTCTATTAAAGTTCCCTTCATTCAGCCTATTATTGTTTTTAATCTAATGATTGGGAGTATGAACAAAAATTAACGTTTGTATGAATATTTATTGTTTACTAACAGTTTAATCTCTCTTTAAAATACTAACCTAAGCTTATTTATTAACAACTGACTTCCACGATAAAGCGTTAGTTGAAATGTTTTATTGAGAAAGCAGCGACGGTATTTTAAGAACTAGAATTTGAACACTGCGTTAGATTTTATATAGAAATTAAATATTTAAAAAATCATATACGTAAAACTTCTAAATTTCGCAATTTTGGCTGAGTGTTACCCATTATCTCTATACTGGCTTCGCTTGTTTTATAGAACGTATTGTAATTAGAATGATTTATGTATGAATTAATAATTGTTAATTATTAACTGCTCCATCAAATTTGTCAAACCCGCATCACGCTTGCAGATTGATTCCGATTTTAAGTTTCACATTTATCCATATCTCTTTTCTATTACTTCACTTATAAACTTTCATTTCTATATTGTTAAGTTAAATTTTTTGTTTGGTGTGTTTTTTTTTTTTTTTCTTTATTTCTTATATAATTAGTATTTACAAATCACAAAATTATATGCTGTTCCAAGAAAATAAACCAGATTCAACTAAAAATACAATACCAATAATCAACTTAAATATATGTGATGTAATCATTATTTATAATGAAAGAAAAATATATGAAAAAATACCTTTCAACAAATAAACAGAAAAATATAGCATCCTAGTAATAAAATAAACAAAAATTATGGCTATACATTCTTAAATACCTATATATATATATATACATATATATATATATATATATATACAGACATATATATATATATACACATATACATACATACTCACAGACACATATATATACACACACATACATACATTATGTATATATTCACACATACATACCTACATACACACATATTTACATACATATGCAATTCTTTATACATATACATACTACAAGCATATTTAAAATAACAATAAATAATTTAGATTGATATATTACAATAATAAATGCTTAGTTCTTTTATGTACATATCGCTTTGTACTATTTTTTGTGTAGTTCCCTATATTTTTTATAAGTGGGTTTTTATTGTTTTTACACTTAATAAAAAATTGTTTACATATTTTCTCAATGAACACTTTAATATAAGGCATACACAGTTTTTTTTGTGTAAAATCTCAATTTTTCTGTAGAATGCATAGTTTACTGTGATTCTAAGGCATTTGTTTTGGAATACTTCTAGTTTTTTATAATTTGTTTTAGACATAGAACTAAATATAGGGCTAGCGTATGTTAAAATAGATCTTAAGCAAGCTTTGTATAATAATAGTTTATTATCTGCGCTTAGTTTTGATTTCCTGTTAAAGTATGGGTATATAGTACACAGAACCCTGTTTGCTTTATTACACACATAATCAGTGTATGAAGTAAACGTCAGTCCTTTATCCATCTTGAGTCCTAAATATTTGATCTGTGTGGACCAAGGTACAGGCGTTCTGTTTACAGTCAGTTGGGGAATATTGCTTGGCCGTCTCTTTGTAAATATTATTGCTTGTGTTTTTTCCTGGTTTATTTTTATTTTCCATTTATTGTAAAATCTCTCTATTTTTTTTAGTGCTGCAGTCAGTCTATTAGTGATTGTGTCCGGTCTATAACTTGAAGTATAAATAGCCGTATCATCGGCAAACAGAGATTTTTGTACTTTGAATGAGTTGAGTATGTCATTTATGTAAATACTGTAAAGTGTTGGAGATAAAACCCCGCCCTGAGGGAGACAGGCGGAAAGTGTACATTCTGTGGAGTAGTGACCGTCTATAGATACTTTTATCGTGCGATTTGTTAAATATGATTTTATAAGTGCTATTAAATATGGTGGAAAATTGTAAAGCGTCAGTTTGAATATTAGCCCGTTATGCCAGATACTGTCAAAAGCTCTTTGCACGTCGAGTAATACCATACCTGTGTGTTGTTTGTTATTAAATCCCTCGGTGATGTGGTTGGTCAACCTGCCTAATTGGGCTATAGCAGAATGCTGATGTCTTTATAAATATTTTGTTATTTTTAATATATGAATTTAGTCTATGAAATATTATTTTTTCTGCTATTTTGCCTATAACACACAATAGGCTTATGGGTCTGTAGTTTTCAACAAGTTTTTTATCTTTGTTTGGTTCGGAATCGCTTTAATTATAGCCATTTTCCATAGTTGTGGGTAATGTTTCAATTTTAGCATTGAATTTATCAATTGTACCAATCGTGTAATTCCTGCGGGTGGTAATTTTTTTAAATATATTGGGAATATTGCGTCGTGACCAGGTGTTTTTTTCGTATTCATTTTTTTTTTTTATATTTTGTAAATTTCGGAATAATTACAGAGTGCATTTTGGGGAGTATCTATATTTTCGTTTTTCGTTTTTTTTTTTTACTTCTTTGTTTATTCTTGTGGTGTGCTTTTTGGTTCCTAAATTATTATTTTGATTACTTATTTTTACTAGATGGTCAGCTATCAGATTGGCTTTACCAGAAGGAGAAAATTCGGTTCTATTTGAGTAGGTAAGAGGTGGGTACTTCTGCCTTTTTTAAAAATTATATGTATTGACCAGAGTTTATCGGTTGTTTTGACTTTACTAAGCTTTTCGTTCCATTCTTTATTTGTCTGATTAAATATTAGTTTATTTATCATTTTAGATAAGTATATTTCGATTTTTTTGAATGTTGTGATTAGGTATTGTTGGTGTTTACGTCTTAACATATTCTTTAGTTTGATTAAAAAATGAATATATGGGTTTTTTAGTATTACAATTTCTTTTAAAATTTAATCGGTTAAAGCTTTGCTGTGTAGATTCGACTATTGATGTCTGTATACACTTTTGAAAATGTTCCACTGCTTTTTCAAAATCAGTTTTTGTTACTAAGTGAAGTTCGTTTTCAAGTTATTTGTTTATTATTTCTTTATAATGTTTCCAGTTATTATTGTAATGTTTTAATTGGAAAATGATCTGGTACGCTAGAGGGTTGTGATCGGCACTGAGTGAATTTTATTTATTGTTGTTATATTTTTGGTTAAAACTAAGTCTATAATACTTGGTTTCCTGGAGCTAACAGTGGGATAATAAGTTGGATTATCCGGTGCATTTATTTTTATATTACCATATGTTGAAGGCAATAGTCCAGTAATTTTGTGCCATCTCGATTATTATTAAAACAATTCCATGCGAAATGTTTTGAATTAAAATCCCCCATGACAACTAATCTCCTATTCAATTTAAAAATACTGTCCAAGTCTCTTAATTTTAATTTCTTGTTTGGTGGTTTGTAACATGAAACTATTGTCGTGGATACCTATCATGTTCGATTCCTACTGCTATAGCCTCTAGGTTTTTTATATTAGAAATTTTAATACGGTGGTGTTTAATGGATTTGTGAATAATTAGGACCAGTCCTCCACCATTTCTATCTGCTCTGTGTACTATATACCCCTCAATAATTAAGGAACTAGCATCACTTAAATCTGTTTCTGCAATACCCGCAATTTGTACGTTATTAGTTATTAAAAACTCTTTAAAAAGTTGTTTTTTATTTGCAATGGACCTACAATTCCAAAACATAACATTAATTTTACAATTATTTGCCATATTTAGGCTAATATTTCCATAACCCTTTCAATTAAGATACTAATTTTTTCAGTGGGGGTTATTACATATTTTTAATTTTCCAATTGTGGTTTTAACAGTCTTTATAATACGGGGTAGGTTAAATGTTTTAAATAAGTCTTTAAGATCTTTTAGAAAATTAAATTGACCGGTACCTGTATTGTCATTGTTTTCTGAAGTTGTAGAGAAGCCCTTTATTTCTTTAGTGGCTGATAGTGGGTGTGTTCTTCAGTCTTATATCGGAATTTAGTATGGCTTTTTTGAGATTCATTTATTTTCCAGACGCTTCTTTTCTTTTTTGCTTCTATTTGCTGGATTCTAAAGGGGCACTCTGGGTGATTTGCCGCATGATTTTGTCTGCAGTTTATGCATGTCAAGTCGCCATCTTGTTTCATGCATTCCTTTATTTCGTGCTCTTGTGCACATTTCAAACATTTAGGTTTTCTATAGCAGTTTTTGGCGATGTGGAAAAAAGATTGACACCTGAAGCACTGCGTCGCTTCTTTAGAATTTCTGTAACGCTCCCATCTGATGTGGCATTTGCAAACATATTTGATTTTTTTGATTTTACTAATTTCTTCCATGTTTTGTAGTGTAACTACATAAATCGTTTGATTTGGTTTCCTCCTTCTGTTGTTTTTATAAACTGAGTTGCTTTAATAGCAGCAACATTTTGAATTTTTAAATCATCAATAATATCACCTACCTCTAACAGAAGGAGGTAGACCCTTTAATACAAATGAAGGAGTTTTATCTTCATATAAAGTGTATGTGTGGTATTCTCCTTTGTTCTCTGTTATTAGATGTTTTAAAGTATTAAAATTTTCTTAAGTTGAAGTATAAATCAGCATTCTATTGCCTTTGTTTTTTAAATGGTATTGATTTTTTATATTCTTATTTAAATAATCTAGTGAGCTTTTATAATTTTTGAATTTGTTATACAGGACAATCGGTGGAATTTTAGGTTTCTTATTAGCTTGATCTAAGCATTCTTTTGGAATATCCTCTTCCTCATCGCTCAAAATATCATAAATATTTTTTGTAAGTATTGAGTTACCTTCTATTTCTTCGTTCGAGGTTAATCTTTTTCTTTTGGTACCTTTTGAGGTTTGTACCTCTTCCCATTGTTCTTCACTATTTGAAGCACAAAATTCCATTATTTTAAAGAAAAGTATAAAAAAGACAAAAGAAGAAAATAAAAATAAAAGTCAATATCAGACGCTGCCCGTATAGAGAGGACAGGGTCTAATCATGTTGTATTGAGCACGGTATTAACACTGTTGTTCACTGTTCACTGTACTAACACAGACTCTGGTGTGTAATTTGATATATTTCCTAACGTGAGAAAGTGTAACACAAGTTAACAACATAACATTTAACACGAATTTAGGGTTCTAAATATTGGTATTTTGTTATTTTCACTTCCCTAATGTAAGAATTTTTTATTGTTAATTAGTGTAGCCTATATTTCCAAATAAAACTTTCACAACTACTTTGGATATCTGGGCACCTCCCGATTTTTTTACTAGTAATAAAATTAGTATGTATGCAAAGTTTGAAGATAAAATTCCAATGGGAAGACAGTGCTCAAAGAGATTAAATTGAGAAATCTTCTATAAAATGAGAGGATACAAGAGTGCTGGGGGGGGGGGGGATATCAAACAGATGAAGGAAGAAACTGAGAGACTCAAAATAACAGACCAAGGCTGTTTCGATAGGGTTGACTACAGTATAAGACTAAAAGAAATTAAGGTCCTTGTTGGAAAGAGAGATGCAAGAAAAGGAATAGCGTGGACCGAGGAAAGGAGGAAGGAGCAATAGTTAAGAATGAGGAAAAGGCGGTAAGAGAGAAAGGGTATGAAAAGAAGTGAAAATAATTATATTCGCGTGGTCTCTAAGGTCGTTCCGTGGAAAAAAAGTACACTTAGATGAGTAGCAGAAAAATAATTTATTTTATAATATAAATAATATAATATGGCATTAGTAGCCATAGGAGCTTCAAACCAATATGTAACGCACACACGAACTCCAAAGTTCACTAAACGTTCTGGCTGAGAGTTTTCTTTTTGTGTGGCTTTGAAACCGCCTTCGTCACGAAATAAGTGAATTTCTATGGCATATATCATCTTCGCCATCCAACGAGCGTCATGTACTTTCCAATGAATTTTATCTGTAGTATAACCCAAAGCAAGTAGTCACAGCTCCATGTAAAGTCCCAGGGCTGCGTTTTGCCTCCTAAGGCAGCTAATAAAACTTGTACCGCAGCGATTTTTAAATGTTCTCTGGCAGAAGCTTCTTCTAATGGTTTATAGTTTTTTCTGAGTATAGAAGGCCATGATGCTTTGAATCATTTACATAAAGAAATTTAAGGAGAACTGGATGGTCCGAAGCAAAGAACAATAACTTTAATGAGAACAATCTCCAAAATGCGGTGCCTACGTGCAAGCAATAACAATTGTTTTCCAGATTTTTGCTCCAGCATTGCACAAGCTCCATTTTTCAATCCAGTATTAGCGGATGTAGGGTCACAACAAGTGCCAACTATTTTTTTTTCCAAGCCCCACTCATTAAGTTCATTATAAACCGCTTTAGAAGTAATTTCTCCTTACCATTTGTTGATACTAAAACTGGAAACGATCTATTTTTTCAATGCTCAATATATCATGAAGAAGTTCTCCGTCCCAATGAATAATTATTGGATTATCAAAAGAAAGACTGCTTTATTTCTTCCTTCTTTTCTTTTACATTGAATGATACTTCGTGATAATGTCAACGAATCAGATTCAATGCTGCTGCAATATTAGTGCGATCTAATGCACTAGTAACGTGTTTGAAAAATAAAGATTTCTTTGCAGTTGTTTCAGTCTGTAAGCCTCTATGGAATTTCCTTTTCTTTTTTTTTTTTTTTTTTAGATGATGATGGCTTATATAACTCTTTTGATTTAATCTCGGCTGAATCAGAATACTCAAGTGATTCATTCATTCTGAGGGTGAACCCTAAAAAAGTCACATCTGGAGATATCAAAGAAGAGCAGTCTAGCTCTTTCCGTTTTTCAAGTCGCTCTTGTTCATTTATATTTGTTTGAACAACTCTTTCTTGCTTTTTGTTGTATTCTTTGTCTGCTACTGAAATAATCATTTTCCATTCCGTCCCCTGATCAATTAAAAACTCTTTTTCTTAGTCTACTTTGCACACAGTAAGTACATCATTATAGGCAATGTCATATACCATATCCAACTGCTCTTGAAATTTTGACTCAGGTTTCTTTTGGGTATCAGATATTCTTCGTTTATTTTATTATTTTTTTATTTTTACGAGAAGCCATTCAGAGCGTTGTTTTTAAAGCTTATCAATACAATAATTTTCAAGTCTAATCAGAATAATGGCTTTTTTCCACACTAAAATTAATTCATCAACAGTCTTTCTCTTGTCTTTTAATTTTACAAATAAAATTAATTCATCAACAGTCTTTCTTAGGGAAAGACTGTTTCCCTTTCTCTTGTTTAAACCAATTTATAAGCTTTTTTTAATTTTTATTTAAATATATATACTTGCTTGTTCTAATTTTATAAAATAAAGAAAACGATATATCGTAAGGTACGAATTGGTATATCGCAAGAAAAAATATCGGATTATTGAAAGAAAAATACCGATATTTTGTTATATCGCGTATCAATCCCATCCCTAGTGGAGATAAATAAGTGAAGGATTGCCAAAGGAAGAAATTTGATATGGATGAAATATTTTACAATTATTTGGTCTTTTCGAAGCACTTTCTAATAATCTGAGGACAATTTTCAAATAAATAAGAATTAATATTTTTCTTATTCTGAAATTCAATCGATGAAAGAAAAGAAAACAAATCCAGATAATTGTATTATTTAATACATTTCGAGTTTTATATAAAATATTAAAATTAAACAAGTTAAGAGCTTTGTAAATTTTTGGATTGTTTAAAAAGAAGAACATTTACTTGAAAATAAATATTCCTTATAAAAACATTAATATGAACATTTGAGGAGACAAAAAATTAGTAAAAGGAAGTAACCTTTATATCGAAAAAAGTTGTTTAATTTCTAATATTGTTATTATATGATTTTTAAACATTTTAACGATGGTAAATACAATTGGAATACCACGTTTTTAACGCCATACTCAAGCGTTTTTTACCAAGATAATTTGGCTAAGTTTTATAAAAATGCCGGTATGAGTTTTTAAAAACAGCTATATGTAGACTTAAGCTTATAATGCAAAAGGTTTTGGTCTGATGATAATTATTCGAGCAAACTTATAATTTCCTATTTCTATAGCCTCACCAAGTAGGGAAAATTACCAGTTGTGGTCACCTCACCAGTTATGGGCAGGCTAATACAATTATTGCAATAATAAGGGTCTAATCCATTTATTTCTGATATCACCAGGATAAATATGTCTGAAAAGGATTTAAGATTCATTTGCAAATGAAACTCTCCCTGCAGTACCTTTTCTGTAGCCATTAAAAAATGTTTTCCTCAAATAGTGTTCTGAAATATCTCTTTTTTTAGTAAACTCGTTTTTAATAGTGAGGATTCTTAAGGAATTGTAGTGAATTTGCTCCATTAATTTTCATTTGCGATCTCCATTATGTTGGACTATCTGATTTTAATTACCAATAACTTTGAACTGACCGGGATATGAGTTATGGTCACCCCTATCCATTTAAATTTTCTTTAGTGTTACAAACGTTCTTTCTGCTAATAAAGAAAAAATATATAATTTTCTTCATTTGATTATGTCATTATAAAACTTATATACTACATTTCTTCCTAGCAGTTGCCATGCTGGACGTCTTTTAAGTTTTAAGTCTTACGTCTCTTAAGTGACCATTACCAATGAATATAGTTAGTTATATTCTGTAATTCGCGGATGGCTACTAAAAATGGAAATATTGAATGTAGATAATTTACAAAAAAATACTTTCCGATTTATTTTAGTTCATTATTTTTTTAGTGGGTATGATTACCATATTGCATGCCGTTACTGCTATGTAGGAAAATCTAAGAGATGTGCGGCTATAAATTATACACTGATAAATAGTTGTTTTAATTCATTTTCAACTACCACTTCATGATGGTTTTCTAAACTAATAAGTAACTACAACGTCTGTGAATGAGTGCATCGAGTGATTGTGTTTTTAAATATTTATTTAACTTTTTTGTTAAACCGCGTTGTATTAGTATTCAGATTATGTTTATAGTTCTAGTTGTTCATTAAAACCCATTTTTAAATTATTAAAAAAAATTGTTAAAAGATTATTTCGCCACATAACCATAACTAGTTTTGGCTATAAGTGGTACAACATGCCCATAACTGGTATTTTTAGTTTGTTTTTTTAAATATAAGAATTTATTTGAAAGGAAGCTTTAGTGTATTTGTCAATTTTGCATTAAATGGAATAAACGTTTGAGAATATATAACCAAAAATGCCATGTTAAAAACTGTATAAACGAAATTCTTTTTTAAATCGACGAGTTCCCTTAACGACCATAACTAGTGATATACCCTATGTTTAAGGTGCACAAAAGGCGGAAGGTGGATGTGTACACAAGAGAAGATGAATGAACCGCATCCCCAGGGAACTTGATTGTTTCTTAACTAAAGTCTTTTTCCTTTTTTTTTTTTTTCTATCATTTTTTATTAATGCCCTCTAACTTTTTACTCATACTAGAACCGTCTCGGGTCCTCATAGCGTAAAATGAACTGAGCGTTCTCTATTTACATTAGATGCGGAACGGGCTTTGAATAAAAATTTGTTAGTCCACTTTTCCTGCAAGTCACGATGGGTAACAAGTATATTACGGGCCTCGGTCACGGTGGGTTAGCGCGCCCGCCAGTGACGTCTCAATAGTAAATAGCCTACAAGTCATCACTCTATTTAGTGACACCTACTCCCCTCCCACTCTCCCCCGTCTCATCACGTTTCCTCCTCTGCCAACTTTTTTTTAACAGGAGGCGGTGCACTTTCCAGGGGGAAATTCTAGATTTCTAAAACAGAACAATTACACTCCGGAAGCTGACAATAAGAAAAGGCTAGGTCCAACAAATGATTGGTGTTTTGAAACTATAATTTATATAAATTTTACTAAAAACAACAAACATATATGTTGTATAAGGCAACTATGATATGTTTACAACACTAATATAAGGAAAACAATTAAAAGTGCCGAGATGGTGATTTCCTTGAAGACTTTTGTATATTTTGACTTTTTTACATTTCGTGTAAAACCAACAAGTGTTATGTTTAAAATAACAAAGTTAATTGAGATGTTTACTTGCATGGAATTAGAAACTAGGGCCGTGAACACTTTTATTCATTTAGATGTAAACGTGATGATACAATTGTAAACGTTAGAAGATAGATAGATGAACAAAGAGAGAGTGAGAGAGAGAAAAATAGATAGATAGAGAGAGAGAGAGAGAGAGAGAGAGAGAGAGAGAGAGAGAGAGAGAGAGAGAGAGAGAGAGAGAGAGAGAGAGAGAGAGAGAGATCGAGAGAGAGAGAGAGAGAGAGAGAGAGAGAGAGAGAGAGAGAGAGAGAGAGAAAGAAAGAGATTATATAATTATATAATCACTTGAGATACGCATGATGGTGTAGAAGGTTCAATACAATTTGGATTGATGAATTAATTGCTACTTCTATTGGAATTATTTTATTAGAAAACTAGTTTCAAATGCTAAACATTCATCTTCACTTCTAAAACATACAAAATTTTTAACACATCAGCACTATGTTACATGGATTATATACACTTAAGTTTTCAAAAATGTAAGACTAAAAATCAAATATTGGTTGTTACCGAAGGAGATTTAATAGATATCTGAAATATACCCATCGTGGAAGGGAGGAGGGGGCAGGTAGGTTAAATTATTGGGGTTTGCCTAGGGATTTCCGCTATGACTCATTGGATTTTTCCGTTCCTATTGCAAACATATTTAAAATGGGGCTATTAGAAATGTTTATCTGGTCATTTAAACAAAGATCTGTAACGGTTTTGACCGATTTCATTATTTCGAATGATTCATAAATAATTAATTTTAGGCTATTTCCTACATGGGAAAACTAGACAATCGGAAAATCGAAGAGTGAAAGAACATATAAGAGCATACAATAATAAGACCCAAAAATCTAATTTAACTATCCATCTAAATGAAAATAACCATAAATTCATTAAAGACTCGGGAGTAAAAATAATACAACAAGCAGAATAATTTTATTTATAAAATCGTGAAATATTTCAAAACAGTATCCTCAAGGACAACAATGAAGGAATATCCTTCTGCCATCTTAAAACAGTTAAATATTTCAAAACAGTATCCTCAAGGACAACAATGGCGGAATATTCTTCGGATAACTTAAAAACCGTTAAATCCTGGAATATTTCAAAACAGTATCCTTAAGGACTATCGATATTATCTGAAATAATTTCAACATAAACTTTTCTAAAATTATCCATCATTTTCTGCTGCTAGGTTCTCAGACTTTGCATTGACAAATTAAATATAGAAAGCAGCGGAAAAATATTTTTATTGTCATTTTCACTATGGCTTATTTTTAAAATTAGAGGGAGATGGTTCGAAAAAATTTGGCTGTCGAATTAAAAATCTTTTATCATTGGTATAGATTAATTCTTAATGAATTGTAACGCCAACCAAGATAGATATGTATGTTATATTTATATGCAGAAGCATTGGCCGTAGATACACCATATTTTGCTGGATTTGTAGAAAACTAACTCACCAATAAAATCGTTTTTAATGAACTATGCTCTAATTTCGTTTTTAAGAATGTATATTGCAAAATCGGAGAAACAATACCACCACTTTTGAGATAATTCCGAACATTTGAAAGCTTGTACTTACAAGTTGTTAGTCCTCGTTTAAGCTACATAGCTTATTTAATGCTAAATATGTTATTTTATTCTTAATATAAAAAGGTTTTAGTATCTCTATCGAAGTGGCGCACAACCCCTTCAGACGCGCAGAATACCGTTTTATCGATTATAACCTCGTTCCGATTAATTTCTATGTTCTGTAGCCTTGCAAAAAGCAGAATGGCAGGTTTTATGTTTTTATATGGTCAAATGGATCTTGAGAATATGATATCAAAAATGTGACTAAATTTTACAAGGAGAAAAGTTTTTGAGGCAAAAAACACCGCAAATTTTACACTTTTTTCAATTATTCAAAAAAATTTCAATTAAAAAATCTATTATTTCCGAAATTAAAATTAAATAAATAAATCCCTTATAAAGTTAAATTTATTTGAGCGTTAGGCCCACAATCGATTGTCTAACAAATTTGGAAAAGATTAATAATAATAATGAATATTCATTGATTTCCAAATACTTTATTACTTCAATAAAACACTGAAAATACAAATCATAAATACAATTAAAAACACAGATCATTTATTTCGCACTCTTTTTGATGGGCTCCGATGTAGATCTTCATAGCACTTTTTTATGGCCAGTCATTAGGTCTCTTCTCGCAAAGGGCTCGCAGTTACCTAAGTACCTATCTGGGTAGTTCCTCCAGAAAGAACGAGTACATGTTGATTCCTCGCCATCTGACATGGATCATGGTATGATTTTTTTTGGGCCCAAGGCTCCCATTGAAGTTCTATACTGCATGATGATTTCACATCACTTAAGGTGACTACTGTTGGGAGTGGGGAGTTTTAAGTGCATGGACAATGCATTTGCCTTGGGACCCGGTTTGGCTCTCGGCGGCCCTGCATTTATCACTAGCATACTTTTTCGTTTAAATACTTCTTCCTAATGTATTTTTTATATTTTATTGCAAAATTGTTTGATTGAAAGAAATTAATTTATGGAATTCTGTGATTTTTAAAAATCTTTATTTAAACTTAAAATTAATGTGAAATCGAATAATAGGAAGAACGACTGTAACTTCAAAAGTCAACGTTAATGTTTCCAAAATTCACATGACTATGTACTCAGGTATTTTTGTCTTGTTTTATGTTTTCAGCAGTTTTTATGTATTCTTAATCTAAAATTCTGAAAAATGTTTGTTTTACTTTTCTACTTTCCCTTCAATACAAATAGCACATTTATTTTAAATAAATTTAGGTGCGTTGCTTTTATTGTACAAAATATAATGCATTGATTCGTTTTACAAATAGGAAAATGCGGTAACTTCACTTTAGCCCGCAGTCCTTGTTCTCTTCTTGACGCCGTATACAAGCCTCAATACTCCACAGAATTTAAAGATGTACAGCTTTCATTATATGATAATTTTCAATTGGACAAGCCGTTTCTGTGTAGTGCAGTCAATAAACATATTATAGAGTGCATGAAATATATAATTATTTTTTACCTCAGGGCTTCGTTAGATTAGACCAGTAAACTAAGGGTTTGCCGAAGAAAAAACTGCGGAACTTTTATTCTCAACGGATCTTTATGTTTTTTGGGGTGCTGAATACGAATCTGAAGTTTGCTACCACGGCAACCATCGGCTTCATATTCAAAATCGCAAAAAAAAACGCCAAAAAAACCTTATTTTGGGATTTTTATCTATAACACGAACCATAATAATCCAAGTGTTTTTTTGGCACATTTGTCGCTCTAACTCATCAAATATTTGTTCGATCCCAAATTTCTTTTTTCTATCTCAAAGCTGATTAAATTCGCTATCTGATGCTATATATGTAAATTATATTAAATCCTTTAAACCACCCAAGCTAGCACGCACGCTAAATGTGTATGTTTTGGCAAAATATGTAAATTATGACATGTTCAGTAGACTGGTGTGGGTATTTCACGTTGTTAATTATAAGTTACATATATAGGATCTAATAGTAAATTTAACCAGCTTTTAGATAAAAATATTAAATTTTGGATCGGACAAATGGTTTTGGAGTTATAGCTAATAATGTGCCAAAAAAAACATGTATTTTAAAAAAGTAAGTGATTTTCAGCGTGATAGCTTGTGTATTTCAAGATTTTTGATCATAGTTTCATATATAGTATCTAATTGTAAATTTAACCACCTTTCAGATTGAAAAAAAAAAAAACATTTTGAATCCGACAAATACTTTCGGAATTATAATGAAAAATTATAACAATATAATTGACATTGACTGTATAATTGACACTGACGTTCGGCATGATCAATTATACAGCCATTTCTACCACAACTAGATTTGATTTTTCATTGAGATTCGAGAAAGGGAGTCCTTGAAAAGTACCAATAGGCGAGTTTATATTTTTAACATGCATACATTCCTGAAAACGGCCTTTTATTTTACTGTACATTGCACGGAAATGATTTCATGAACGATTTCACACATAGGATCTGATAATAAATTTAACCAGCATTAATATGAATAAAAGAATTTATAACTCCGAAAGGTGTTTAAATTTACAATTAGATCCTATATATGAAATTGTGATAAAAAATCTTGAACTACACAAGCTATCACGCTGAAAATTAATTACTTTTGTAAAATACCTGTTTTTTTGGCACATTATTCGCTATAACTCCAAACCCATTTGTCCTATCCAAAATGTTATATTTTTATCTAAAATCTGGTTAAATTTACTATTAGATCCTATAAAGGTAACTTATAATTAACACCGTGAAATACCCACACCAGTCTACTGAACACGTAATAATTTACATATTTTGCCAAAACTTACACATTTAGCGTGCTAGATTTGGCGGTTTACAGGATTTAATATAATATACATATATAGCATCTGATAGGGAATTTAATCAGCTTTGAGATAGAAAAAAGAAATTTGGGATCGAACAAATATTTGATGAGTTAGAGCGACAAATGTGCCAAAAAACACTTGGATTATTATGGTTCGTGTTATAGATAAAAATCCCAAAATAAGGTTTTTTTGGCGTTTTTTTTTGCGATTTTGAATATGAAGCCGATGGTTGCCGTGGTAGCAAACTTCAGATTCGTATTCAGCACCCCAAAAAACCATAAACCCATAAATATGACCAAAACTAGCTTTTTGAGAAAGTTGGAAAAATTGATTTTTTGAAAAATATCTGGATTTTCCTCTTATCAAATTTTATTATAGTTTTGATATTTTATCCTCAGGAGCCATCGGGAAAAGGTAGACACCTTTTTTGGAGGTATTTAGACTGGATTACAGGGGGTAGGTTATTCTTTATTTATACACAAACTCGAAATCCATGTTCAATGTAATATTAACTTCTGTTATACCATCTCATATTAAAATGAGAAATAAGAAAATAATTATGTGGAAATCTGTCTGTAGGGAATAACTAATATGGACGATAAAGAATCCATTCACAAAATATATAAACTGAAAAACTTAATGTTGTTAACTTGTTCTACACTTTCGCATATCAGGGAAGAGGACACCAGAAAACATACAGGGTAAGTACCTCTTAGTGTATAAAGAAAAAAAAAAGGGTGAACCTAGATCAAAAACGAAGAAAAATGCCGCAGACCTTACCTTTCTATTTCAATACGTTGCAGATATACTAGCATTTAAAGACTTTTTTTTTAAGAAACCACGTTTTTTCGTCCACATTTTCGAATTTAGCATAAAATTTCCTATAAGAGCATGGTAGATGTAACCTTGAATTTTACAAACTTGGGACCTAAAGAACGGATAAATAACATAAAATCCTAAGTATTCGATATGAAAATAAATAATAATTCCTAAATAATTCATTTACAAAAATTCCTAAATTCACCTAATTTCGGAAAATTACAAAGCCTTATAATACTTCAACGCTTACCTTTTTATGAAAAAACTTTTCTTTTTTTTAAATTTACAACTGTACATATAAAATAGAATACATAAAAGTAAATGTGACGATAATGCTAAAAATGATAATTCACGTGTTTTTATAGAAACTATCCATTGGCAGCACTAACAAAGGTTCTATATAATGAAATACTATGTTGGAAGGTCCCGCGGCCATCTTCTTTTCAGGGGTCTCTGAGGGTTATCTGGAATGGAATAAGAAGCAAGTTGTGATACTAATGGATTTGAGTGAATGTGGAGCTGCTTGCTCTGAAAGGATTGACATCTGGTTTGAGCTTAGTCAAAAACGTGAGGCATATTAAGATCTTTGTGGATAACTTTTTGTGACGAAGTAAGAAGCATTGAGGATTTTTCAAAGGATTTTACGATGTAAGCATTGGATACGAGATGAATTGGATGGTTTAGTAGAGCCCCATCGAAAAAACTGCAAATCTCAAAAAGACTTGCAAATTTAACCAGCTTTCATATGATATGGTCTAATTAATGATTCCCTATCGACTTCATGAAGGAACTTACTTTTAAAATCGGAAAAACGTGGTGTTTTCATTTGGCATACTAATCAGTTACTTGTGTAAATAAGAAATTATGAAAATCGTTTATTGGAAATATGTATTTTAAAAATAATAAACTCTTCATTAGAATAAAAAAGAAAAATTTTATTGCTAAATAGAAAATAATGGAAACTGTCAATAAAGCGACACTAGTTCAAAGGATTTTATGTTATTTATTTTTTATTATTATTTATGATTTATTTTTTAGATTTTCAAGATAAGGTTTAAAACCCAACGATAATGAACATAGACCTCAATTTTTTCTTTGGTTTCTGAATGCAGGTGATATTATAGAATACCACTTTTTTGAGATGAATTTTATGAACTGATGAGTTTGTTTTTAAAGGAGAATTTCTACCTATCCATATGGGGTATCTTTGGTTTATTCATTTTTGTACAGCTTTCGAATAATGTAGAGGGCACCATGGTGTTGGAAAGTAATATTTTGCCGAACTTCAGGTGGGATTTCGTGATGAAGTTGCAGGCAATGGTTATGATTTTTCAACACTATTTAATTTCTCTAAATAAGGCGAAGATCAAGCTATTCTTTAGGTCCCAAGTTTGTAAAATTCAAGGTTACATGTACTCAGCTCTTATAGCATATATATGTATACAATGTCTATTAGGACGAGCATGACAGTTTGTGTTTTTTCAGATAGCACTTAAAATTGAAATTTCAAAACTGTCAACCGTTTCATGTAGGATTTTCGACGCTAGGGAATAGGTTTACCGTGAATGGGATAGAAAATGGGGAAAAAATTGGGTGCCGATGACGATAATGACTAGTGGATTTGAGGACAGGAGGCGAGCCGTGCGGGGATTGGAGGATAAAAACGAAGCGTGGACCCGGTTCGGTGAAGAACTGCCCCGAAGCTGAGGAGCTGAAGGGTCGCTGTGAAATCGGGCGGGGACACGACGCCATCACTAATCGGTCACTTTCATCTTAACTTGTTGCCACCACCACCCCCCTCCCCCCACAACCCCTCTCCCCCCCCCTACTATCCGCTCCTATCTACCCTCTTCTTGTCGGTTTTCTCAGCCTTTCACCAAGATCTCTTAACTGTCATGGTCTGAAGAGGCATGATTATAATTAAAAGTGAAGTAAATGCATCAACTCAGGATTCATTAATTTAATAAAAACCAATAGAGTTCCAACTGCTGGAAAACATTTCCAGCCAGCGAAAACTTAGCACTTCAGTCGATGTTCCACTGGATGAAAATACAGATGATCGATTGAGCAAGTTAGCTTGGAGAACAATTCCAGTTATCAACCTGGAGTAACCCACAACCCAAAGAAGGAAAATATGTATTTTGCAAGCTGTGATATTTAATATATTAATACTTAGGCTTAAGTATTCCATGCATCTTAATTCAATATAAATCCAAAGTTTTTAAATTACTTTTTTTTTGTTGTAGGTATTTCGTAACAACCTCTTTCCATATCGCTCATTTTCTACGACAACCCAAAAACTTCAATTTTGCAGAAGGGCAGTCTAGTGAACAAAGTACAGGACGATCGGTAGACATACAATGGTGACATATCCCGCTCTCTCTTAGTGAATAGTTTAAGCTCATATATAACGTTCTACCGACTAAAACTATATAAGTGGAATTCATTATAAACTCAAAGCTTGTTTTTGAGTTATGTCGTTGTTGCAGCAAATGAGCGATATGATTCTCCAAAGGTCCAACAAGAAGTGAGGATCTTCTACTAAAGTTTGAGTAGATCTGAATATTTGCTATATGTAATGGACTGTACGAAACGAAATGTTTTCGACCTGACGGCCTCAGTAAGCCCGCTCAAAAGACCTTTTAGGATGCAGCTTTTCTTAATCTTTCACATAAAAAACACGAGCTTTTCTTTATATATTTATACCAGCGCTATGTATACAAAATTATTTTTTTTCAAAATTGTGGTGTTTTGGAATAAGTAAAATGCTCATTAACTGTCAATAGTTATATTTCACAATAACAATCATAAGTACAACTTCCATACTTAACTAACCCTCTCAACCAGGTTAACCAACACTACAGAAATTCAAATATGAAAATTGTGACTATAACAAGGAATTATTATCTTGATCGTGTAAATGTGATTATTAAAGGCCGGTTTTCGTGCAGTAAATTTTTAAAAACGTGCGATAAAAAAAAATTTGGCAAACGTGCATTCAATCTTCTACTGATGTGAAGTCCCCGGGGATTTTTAGTTTCACCTGCTATGATGTAAATATAATTGTATTTTATTCGTTTACGTATTCCCTTAAGAGAGTGTTCACAAGTGCTTGATATATTTTTTTCTTAGGGTGCTCTCGTCAGGAATGTTTTGTATAGAGTATTTTTGCAAAAAAGACTTAAAGATTTTGAACTATAGTTCATTGAATGAAATATCGAAAGCGACCATAACCTGGTAAAAAAAGGTTTGTTATCCAATGAGGAGCAGCTTTGTATGAGTAATTGTTACTGGAGCTCAATCGGATTTTCGTTCTACAGTCAACTGTGTGCCCACCTATTCTAATAACAAGCTATCGTGTGCTGCTTATTAAAGATAGAATTTGCTATTATTAACTAGAGGTGCAATGAGCATCCACTTGAGATTTTCGATCGAACAAATTGACTTATTGCATAAAGAGCAAATAATTGTTTTCCCGTTTTTTAAGAGTGCGCGTTTTTAGAAAATCTAGAATATGCTAAAAGTTGCCCCCGGATTGCACGGGAATCCGGTATTTAGTAATCATAAATTCGTTCATATTAATTATTGCCTACATTTTAATTATATTGATACTCGCACATGAAAGGTGTTTAAAGAGCACATGAGTGTATTTATTCAAAGAAATTAACCAATCCAATTATTTGTCTGTTTCATTCTGAAATTTAATATATGCTAACATGTCGAAAATGATGGAGTTTAATTGGTACAAAAGTAACAAAACTTAAAAAGGGGTATAATAATCATTGTCCTCTTCAAGACCTAGCTGAAGTCCACAGTGTAGAAATATCAATTTAAACGTATACTGTACTTAAGGAATAATTTAAAAAAAACAACAAATTTTTGTTTCTTGTGGCTTATAATCCCATTAATGCAACTCCTGTAAAGTATTGTCAATAACTTCTCCATAGTAAAGCTGTCTACAACTCTTCGGTTTAGACGATTGGTCTCCTTTTTGGGAATCAAAGAAGAATTTATGATAGCATTCCATTTGTTTTGGGTTAAAACTTATATGGGAAATTCCAAACAATAATCATAAAGACGTACATTTAATAAAACTTTTTTTTTTAATCTTTTACTATGAAAAAAATAAGATCTCCCAAAATAAAAGACAATATATCATTGTCTTTCGAATAATTATGTGATACTAATATAATACAATAATAATAATAATATAACACACTTCGTACAAAAGAAAAAAATTAATATAATAGATAAAAATGATATATTTTTTTTCTATTTATTTAAATTTAGAACTGTATGCAATATAAAAATATAATACATCAAGTAAATGTGATGATTATGCTAAAAATGACACGTAACTTGTTTTTAAAGGAATTTAAAAATTTTTAATTTAAATTAAAAATAAATAAATTAAATAAACACAAATTAAAATAAAATATAATAAAAAAACTTTCATGTTTATTTTAATATTTACGTTTACAGACAAAAGATTCCCAAATCAGCCTTCCCCTCCCCCCACCTAATGAGGCTTCATTCAGGACTCCAGGAGAAAGATCTTGCTTTTCTTGAATTATTTTAATTTGTTTTGCTGTTTTAATAAAAATTATTGTTCAAGTTGAAATTGTTTCAAATGATTAATCTTACTGTGACCAATTTTCTAAAAATTGATCGGAAACATCTACCTTTCGAAAAATATGGTTTTTATCAAGTTTTTAATTGTTTCTTCTTGAATGAAAACGCCTATTGCTTTATTTGGATAAGCTATCTAATATATTTTTATTTATTTTATTCAGAGGGGAAATGAACGGGGCATTGAATTTTTGGGACACGGAACAGTTCTTAATGCTTTAAAGTTTATGAAAGAAAAAAGCTTAAAATTCATAATGGAATTTTTGGAACGCTTTCAGAATCAGTAATTCGAAAAATAAGTATTGAGTTTGAAATGTTCATGGTTTCTATCTGCATTAGTAAAATATTCTACCCCGTCATGAAACTCTGTTAGGTTATTAGTTATTTAATTATTTATAATGGTTAAAAATTTCATTTGACGTTTTCTCTTAACAAAGGAAAACGTAGATAGGTATAGTAAACGAAAATAAAGCGGGAAAACTGGTTTATGTTGATTTATTATTTAATTAATTTATTATAAAAATGCCGGTTAAAGTTGAACTTTTCTTGAAAGATAAAAAAAGTAGAAAATATTGAGATTGTATGTCCTGCAAGTTCTGACGCAAAAGCGGACGCAGATAATTTTTCATTTGTGAGAACACGGAATTACGAGGCATTATCACCCCAACTGGAAGGAATCTAACAACAATCAATGCATCAATGTTGTCACCAATGACAAATTTCTTTTAAAATAGATACTTTGGTTGGTAGTTTTCAATTATTTCCCAAAATTGTTTGCCTTTATTATAAAATCAAGGAAGGAATATAAATATAACACGCTGTTTAATCAGTTTGGTCTAAATGATACATTAATAAAATGTTTTTGAGAATTGTAACTCGGAACCGACGTCATTTTGTTTTAAACATGCTATGTATCAAACCAAAAGGTTTTTACTTAGCAAAATAATATTCGCGTGTTGTGTAATAGGGTGGCTGGCCCCTTCACAGCCTCTTGCGGGTGGTCCAGCAGTTCACACTCTTTGTTTGTGTGAGTGCCATATTTCTCTACCTGCTTATCCATTACCAGGTAATATTTGGGGTAAACGCGATATTTTAGTCAGTCATGGAGAGACTCTAGGAGATGTCTGGTCTGGTCCCTTCTGAGCGAGTTCCTGGTTCCTTCGGAGCTTGAGAGCTCCCGGCTTACCACCATGAAGCCGATCCCACCCACAACATAGCATCGCCCTCATATTCAAGATAAGTTTAGGCTAAGTTCCTTATGTTAAATTTAAGATATTAGATTAACTAATGATTCCTTTTCTCAATTGTAATTTTTATATGTCAACCCATAATTAATTATACGTTGTTTTTTTTAGTTCAACCGTCATCATTCATTTGCATGCCACTCATTATTAATATATTTTGATTCCTCTCCTTTATAATTAACAAACCTTAATCACTGGCCCCACGATAACCTTCTGGAAAAGATATTAGATTAATACATAATTAATTAATTAGATAAAAATACTAATTTATAAATTGTCAGGAAATTAAGTCCTGGCTGGCATCCCTGTTTGTAGATTAATGCATGATCCGGACTCACAAAGAGGACATAGCAAACATATTGACGGCTCCATCGACTTTGGACCCATCGTGAACGAATATGAATTAAAAATGAATCCACTATCTTCCTGAGTGACCTCATCAGTAATGCCTTTTGACCTCAGACAATTTTTCAGTATGTCATAGCCACCCACACATCAAATACAGCACTTTTGAGGAGGGGCATTATTCTGAAATAACAATAAATAGCTTAGCTCTATGGGTCGGGATGGGTCAGATTTCGATTGTTAAATATTCTTTAGATGTTACACTTTAAAACCATGCCACCCAGAAGGCGGAGGACTTTGGAGAAAAAAAGTTACATAATTTTAATTACGACAATCTGTTAACTTGTTAAATATGTTTACTTAACTCAACTAAATATACCCATAAGGATAAAATTTTAGATATGTATCACTCAACATAAAACGTTAATAGATAGGCCTTTGATATATGATATAAGACGTTATTATATTTAACACACACTATAAATGGTTAGGCACAAAACGTTCCAATTAATTACAAAAGACTCATTTACATAACAGTAATTAGACCAATTTGGACATACGGAGTTAAGTTTTGGGGCTCCACATTTAATTCATTTAAACCATCCGATTCATCTCGTATCCAATCCTTGCAACACAAAACCCTTAGAAGAATCCTAAATGCTCCTTACTTCGTCACAAACAAACTTATCCACAAAGATTTTATATACCTTACGTTTCTGACTTAGCTCAAATCAGATATCTATCATTTCATAGCAAACTCCAGAACCATTCAAATCCATAAGTATCATAACTTGCTTCTCATTCCATTCCAGATAACCCTTCGAGGCGACTAAAAAGAAGATCATCTCGGGACCTTCTAATATAGTACTTCATTATATAGAACATTTATAAGTGCTACCAATGGGTTGTTGCTTTAAAAACAAGTGACGTGTTATTTTTATTATTATCATCATATTAACTTGATGTATTATATTTTTATATTCTATATACAAAAAAAAAATAAAAAAAATTTAAAAGCGTATTATTTTATAAACTGTAGAAAAGAGCAACTTTAGATTGAATTTTATAAGTTTCAAGCAATGATCATGTACTGCTTTAATCCTAGATTTGCTGGGTATGGGTCCAAATACTAATAAATTTTTTTTTAGTACAATAAGAAAATTGTCCGTAGAATGAGAATCACCCCAATAACAGAACAATAGCATCACCATGTATGAGGGAAAGATGTAACTCTGTTCTTAAATAAGACAATATATCCTCATCTTGTTACCTAGAGTGGTTAATCTTGGCGAAAGGTTGTTATTCCTTACAGGCCACTCCCCAAGCAAGAAGTGTCAAAATCATAGAGCGATGAATGGTGCCTCCATTTATGAAAATCAAGAAAAAAACCTCAAAAAGTTTGACAGTTCGAAGTCTGTCCAAGTGGAGGAAAGAGAGAATCCAGGAAGAAGATGGAAGCCATGCGTTGAGGTAAAACACCAAATAATGTAAGGACCTTTTAGCAAGAATATATCCAAAGAATTGGAGGCTATGGAGGTGAATCTCTGAATAAGGCAGTTGAAGAGGAACCGGGGAGGCGGCCAGTGCTCCAGACCATGGCAATAATGGCCGAAGAACAAGATCCAAGAAGAGTAAATCCGTTTCAGACTTTTTCGTATAACTATTAATATCTATTACTAAGTTTTATAGAATCAGATATTCATCTATATTTTGCTCAAAAAAAAAAAAAAAAAAATACAGACCGATT
This sequence comes from Euschistus heros, assembly GCA_003667255.2. Classification (NCBI taxonomy): domain Eukaryota; kingdom Metazoa; phylum Arthropoda; class Insecta; order Hemiptera; family Pentatomidae; genus Euschistus; species Euschistus heros. The sequence goes on from RCWM02000124.1 coordinate 846,840, forward strand.
AATCTACTGTAGCTTAAAAATTCTACAACTATATTCTTAAAGAAAAGTTGAGACATTGAGGAGGGATATTTTGAAATAGAAGATGAATAAAATACAGTATCATATTATATGATAATACATATTGTATTTAAACAATAAATGTTGAGTGATGTTAACCAAATCAACCTAAAGCTTTTGTCAAATTTGATTAATTAAAAAATGAATAATCAACATTCATCATTTTAACCCAAGTGTAAATAAATTAATTATTATTTGTAAATTTTAATTTTTAAAATGACAAATCATTTAATTAGGATTGATGAATTAATTGCCACACTATTGTGATTATTTTATTAGAATACTGGTTTCAAATGCTAAGCATACAAAATTTATAACACATCAGAAGTATGTTACATGGATTATATATACTAAAGTTTTCAAAAATGTAATACAAGAAATCAAACATTGGTCCTCACCTGAGGAGATCTAACAGATATCTGATATATTTCCATCGTGGAAACGGAAAGGGAGCAGGTAGGTTAAATGTTTGGGGTTTACTGTGGGATTTCCCCTAAGACTCACTGGATTTTTCTATTCTATTGGAAATACATTTTAAAAGGGAGTATTGGGGCTATACATTATCAGAAGCAGTTACTTGACTGAAGACTGCAAGCCGGAAGGATTCAACTTATTTGTTTTCCAAACTCAGATTGAAATAAGCCATGGCGAACAAATAAGTGGCAATTAATTAATAAATTCTACTTGTATTGATCCTTCTATACTTCATGCGTACCTCAAATGATTAATTATTTCTCTTGTGATATGATTTTATTTCTCATAAAAAATATTGAAAATATAGGCTAAACTTTCCTTGCTTACTGAGTATTATCATTTTAATTTAAAATAATTATTTGACCAATGTTTAAGTTATTTGCATGCCTTTATTCACCGTAACTAAATTTTTACTAAAATGGAAAGGTATTCTAAAATTTTCCTATTATTTATATAACTTTGTTTTATGAGGGACGAATAAACAATTCTAAAATAAAAACATGGTTTATTAGAATCTCAGTAAAGACATTAAATGGCTTTATTAAATGAACAAATACAATCATAGATTGTAGAATGAATGAATGAATTTATTTCAATGAATAGATTTTAGAAAGGGACTTATTCCTCTGTATAAACTATCAGAATGTGTACAACTTATATATTATGACATGCACTAGCATACCATATGGTCATTAGCACTGTCATATGTTTACTGCCTTTATAAATGGAACTAAAATTCACATTTATATTCATAACAATAATAAATATAATTTTTATTCTAAAACAGAGTAAAGATTATAAATGAACGAGTATTAAAAATAAATAGTGACTATTATAAATAAATTACGTTTTTAAGTTTTTCATTTATTCATTTCTGAGGCGCTTTGTTTTACTTTGACTAGCTTCAATCGAAAACCTAGTTCAGAAAAGAAATATGAAGGCAACTTAATGCTTTTGAGGAGAGGTGAATTTCTAATAACTAAACACGTGAGTCGGGTAAATCACTAGTTTTTGTCACCTGACCAATTATGGGCAGGCTAATACAATTATCGCAATAGTAAGGGCCTAATCCAGACATGGGCAAGCTATTTAAGGGGAGGGCCGGGTAAATAGAAAAACATCTAGGCGTGCCGAAAAAAAATGAACAAAACAAAGTTTTACAAACTAATAAACTATATTTTTGACTTTATCTCATTACACTCAACTTATATGGTACAACGGTAGAAGATCCAGAAATCAACGAGAAAAAAACAATCATTCTATTCTAGCTTTGCAGAAAATAAATTTTGACTTATGTATAATTGGGTGTGACCATGTTGCGGGCCGGATCGACTAACCCAAAGGTTAAAATTTTCCTCAAATAGTATTCAGATATACCTCTTTTTTTTTTTTTTTTTAGTTGGATAGTTTTAAAAGTGAGCCTTATTAAGGAATTATAGTGACATCATTAATTTCTAGTTTTTTAGTTATGTGACTTTTCATTAGAATATAGGCTTCCATACAAGCTCTATTATGTTGGAATATCGGATTTTAATTAAAAATATTTTTGAACTCACCATAACCGGTGTATAAAAATAAGAGATATGAGTTGAGGCGTGGAGATGCATAAGGGGGTAAATCCACTTATTATCATTTTTAATTTTTTTTAGTTAGTGTCCTCATTGAGGTGGTAAATCAACCACCCTTCAAAGTTTGAATGATGACTTCGAAACATACATACACATATACTCAACCCAAACTTTGAAGGGTGGACGATTTACCACCTTATTGAGGACGCTAACTAAAAAAAATAAAAAAAATAAAGAGTGGATTTACCCCCTTTTGCATCTCCACGAATCGGTTAGAAAAAATTAAAACGGATATGGGTGACCTATCCGTTTCAAATTTCTTTGGTGTTACAAAAGTTCTTTCTGCTAGTAAAGAAAAAAATAGAATTTTCTTCATTTCATTATTTCATTTTACAACTTAAATACTACATCCCTTCCTAGTAGTTGTCATCATTTCAAGACGGTTTTTTAAACTAATAGCTACTAAGTTTGTGAATGAGTGCATCGAGTTATGGTGTTTTTAAATATATATCTTAATTTTTTGTTAGACCAAGGTCTTTTAGTATTTAGATTATTTTTATAGTTCTAGTTGTTCATTAATTAATTCATATTTTTAAATTACTACAAACATTTGTTTAAAGATTATTTTTTCACATGACCATAACTAGTCTTGGCTTTGACCGTAACCGGTACAACATGACCATAACTGGTGGTTTTAGCTCTTTGTGAAAAATTATAAAAATTTATTTGAAAGCAAGGTTTAGTGTATTTGTCAATTTTAGATTAAATAGAGTAAACTGTTGTCAATCTATACAATTATATAAAAGGAAAAGCCATTTTTCGTTTGTGATCTTGATTTTTGAAGAGAATTATTTTAAATTGAGTACCAAGAAGTGTTGATTTAATGTAGGGGTATATATGTAATATTGCCCTTAATTAAACATGAAAATATTTTTATTTTATTATTATTAGGAAGGGATGTATTAGGTATCACTAAACTATCGTCAGCTTTAGCGGTTAAATTGGCATTACTCATTAATACCCTCAGATTAATAGTATACATTAAATATATATAATACATCATAGTAAGAACGATTTATCCATATAAATAATTCCACAGCAAACGAAAATTCAGATTTTGACTAGATAATCCATAAATATATAAATATATATATTTCCTTATTTTCTCATGATTATTTTTTATTTTGTTTTATTTCTCCTTCTTATGTCATTATATTTACTTAAAGTTCTTTATACAGTTATTTAATACTAACCGTATTTACATGTCTCATATTCTTCATATATAAATAGCTTTGTATGAAATTATGTAAGCCAGACCCATTGTTACAAATGTTCTTTCTGCTAGTAAAGAAAAAATAGAATTTTCTTCATTTCATTATTTCATTTTAACACTTAAATACTACATCCCTTCCTAGTAGTGTTCATCATTTCAAGACGGTTTTTAAACTAATATTTTTAAATTACTAAAAACATTTGTTTAAAGATTATTTTGTCACATGACCATAACTAGTCTTGACTATGACCGTAACCGGTACAACATGCCCATAACTGGTGGTTTTAGCTCTTTGTGAAAAATTATAAAAAATTATTTGAAAGCAAGTTTTAGTGTATTTGTCAATTTTAGATTAAATAGAGTAAACTGTTGAGAATCTATACAATTATATAAAAGGAAAAGCCATTTTTCGTTTGTGATCTCTATCCTCGAAAACTACAGTACCAATCTGTACCAAATTTTAACCACGTCATCTTCATAGTTCAGCAAAGGTTTATCAATAATAAAATGTAAAGATTTTCATTTTGATAATAGACGGATAGGTGGTGAGCACCATTCGAGAGAGGTTACAAAGGTATGGTGTTATATAGAACCACAAATTTATGATAAAATTTGCTTATTTTCAAATCAATTGTTATTAAAAAAGCTATAAATATATAGGGCGACTTTGGGATCCCCAAACAGTTAATAAATCTACCAATATGTGGCCATTTCGAAACTGAGTTTGCAATGGTAAAACTATTAAACCCAACTGTAACAAATTTTAACTAAAACATCTTCATAGTTCTGGAAAGGTTTATAATAATAAATTTTACAGTAATAATAATAATTAAAATGTATAGTGTTCAGTGCCAGAAACGATGCCAAACTGCCATATACTTTTTTGGTTAGAAATTAAAATCCAACCAGATGGATCGATAAAATTATTACAGCCAATTTGGAGGACTAACTATGCTTTTACGTACTCTGCAAACACCTAATGCAATTTTAACCAGGTTAAAAATGACTTCCATACTTTAAAACAAGAATTATATCGATGAACAAATGATATTCAGTTATTAGTTAAGATAATCTAAGTTCTTTATTTATGAGAGCGGGCAAGTGGTCTAATGAGACTTGGTATGCTAGTCTAAGTATACAGCCAAATATGTCATATTACAAACAACAAGTTCCCTTAACTATGACCATAACTAGAGAATTACCCTACTAAACTCTGGAGTCATATAAGAAGCTAATAATAATTCCGCCTTCATTGTTAAGGTTTATTCATTGATAAGAAACAATTTTCATTCTTCTTTCGAAATCAGTTTCCGGAGATGGGAATTGGACAAGAGGACGGAAAGGGTGGGCCGAAGTGTAGTGGGGAGGATAGCGTGGAGGTGGTAGGACATTCGGCAGAGCTGGTGGGGTCTTCCCCATCGAGCTCGTCTTCTCCAGTTGTCCAGAACCTGTGGCGATGCAGTTCATGGGCAATTCCCACAGGCTCCAATCTGTCATTGAGAAAATACACGCCAACAAGGAGAACAACCCATCCCCTCCTCCAGGTAATCCAGTTACTAATTTTTATATGCGTTAATATTTAAATATAAATCGCCTACGGCATACATTTTACTGGACCACAAGCTGCGTAACGGCTTCTCGCTTTTCTGCATCCACTCCTTCGTTAACAGATTACAGTCAACCAATCATATTACTTACACTAGAATTAAATTCTTTCAAGTGACCATCTTTTGGAATCTACCGATTCATATCCGTAAAGGCAACAGTGCCGATTTTCTTTCTGTATTTCTCGTTATTTCAAACTCAATTCTCTATTTAATATACTCCTATTAATGTACTGAGTTTTTATATTTGATCTAACTATGAAACCTAAATTACGTAATATTAAAATTCATTTCAATTCAAGAGATTGATCCTTCCCAAAATAAAAATTAATTTTATTTGATATCCAATTATATTAAGTTTGTATAAAACAGATCAATACAATCGTAGTTTATCCTTTTTTTTTTTTTTTTTTAATTCTTAAAAGTAGGTAAGAATTCTCACAAATGACCCGATATCCTTTAATTTTGTAAATGCAGTTTCCTTTAGTGAAAATGTAATATCCGATAGCAGTAAAAACAAATTTGTTAGGGCTCCAAATAGCAGAATTACTCGTAATAAAAGGCAAACAACTTTTGTTTTAGTAGCAATATATTGAGAAAATCTATCACACACTGGTGATTGCTTAGTGGTCATTTAATGCTTAAAATACTCTTGAATAATTTCAATAACAAAGTTGAAAAATATATTTAAACTTGTTGAAAGGAATATATATAATCAAAATGACTATAGTATAAAATAAACCACACTAAGACGAAGCCCGAAAAATCGGTAGATTTCCCTAAGGCTGTCACTTCTCCACTCATGTTTAATCTGTTAATGTTATATCTTTTAATCTGATGTTTAATTTTGGGGAATGTGTATTTGTTGTATTTTTAATTTGATTTTTTCAGATGTTAGTTATATACGACTTCTCTTAAGAAAGGATGTTACTCGTTTTCATGAAAATTAACATTATTCATTAAACTAAATCTCTTTTTACACACACACACACACACACACACACACACACACACACATATATATATATATATATATATATATATATATATATATATATATATATATATATATATATATATATATATATATATATATTTAGTAAGGTTCTTGAGGTTCAGTCAATAAATAAAACATCTATTTTCGAGTTTCGAGACTATATTGTTCTCATAATCATGCCCTACAGTGAAAATTCAGGTTACAATAAAATTATATAAGTTACACAGGTTATTCCATAACATAAAGTTAGCTACAATATAAATATATAAAAACGTGCGTTAGAATATATACTACATATAATTACAAAATATGGATGAGTGTGAAACTACTTACAATGTAACTGGTTTATATGCTATTGGTATATATTACTAAATATAACAATACTAGTATACAACTGAGCTTGGGAATTTCTGCAAAGAAAAAAAAAAGGTTAGGGGTGTGGATTTCCAAAGGGTTTCCCAAGTACAGGTAGACGGAATTTCAGTATTGCTATGTAATAAATGGATAAATAGTTATTGGTTTATGTTATATATTATTATAAATGTATATTATTAATCTGAATGTATTAAATTGGAATATCATGTGTTGAGATTTAGGACGTCTGATTTTTTGTATATTGCGCGATTTTTAAATTTTTCTATGGTTATCATTTCTTTAATATTTCGTTTAAAATTATTTTGTTCATGGTGAATAATTTTTAGGAAATCAAATTTTAAGAATGTTTTGTTTTCCTGTAATATATCGTGAGAAGAGCTGTTTGGTCTGGTTTATTAAGGATTTTAGTTATTAAACATTTAATAGTAACATTCAATAAAATATCCAACATATATATATATATATATATATATATATATATATATATATATATATATATATATATATATATGGATATATTATTTATTTATATATATATATATATATATATATATATACACACACACACACACACACAAACACATATTTTCTATTCGCGCTATTTTTTAAAATTAAAATTTGAGTAATATATGGGAGGTAAAAAGTCAAACCAAATCTATTAATAAAAAAGAAATTATTCAATATATAAGTTAAAGTATTCAATATATAATAAATATATAAGTTAATGAGAACTCAGACGTTGGGGAAAAAAAAAAATCACAAATGCTTATTTAAGAAGATAAATATTTCTCAGATTCAGGGTTTAAGTTATCTCTTAAAGTATCTCAAATGCGAAACCTTTCAGTGAACTCTGTGCAGGTTGATGCTAAGATGAACTCATATTTCTCTGCATATTGTTTAATAGTGTATTAGGATTGAAAACGAATATGAGCATGTCATGAAATGAAACATAATCATTATTCTTCGATAACATAGCTCCCATTAGAACTAAAAAAAAAAAAAGTATGATAAAAAGAACCTATTGTTATGCTGTATTTATTTCGGTAGTGCTTCAGCTTCAGGATTTTAAAATTGTTAATTATGTATCTTTATTTTCCAATAATATAAACGTGTTTTTTCCAGTAACAATTTGACTTTTGGCTTGGAATAGCCATCCTTGATTTTTGAAGAGAATTATTTTAAATTGGGTACCAAGGAGTGTTGATTTAATGTAGGTGTATATATGTAATATTGCCCTTAATTAAACATGAAAATATTTTTATTTTATTATTATTAGGAAGGGATTTATTAGGTATCACTAAACTATCGTCAGCTTTAGCGGTTAAAATGGCATTACTCATTAATAACCTCAGATTAATAGTATAGATTAAATATATATAATAGATCATAGTAAGAACGATTTATCCATATAAATAATTACACAGCAAACGAAAATTCAGATTTTGACTGGATAATCTATAAATATATATATTTCCTTATTTTCTCATGATTATTTTTTATTTTATTTTATTTCTCCTTCTTATGTTATTATATTTACTTAAAGTTCTTTATACAGTTATTTAATATTAACCGTATTTACATGTCTCATATTCTTCATATATAAATAGCTTTGTATGAAATTATGTAAGCCAGACCCATTTTACTACCTTTTGATACAATTTTGTTATCCTTAAGGGACAATACATTCCAGAATAAAGATTATTTTTCATTTCATTTCATTATATATATATTGTGAACTTGGTGTCTTGTACAGGCCAAAGTCAATACAAGTCTCATAATATTCTAATATAACTATGTATATAACATATTATATCAATAATGGAAAACAATGATAATAAAAGGAAAAGAAAATTTGAAATAAAGAAACATCTGGAGGTGTTATTGATGCTGAATAAGATGATATGTTAATTTATAGATGCTGAATGATGACTATATCTCCAATTTTGTTCAACTATATTATTGAAATCGTTTTACGAATATGGAAAACAGAAGTTTCAAATATTAAAAATGATATCAGAATTGGTAAGAAAAATGAGTAGATTGATGTAGAAATATTGACCTTTGCGGGTGATTTAGCAATAGGCTCAGAAAATGAAGAGAACGCCGAAATATATATTGGAAAATTACAACAGATTGCGTCTTAAACAGTTTTACGAATTTCTTTCGAAAAGACAGTATATATGTTGACTCATATGAAGAAAAAACTAAAACCTAAGTATGATAACATTAAAAGGATAGATAAGTTTAAATATTTAGGTGAAATAATTCAATGTAATGGTTTAGATAAAGCGGCAAATATGTTTGTTAACTGCCTCAGAATGTTTGTTTATCAACAAAAAAGGAGAAATTTAAAATATGGAAAAGAAGAATAGAAAAATATTGAGGAAAATATAAGGACCAAGAACGACTGAAGAAGGTTTTAAACTCAAAATTAACACCGAAATATATCAGAGAATTGAAACATTAATTGATGCAATGAGGAAAGGTAGATTGACATTCTATGGACATATAATTGAGAATGGCTGAAAGAAGACTAACAAGGAAAATTTTCCGATATAGCCTCCGATAGAAAATGAATACATGCACACGGATGGTAAAAGGGGGACAGTGACATATTTCGAACAGCAGTCAACAAGATCAAATTTCCAGAAGTAGTTAAAACATAAATTAATGAACAGTGGTCAGATGAAAGGAGGAAACATCAGGCAGAAGTGATGAAGAGGTACAGGAAAGAACGTAAGAGTAAGAAATAAATTGTTGAACGTGGTCCACAGATGGCCGAATTGAAGAAGAAGAATAGAAATAAACAAACGGAGATACTGCTATTAAATTTTCGGTAAATTTGCAAAATTTACATCGTATTCGTGACCGGTATCTAGAAAATTTACAATTCCACGGAATTAGTTACAATTCTTGGAATTTACGGTTCAGCTGAGATGGCTACTCAGGTGGGTGGGTGGCCGCCGCTCTGAGAAGATTCAAGCCAACGGTCCTTCATTTACAAGTAGGGATGGGTATCGATATACGATACATTTAAATATCGATATTTTTTCTTTCAAATATTTGTCCAAGACCAAGCCGACAAGACACGGCCCTTCGTTTTCGACTTCTCCAACCTTTCCTAGACAAATAAACCCTCCAATTAGTTACAAGACTTGATTTACATGACAGAAAGAATTGTTTTGATTCGTATGTTATTTGTACAAGAAATGTCTTTTGCAAATAAACAAAAAACAATATTGGTTTACAATACTGTAATGAGATCGATTTAAATCGAGTTCTGGGGTTGCAGTAAACCATCCAATTCGTCTCGTATCCAATCCTTACTATCCAAAATTCTTCCAAAAAAACCTCAATGCTTATTGAAGTTTAAAAAGTATTTTTTCAGTCAAAACTATTCTTCGAATGAAAAATACCAATAGAAGTGGCAAAAAATACATCAATTCCTGCATTGATCCTTCTATATCGAGGGCATAGCATAAGCTCTAAAAACATATTTATCCTTCCTATTGGTTCGTTCTGCCTGTTAAAATCAAGTAATTATTTGAATTTAAATTAATTTAATTTTTTTTTTTTTTTGGAATACTAAGTAATAATAATAATAAGATAGTATAAAAAATATAAATGCACAATTCATATATATTTTAAAAATACATATTTAGGGTAAACCAGACAGTTATTGACACCTTCACTTAAAATTTAGAAAAAAAATGTTAGCCCCTCAAAAAAAATCATAAAATCCCTTTTAAATCCTACAGCTCAACTGTGTAAAAGTTCTTTTAATTCTGTCCGCATTTTAAAACATATCAATAGGGTATCAATAACTGATTTTATATTAGTTTTCGTCGCTTTCGTGTAAAATACATTCCAGGAATAATGTTGGGTGTGAAATTTTTTGTTAACTTAACTATTCTTTTTATAATTATATTATGAATATTCCAAATGTTTCCTTAAGAGTGTAAATAACTGTCTGGTTTACCTTACAGTACTTAATGCAGTGTTTTTAAGTTTTTTTAAGTTATATCTTTAATGGAGCGGCATCCAAAATGGCTAAAGAAGAGTGGATAACCAATCTTAATAGGCCAATTTATTTTTGCTATTAAATATTTTTTTTCTTCTTCCTTTCAGCATTATTTGAAATATTGACGCTAGTAATTCGGTGTATCGGGGATTGCCTCAAAAATTTTATTTCGTTGATTTATATTCAAGTTCAAAATTATGGGTGATAAATACCATGAATGTTTAAAAAAAAATTAAAATATTACATTTATTTTATTTATATTTTTTTTTTTTAATTTAATCTGATTTTTTGATTCAAATCGATTTCTTATTAGTAAAAATAAATTATATTAAATCATTTTTGTTTTTTAATTTTATTCCAACTTTAAACAGCTAATTATATACTTTACCTCAATGTTTGAAATTACTTAAATTTGCTATTGCTGCTAATGTTAATGTTTATGAGTCAAAAGTTGGAATTAAATATTAAATGTGAATAAATAATGTATGCGGTTAAAACTTTAATTGACAGATATACAAAATAATTGTATTCTATAACATTAATTTTTTAAAAATGTTTTTAATAATAATAGCTAAATATTTATTTGAATGAAGATATTATTTTTTTAACCCTTCAATCAACATAAAGTATTTCTATCACCCCATAGTATGAAATATAGCAAAACTGGCTAGACAAAGCTATGACACGTTTATTATTTATATCAGAATTTATTTTATTTGAAAAGAGTTATCGTAAATAAAATGTATAGCGTTACTGAATTTATTAACTTCTGAATCTGAAAAAATAACGTACTGTATTCACTTTTGATTCTCAAACTGGCCTACTTAAGCAGATGGAATTCATTTTCAAAAATCCACCCGCTAGTAATGTTGAAAAAAAAACTGACTTTGGATTTATGCAAAGGTATAAATTTACATTCGGTTTTTGGTTATTTTTCCTATTTTCCTGTTCTAAGTTCAAAATAATAAGTTTATATTAATTTCAAAATATTTGGCTTCAACGCCTAATTGGCCTTCTGTACCGATTAGATTGGCAATATTCTGCGTACAGTGCAAACTCGTTCAGTCGGACTAGTTGCAACCGCGCCCGATCCCACACAACGAAAATCCGTGTTAATTGGAGAATGTTGAAAAAATAAAAACATGTACATAGAATATTTTGTTTATTGCGAAAAAAATACTCTAAATACACATAAACTACAATACAGAATATACGGTTTAATTTTTCTGAAAGAACTTCGTTAATATGAGCTCAACAATGTCCTAGTAGGTCTAATTATTGTCATGTAAATCAGTCTATTGTAATTAATCGGAAGGTCTGAACGCATGTCTAGTAAATGTTGAAATAGTCGGAAACGACAAGCAGTTTCTTGTCTTTTAATTCTGGTATGAGACATAAATTAGGAATATTCCTGCTAAGAATGCTTCCATAAATATTTGTTATTTTTGTGCAAAAAAAGAAAAAAAAAAAAAAAAAAAAAAAAAAAAAAAATAGCAGCACGGTTAGTTATAGAGAAAGGGTAATTGAATCAAAAACTTTCCTACTTTTTCCATCATTCCAATCTGCGAGTGAAATCGTACAGCGGTGAAAGCACTTATCACTCACAATTAGTTATATAACTAATGATAGTTCAAATATTTATTGAATATTCAAATTGTTGAAAAAAAAAAAAAGAATATTCTACTTTAATAAATAAAAAATCAGTAAGGATTATTAGGTTACTATAATTATAAATGTCGACAATCCCTTATGCTGTGCTCTTATCAAGTGTTAAACAAAACGTTTAAATCTACGGTAATATGCTCGTTATGTAACACATGCATATATATCTGGCAATAACCAATCAAAGAGGCCCACAACCACAACCTCAATTTTTGCACTTTCGAATTTAAAAAGTAAATTGAGTTCATTTGCATGAAAGAGAAAATTTTAACAAACGTGCGCCATAAATTACTCATATTTTGACGGATATACGCCTAAAGTTGATTCTGAGTATTATAAAATGCATGTTATTTTATGATAATGAAAGTATGATTGGCATCCCTATGCACTCAAACAGGAACAACACATCCATGTAAAAATATTATAATTGTGTGCCAACGTTTCGACATGCCTTGCAGGTCTTCTTCAGGGCCAACCACACTGGAGAAGAGACAGGCGATGACTCTATGACGACAGTATTTTACTTGTATGTGTTTCTGTTTGACTGGATCCCCGATTCTCTCCTTCTCAATTTTATTTTATCTTCAACATGATAAAACAATTAAAATAAATAAATAAATACTGCATTAATAAAACCTAACGGTATTGGTGGTTCAATGGTGGTGCTGCAATTGATTCAATAAGGGTTAATTGAATCATCCTACCGTCAATAATTTATACATAATAATTTAATTTTAATGAGAACTGCGAGACAAATGTATCATGGGAAGCCGGAAGGAGTCTAGAGGAAGATCAAAGTCTAGATGGATGGATAAAGAAGATTTAAGGAAGAACGGGATAAATGAGGTGCGCTGCTAACTGGGACAACTGGGTAAAGGCAATTGAGCAAGCCAAGGACCACCACATGCCTCTGTCGGCCCAATAATCAATTAATTATTTAAATTTTTATAGGAGGGATGTTATAATAATAAAAATACACAATTAAATCTGCCTGACATGTGCCCATCCATTATAATCCTCAAATTCACCTAACCCCGCAGGTTCTTCATTCAACAGTTTCTGACAATTTTTCGAGGAATCTGAAATGAAAATGGTTCCAGAAATGAATAGACAATCATTGCGACTCGGAACAGTTCAATAACGTATAGTTATTATCATGTCAAACTAAACTCCCAGTCAAAAGTATCGCAACACTGAAATATTTGAATGTTATAAAAATATATATATTTTTTCATAATAAAGAAAAGTTCTGAAGTCTATAATAAACATTCATAAACTAGACATAAACAGTTTTTATTAAAATAAATTTCAATATTTCTTCTAATAAACCAAAAAGTTACAAAACTTAGTTTTTAAATTTTTTTTTTCTCATTTATTGATATTTACAAAATTTACAAAAACATATACATTAAGTAAATGTGTTGATAGTGAATACAATGGCATGTAAATAACTTGTGAAGAACTACTCAATAGTAGCACTTCAATAAAAATCTACACTAAAGGTCTCTAGGCCATCTTCTTTTCAGACGCCTCGGAGGATTCTCGGGAATGGAGTCGGAAGCAAGTTGGGAGACTAGTGCATTGGAGTGATTATGGAGCTTACTATGGAAGGATAGGTATCTGGTCTGGGCTAAATCAGCAACATTAGGAACATTAAGGTCTTCATGGATAAGTTTATTGGTCACAAAGTAAGGAGAATTGAGAATTTTTCGAAGGATTTTGGATTGCAAGAATTGGATACGAGATGAATTGGATGGTTTAGTGGAGCCCCAAAGCTCAAGTCCGTACGTCCAAATAGGTCTAATCACAGCCATGCAAATGAGTCTTTTGTAATTAATTGGGAGCTTTGATCGTTTGTCTAGTAAATGTTGAAGTAGTCTGTAACGACGAGCAGTTTCTTGTCGTTTTAGTCTTGTATGTGGATTCCAAGTAAGACGTTTGTCCAAGTGGAGTTCTACGTAGCGGATCTGTTCAACAGGGATTAATGGAATATCATTAATTTTATAATTTTAACTTTAAAATTTTTAATTTATATTTAATAAGACATATTGCCCCCTCTGGCTTGAATGTCTGTTTCCGCTAGTCTTGGCATACTTGTAAATAACGAAACGAATAATAAACATGGACTGAAGGAAATTAAAAAAAAAAAAAAATCTAAAATTCCATCGTTGATGTGTCTAATCCTTAATGTCACACGTTTAATAAATAATATTAATATGAATATAAACCAAGTATGGATCAAGGTAAAAAGCAGGGAAATCTCGAGAATTATGGATGCTGCAATACTTATGACGGGGAGTTTATTTTTGTTGGTCAAACTTTTAAAATTTTCTTTGAAATTACGAAAAAAATCTAAAACCCAAATTGTTTATTTAAATTATGATTCATTAAAACTTTTTGTGACCAGATTAATAACTTATATTATTCTCACATGTAAAGCATTCTCCGATGAATATACTGAAATAAAGATGAGGCGGGCAGCCACGACATCCAAGAAGCATATCCTTGGCGCATCAAGACAGCTCCTTTCCTTGGTCAAAACGAACCATGTAATAGTGACCGGAAGTGGTCCATTTGCCTTTGTCGTTGTGAACCAACAGCTTTAGATGAAAATGGAGATTGAGTAGGAAGATGTGTTTAGGCGAGAAGCTCTCTTGTTTTGCAGCAGTGTCAATCACGCTCACTCAATATATCAACAAACATGTATTAATTAGCTCAATTCATATTTTCCTCAACCGTCATATTATCCACGGTTAATTCAGACGTTGTTTATCAAAATCTTCTCAGCTTATATAAAGAATTTATATTTATATATGCAGTGTTAGTACTTCTTAATGTAAAAAAAAATGGGTGAAACTAGATCAAAAATGAAGAAAAATGCCGTAGACCTTACCTTTCTATTCCAATCCGTTGCAGATATACGCTAATTCAAAGACTTTTTTTAGGAAACCCCGTTTTTTACTATAAAAGCTTTAATATCTCATTTTTGTTTAAATATTTTTCAAATTTTGACTACATTTTTGGACTTAGCATTAAATTTTCTATAAGGACTGAGTACATGTAATCTTGAATTTTAAAAACTTGGAACCTAAACAACCTTGTTCACCTTGTTTAGGGAAGTTACAATGTCTTATAATACTTCAACGCTCACCGTTTTTTGAGAAAAAAACACAAAAAAAACTATCAACGAAACTGAAAATTTCACAAAAACCTGAAAATTTAGCCAGCTTTTTACATGGTATGATCAAATTAATGATCGGTATAGATTTCATGGAGATATTTACTTTTAAAACCGAAAAAAAAACATTTTAACAAATCAGTTACTTGTTTAAATAAGACATTATGATAATTGCTTGGTGGAATATGTATTTTAAACACAATAAACTCTTTATTGGAATTTTAAAAAAATGAAAATTATAGTTTATTGAAAATAAAGGAAAAATGTCAATAAAGCGACACCAAATCAAAGGGTTTTATGTTATTACATTTATTTATTTATTATTATTATTTAGGATTTATTTTATTAGATTTTCAATGGAAAGGTAGAAATGCCTTCCTCTGTAAAAACATACTCATCTGTCCATAAAATTCACCTTAAAAAGTTGTATTCTTTGACATCATCTGCATTCAAAAATTAACAGCAAAATTGAGGTCTATGTTTATTATCATTGGGTTTTAAACCTTACATTGAAAATCCAAAAAAATAAATCCTAAATAATAATAAATGAATATTACAGCTTTTATGGTAAAAAAACGGGGTTTCCTCAAAAAGGTATTTGAATTAGCGGAAATCTGCAACGGATTGGAATAGAAAGGTAAGGTCTGCGGTATTTCTTCATTTTTGATCTAGTTCCACCAATTTTTTTTTTTTTTTTTTTTTTTTTTTTTTTTTTTTTACCCTAAGACGTACTCACCCTGTATATTTATGTAGAGAACAATTCAATCCGGCTGCTCCACAATACCGAGACCAAGTTATTTATTATTATGAAGTACTTAAACTAAGAAAAACTTATAAATCCTTGTTATGCAATAGTTTTATTGATCCATACACACTTACGTAACTATGTGATTATTTGATTTTTCAGTCTCTCCACATTCATACTAGGTGTTCTAAAAGCAAACACTTGTGTTGTAAAAACAAACAAAAAAAAACGACAGATGTATTTAAGATATCAATAAAAAATATTCCAAGATATGATTAAAGATGAACTGGTGTGAATACATAATTTTTTAGTTCGCCCGTCTTGCCCTCCAAATTCCCCAATTTTAAGGAACCGCCGTTGCGGTTTGCCGGCGCGCCAGGCAGGCTTGGTTCGGGGTGCTCCTCAGTTTTGTAAATTTTGTATATAGAGTATGAGTGTATTTATTCTTTTCTTTTCTTCCTTAATTTTTATTTTTCATTTATTAGTTTCAATAATTATTATCTATTTTATATTATCATTTATTATATTCTTGGACTTTATTTTATTTATTACATATTATTTTATTTCTTGTATATTTAGAGGTTGTTTATTTGAATTTTCTTTTATTTCTTTTACTTTATTTTATATCGTTGTACATATTGCATTAATGAGTTTTTGTCATAGTACTCATTGCCCTAGAATGAGGCAGCTTGTAATTATTCAAATAAAAAAATTAGTTAATGCTAAAAATAATTGTTGTCTTACTCAAATCCTAAAAATGGTTCTCAACTCAAAATAATATGGTTATACTATTAAGGTGGTTTTTCCACATTTTCTTTTTTCAAACTAATTAAAACGAATCATCCAACGCTTCTGGTTCATATTGGTTTGTTCTTCATCTTCGGTTAGTAATCAACTCCTCAAGGAATTACAAATTCAAAAATTATAGCAATTTAATACAATAATTAACATTGATCTGAAGTGATAATGCGAATAAATTTAATCACCATTCAATTATCCGTTACGTTGTTTAATTATATATGCTTATTTAATACCCGAAGTTTTAAATGTTATTTTTATTGTTTCTGTCCATGCTCTATCAAAAAAAACAAAAAAAACAAGAATTCAATAGCCTGGATCTTTTAGACAAAGGAATTCAAGAACTAAAAAAAATGTCTTTTAGTTTATATTTATTTAGAAAAGAGGAAGCACTATAGTCGTTTCTATTAAAACCACCAACTAACACACAAGAGGAAATTTTCTCTTGGGAGGAAAAGCTGTGGAGGAACTAGTTGACAAGGATTGGCCAACTGGAATTTCCTATGGAAAGGGGTTTTTCTCTAGTGGCCTATCACGGCTGTTAGTGACAATATGTCTTCTTAACAATACCTAACGGACGGATCCTTCTGTGGCCGCCATCGCTTCACCCCCACCTTACCAGGCCCCGCCTACGGAACACTTCTTGCATCTCTTTTTAACCCCTGTAACTGTTTAAGTTGTCAATGTTCTTCGAAACCACTAAAGATATAACTATCCCTTATGGCCCGTTAAACATATGAGCTGCGATTTGCATTAAAATTACCAGGAAAAAAACAACAACACCCAATCTAGGTTGACTGTCCATATTTTAAAAGATATCCGTAGGATGTCAATAACTGATTTGACCTTATTTTTTGTCACTATCTTGTAAAGTACATTCCAGGAATAATTTTTAGTGTGAACTTTCTTGCTTAGCTTAAAGTATTGTAATTAATGAAAAATGACTGAAAATTTCAACTTTATTGGACTATTCTTTCTATAATTTTAGTATGAGTATTACCTTAAGGGTGTCAATAACTGTCTGGTTTATCCTACTTATGATTCCTGAGAAAACAAAACAAAAACTTTTGAACGAAATGTACATTTAAACAACGTTGATTTAAATTCCCAATATAAATTCTAATAATATCAAAATAAGCCAAAAAAAAAATAAAATAATTTCATGTGCTTTTGCTTAGATTACACTGTTCTGCATCAAAATACTCCTTCCAACAAAAATGTTGTTTTTGTTATGTTTTGAGGTGTGCTGAATACGAATCCGAAGTCAGAAAATCTCAAACAGGCACCATTTTTTGTCAAATTTGTGTTTTAGGTTGAAAAATGAGATGTTTTTTCGACATTTCGAGCATTTTTTTTATCATTGAAAGCTTTAACAAAAAATAAAAAAAAACCTATTTGATTTTGAAACTTTAGTAATGAATTATAAAATTTGGAGAGCATAAGTATAAGGCTTTATATCATGAATGACATTGTTGAAACATGTCCTCAAAAATTCATTTTTTTGCATTCCCATTTGAATTTCTTCCTTTATAACTTGGGAGCAGTTTTAGATGAACACGGAGAACGATTTCATCAAGAGTTAGCCCAGATGGAATAAAGGTATAGCGGGAAATACAATGAGAAGATGCCTGCCGGCTAATGTTGGACACTACAACGGGAGACACGTGATGTAGAGTACAAAAAGAAAAAATATACAAATTAATTATGTTCAGTATTAAATATTATTATTTTATATATTACTGTTATTCACCCCACAAAAAAAAGTATTATAAGAATATATGAAAAAAGGGATATTTCAGTTGTTTTTTCAAACAACTTCCAATCTCTAAAAAATGGTGCTGGATAGATTTTATTTTTGCCATTTATTCGAATTCAGAACACTTGTAAATATAAAAGATACAAAAGATGTTCATGAATGAAAAACAATAACTTAAATTTAAAAAAAAAAAATACGCTATTTCAGGATTTTTTTTTTTAAATAACGTTTTATTTCTCAAAAATGATGCTAGATCGAATTTTTCCGGCTTCAGATTTGAATTTAGCACACGCAAAAATATAAAAATCAGGAACAATTTCTCAAGGGAGCAATTTTTTTTTTTTGTTTGTAGAACTGTGTTATCAGCCTAGAAATGTTATCAGCCTCGACTCAAAAGAGCCTTGTCCGCACCAAGATTTATTCACGTGAGATAGTCCTTTTCCAACAATGGTAGAGCAACTTGTCTAGATTCTCTTGCTTTGTAAACGCAAAGAGTCGATGCAAAGGAATCCTAGTGAGTACTAGGCTTAAGCGATTCAAGTACTCTATTATCAACTAGCGCTCCCCTAGTGACAACATGGAAAACACAGCTTGTGTTCATATCATGTCGTTCTTTGGGAAAACTTTAATATTTCAATCGCGTTTTTAAAAATATCTATGATTATATTTCCGACTGAATAGTGTATTCGTAATTACTGTGAAAATAATTCCCGGAAATACAAAGCAAGATTAGCCATTAAATATGCCACCCTGTTGCACAGTAGGGAAAACAGCGATTCAAGGAGAGCAAAAGTCAAAAATCAAAGGTACGATTTTGAGCCCAAAATGGTTAGGAATGTATACATAAGTGTCTAATGGAATGAAAACAAGAATTTGCACTTTGAAATTCTTTCTTTAAATGTAAGAGTAAATAAACTATTTTTAATGTTGACATCTCAGTTGTGTTTGTAGCTCCCATGACCTAACGGCCAAATTTAATAAAAACTCGACTAGATTGATAAAGTTTTGCTGGAATTGTTTGATAATCATTTTAAATATCCTTTTTTTTAATACATGTTCTTCAAGCGAAAGTAACAGAAATAATTAGCTTAAACAAAATGATTTTTTAATTCTTTTATTTGTATTTAATTCATGCATTCCCTGTAAGATTCACCTGGATTCGCTTTGCCGTTCATGCAGACTTATTCTAATAGAACCAAAGAACTTTATTTACAAGAATTGGCTGCTACTATTTGCAACTTTTAAAGTTATGTATTTTTATTTAAGAAAAACGAGGCCTTTCCAAAAGGAGACTTTTTGAATTTTGGCGGAAAAAATCATACTCCAATAAAAATGACGGAGTAAGAGAATTCATACGCTATTCGTTAAGACAAGACGAAGATACTAAAGTAGAAATGTCGAATGAGTCGTTAAAGGCTATACAAAATTTAACCTAATAAGACGGTCAATAATAAATACAACGTCCAGTGGATTCAATATTGACACCGATAAGGTCCAAGTATATAAAAATGAAACTGCAAAATTGTTTGTTAGTTTATATTTTTGGTATTACATGCCTTTCAGGATCCGCCGAACTCTGATACATGGGACAGATTGTCGAGTCCTCTATTTCTCCTATTGGGTTGCTCACAGTGGAAGGACGAGTCCCGTAACTAGGACCTGCGAAGGCACAGACAGACAACATAACTGGAGAAAATGTTCCCTTCTTAGTAATATAACTGAGTTGTAGTATTCATTATTTATTCTTCAGACCCTGTTGTATCTTATATATCTAATTAAAATAATACAGCCAATAATTTTTAAAAACATCGGTATTTGAAGAGGATATGAAGACCGGAATCAGACGAACATCAAGATGAATATGACGATGATGATGACGTCAATGATGAATAATGAAATTGTTTTAAATGTTCAATTTACTTTGTTTATTTAATTATTTAAATTGTTATTAATACATGTAAAAGGCATATTTTTTAATGCTTTTTTTTATTTATTAATATATTATGGTGATTTTATTCATAAAATAATCAAAGATGAACATTTTCTTTCGCTTAGAAGTTTTTTTTTACCCAAAAACTATATCCAAATGACGCAAACTTTTCTTGATAACTTCCTTGGCATTTTATCTGCTATTTCTTAAATATTTTCAATAAAACTGCGAAATTTTATTAAATCTAGCGGCATCAATATCTTCAAAATTTTACGCTTA
This sequence comes from Euschistus heros, assembly GCA_003667255.2. Taxonomy (NCBI): domain Eukaryota; kingdom Metazoa; phylum Arthropoda; class Insecta; order Hemiptera; family Pentatomidae; genus Euschistus; species Euschistus heros. Next base: position 867,557 of record RCWM02000124.1, read on the forward strand.
TATTTAAAAGTGATAAATAGATTTTTTATTTCCCATAAAAAAATTAAATAATCTGATAACCCATGGATCTTTTACTTAATTTAACATGTTTAGAAGACACGAGATTTCAAAACTTATGGTTTTGTGGAGAATACGACTTTTGCACTTCTAGACTGGATGTTAAATGTACAACTCTTACCTCTTGAAGTTCAATTCCACTGTTTTGAGATGATCAGAAAAAATGTTGAGGAAGACTATCTATTTAATAAGCAGTAGCGATAGTTTAGTAATGGTTGTCTACTGCAATAGTAATCATTTCAATTACATCAAAATCCAGTTTGCTTTGAAGGGGGGGGGGGAACCGGGGACCACAACAAGGCGGAAGACTGAGGTAAGATTGAGATTGTACTGTTTCTGAAAGTTTATGTGGCGAGGGTCATAAAATTAAACTAATTATAAAATAGGCAATGTTAAAAAAATAAAAATAAAATGGGTAATAACAAAGGATAACGAAATAATTTATGTTAAATATTGTTTTTCCCACGAGAATACTCTGAAATTAATCTATATTTTCTGTCTCATATTAAATTAAACATTTATCTGAAAAATGGATGATGGGTATTAGTATGCTCCAATAAATTCTACTGACAAATTACAGTTTCATTTTCAAGAAAGCAACCTCCGAAAATATTTAGTAAATCAGAATTTCATGTTTATTAAAAGCAGCATAGTAATATTTAAAATCAATAATTTTTTTTTTCAGAATAATGATGAAAACAGAAAAAAAATTATTAATAAAAGACAATATTGTTGGAATCCATGTCAATGATTAAAATTTGGCTCTTAGTTTATCATTGCTTCATGGAATTGGTATCTTGATAAATAAAATAACATTATTCCGTTTCATTTTTTCTTGGAACAGAATATATTACTGAGCCTGTTCCTTAAGACTTATTAATTTATTAACTAGTTTATTTTTATATAATGACAATATCTTACTTTACTTATCTAAGTAAAATATAAATTCGATTTGAATATTTAATTGGTTTTCATTGAAAATGCTGCCAAATCATATTAGAAAAACATTTTAAATTATCTTCATTACAAGAGTTTCTATAGCGTCAATTTCTCCTGTCCAAAACCTAAATACAAAAACACATACTTCTATCAATATTTGGTATTCTTGATAAGTATTTTTTTGTGAAGCAATAGATAATTAAAAAAACACAAAAACATTAATAAATGTGTTAAAAACGTTTACAATGACATACCGAAACTAGAAAAAAAACTCATCAGTAGCACTTCAAAAAAAAAAAAAAAAAAAAAAAATCTACACTAGAAGATCTTTAGGCCATCTTTTAAGACGCCTCGGAGGATTATCGGGAATGGAGTGGGAAGCAAGTTGAGATTTGAGTGGTTATGGAGTTTACTATGAAAGGATTGGTATCTGGGTTGGGGCTAAATCAGCAACTTATGGAACATTAAGGTCTTTATGGATAAGTTTATTGGTCACAAAATAAGGAGCATTGAGGATTTTTCGAAGGATTTTGTATTGTAAGGATGGGATACGGGATGAATTGGATGGTTTAGTACAGCTCCAAAGCACAACTCCGTACGTCCAAATCGGTCTTATCACAGTCATGTAAATAATAAAGGTCTCAGCAAAGACCCGTGTGAGAATTAAGGAGCTTCGGCAACGTTGCTTTCTCTCCTCTCGCCAACCAGGTACCATCAGTCAGATCTGAGACTTATAATTATAATTACATAACGTTATATATTATATTATATGATATAATTAGATCATACAACAATTATTTATTAAAGTTAACCTCTTGTATACCTTGAAACTTGTAAATCTTTTGTTAACACATTTAATTAATATTTTTAATCAAATCTTTAAATCGAAAAAAACTATTCATGACAAAATCAGGCTGTTTTTCTCTTTAGACTAACCAGTGGATTTTATCTCACTCGATTTAATTCATACTACAAACATCTGCTTTACTAAACATATCAAACAAGTATTTCATTTAAAGATTATTTCAAATACAGAAATATATTTGATGAAACTAGCGCCGCCTTAGAAAGTGATAACAAGGTAAAAAATGACTCAACAGAGAGATGGGTTGTCACAGAAATGGAAACAGATTTCCTAGATGACACAGAATGTCACTCTGATTGAAGACACAAAATCTCATTGAGTGCGCTTAAGGAGGTTTTCGCTTGTCTTATCTTATATAATAAAATACGTGGTTGCCGTTAGCCTTTAAAAAAATATTGATTAATTATTGAGCCAACGAGTACAAAACTACTAAATTTTATAAGAAAGAATCAAAAATGTCAGAGAATAGTATTAGTATTGGAGCAAAAGCATCGAAATTAGGATTATTTTAAAAGAATTTTTTATTGTATGAAAGATTTTATTCTTTTTTAAAATTTAGTAAATATTGCATTTATGTTATCACATTTAATAAATTCATATTTATTGCTTTACATTTTATTCTTTTCCTAGATAAGGTTTACTTTTAGGTCACATGTTTTAGGAATTGTTGTTGTGGAATCACTCAATTCACTGGCGTGCCTAAAGCGCAAAAGAGCCCAAAATTAATATTCCTTCAATAAAAAATCCATTCTCAAATCGAAGCCAACCGCTCTATAAAACTTGTCCATTGTATTTACCCTTTCTACAGTACAGATTCACTTTTATGATAGAATGATCCAATTTATGTAAGTATGAAAAGTATCATTTCCCCTCTAATTTAACATTTCTTCCATTCTTTATATTCCTCTGTGGTCAACCCCAGTTTAATTCCCCGTACAACTTGTTAAAATTCGGATAATTCAACATTAGAATGATGACATACTTGCATAGGGCTATTAAAATCTGTAAATTATATGAGAATATTACACTGCTTGACTAACGTTATAAATTTCATGAGGGTCCTGGAATATGGCCATTATGCTCTTTTATAAGATACTTGCCGACCCGGCCAACTTCGTATAGTCTATGAATGCCATGTTAACTTTACCTTAATATTTAGTATTTATTATCGGAAGTAGTTGACCCGACAGATGTTGTACTGTCTTATCTATAAATATTCGATTCCAAAAGGAATAAAAACTAAAATAAAAACTTTATTTCCAAAGAATAATGTTAATTGTGCTTTTTAACATGTTTATTGTGCTGATGCTATGTTTATTAACATGGGTGCTTGGAAAAAAGAAGTGAAAAGCTACTCGGGGTACGGGAAAGGAAAATATTTAGAAATATAAATATTTGGTAAATGGAGAATAAGAAAAATTGAAAAACTAATGGCATTGATTGGAGAGCCGAATATAGTCACCCAAATAAAGAAAGCAAGATAAAGGTGGCTGGGATACGTGGAGAGGATCCCTCTTGAGAGATTATCTCGAAAATTACTAAAAGGAAAGCCAGAAGGTTTTAGAATTCCAGGGCGGCCACGATTGAGATGGCTGGATGAGGTGGAGCAAGACATCCGTCGGACAGGAGTGAGAGGATGGCACCGCAAGGCCGCGGATCGAGATGGATTGAAAAAACTTATTGAGGAGGTCCTGGTCCTGCATTAAGGACTGTTGCACCAAAAAAAAAAATGTTTATTGTTGTGTACTACAATATTTAATTAATTTTTTATCATTATGTATTTTAGTAGTTTAATAAATAATAAAGTCAGTAAATTCATGTTTTCGATTGAAAGCTATTTATTGAAGTGCATTTGGATTTGCAATATTTTATGTTTTTCCTTATGGTGCGTACATAAATAAATCAGAAGGTTTTCCGAAACGTGAATGCGGGCCACATACAGCTGTCCATGTGAGAAGCATGGATTTTCCAAATTCAGTTGACACACTTGTTGAGATTGTCCTAGTGCTTTGTTGATGGTCATAGCAAAGATAAATAGCATATCGGAAACTGTAGCTTTAATTATGTTATTCATCAACTTTTTCAACGTAACCCTGGTACCATTGCTGAGTTGTGGTTGATTTGATGTTTCGTAGAAGAATGACGGGTAAGCGAATTTTCAATGTTAGTACGTACGGTGGCTTCCTTGGCAATCAAGAAAAATTAAGAATCAAGTTGAATAATAGACAACTTCCTCTTGATTCATTACAGTATCGATGGACTTGTACGTTGTTCTGTCGCCTGGAATTCCGTAGAATGCTGAAATTGATTGTCATCGTTGTTTTTGGCTGCTCATATAGCCCGTGCACTGTGCCGTTTCTGTAATTTTGTGCTATATTTAAGAAAACTTTGACAATTAACACGTCGGTGTTTGCAGTGATTTTACAGAAATTTGTAGATAACCTGATGCATTGTTGATTCATCTATGACCATTTTCCCATTCCCAATATCCAACAATGGTTTACCGAAACGATCAGTGGATGCCGTATAACTGATGATTTAATTTGGCCTATTTGCGGCGTTAAATTTTTTTTTTTTACGAAAAATCCTCGCAAACTCCAACACAGGTCAAACAACTAACCATACTCTAAATTAAATCAATGTTAACAAAAATAAAAAGATACTTTACAGATCTTACTCACTAACAAAAATCAAGATAGAAAAATAAAATTTTCACTTCTTTTAGCTATATTCATAACTCCCTATTTACTATTGGTTTATTTGCGCAGAGGATACCCATCTAAATAAACCGAAAAAGAAAGCAAACAAGCGATACTACCAAATAACGAAAACAATAAGAAAAATCGAGATAACCGGGAAAGCTCCATCAGATCCGCATCCGCTAGAAGATGTGGACCATTCGAAAGTTTGCAAATCCACTATGATGAAGGTAGCCAGCAAAGTACTAGGGTACGAAACCCCTACAACCAAGTATATTTGGTTTAATGAGGAATATCAGGAGGTTACCAAGGAAAATTATGAGGCGTATCGCCTTGAAGGGACACCCGGAGTTCTGAATAGGAATATAGGGTTAAAAGACGCTAGGAAAAAAGCATCGGAGAAAGAAAAGGAAATAGGAAGCAGATCAACTGGTGAACCTGGTAATTATAGGATTTCCAATCGGTAGGATAACTAATTATTTGCCACATGGCTCTGAAATGGCATTTGGATTGGATTAGGTCTAATATATCATGAGGTTAGGGATTTTCTTGCGAGTTTTGGGAGAAGGACGAGCAGTTCAGGATGCTTGCTGGCGTGTGTTAGTAAAAGAATTTGTAGCATCGTCTAGGTCTTAAGGGGTGTTTAGGTATGCTCTGAGATCTATGGTATCGTATATTATTTGACAGAAGAGGCCACTTATAAATTCTGAGGGAGGAAGTTTTGGAATCGGAGTAAAAACTTAGGAGCTGTGATCGTAGGAAAGTTTATCCAGACGTTCGATGGAGTAATGTAGAGATCCAAAGCTTGAGTGAATGGAAAAATCAAGAAGGTCGAGGGTTCAGTTTGGATCCGTCGGCCAAGTCGGAGAACCGAAAGAAGTTAAATGAGAATTTTGGGAATTATATGCAGACTGTAATGCACGCCCACTAGGGTTAGTAGTTCTTGAACCCCATTGCTGGTGCTTAGCATTTAATTCTGCCTCCAAGAGATATCGGTGACCTTTGAAGAGTTGAAGAAGGTGTTGAACTGGCTTTTTTGAATATCTTCAAGAGTAACGGTGAATTAGGTACAACCCAACGATTATATGCTGTAGATATATAGGAATATCTATTGCCTAAACTAACTGCCGCGCGCGTCATTTATTGGAACATTGTTTTACTAACTCAGAAACCTTCGCGGGCTTGCGTCCAACTATCCCCTAAAGTTTCATCGCAATCGGATGACCGGTTTAAGGCGAGTTCTCATCAGTCAAGTTGATAAATTTTAGTTGAACAATACTTGTTGAATAAAAAGACCAGTGAGAACCTCAATTTCAATTAAAGTTGATCAACCTTTTATGGAAAAACAAATGTTTGACCTTGTCAAACTTTTTTTCTTCAAGTCATAAGTCACGTTTTAGTTGAACCCACCATTTTTTACATGTCGGAACTTTTTAATCGCCCAACTGTCTTTCAGTTTGCGTTCAACCGTTCGAGTGCTCTGAGAGTATAAATGAGTACCAAGTGATCTGAAAGCGTCATGCTTAAATCTATGGAACCTTTTTTTGAATTAATTGATGTCCATTAAATAAAAATAAATATTGTGTATTTGTGAGTAAAATTGGTTTAATTTATGGACTTATATTCAACATTTACATTTTTTATTAACATCATTTTTGTGTTACTGATTGAATTAAAAAAGATGTTGCTTTCTGCTATCGATTTTTCCTGTATTTATAAATAAGGTTATTTTTCTGTTATATTTTTTTCTAGACTTGGCCAAGCAAAATATTAGGAATAAGAAAAATAAAATATAAAAACCTGCAGAAAACAGCAAGTTTTAAGAGTTAAAAACCAATTTATGTTGCCCGTCTTTAACTTAGAAATATTGTTCAATTATTAGAAGTCCCTACAAATCCTGATTTTAATTTATGTCCTCTTGACATTTACACAAGTTGTTCTTTTATTACTTTCAATTGTCTATCAGTTCTAGTTTTGAGTTACGTTCTTTTGGCCTATATTGTCACAGCAAATGATAGAAGTAACAGCGTCGAGAGTTTCGGGTGTGAATAAGTGTGGGTGTATTTCCTCATTGGGAGCTGAGGCGCCGTCCTGTCACTTAGCAATTGCTGGTTCCTCAGGAGGCATCGGTTGTCACAATAAAGAAACTTGTCTCATAAAGAGGTTCAGTTATTAAGAGTAACTTTACTCTTTTTTTGATGAATTTTTTTTTCCTTAACCCCTCGTAACCCCCCCCCCCTCCTCTCATAGCTGAAGTAATATTATATAATAATAAACTATTGTTATATTTTGCTTTCTAGTGAATTTTTTTTAAACAATATAAAAAATGTGATTAATTAAATCAAGTTTATTTGCATATAGTTTTTATCATGTTCCTTCATAAGAAATCGTTTCATTGTTTTTGTTTATAAACGTGATATTAAAGTGATAATTGACAAGTAATAAATATCCTAAATTACTGATCAGTATCCCGTTTATAGCTCCTATTTAGTCATGTCAAATGAACCAATACGTTAGATACCAAATACTACATTATTGTAACATATACAGATATTCCTTGTTATCACTCCCTCTTCCCAACCGATCAATGTTTTCATGTACATTAGACATATGACCAAGGTCAACTGTAACATTATATATATATATATATATATATATATATATATATATATATATATATATATATATATATATATGGATAAATTTCTTGACTGTTACTATTAAATGTTTAGTAAGGTTCTTGAGGTTCAGTCATAAAATAAAAAATCAACTATTTTGGCGACGTTTCGAGACTATATTGTTCTCATAATCATGCCAATGTTACTGGTGGATATGAATTGACTAACAATTCTAGTACACAACTAGAATTCAACAATTTAACTAACAATTCTAGTTGTGTACTAGAATTGTTAGTCTATATATATCCTGTACCACTAACAACCCATGAAGGGTCTTGGGTTCAGTACTTTGGCAAGGATGTACTGTTACTAGGCCAACGGTTGTGAAAGGAGGTTTTCCCCAATTAAGGGTGCCTACTTTGTAGAGATTGCGTGTTCCCCAGGAGGGTCTCTCGATCCCGACGATGAGCCACGACCGAAATAACCGAAAATAAATTTTCTGCCTTAAGTCGGACTTGAACTCGGGTCCGGGAGCTTGGTAGTCAAGTGCCTTACCCACTTAGCTACCGTGCCACTATATATACATACGTATATGATTTACGACGGATTTCGATAAAAAATCAAATTTGGAATCGATTTTATACCGGTAAAGTTTTATCCGGGGCACCGTTTCGCCGCAAATTAAGAAAAATCATTTTGAGAAAATAAGCAGTCTAAAGTTGGGATTGCAAAACTAAAATAAACTTTGAACAAAAATATGAAATTAAGGCCTTCCCGCGACTGGTGTGACGAGCGGCGAGAACGGGTCGACTTAAAAGGTTTCCTCCGAGATTCTCAAATCGTCGACAAGCCCGTGATGAAGCTAATATCATTTATGTGCTGGATACCCACTTAAGCATTGGAACGGTGTGGGCCATACTAATACAACACAACACCTGGATGGATGGCCTTCCCACATTTCAAGGGCAGTTCGTGAAACCCTGAGGGAGATGTTCCCTGGGCGTTGCATCGGCCACAGGATGGATAAGGATTGGCCGCCGAGATCACCGGACCTAACGGTAATGGACTTGACGCGTCCAATGCGGGGGTTGTTGTCACACCAGTAATGCATATATTGTGGCGGTTCATAATTACTGCGCTTGAAAATGTCAACTCATCGCTCCAGAGCATGTTTTAGTATGACATGTTTTATTTTATTTCTACAATCCCAATTTCAGACTACTTATTTTCTTAAAATGATTTTTCGCGATTGCAATAAAACGGTGCCCTGGATAAAAAAATTCACCAGTATAAAATCGATTCAAAATTTGATTTTCTATCGAAATCCTTCTTTAAAAATACCACATTCTAATGAAAAATCCAGAGTTAGGGTCGCTGGAAAAGAACTAAAGAAGGTTGGAGATCAGACAATAACCTGAAAAGAAACTTCATTTAACCCAGTTAAAACACTGAGAGTTTCGTTTTAAAATTTCAAAAAACTATGGAAAAAAAAAGGGGTTGGGCATCGAATATATACATATATATATTCATTTTTTTGTATGTATGTATATTTCTATTCTACGCTGATAAGTTTTGAGTGAACGGACTGCAACTGTGCGCACCGTTTTCGGTCTAGTTTGCTGTTTTCCGGTCTAAATTGCCATTTTCTTTTGGACTAGAGAGGTGCAGTTGAACCAATCGATTATCGTTTTCGAGGTCTTATTGCATAGAACTAAGTGAAAAATTAATTCTTTTTGTAGAGTTCCTCACACACGGGATGATCTGTAACAGATAATGATTAATTCAAGTGGTGAAAACATATTAGCATTCCAAAAAACCGATATCCGTTTCCACTCGCAACGAAATCCTAAAAACTGCCCGGAAAAAGACCTTAAATATATATCGATAAAATCATCCAAATCCATTTTTGCTAATTTTTACAACTTGGCGGAAATGTTCATTGATGTTATTAAAGCGTTATCTATAGTTTCACAAGACCATTATCAATATTTTTAAACTAATTTCGGAACAAATCCCTCTACCAAAAAATTATCATAGCCTGACCACTTTTATTTTTACATCATTTACAGATAAACTATATTTAGTTTTGATTTGTTTATTTATTGAAACGGTCAGTGTACCAATTTTGTAGAATGGCAATGCTATGCTAGAATCCTTCCTTGGCGTGTGTACAATTTGCTCAAGTTTAATCTTATTCTGATGAATGGTTTTGGAATGCATAATCAAACAAACATCCAGTTTTATATATTTAGGTTTAAGGTATAATTTTATTCTCAGTTCAGTGCATGCTAATTATTTTTTCAGAAGAAGGTGAAACAAGCGCATCCGAAACAACATCCGAACCAGCAGAATCGGAGATAGGTTACAATTTTGGTTCGACTGAGCTTGCCCCTTATCCATGTCAGTTCTGTGACAAAGCCTTCTCTCGCTATAGCTATTTAAAGAAACATGAGCAGGTAATATTAGATGATATACAATTAATTTATTTAATAATTATAATGCGTGCTTAAATTAAAAGAATTAATCATAAATCTTATTTGGGACTACAAGTTAAAAATAATTACTTCGTCTTATAATTCTTTTATGTTCCTCCTGATAAAAAAATAAAAATAAAAAAAAAAAAGGAAAATGATGTACGAAATGAATCACTCAATTCAACTAAAAAAGAATGTATTTATTTCTATATTAATTCTCTTCATATATATGTTTATATATATATATATATATATATATATATATATATATATATATATATATATATATATATATTTTTTTTTTTTTTTTTTTTTTTTTTTTTTTTTTTCACACCCCAGTTGGGTGAAACTGGATTAAAAATGTAGAATAAAGCCGCAGACCTTACCTATCAATTCCAATCCATTGCAGATATACGATAAATTAAAAAGTTTTTTGAGGGAATCACGTTTTTTACCATAAAAACTGTAATATCACCATTTTGTTTAAATATGCTTCAAATTTTGACCACATTTTCGGATTCAACATTAAATTTTCTATCAAAGCAGAGTACACATAACCATGAATTTTTTCCATTCTTATATTAAAAAAGAAATTACGTTTATGTAGCATTAGGTAATCACCAAGAATTTGGGTCCCCTCCCTTAACTCCCTATAAATAAGATTTTTTTTTGGGGGGGGAGGGGAAGGAAGGGCTTGCCACCTTCACAACTCTTTACCCCTCATGCATATGGACAAGAGATTAAATAACTAATACTTTTATTCAATCAAGTAGTTTTTTCTAGTAGTTACGTGAAGCAATCAAGTATTTATTCTCTAGCGAGTTTTTCATCAGAAAAACTTCTTTTAGAATCAAAAGGTGAAGTGCAATTGTATCATGGGTTACCCCACTAAAAAGTTGACTAAATTCCGCAGTTTTTGGGAAATTTGACGGCTTCTAGGGTGCTCCAGTGGGGAGTGAGGAATTTTCAAAAACTATTAAGAAAGTTAAGTTTTAATAAATGTTTTGTGTTTTGCGCGTTGAAACGCCCCCTACAAGTTAATAAATTTAAAATAACTAGACCTATCTCATATTTTAGAAATTTTAATGCTGATAACGAAAATATCATCGTTTTTTGTTTCTACGCTAAACCAAAATAGATAATACTGCCATTTTTCAGAAAAAAGTAAGATTTAAAAAATAAAAACAAAAAAAATTCTATCTCCTCAACAGAATGAGAGGAAACTCGTTTCTGCGCCATTCTACCCCATTTAGCATGCAGTATTACCCAATTTTTTTTCTACACTATGTTTGGGACACCCTGTGAGTGTATATATATATATATATATATATATATATATATATATATATATCTAAGAAATTTCCTACAGGAAACATTACTTGTTTTCAAAATAATGTTTTTATGAAGATAAAATTTTAATGAATTAATTTATAATGTTTCTTTGAAGCGGACCTTACACAATCAGTATTAATAATATCATTTTTTCTTTTATTAGATATAATTATGGCAATGATTTAAGATTTGTATTTTATTCACAACATACACAATGTTGAATTATATATCGTCATTCAAACAATTGGGGGTGTTACACGCGCTTGAAGGTTAATATTCAATAAGTGAATATAGAATTAAATATAGATTCGCTTTTAAACTCAATGTTCGTTCAAAAAATTTCCAAAAATCCCTGAAAGTGAGTTTATTATGGGCTCTTCCCACTCATGTTCTCCTTATATTTGATAATGTTTTCAAATAACATTTTATCAAGTGTTTGTGTTATAAATAGTAAATGTACGTTCCATGAACCATTTCTGATTTTCATCTTTGAATCAAGAATTTGAGTGTTCGTTTAAAAAGATTATTTATGTTTTAACAACATATGGGCTGTTCATTATTTCTGGAAGTATAGCTAGGGCTATCTATAACTAGTCTTTGTGAATTGAAATATTTTTCTTAAGGGATAGAACTAAAAACAAAAAATATTATTACTAAAATAGTAGTTAAGTAATATGCGTTTTACTTGTACTTTTTCTTTTTTAGAATATCTCTTATAATATTTCAATATATTCATTTTTTTTTTTTTTATGTCTTAAACATTGTCCACTATAGGAAAAATCAATTTTTTGTTATAGTCACACAGTGGTTTGCTGCTCTTTCGCTGTGATTTTTGTAATAGATTATTTAAACATAAGAGGAGCAGAGACAGGCACATTAAACTCCACACAGGAGACAAAAAATACAAATGCACGCAATGTGAAGCAGCATTTTCGAGAAGGTAATTGTTATTCATGAATATCTTGATAAAGATAATATCACTAAGGTAGTTAACATACTTATGCAAATATAGAGATAGTATTTTTAAAACACACGCACACATATATATTTATGTATAAATGGATGGACATAATACTAAACAAATCATTGTTACAGGTTGTTATTTATTTCTACGTTAGTATAATTTTTAACATTACCATCATTCTATTTGTTGACTCTGACGTCAGATCGCATATCGAGGTTATTCCTGCACTCATTTTATACTTATCATTAAACTCTGTAGAGAACGCTTGTTCGCATAGCATGGTTGTAGCAAATGGAAGAATGCTTTCCATAGCTTTGATGCGTACTTTCGTATGCGTACCTTAACCAATATATTTCTGTTTTTTCCTAGATCTGACAAAGAGGCTGACTAAGAGTTGATGTTGATGCTTTAGTACGGTCCTGTCCGGGTATAATTTTATTTATTCGTGATATTATTATTATATTTAACCGTTTTTCTTAAGATTACTATTAGGTTACATTAGTTAAGATAACATTACAGTATTTTTTTTTCTCACATCGTTGCAAAATATATTACAGGACAAAGTTTTCGCAGCCTAATAATTACAATTATATATTTACCTTATAATTGTTTAAAATATGTAAAAATTGAGTTTCAATAACGAATATTTCGAAAACGATTGTTAAGTTCGACAAGTATGTATACAAGGTAAGTACCTCTTAGGGTAAAAAAATTGGGTGAAACTAGATCAAAAATCTAGAAAAATGCCGCAGACCTTCCCATTCAACTCCAATCCGCTGGAGATATACGATAAATCAAAGAATTTTTTGAGGAAACCACGTTTTTTTCCATAGAAGCTGTAATATCTCCACTTTGTTTAAATAGTTTTCAAACATTGACCACATTTTCGGATTTAGCATTAAATTTCCTATAAGAGCAAAGTACAAGTAACCTTGAATTTTACAAACCAACGATACCCCCATAGATAGGTAGAAATGCCTTCCTCTGTAAAAACAGACATCTGTCCATAAAATGCACCTCAAAAGTGGTAATCTTCAACACCATCTGTATTGAAAAGCTAACGGCAAACTTGAGGTCTATGTTCTTAATCATTAGGTTTTAAACCTTACATTGAAAATCTAATAAAATAAATCCTAAATAATACTAATAAATAAATAAATGTAATGACATAAGATCCTCAGATCTGGTGTCGCTTTATCGACAGTTTTCCTTTATTTTCTATTAAACAATAATTTTTGTATTTGCTTTTTATTCCAATGAAAAGTTTATTAGGTTTTAAATGCACATTTCCATTAAGGGATTATCATAATGTTTTATTTACACAAGGGAAGACATTTCTACCTATCCATGTGGTGTCGTTGGTTTGTGAAATTCAAGGTTACTTGTACTTTGCTCTTATGGGAAATTCAATGCTAAATCCGAAAATATAGTCAATGTTTAAAACTGTTTAATCAAAGTGGAGATATTACAGCTTCTATGGAAAAAAAACGTGGTTTCCTCAAAACATTCTTTGATTTATCGTATATCTGCAACGGATTGGAAGAGAAAGGGGAGCTCTGCGACATTTTTCTTCATTTTTGATCTAGTTTCACCCAATTTTTTTTTTTTTTTTTTTTTACACTAAGAGGTACTCACTCTGTATAAACAATTTTGTAGGAAATGTAATAAATTTTAATTTTTATCTAAAACATATTTTTCTACGGTCCACCGTTTCCTAGATATAATTGAAAAACACAAAAATGGGACCTTCTCCCCTCCCCCACCGTTTGCTCACCCCCCAGGGGCGGGGAAATTTAGCATGTTTGTATTTTAACTACTTCTAACGAATCTCTGAATTCAAAAATAATCGCATATGTCATGCACTCTACACCCCTCATTTCAGCACCCATTGACTGAATTACATACATTTTCATAAAAATAGTGATTGAAGAATAAATTATTAATAACTAAGCATAAGTAATAATTATACGATATGATCTTTAGCAATTAATGCCAACGTATTCTTTTATACAGTAATCTTAATCACTATATTGTAAATAAATATAATAATATTGAAAATAATATTGTTTTCTTTCAGTGACCATCTAAAGATCCACATGAAGACTCATGATAACCAGAAACCTTATCAGTGTGTCTACTGCAATCGAGGATACAACACAGCTGCTGCACTAACGTCACATTTGCAAAACCACAAAAAAGAAATCACATCAATACCTGCAAATACAGAGAAGTCATCTAATTCCATCTTTAGGTGTCTTCGGTGCAATTTTATATTTACAAAATCGGAAGAACTTTACGTAAATGCTTTTCCTATAAACGATTGATTAATTTCTTCATATTATTCATGTATACAATAAATACTATTTAGATTATTGAAGTTATTTTTCGTACTGTTTGAGAATTGAGAGAGATATTTCAAAGGTTCTTCCCTGAACCTAAAACATGGTTATTCCCTGGGTAGGTGTCAAGGGAAAACAACTAGAGATTTCAACAACTCTGAAGAACAAAGAGGCTTTTGAGTCGAAACAGAAAGCAGTAGGAAAATATTATGGGAGGGTTATTGATTAATATAAATTGTTCAGTTTTTTCTGTGTTTAGTTGACAATTATTTCTCATTGATTCAGAGCATCTTGAAGGCTACAACACACGCCAAGTACTTCAGAAGGGTGGAAGTTTAATTGTTTATGTATTTTTTTAATTAAATCGTTTTATTAACTAAATATTACAAGCTACGTCTCTCAATCATAATAAGTAATACGGATGAAAATAAATCCATTCATACAATATGTACAATGAAAACAGATAAAAAATATATCAATTAAGAAAAATTAAGAAATAGAGTAAAAAAAAACCTCTAACTGGAAATTTATGAACTGTATAAATAGAAGAAAGGGTTGGTCGGTAGAAAATGTCACAAATATCACGCCAAGATCCATAATCTGGTCAAAATTACACTACCACCATGCTGCGAAAAATCTTTAAAGTCCAAACTTTGCCTGATAAAATACATTTCATTATCATACAATTTATGGTATGAACTCAAAAAACGTTCATTTTTAAGCTATACCCTTGTAGAACTCACTAAATTAATGATTTGTTTATAGAGTATTTGATGAAATAAAGAGCTTAGTGAATGGTTTTAAGAGTTAATCAAGAAGTATTAAGAGTTCATATTTTAGCATTATCGAATTATTCCAATAATGTTCGGCAATTATTTTCTGTATTTTTTTATTATTATTTTATGAATTGCGTAATAGTACTTTAAATAGTTCTCTGGGACCCAGCTAACGGAAAATGAATCATTTCTAGACATTTGTATTTACTTTGCATTTTTTTAACATAATATAAAGTTCCTAATAATGACATAATTAGGAACTTTATTGTGAAAATTAATTCCTGTAGATCGTGTGTGTCGTCCTTTACCGAGGCAGATTGTAACATCTATTCCAATAAAAGTTTTAAAAAAATTCTTGTAGATTTTACTAGTTTGAGTTTTTACATTAAAATAATAACACAGTACGTAAATATATGTTTAAAATATAGGGATTTTTATTTTATTTTTTACGATGTATTTTGTCTGAATTAGGTTTTGTGATTATTGTTATTTCGTATTTCTTTTTGCGGCAACACCATTTAAAATTGAATCTACTGTACGTGTATCTTTTTTCAGATTCACATGGCAAACAAACATTCTACTAACTTAGAATATTTAAGAAAAGTTGTCACTGTTGGTTCTAATTCGAATCCTGAGTACGCCTGCATGTGCTGCTGTAAAGAAACTTTTGTGTCAGTTGAAGCGTTGCAGTTACACATTAAAGAGAAACACGGTAAGTACGTGAAAGCCTTGCTTTTTCACTCTTATTTTTCACTTTACTCATTAAAATTATAAGTTTTCTTAATATTTTATTCGTATAATGTAGAAGCGAGAAGACGAATATGAACCGTTAACGATGCAAAATAAAAGAGTTTTGTGTTAATTAAAATTACGTCATTTGAAACAAACAATTAAATTTTAACTAAAAAATAAGAGTGGGCTATAGAAATGAACATCTACATCAGGTGAATATTTCGAGGACGTTTTCTCATCGAAATTTAATTTTAAATTCAAGTTTTAATTCATGAAAGCCGAGCATTCGTTAGGCCCTTGTCCTTTATAAACCGCTCGGTACAAAATTCTCTGATTTACTGATGATATCGAAGGAAGATCATTGGAAGCTGTTTTGGATGTACTCACGTCTAAAATAACAACACTGTGGGTAAAGAGATAAACACATCATGTGAGGCCTGCGGAATGCTTCAGGCAAACCTAAATAAAATAAGATACCTGACAACCATTCCTACATACTTTTTTTATATATACATTTATTGAAATTTACAACTGTACAAAATATATACATCAAGTAAATGTATTGACAACGATCACCATGATATGTCAAAACTTAAAAAAAAAAACTATTCATCAGTAGCACTGTATTTAAAATTCTACACTAGGTCCCTAAGCCATATCTTCGTTTCAGACGCCTCGGAGGAATGTCAGGAATAGAGTGGGATATTTTTCTAGAATTTATATTTATGTAATTTTATTTATTTATATAATTTATATAGATTTGGCAAAATGTAACGATTTTCTTTGAGCTGGCTGGGTATATTGCGGTACTTAATCGACATTTCATTTATAAGACCTGATAAATTTCAGATCGGACAAATGGTTTTGGGGTTATAGTGAAAAATGTGCCGAAAAAAACTTGGATTTCAAAACAGTAAGCGGCTTTTAGTATGTTAGTAGCATGGGTATTTTACAGGGTTTTATTCTTATTATTCCACCTTGTTTATAAGGTGTGAATAAATCAAAATTTCTCTATTATTATTTATTCCAATATGACATGTATTAATATGTTTTTCCTCTCTGTTCATATTGTTTATGCTTTCACTTTGATTAAAGTATAAATTTGTTTCAGATGGTAAGCTTAGAGATCACTCAAAAGGCTTGAAAAGTAGTGAACATCCTTCTGAAAATCCACAAGTTTCGTGCGAAGCGTGTCGTATGTCATTCTCATCGAACAAACTATTGAAAATCCATATTAAATGTGTTCATGAAGCGTCAAATAATGGTTAGGAAAATCTATGTGCGTGTGTGAGTGTTTGTGTGTATGTGTGTAAGTGAGTGTGTTTGTATGCGTGTTTCCTGATTATAACTTATTTCTAAATGTTCATTAATATTACAGTTTCTGCCGATAGATCAGTTGATCAAACAAAACCCACCGATCTAAGCATTGTAAAGAAAAGTGAAGAAACTTCTCCTTCAAACATTAAAAGACTTCGTATGACGGAATCGGCGAAATGTGGTGTAGTAAGTAATAAGGTTTTATTTCTATCATAATTTAGCATCTTAGTAAATTTAGTTTGATTCAGCTCTGCCTTATCCGGTGAAGACAGGTGTCCAAAATAATTATATTTTTAAGAAAACAAATCTAGATTCATTACAGTTTTAATAGATACCCTCTATTTTCAGAGTGAAAATTTGTTATATCATTAATATTCTATCATTAACATTTTCAACTGTTTTTAGAAATGAAAGGAAATCATTTTACAAGATTAAAAATTTATGTAACAGAATCTGTTCAAAGAATAATAATTTATTTTAACTGAAATGCGATAAAGTTAACTAGCATTCAATGGTAGAGAAGTTGGTTAGGGTATGATCTAGGTGGAGTTGGTCTCTCAAGTTGATAAGTGCCCTGCAAGGCAGGTCGCAATGTCAGCTCACCGAGTCAAGTTTTTACCAACGTAGGTGTGTTAAAGTTAAAGTTATCTGGCTATTATCTCAATGTTAATTTTTAAATTAATATTTTCCTGTTCTAGATGTATTCTTTCACCGACCAGTCAATAATACTATAAGTTATTCTAACAATGGTTTCATTCAAACTTTCTAAGCCATACGAACTTTCAGCGTATAGGAGTGATTTTTGAATGGTCCCAGAAAGACACTAGTACACATATTATTTAATCCAACTGACCCACTGCGGCATTTCTTATAATTTACTCATTTCTCATTTAAATTTAATAAATATAAATATTAATATACTGTAGAGTATTAACTGGACGAATAGATTATTTTTGTCCAAATAGTAAATATTGTGACTTTAATTTTGTTTAACTATGAATACTTCTATTGTATTCCGCAACACAATCTTCAGCAACTCTCTACCAAGCGCGCTTATTGCCACTATTCATTTTACATCTTATCCTGTTTACTAGGGTTTGGTTTAGTCTTTATATAGATAGATAGATATTATCTCACTAATTTTGACATTAAAATTTTTGATTTTCAGGAGGATATTCAATATGATCATGGTACATTATTATGCAACCAATGTAATGCTGCATTACCAGACTTCGAATCTTTTAGAAATCACTTAAAATCTCATTTAGAAGAGAGTGGACTGTCCTCTGTTCCTGGAATGAAACAAAAATGGTTCGGTTTTTGTCCATATTGTACTCTCTCAACATCTTCTGTTCAAGAATTAATTAAACACATCACATCTCATATCCTAACTACAACAACAGAATATATTTGTCAAATATGCCAGAAATTGTATCACAATTCTAATGAACTAGAGAGGCATTTAATAGAAGTACATTCCCATCATTTATATCTTTGCTATGCTTGCAAAGAAGTATTTGATACTAAATATGAAATCCAGGTAAATTTAAATTATTGGCAAGAAATTAATTCGATTTAATAATTTAACCATATGTACGTATTTATACCTAAATGGTTACCCTTATCTTTCCACTTCTCTTTTAAAAACTTTGGTTTAACTATCGATCAAAGCCTCTCCTAGAAATCCCATGTTGCCGAAATTTCCCGACGATCAATGGGCATCCTAAAATTATTTCACCGTTCCCGGCATTTACTTCCTCTATTCACTCGTAAACTCCTAATATCCTCCCTCATCTTCCCCAAATTTGACTATGGATGTGTGATTTATAGTGGGCTCTCGACGACTCTTGAGAAAAGATTAAAGCGTATCATGAATTGCTTCATAAGGTTTGTCCTCGGATCCTCAAGACGCTCTCATGTGTCCCACCTCTACACTAAGTTAAATTGGCTTTCCCCTTCCTTCCACAGAGATTACTTCCTTGGTATATTCCTCTTCCAAGCTATTAACACACATCGCCCTCCTTTTATCCATAACATCCTACACTTCAAGTCCTCAATCCAATCACTACAAACAAAATCCTGTCTCTCCGATCTCTACACCCCATCCTACAGAACGACCGTATTCCAACGTTCGTTTCTTGCCCGTTCCGCTAATCTTTGGAATTCCCTTCCTCCCTCCATTCGCAACGCATCTTCCCTTGGAATTTTCAAAAGACACCTCTTCCACCACCTCATCTCCCTCCAGACGAATGCTATTTAATTATATGGATGCTTTAAAACGAATGTCATACCAGCATATTAAATAAAAACTTTTCCAGTTTTTCTTATGATAATGTTTTCACTGTTACTCAAATATTTTTTACATTTTTCTTTTTTCTTTATCATTTTTGCCTGTCCCTCTCAACAAATGTTATTTTTCTCCATACTTCACTAGGAGTAAATCCAGAAATTTCATGTTTCAATCAACTGTGTATATAATATTTTTTTCCTTTACCGAATGTACATATGGTTTTGTGTGTATATAACTGTTGTTTGTTTATATATTTTTTATAGATTTTCTTTCTTTAAATTATGTTATTATTAACTTGTATATACTTTATATTATATTATTTAATTATTTTATTTAAAATATCTTGGCCAGATATGATGTACTTTCTATAATTTATTGTTGTTATTCTTAAGGGACTTTGTCCCAGAATAAAATTTATTTCTATCTATCAATCTATCTACGCATATTTTTGTTTCAGAGGCATTTTTTTATGAAGCATTTCAGTGAAATAAAAAAATTCAGTTGCTGTATATGTCCAACGTTTCCAACAATACATTCTGAAGTTGAATTTGACCAGCATGTGAAAACTGTTCATTTTGGTTTGGATTCAACCCTAGCAATTCCAAAAGTAAGTTCCTAAAAGACCCTTATTTAGTTATTCCTTATGGCCTTATCATATCTTGTTACCGCAGTTTAGGGTTTATTAAATACTTTATCTTTATTAATATTTGGTATAGTCCCTAGTGACACGATAATCCCCAAATTTATTTGAGTTATTTGAATTATTGGATTCTTTCCTATTATTAGTAGATCCAGCGGCCCCAAGTAGAGGTAAGTGTACCGATACCCTAAAGGGTGCCCCCTTAACTTTTCAATATTTAATAACTATTAATATTATTTTGGAATTTAGTAATTAATGTGATATTAATCTGGCAGTAAAAATCTAAAACAACATCTATAGTCAGAGAGAATAAGTTGTTCATAAAATAGCTGAATTGAACTTAGCAGCTTTTATTTTAGCAAAGTATAACAATATGGCATAGTAAAATGCAATAATTAATAGAGCTATAAGTTCACATCCATGCATTATTTACAAGGAAAGCAAAGAAAGATTAACACTTTGATTCAGAAATGTAAATAAATAAATGGATACTATCACTAAAAATAATAATAATAATAAAGTAGTAATAACAAAGTTATTTAAATTAATGAATTAGAAGAAGAAAAAAAAAACACATTCATTAATATATATTTATACTCAAACAGTATAAAGAGTATTTTGAACGATTAGAAAGATTTTGTTTAAATTTCTATAATTTTATGGGTGCTTTATTTAAGGTGTTGTTTGAGACGTTTTAAGGAACTTGGTTAAGGTTCTTATTAATTTGTTATTTTGTTATTTGTTTGTTTTATTTCTTATTTAATTTAATTAATGGAGGCGCGGTAGCTCAGTGGGTAAGGCGCTTGACTACCATGCCCCCGGGCCCGAGTTCGAGTCCGAATGACGGCAGAAAATTTATATTCTGTCATTTCGGTCGTGGATCGAATTCGAGGTCGGGAGACCCTCCTGGGGCACACCCAGCCTCTTAAAAAGTAGGTACCCTTAATTGGGGAAAATAACCTGGCGGTTGAGCGTGAATTCTGGCCAAATCACCTCCTTTCACAACCGTTGGCTTAGAAACAGTACAGCCTACCTAAGTACTGAACCCGAGACTCTTCATGGGTTGTAAGTGGTACAGGTTTTTTTTTTTTTTTTTTTTTTTTTTTTTTTTTTAAGGTGTTGTTTGAGACGTTTTAAGGAACTTGGTTAAGGTTCTTATTAATTTGGACTGACTGTTAATGTTCGAATATATTGTTGTATCTCAAATCGCATGTTCGTAGGTCCAGGCATTGGTATACTCTTGTACATTAAAAATGTCTTATCTACTGAAAGCTGAAAGATCCTAATTAGTATTTAGTATAGTTTGGAATATTTTCGTATTTGTATATCTTTTGTAATTTTTTAGAATTTTTTTTTCTCTTTTGTATCCATTTATTGAAATTTAAAATTGTGCAATATATATACATCAAGTAAATGTGTTGATAACGATTACAATAACATACCAGAACTTGAAAATAACTACTCATCAGTAGCATTTCAATAAAAATTCTACACTAGAAGATCTCTAGGCCATCTTTTTTTCAGACACCTCGGAGGATTATTGAAAATGGAGTGGGAAGCAAGTTAAGAAATTAGTGGTGATGGAGTTTATGATGAAAGGATAGGTACCTGGTTTGGGCTAGATCAGCAACATATGAAACATTAAGATCTTTATTGATGACGAAAAAAAATAATGCTCATTGTGGGTTATTTCGAATGACTTTGGATTGTAAGGATCGGATACGAGTTGAATTGGATGGTTTAATGGAGCCCAAAAGCTCAACTCCGTACGTCCAAATAGGTCTAATCACTGTCATGTATATGAGTCTTTTGTAATTGGGAGCTTTAAACGTTTGTGTGGGAAATGTTGAAGTCGCCTGTAACGACGGGCAGTTTTTTCTCGTTTTAGTCTTGTATTTGGATTCAAAGTTAGATGTTTGTCCAAGTGGAATCCTAGGTAGTGGATCTGCTCAACAGGGATTAATGGAATATCATAACAGGATACTCTAGGACTGGAGGTCGTAGGTTTAAGACGTAGGGTAAATTATTTGAGATTTGTTAGGATTTATTTTGATTCTCCATTTTTACACCATTCTTGAAGTTTTAGGATATGGGATTGGAGTGTTTGGGAGGCAATGAAGGAATTATTGTTTACTGATAACACACATGTGCCATCAGTGTAAGTGGTGAGAATAGTGGTAGGATGAGTTGGGAAGCCAGCTGTATACACCGTGTAGAGGATAGGGACCTAGAATCACCAGGATTGGGTAAAGAGGGAAGGATAGGCAAATTTATGGTTTACTTTAAAAGTTCTATCGCTGAGATAGGAACGAATAATTAGGATGTATGTTGAAGGTAGGAATTTGCGGAGCTTGTAAAGCAGTCCTGGGTGCCAGACTCGGTCAAAAGCCTGTTCCACGTCGAGAAAGGCTCTCGTCTTGTCTTTTAAGTCTAGTATTTGGGTTCCATGTAAGTCGTTTATCTAAGATAAAACCAAGATATATATCTGACTATATCTATTCTATATCTGATTTCGGTAATGGAAAGGTCCCATTTTTGCATTATTTTCTCTATTTTTTGTGCAATTGCGCTAAACATTCCCCTTCCCGCACTATAGACTAGGTAGGGGTGTAATTTACGAATTTGATTAGATAACATCTAAATTCAGATATACAGAGTGTCTTCTTAGTGTAAAAAAAAATAAAATAAAATAATTGGGTGAAACTAGATCAAAAATAAAGAAAAATGGCGCAGACCTTACCATTCTATTCCAATCCACTGCAGTTATACGATAATTCAAAGACTTTTTTGTTGAAACCGCGTTTTTAACCATTAAAGCTGTAATATATCCATTTTGTTTAGACATTTTCAAAATATTGAGCACATTTTTATGTTTAGCGATTAATTTTCTATAGCTGAGTACCTGTAACCTTGAATTTTACAAACTTGGTATCTAAAGAACAGCTTGATCTCCACATTATTTAGGGAAGGTACAATGCCTTATAATACTTCAAAGCTCACCGTTTTTCGAAAAAAACTATCCACAAAACTGCAAATCTCATAAAAACTTGAAAATTTAACCAGCTTTCATATGGTATCAAATCAAAATAACGATCCGTCTTGATTTTATTGAGAAATTAACTTTTAAAACCGAAAAAAACATGGTGTTTTCATTTGGCATACAAATTAGTTATTTGTGTAAATAAGACATTATGATAATCCCTTAATGGAAATATGTATTTGAAACGCAATATACTCTTCATTGGGATAAAAAGTACGGAAAAAATAAAATGTGATCAAAATTTGAAAAATATTTAAACAAAGTGGAGGAGATTACAGCTTTAATAGTAAAAAACGCAATTTCCTCAAAAAAGTCTTTGAATTATCGTATATCTGCAACGGATTGGAATAGAGAGGTCTGCGGCATTTTTCTTCATTTTTGATCTAATTTCGCCCATTTTTTTTTTTTTTTTTTTTTTTTTTTTTTTTTTTTTTTTTTTTTTTTTTTTTTTTTTTTTTTTTTTTTTTTTTTTTTTTTTTTTTTTTTTTTTACATTAAGAGGTACTCACCCTGTTTACATAATAATTCTAGTTTTCGTAAAAATTCCATTAAACTTTAATATTTTTTTTGAGACACCGCATTTTTACAAATCCTTTATATTAGCTATTAATCTAATAAACAAACAATTTATATTTTATATTCATCATAGAATACATTTTATTTAATAATTCCTGATTTTGGTTTTAATAAACAGTTGTAAATAATTTTATTATTTGTGTAGGCCCATGTTAAAGGAGGATCCGATTTAGAGAGAAAAAGCCATGTGCCCTATCAGGCCGCTATGAACAATGTTCCCGTTACTTCAGAAACGAAAAAGACTACTTCACCAAGTAATGACTCCAACCTTGCGGATTCTAACAAAATGAACGACACTTTCCAAAATAACAACAATAATTCTACAGAATTCTGTGGGTTTTGCAAGTTTGGTGACTTCAAAAATGAAGCTGATCGAACGGCTCATCAAAAACTAGTACATCATACCAAGGACGTGCAGTCAAAAGTATGTGCTTTTTGTCATTAAGGTGTTATACGTGTTAATTAGCTTCAAAATTTGATAATTATTTAATCTGCTAAATGTTTTAGAGGACAATCTCAAACAAATTACAATTTCAATGTTTTTAAGTTTTATAATTTAGATAAAGTTAAATTTATTTCTGATTCGTATTACAGGTCAGCCTTCAATGTGCTTATTGCAATGAGAACTGCAAATCTAGATCAGAACTAGAAAATCATATGAAAGCACATTGTCAAAGTTCTTTAGGTTTTGGAAAGCACAAATGTAACATTTGTGATGAAATATGTCATTCTGCAGCAGCTTTAGCTGAGCATAAACTAATCCATTGTAAGGTACTATTGTTACACATCTTTTGATAATTATAGTCCTAATTAAATTAAGACTCATTATTTTAAAAATAAAGAGAACATATTAATTTGATGATATTATAGCAATTGTACAAAGAACAGTCTCAAAGTGTCTTTATCACTATGAAACATTTAATTAATTTAAAATAGAACATTTGCTCTATAGTCCTTAATTTTCAAGTACCCCAGGCAACTGGTGTTCAAACTAGGCCGTTTCGGAACATAATTGTGGAAGTTTTTTTTGTCAACATTTTGTATGTTTTTTAAGTTGCTGAATCTAAATTTCAAGTTCAATGCGTTGTAGAAGGTCGGTTTCTAAAAAATAAAAACGTAATGATTATTTTTCAATTTGTCAGTAATAAACCAGAATATGTACATATTTCGAAATGATGGATTAACACTATTATCGCTTCAGCTATCTAAAAAACAAACAGATATTTGGGCATCTGAAAAACGCCTAATCCATCCCCTAAAATCTCGAAAAATAGACATGCTAATATTAATTAACATTCAAATAATTAGAAAATCGTATCCAACTTGATAATGGATTGAGTTTTTTAACAGTCGAATTTTGTGAATTTTGAGCTATCTACATCATCAGAATCGTAATTGTTTTCTTTTTTCTTGTGTCTAACGGGCTAAGTGTTCTGTCCATTGCAATGAAGGATATTCCTTTGTGAATTGTGGGCTGATACTCCAATCTTGAACTTTTATTTGTGGAAAGTGAGTCAATTTTACTAAGCCCCACATTTTTTTACAATTACAATTTTTCGTCCCTTTTAAAAGCTGCCTTAGTTAATAGCAAAAAAAAAAGGTTATGAAAAGGGCACTATGCATTGGGGGAAGGTAAGATGGCTTAACCATAACAAAGATAACTGCGGTGTTCTCTACTACAAATCGACTCACGAGAAAAATGTTAATTTTAAAACAGTATGTTTTTTGAAAAAGGGCAGGCTACAAAAATTAGAGTAACCAGTCAGATATAACGAATCACTTCTAAAAGCGGCAGAAAAGAAGAAAGCTCTGTTAGATCTTCTTCCCTACATAAGTCCAGAATTTAGACGATTCTATGAAGAGCAAAAATCTACATCTAAGCAGGATGTGTACAGAGTTAGGGGAAGAAGAACACGAATGAATGAAAATTATACGTGATTATTTTTTTTTTTTTCAATGTTTTAAAAACTACCTATAAAATAATTATTTTTTTCTTTAGGCATGCTGTGTATGCTATTTTATTTTCTATTATTTTCTTTTATGCATAAAAAAAATATATAAAAAATGTCAAAAAGGAATTTTCGAAAAAGAAAAAATTTTATTTAATGTATACCTAATTTTTCTCAACTCTGAAAATTAGTTAAGCACTTGGCTTTCAGAGGTCAATTACGTTAACATTAATCACTTAGCCCATTTCACACAAAATTGATTACTGTAATGCGGGCTAAGAGTTCGATATTTTTGTAACGATTAGTATTAAATAATAGAATATTGGCAAGAATTGCAAAAAACCTTTCCAACATAAGTAGAAAGGTACTATCAAGAGTTTAAGACCCACAAATTTGAATTTTTTTTTCTGGACAATTTTGGAAAAAATCTCAAACATTCAATTCTGTTTTCCCAAAATTGCAATTTTCGCACTTAGCCCTCTATGCATAGGTGCCACAGATATTTAATATTCCCATAAGAATCCAGCTCAATGAGTGCTAAAATAAGAGGAGTAGAGTGCATGAGATATGCGATAATTTTTTACTTCATAGCTTCGTTAGGATTAGTTAAAAGGTAAACATACTAAAAGTCCCCGCCCCTGGGGGGTGAGTTAACGGTAGGGGAGAAGTCAATTTTTTTTTTTTTTTTTTTGATTATATCTCGAAAACGGTTTACTCAAGATAAATATGCTTCAAATCAAAATTAAAGCTAATTAAATTTCCTACAAAATTGGTTTTATATTAATTTGTCGAGATTTTAACGGTTTTCGAGATATTCGTTATTGATAATCGGTGATTTTCGGGAAAAAACAAATGTTACCTCACTTTTGGTCAAACGTTTGCTTCTAGTGCCCTCCACGAGCGTTTCTCAGAAAAAACGTCAAAATAAAAATTGTAGAGCATTAAATTTACTTTAATTTCATTTATACGTTTTTGGAATTTCAAGCAAATGTTTATCAAAAAGTGAGGTAAACATTTTTTTATTTCCAAAATTATCGAATATATTATAATGTGTTTATTGACTGGACTACATGAAGAAAGAGCGTAAACGGATAATTAACAAAACATTCCTTCCAAATCTAACGGCTATGTTTTCGTGCTCTAGAACTTATCTGTTAATAGTATCTGTTAATAAGTCCAAATCATTAGGTGTATAACGTAGCGTATTTAATCTGTTATTAGACGTTTAATCTATCTAATAGCATAATGTATTTAACATATCTAGCAATATATTCAATCTAGTATTAACCTGTTATTTCTAAAAATCAATAGTTCTGAGATACAACTCAAAATGGGTTACTACATTTTGTATCAAATTTTATCTACTTTAATTTTGTTTAGAACCATCTGTTTCTTGTTTAATTAAATGTACATAATATCCTGAAAAATCAAGATTGCAGCACTTTTAAAAAAAATTATCTATTTACATTTTTTTTTTTTTGGGGGGGGGGGGGGGGAACACCATCTTGAAAACTGCAGAGCTCTTGAGATATTTGCGAAAAACTGAATCAATTTCTAAAATTTTGTGATTTTTGCTATGAAGCTTAATATTCGGATTCAATATCCCACAAAACATATAAACTAATCGACAAAAAAAAAAAAACGCAATTATGTTCCCGAATAACCGCTGTTTGACACCGCTGTTTCTTCCACTTTTTATCCATTGTATTTACATATACATGTTTATATAGTATAAGCTAGGTTTTGATGTTTATTTGTTTTCTTAATTTATTTATGAGCTAACTATTTAATACAAAGTACTACAATATAACAATGATATGAAAATAGTGAATAGTACATATAAAGGACTGGATTTAAATAAAAAAATATATGTCTGATATGAACAAGTCAATAGAAACGAAGTATTTGAATTTGTAATTCATACAAAATAAAAAATTAAATTAATGAAGATAATTGGTTTTAAGAAGGAGCCAGTTTTTTGAATATAGTTCGGCTTTAAAAATCTAGCTACATTATTCCTTCTACAAAAGTGAACACTGCATTATTTACTCTAGTAATTAGTAAATTAACTGATATCCTATTATTGTTATTGCCTAATTTTTGCCACACATTTTTAATATTTTTATATTAAATCTTAAAGCCTATTTTTGAGTCCTATGTTTGTTTATGCTCAGCCGCATGTTAGAATCTGATAATCAGCATGGTTCCAAAGCTGTGATATTCATTATTCTTGCTCCATTTTAATTTGTTTAAACATATCGAAGCTGCTTCCCAATGGTAGGTATTGATTCTGCACACTTTTCCACTAGTCCATTGAAATTACCAAAGACAATTTTTATATTGTTCAATAATTATTCATTGAATTCCTCTTAACCTTAAATATCAATATTTCATTTTAATAAAAAAAAATTGCTTTTGTTTGGTTTTAGGTCATATATGGCTCGAAATGTTCACATTGCAAGGTGGTAATAACCTCTGAAGAAAACTTTATAAACCATATGATGAGTCATAATAACTGTTCATCAACAAAAACATATCAACTTACTTTGCCTGTACCTTGTGTCATCTGTCGGCAGACACTTGTTTCAGAAGCAGAAACTAGGCTTCATGCCAAGTTCCACCTCCAAATAGAAACAATACAGTGCTCAATATGTCTCGAAAATTGTGATAGGAATGATGTGAAAGATAATATTTGTATAAAATGTTTGGAAGACCAGAAGACACTGCAGAAATGCTCTTGCTGTAAAGTGAGTTAAATAAACACATGTTGTGATAACCCATATTAGTTCGTAACATTGGGTTAAAGAATACTTTTAGTTTCAAACCACAGAGTTATATATACTAATAATAATTAATAATTTAATATATAAGTTTTTTCTTTTTTTTTTTGGGGGGGGAGGGGGTCTTTCTCAAAAAAGTGGTCACTTTGCGCTTAGAGATAGAATAAATCAGTCGAAAAATGAACTACATTTTTCTTGAACGAGTATATCTGTATCATTTCTTAATTATTTAAAAAAATATTTCACAATCATATGTTTTTGTTTTATTCATTTTTATTATTATTTTTATGTCATGAGTATAACCTAAATAATTTCTTAAAGAGTATGATCTTTTTTTTTTAATTTTCTCTAGACTGCAATAAAATTATATCATGGGACCCCTAATTTTGCTTAGAATTGGTTATTGGGTTAATAATGAAATTATTTCTGAGGTCCGTAAAATATAACTTTTATCCAGGAGTGTTGCCAACTTTTCTATAACAAATATGGTCTTATTTCACTCATAAGGAAAAAGTGTATCTAACTCTGTATTTAACATAAAAATCTTCACCTCACTGTAGAATGACGTTCTTGAGGTAACTAACTCTCCAGACCAGCAACACAGCTGACTTTTACCTCATTTTTCCATGCTGATGAACTTTTAGATACTATTTAACCAATAAAAAACTAAACAAACCAAAGTAGGCTCTTTGAGAATATAATTGTTATTTGTAGATGTAATAAAAATTAAAGCA
Source organism: Euschistus heros (assembly GCA_003667255.2). Classification (NCBI taxonomy): domain Eukaryota; kingdom Metazoa; phylum Arthropoda; class Insecta; order Hemiptera; family Pentatomidae; genus Euschistus; species Euschistus heros. The sequence goes on from RCWM02000124.1 coordinate 896,677, forward strand.
AAGACATAGCAGTAACACTCTTGATGTTGTATAAAAATACTTACCATTGTTTTCGAAGCTAATTAACCTCTCTCCTCAAGGAACCTGAAGTAACTGGTTTAACAATCAGAAGATGACGTAATACGTTTGGAGGTACCACACCTCTATGGAACTAATTTCTTGGATCTCAAGGTCAGAAATAACAGTAACACTTCTGACCAACATTTAGGTAAGACCATGAGAACAGCATTACAATTTTTTATTTTGCTGTCTGTATTTTCTATTTTGATTGAAAAAAATACGCAGATATTGTTCTATAGGATGTGCACTTTTAATTTATATAAATAACAAAAATAAAATATTGTTATTTGAAAAGCGGCAATTTTTTTTAGAATAACCCATTCAGTAAACTGCGCCGCCAAAATGGTTAGGTTAGGTTACATTTTGTAGGACACAAAACATATTAAATTTTTAGTGGAGAAGAAGATGATACTTAAACGTGGTGTTCCTCTTTCACTGCATCCCTGATCATCTTCATCTCCATTCATCATACCAGTCAACTATACTTTTATCATTATTAAATTTTTAGATTCCATCAATTAATACTCTACATTTTCTGGATGAAACATTCAAATCAAGTCAAAGAGACAATGAAAATTTTTTAAATATCGTTCAGTGTACATGTACAAGAATTCCCATTGTAGAGAGAAGCACTTTATAAGTCCTTGCTGGTCCAGTTTTCATTTTGGAAACAGAATACACATCCAGTCCTAATCAGGTACTAGGGAATTGAATATTTGTTTAAAACCTCTAATTACTGCGATATTATGGTAAAGTAATATATTCAGAATATATTTTACAGTTATTCACCTATAAAAAACTGTTTGATATATATATATATATATATATATATATATATATATATATATCAAACAGTTTTTTATAGGTGAATATGAAATATATATATATATATATATATATATATATATATATATATATATATATATATATATATATATATGTATATACTTGTAATTTCAGTAATGTAGTTATTCTCATGAAGGTCATTCTCAAAAAAATTGCCGCTTTCGTAAAAATAATTGTCCATCATACTTAATCTAGTGACAGATAGTCACTGTGACAGATGGACGCTGCCTTTAATTTATTTTACCACTCTACCACATTTTTTGTAATTTTTGTAGGAGCTTTCTTCTCCACAGTATATTTCAGAAGATGAAAAATAGAAATTTTTTTTTAAAACTACTAAAAATATCAGTAGTGTTACAAAAAATAAGTATTTTTGTTGACCAAAAACAATATTTTATTTTTTTTATTGATATTAATTAAACGTGCACATCCTAAAGAAAAATATCAACGTGTTTCAATAAAAATAGACTATACAGACAGCCAAAAAAAAAAATTTATAATGCTGTCCATAGTCTTACTAAAATGTTGGTCAGAAGTGTTTCTGTTCTTTCTGACCTTGAGATCCAAAAAACTGACTCCAAAATGGTAGGGGAACTTCCTCTAAAAGTATTGCATCGTCGCCTGATTGTTAAACCAATTACTTCCGGTTATTTGAGGAGAGAGGTTAATTAGCTTCAAAAACAATGGTATTTTTATTCAATGTCAGGTGTGTTACCGCTATAAAATATCTTTGACTCAATTTTTAATACATCTACAAACAACCTCAAAGAGCCTACTTTGGTTTGTTTAGTTTTTCATGGGCAAAATGGTATCTAAAAGTTCATCAGTATAGAAAAATGAGGTAAAAGTCAGCAGTATTGCTGGTCAAGAGTGTTACCTCAAGTAGGTCATTCAACAGTGAGGTGAAGATTTTTATGTTAAATACAGAAACTTTTTCCTTATGAATGAAATAAGACCATATTTATTATAGAAACGTTGTTAACACACCTGGCTAAAAGTTATATTTTACCGAACTCAGAAATAATTTAATTATTACTCCAATAACCAATTATATGGTAAGCAAAATTAAGTGTCCCATGATATAATTTGATTGCAGTCCTGAGAAAATTCAAACAAAACCATACTCTTAAAGAAATTATTTAATTTAGGTTACACTCATGACATAAAAATCATTTTTATTGGTATAAAAAAATTAATAAAATTAAAAAAAAAAAAAAACGCATGATTGCAAAGTATTTTTCAAAAACTCCTTTCGACTTTTTTACTCTATCTCTAAACCTAAAACGCCATTTTTTTTTTTTTTTTTGAATGACCCTTAACTAACGATGTGAGCCTTCATTGCTTTGTAGATATACGTTTTTGTTTTTTGAATATTTTAGCTATTTCGTTCAAGTATTGAATTAAAAAAAAATCAATAATAACTTAATCAATTTTATAGCCTTTATTGTATTTATTACTGTACTATCAGTTACAAATAATGATTTTAGGTTGTTTTTGACTCCAAGGAAGAACTTGATAAACACATTGAAGTATCTTGTTCAAGCAGCACCTTGTGTGAATATAAATGTAATATATGCTTACTTATTATGCCAAGCCCAACTAAACTTCAAGCTCATCTCATAGAACACACTTTCCTAGGGTGTCCAAACTTTATGTGCTATGTATGTAATGCTATGTTTACAGTATCATCAGGACTTCAACAGCACATTTTAGAACACAACAACCTGATAAAACCCTATGCCTGCATTAAATGCAAGATGCAGTTTTTTTTTCGGGCAGAATTGGAAAACCACATGTACACACATCAATCTGAAATCTCCCATAAGGTAATATATTGAACAACATGAACTTTTCTTATTGCTTTCTACTGGTTGTAGTGATGAAGAATATTTTACACAACCTTCTGAGACTAAATTAGATCTATAACTAAAACTTTCAAGAGTGAAACCATTTTTCAGGATCCTTTTTCAAATATGTTTTTCATAAGGCTAAATGTCCCCTCACTCTAGTGTTTTTCTGCCTCAAGAGGTCGCAGCACTTAATGGGTCAATTTTAGATTCCTTATAATTAGGAAACCAATAGACATATTTTAGATCTGAAAACGGATTTATTTATAAAATAAACATAGAATTTGAGGAAACTGGTTTCTAATGCCATATTTGTGATTTTAACAAATTAAGGTTGAAAACTACTTTCTAGTATTTTTTAAAAAGAAAAATCTAGTTATAGGCAGATCCACAATAATGAATTATAAATATTAGCAAAAAAAAAAAAAAAAAAAGAATAATTATACAAACAAGAGCGGCCGAAACACGAAATACGAAATATCTATAATTTTTTTTTCAGGCTATCCCAATTAAATTTCGTGAGTCAAAAATTAAGAACGGTTTTTTTTACGGAATCATACATTTCAAATGAGTGTTTAATAAATTTATTCATATAGCGAGACGTTTTCTGATAGTAAACTAGTAAAAATCCATATTTATCCTATCAATAATTTAGTCAGCGAACAGAAACAATGGATAAATATAATGGACTCGTAAGTGGTAAACTATACTTATTACGCGGGAAAGGGATTGTAATCCCCACATTCCCCGAACTTTTTCAATTGAATACCTAATTAGAGTCATTGTAATATATGAATGAATATTTTTCTTTGCTTTTGTCGCCTTCTGTGTACGTTGACCAAAAAAGGGATCCAAGTAGAGGAGAGAAAATAGAGGGTCGGCGGAAGTTCAATAAAATAATGTTTTATTTTTAAAAATATGTATAAATAAAAATAGTATTTACGAAATCAAATGTTTGTAATAAATTACGTCTTATTAAAATCAATAAGTTTGTAATGTATTAGTTCTTATGTCTAACCGTTTTCTAATTTTAGGCTGCAAAAAAACAGCCTACAATTTAGTTACAATTTCAGCTTACAATTAGTTATTATTACTTTTAGTTTGAGATTAGGGTTTCGAGGTGGTAAAACAGTCAAATAAGCCGATACTATGTGTGATATGTCGAATAAATGTAAAATGATAATACTCCAGTGAAAAAAAAAAAAAAATTAATCCAACTGAAAAAATAGGCTCTTCCGAAGTGAACAAACACACTACTTACTTAAATACACAATTTAATAAAAATTGTATACAGTAAAAATGAATGAAAAATCTTCAAACGCTTTTTGTAAATAAAAGAAAAAACATATAGAAAGTGTTTTGAGCAGTTTTCTATTGGCAATGTTTATTGGAAGTACATACACTATAAAATTGCTTACACACGTTGCCTGTTGGTTTTACATAATAAAATTCATGTTAATATATAAAAAGTACTTTTATTATTATTGTTATGTTTAATGTTTCACATTTACAAATACTCTGCTTTAAAAACAAATATAACCTCCAAATAATGTATCCATAATATAGATACAATATTCATAATAATATACAATAAACAATATACTGACTACTGCCAGTTTTTATTTTGTCCTTGTTTTTTTACAGATATTTCCTATTTTCGTGTTTCGGCCGCTGTTTGTATATTTAAATATTTTTTCGCCAATATTAATAATTTATATTTGTGTATCTGTCTATAACCTGATTTGTCTTTAAAAATACTGGAAAGTTGTTATTTTGAGCCTAAAATTATAAATATTTCAAATATGGCCTTATAAACTAGTATCTTCAAATTCTATGAAAATATGGAACAAAACAAACTTTACAGAACCAAAACCTATTCGTTGAGATTTAAGGAGGAATCATTTTCATTCAAGTTCATTTTGGCACGTTACGTCACCACGTAATGTTACCACCATAACATTTGGTAATACAGAGGTCACATTTAGCCTAAATGAAAATTTAACTTTAATTAAAAGCTATGTTGGACAGCTTAAATAATCAAAGAAATATAAAGAGAGGGGAAGTCTTTTGTAGCTGTTCATAGAGAAGGCAAGAAGTTTAGTATTAAAAGAGGAGTGAAACAAAGATGCCCTCTATCACCAATTCTCTTCAACTGTCTCATTAATAAACTGTTTAAGGAATTTGAATGGGAAGGAAGAGGCATTGAAATAAATGGCAGGTACTTAAATAATTTAAGGTTTGCAGATAACATTTGTTTATTAGCTCCTAGAAAAACTGATTTGCTTAAAATGATCAATGATCTGATTGATAAGAGTAAAAAATATGGTTTACAAATAAATTACCAAAAATCGAAAATAACATATACGGAAGAACAACATATAACAATAGGAGAACAAATAACAGAATACTCAAATCAATTCATATATCTAGGACAGGAAATTTCTTTAGAAAAAGAATACAGCAAAGAACTGTACAGAAGGATAAATATAGGATGGCATAAATACTGGTCCTTAAAAAAAATCTTTAAGGGTAATTTCACTATAGAACTAAAAGCAAAAGTCCTTCAGTCTTGTATTTACACCTCAATCCTGTATGGCGCTCAGACTTGGTCAATAACAAAAAAGGAACGGGCGAAACTAGACACCATCCAAATGAAACTTTTAAGGAGTATGACGGGAATCCGAAGAAGTGAGAAGATTAAGAACCGAGATATCCTAACTCGTGTAAAAGTTAAAAGTCTCAGCAAAGAAGCACGAAAACTGAAATGGAGGTGGGCTGGACACCTAGCGAGAGTCAAGGATGAAAGATGGTCGAAATGCAGCAAGAGTGAACACCGATCGGCCAAGTGAGAAGCAGGGGAAGGCAGTACATGAGGTGGAGGGATGAAATTACCATAAGAGTGGGAACCAACTGGATGAAAGTGACCAGGGACAGAGACTGTTGGTTCAAAATTGTAAATAATCTATAGGAAGAAAAGAAAAAAAAAAAAAAAAAAGTTTTTTTTGTGTTTGTAGTTTCTATTCTGTAAAATTATTTTTGAACTCTATTTTACCTTTGTCATAAATATGATGTGGTTTATCTTGGTGTACTGAACTTCCCAAAGAATATGGCTAGTGGAGTAAAAAAGGTAGTGAAGAGCCGACTTAATTATTTGGGGGCCAAACCAATTTATATTTTTTACATTTAGTCTTCAGTATTTTCTATTGTGATAGGAGGGATTTATAAAAGACTAATAGCACAGGGAAGAAGCGTGGTAGGTATAAAGTATATTTAGTGAGGCTTTTTATTAATTACCAAACCATGAACATATTCCAAGTTTTACGTCCTAATGAATATCTGTATTTTTAAAAAATGAGTAGTAATTTTTTTGTCATAAATGAAATGAGATGCCAGCGTATTATGAAATCGCGAATATTAGGAAATTAATAATTTTATTTTAAATACTGTAAGGATGATAAACTGAAGGTCAAGATATACGTACCTTCAGTTTATCATCCTTACAGTATAAATGGCTTTATTTTATAACTTTTATTTAGAAAAGAACTACAAATTGCATTAGTATTCCCTTGGCATACACGAATATAGAGCTCTCTTAAAATTTGACCATTAAAAGATATCTGCTTTACCTATATAGGAGTTGTCTAAAATATTGATTAGTTTTATAGTAATTACTGAACAGCAATAATAAGTAGGTTATCTGTGTGTTTAAAAAAGCAAAACAGTTAAAAAATTTTTTTTTTTATAGGATAGTGAAAATGCAGAAATTCAATCTATGAAGAAATTCACTCCAGTATGTGATGTTAAAGGAAGTTTGGAGGATAGTATTAATAACAATTTTAAACAAACGTATGGTGAAACAATTGGGGAAAACCTATTTCGAAATGCAATGAAGCAGGATGAGAAACCAATGCCATCTGAAGCATTGTAAAGGGAAACAACTAATTACTCTATTAGTAACATTTTTTTTTATTTATTTTTTTTTTTAGAGTTTTTACATAAAGAGAAAATGAAATTTTGAATTGTTGATGATTTTTGTGTTAAAAACTTGGAAATAAATGTTATAAATAAAGATGCTGCTCAAAATTTGTAATATTTTTATCTTACAGAAAATCAACCCACTTAAATGCTATCAGTACTTTTATTTATGAAATTTTAATAAATAACATTAATTGTATAGCCCCCACTTAAGAATCTTATTCATTCATTCATTGTTGGCTTTCAAAGTCTTTGATAAACCATCTACTTCCGTTCTTATCAGTCTGCCACAAATCGCCTCTAGCAGTTATTGCTGAAGTGGTATCCATTTTTCAAGATGATTTACCATCACAGTATGTTGCCGTAGATTACAACTGGGTGTATAAAGGCGAGGCGCCACCACGAACGGACTTGAGCACATCTGATGGGACCAGACTTGAGTGGGGGTGCGCCACCAAAACCTGACTCGACTTGAATATCGGAGCAGGCCAACCTGTTTTTTTAGTATTGTCGAGAGAGAAGCCAATATGGAAGCACACCTATTGGACATTGATTCCGAATCCTCTGATTCTGAATATGAATATTTTATTACAAGTGCATTAAATTATCAAAGGAAGTGGTTATCTCCATACATAAAAGATCGAGTGAATTTCACACGTTGTTTACAAAGCTTTCGAACGAACAATTTCAACATTATTTTTACTTTTCTTCTATGTCCATGATTTACGAACTTCACAGGTACACTGCCACGTGCCGTCCACCGCCAAACGAGGGTTTGTTTATGAAATAAGGGGAAGGAAGTAGGAGTGGGGGAACCGGAGTCCTGTGCTGACCCAACCTAACCGGATCGCCAGCGGAGTCAGGAAGCGCGCTCAAGTCAAGCTCGGTCCTGGTGTCACCGTTCCCTATTAAAATCACAGTGTTGGTCCATTCTGGTACTCGAGTCAATGTTTTGGTGGTGCCTCACCTTAATGCCCCTTTCCTACCTCTCCGAGCTCGGTAATCGGGACTTTTCATGTCAGTTACCAATTGATAACGTAATTTTTTTATTTATTTTGGTAGTTTAAGCTTTGCAAAGTGGTAAAATGAGTATGTGCGTAGTATTCGGTAGATGCAATAGGAAAAAAAAAAGAAAAACTTAGATCTAGAAGGAGAAAAAATATCATTTCATTCGTAAGTACATATTTATTTTATGTTTAGCTAGAGGTACTAAATCGGTAATATAAAGCAATCATTCTTCTTTTTACCTAATACAATAAATGTATTCATAGCTACCCGAAGAATTCTGGAGTGGAATTCCGAGGAGAAATGGATCAAGGCAATCTGTAGGGCAAATTGGAAACCATCTGAGTATACTGTCATTGGTAGTCAAATGTAGTCAGTTCAACATTTTGTTGAATCTGATTTCGATAATTCATTTCAATTTTAGAACTTATTTATGAAAGGCAGCTATTCCATTGGTTTCCATCGCATCTCGAGTCAAAAAACACTCGGGTTAAATTGCCGGAATTGTATTGTATTGTAATTTTTTTATAAGATATTTAAAAAATTGAAATTTTTATGCTACAAAAGATTTTTAATACGAGGGTGGGGTTTAATTGTTTAATTTTTAGGGAGGGTTTAAATGTTCTCGGAATCACCGCTAGATGTCAGTGCTAGATCAACGAGGCTCCGGCGCAATAATCACACATCCTTTGTGAGTGAACACGTGGCGTGAGTGGTAGTGACGACTCTTTGTTGATGTTTTTTGCGTAGTGATTTGTGACAATGGAAAAACTGTTATTCGAGCAGTGATTAAGTACTTTGTAAAGAAAGATATGAAAGCAAAGGAAATTCATGCCGACTTTCAGAACACACTGGGGGACTCTGCTCCTTCATATTTAACTGTAGCCAAGTGGACCAGCGAGTTTAAATTTGGTCCGGAGAGCTTAGATAATGATCCGCGTAGTGGACGACCAAAAACTGCAATGGCCCCAGAATGTATCGCAAAAGTGCATAAAAAGGTCATGGACGAACGTCGACTGAAAGTACGAGAGATTGCTGAAGCTGAAGGGATGTCATCTGAACCGGTATATCACATTTTAACCGAAGAATTGGGAATGAAAAAATTATCTGCAAGGTGAGTGCCGCGGCTCTTGACATTGGACCATAAACGCTCATGAACTGAGGTACGAATTGTTGCCACATCCACCTTATTCACCTGATTTGGCATCATCAGACTTTCATCTCTTTCCCAAGCTGAAAATTTTCCTCGGTGGACGGAGATTTCCTACAACGGAAGAACTGACAGCGTGAACTGACGCTTGGAGAGGTATTTTGCAGGCCTGGAGGAATCTCATTTTCGAGATGGGATCAAGGCATTGGAACATCGCTGGAACAAAGGCATTAGTCTACAGGGAGACTATGTTGAAAAATAAAAGCAGTTCCACACTGGTAAGACACTTCTTTCTAGTACATTACGAGAACTTTTCAAACCACCCTCGTATGTAAGCAGAGCGACTTATCTCCTGAACCTGCAGTACCGGAAAAAAAACTAAAAACAGATTTAGAAATTCTCCTTGCCGAGAATTCAGAGAAAACGTGTAACAAATTAAAAGCTGCATGAAAAAAATTACGAAACTTAAGGCTGAAATCTGAAATGTAAAGGCTTAAGTTTAGGGCAATCATTTCTGAATTAGAACATACAAAATTTACTCAATCGGAATATTGTGAAATGCCCAATAATATTTCTAAAACTTTTTTTTAGTTTTTCTTAGCTGATGGAATTGGAGAAAAAATTTAACTCCAAAATGAAAAAAAAAATTGACGAATGATTTAAAAAATTATCTTTTTTTTTTTTTTATTCAACTGCGAGGGTTGTTTGCAGGCGATAACTGAGATCTAATATTTTCCTTCCATTTTTTGTCCATAAAAGATGGTGGAAGACTGATGAAACCCTCGTTAGAATTGAGAAGGATTTGTAAAACCTGCGAAAAAATAATAAAGAGAAACAAAACATTTAAAGGCTATGCATGTAATTTTAAATATGCTGACTAGATTAAAGATGCCAAAATTTTGAGAGGGTGTCGCATCGGCAGACAAAATTCAAAATCCACGATTTTTTAATCCAAACGTGGACCATTTGAAGACGATTTATTTCAAGCACACAAGAAACTGCATACTCCCTCGATCAGTGATGGGCAAACTACGGCCCGCGGGCCTAGTGCGGCCCTTCGGGCTAATCAGTCCGGCCCGCGACATGATCACACACAATTATATATAAGACAACACTGCAAAGCTAGAATAGAATTATTGTTTTCTTCTCATTGCGTTCCGGATCTTCTACCGTTATTCCATATAATTTGAGTATAATGAGATAAAGTCAAAAATAAAGTTTATAAGTTTAACTTTGTTTTGTATAATTTTTTCGGCCCGTCTAGATGTTTTTCTATTTCATCCGGCCCACCCCTTAAAAAGTTTGCCCATATCTGCCCTAGAATATTAAAAACGTTGACTGCCAAATTAGGAGCGGGCCTAGCACCGGAAGACAAAGTTCAAAACCTACGTGAGGGCGTCACACTGGCAGACATTATTCAAAACTCACATCCTTTTCGTCCAACAGTGAATTTTTTAAAGATGATTTTTAATTGGTTTTTCTCCAGAACAATTTGAACAAATTATATTGGCAGAAAAAATAGAATTTATTCCACCTACAAACATTACAATATAATTATTTTAATTTAAAGTATTCTTGTTTTAAAATTTTAATGCTAAAAATGCCAATTAATAAATAAATATCTGACACATTTATTATTAACATAGCACTACATCCCTGATAGAGACTTGGGTTGCTCGAGCATTGATCGGCAGTTCTTACGGTTGAATGCTGCCGCCTTCCAGTTTCTTACACCAAGTAGAGTTAATGTGTCAGTAGCAATACCATCTTTCCATCGCAGTTTATGGTAGGTCTTCCAATACGCCCCGTACCATAAATGTGTTCAGTAAGAGCCTTCGCGGGTATCTCCTCCGGTCTCATTCTGGCAACATGACCTGCCCATCGTAGCCGGGAGAGCTTAATAAACTTGCAGATATCCATATCTTTGTATGTTTGCATTGGATCTTCTCCAGGTTCCTTCCGAGTATACACCGCCAAAGATTCTCCGAAGGAGTTTTCTTTCAAACCTCAAGATCGACGACTCATTGTTCTTTGATATCGTCCAGCATTCAGATCCATATATGAGAACAGCTCTGAATCGGACACATAATTAAAGAAAGAAAAATATTTTAACTCATAAAGTTATGAATTATATACTACACTGGAACAAAATACGTGGAAAACAAGTATAGTAGTCCAGTCAATGAGTGCTGAACTGAAAGACCGAGAGCCCGATAGGAAAAAATACGGAGTTATTTCACCTCTTTTTTAGAATGCATGGGTGCAATCTATCCACTGTCCTGAATGAAAATTTACGTATAAATGAAATAAACTTGAATCGTATAAATGAGATGTTTCCGGTGTACTAATCCAATTCATATTATGAAACGATACTGTTTTCAAGTCTTTCTGTGATATTCTAACTGACCTGTTTGTTTGCCTACTCAGCAAAACTATTTACTCAGTTCTACTCTTTAGACTACATTTAAATAGGAACTATCGAAATGTCACAACAAAAAAATAAAATAAAGAAAAAAATAAAGAAAAATAAAACAAATAAAAAATAAATAAATATAAAATGTTTTCATGCTTGAACAAAAATTAACAAATAAAAACCAATTAGAAAAAGGTAAAAGTGTTTAAGTTTCATCCGCTGAATTAAGAATTGATGAGAAAAGTGTTCATGATGTTTTGAAGAAAATGGAAGATATTTCCGACTTTGTATCGTCGCACAGTGCGACAAATGGCCAATCTAGGAGGAAAAAAGTCTAGCTCACTTAAATAAGCAACCTGATTTAGATAAGCAATAGAGTTAAAATAAGGTGAAATAAAAGCGCATAAGTAACAACAATAAAGAATATAAAATATTAGTCGAAACTTGAAACAATATAACTGGTATTTATAAAATATTACATATTTGTGCTACATTCACTATCACTCCATGTTGTCATCTGAAGTCTTCATCTTCCCGGGAGGAATCATCAGTGGATGAGGTGCAAGAACAATTACTACCTGGACTCTTAAAAAAGTCTACTGCGATAATTTCTGTAATAGGTAATTTTTTCTTGGTTTTTGCCGGAAAGAATTAATGAATGGTTCTGATGTTAAAAGTAGCATTGAAATCAAATCCCTATTGGTAGCTGTGCGAGAGAATTTTCCAGTAAACGACTCTCGAAACCTTCTGACGTCCTTGTTTCTGGCCTCTTCGGCTTCTTCTGAGAGCATTCCAATAGGGAAAATGCAGCTATTTATAATTTCTGTGGTGTAAACAAGTAGCTTATGTATAGTAGGAGGCATATAATACCAGGAATATAATTTTAAATATAAGTTTTTTGTTTCCTGAACATATTTCCGAAATTTTCCACATTAATCTCATATTCAGTAGATAGCGTACTCAAAATGGTATAAAATCTGTTAAGATCAACGTTTAACCCGGTCAGGGATGCACTAAGGACATGATTTTTTAAAAATCGTCTTGCGGTATTCCCGTCATTTGAGTTTCCAAAACCAGGTTTTGGCCGGTCGATAATAAGACACATTTCCTTCCTTAAATCTGATTAGAATTTGTATTTTTCCATTTTTTATTTCTATTTTATCTTCCTCGGTTTTAATTGCCCATTTCCTGACATTCAATCTCTAACTGATATTAAGGAAACACTCGAGTGACCTGATCCAGGCATGTAAAGGTGATATTTCAAAAGCTTTCGATTGTGTTGACCATTCAATTCTCCTATCTAAACTTAAAAAATTCTCCCTATCTAATAGTGCCCTAAATTGGTTACACTCCTTTTTATCTCATCGTTCCCAGTCAGTCATCATACCCAACAGTCCTCCTTCATCTTCCCTACCTTTAACCCAAGGTGTTCCACAAGGATCCTTCCTGTCACCAACCCTATTTTCTATCTATATCAATGATTTACCCTGCTTCATCCACAATTCTAATTATCACCTATATGCAGACGACCTTCAAATCTACCTATCTTTCCATCCTTCAGATATGCTCGAGGCATCTCGTAAACTTCAGGAAGACATGGATAACATCAACCGTTGGGCTGTGAAGAATAAGTTATATTTGAATCCAAAGAAAACTAAGGCTATTCTCGTCGGTTCAAAACCCATCCTCTACACCCTTCCATAATATCCATTGCTTTACCTCAATAACCTTTCTATTCAGCTCCAAAACTCTATTAAAAATTTAGGAGTTACCATTGATCACCACCTATCCTGGAATAACCATATCGCCCAAATTTCAAAAAAATCCATCATAATCCTTAAACAACTGTATAGATCTCGAGATTCCTTTTCCCAGAGTACCCGTCAACTTCTAGTGTCTTCTCTTGTTTTCCCTTGCTTTGATTACTGTTGCTTGGTTTATGGGGGACTGTCGGGGGATCTCGAGATGAAGCTGAGGAGACTGATGAACTGTTTCATTAGATTTATCTTCGGGATCCCCAGGCGGTCACACGTTGCTTGCCGATATTCTGAGCTTGGGTGGCTATTTCCTAAATTCCGACGGCAATACTTTCTGGGTACTTTCCTATTCCAATGTCTAAAAACCAAAAACCCTTCCTATATTCTTGATTTATTAACTCTGCGTTCTTCTATCCACCTCCTAAACACTAGATCCCAACTTTTTAACCTATATATCCCCTCACATAAAACCGCTTCCTTTGACAAATCCTCCATCATTCGTGCTACCTCCTTCTGAAATTCCCTACCCACTTCTATTCGTAAAGCAGCTTACATAACTTCCTTTAAAAATAATTTATTCCTGTACCTTTTAGACAATCAATCTTCCGCAAATATGTCAATAATCAAATGAATACTTAGAATTACATTTTTTTTTTCTCTCTTTCTTTCTTTTATGTGTTCATATATATACGATTGTATTTTATTTTATAATTATTATCTCTTATATTTATTTATTTTTATTGTATTTTTAATTTAATTTAATTTTTTTTTCCTGTAAAAATGTGTGCTAAAATTACTGAAGCATCTAATTTGTAAATAATATGCCAGACAATTGTACTTTCAACTGTGCATTATTTTTTATTCTTAGGAGACAGTAAGTCCCAGAATAAAGTTTATTTTATCATGTCATTTCATTTCATATTCCAAATCCATAATTTTCTTTTTTAATTGGAGATAACACAGGAAGATCGTTCATAGATATGGGAGTGGCTCCGCAAATATAACAAGACATACTTTACTTCGTTTCAGTTAACGAATGTATAATTAACAATTACCTCTTTGCTATCTATACTAACTTTTGTTGGTTCCAATGATCCAATTTGATTTTTGATCTTATTACTTTCAACTCTGGTTAAATCTGATGTCTCTTTAGAGAACATAATCGTAAACGGCCTACAGTTTAGAGTAGAGGATGAGAACGCTTTATTCCATTCTAATTTGTTTTCATTGTCTAACTCAAATAGTTTAAAATTCAAATCTTTGCAATATAGCTTTGTATATATATATATATAGTTATGGAAACCCAATGGTATTAAGCAGGGGTCTCCAAACTTTTCAATCTTCGGGCCACACTAACTACTTCCAAGGGCTCCGCGGGCCAACACCATTTTAATATTCCTGCCGGTACCTATAATTTATAGAATAGTCTCCGAGTACGCACCCTCAGCGAGAAGAAGCTAGTTAAAGTCCCTAGTTCAATCATTATTGTGTTGTACTGTAATGTTACGAAGTTCTGGTGTATTCTACTCATTTCTTGATGACAGTAATTGACGTATAAAAACGCTAATAGAGGTGCTATAGTAATAGTTCGTAACGCCTTAGCGGGTTTGTGTGTGTTTCAAAAACATCTTTGTAACAGTATTTGATTTGACTTAATTACTAGTGTGGAAAAGAAGCGGAAAATAAAAACTGTCAGTTAATCGACGGTCGCTGATTACATGCCTATTGAAAAGATGAAAAATCCTGAAACCTGGGTTTCTTTTGTATGCAATGATCACAAAAGAATCATTGGCGTGAATATTTGTTCCTTATTATATTTATGGAGCATACAGAAAAAAGAAAGAAGAAAATAAACTTTATTCAGGGACAGTTTGTCCCTTATGAATAAAATATGAGTGCAATACATAGGACAATCGTTTGGCTATGACAAGTGATTAATAATTGCATTATGAGTTAAAAATAAAAAAGATAACGACAAAAAAATAGAACATACGTATATTATAATAATATATATTACTAAAATATTCATATTTTATATACGTTCGGAAGAATGGTAATTGAGAAGGTAAAGAAATAGATGATGTTTAAAGGAAGTTATAGTCTGAGCGCTGGCTGATGGCACTTGGGCAAAAGTGAAGGGAGAGAGGGTGTGGCTGATCAGGGCCAGTGAGAGTGGTGCAGGGTTCCTGGATCTCTCCCCACCTACCTTGAGAGGTTACTCGACCACCGTAACTGGGTCTCCCAACTCTGCGCCGGCCGGATATCTGTTCTATTAGAATTTATTTTTGTACCGACCCATCCGACATCCGCACGAGGTGTCCTGCCCATCTTAACTTCCCTACCTTAATGATAGCTACAACATCAGGCTCGTTATAGAGACTATAGGTTTCTCTATTACTACGCCTTCTCCATTGTCCATTTTCAAAGGTGTGCCCATATATTCTACGGAGGATTTTCCTTTCAAAAATAAGGTCATTTTCATCAGCCTTTGTAGTGGTCCAGGTCTCAGAGCCATAAGGTAAAACAGGGTGAATGAGGGTCTTGTATCGGATAACCTTAGTGCGGTGAGAGACGAGGCTGCTAGAAAGATGCGAGCGGAGTCCATAATAACGGTGGTTCGCTAAGATATTTTTTCTCCGGACACCAGTCGAGATTCTGTTGTCGCACGTCACTTATGAGCCATGGTATACAAATTTAGAAACTTGTTCAAACATATAAGTACCAAAAGCAACTTCAGTACCAAATTTAAAGTTGGTGTTATGAAATGCGTTAACTGAGACAGCAGAAGAAGTTCTGGGTCTCAAGGGCAAACAGAAACAAACAAGACCATGGTTTGATGAGGAATGCCTTGCTTGAGCAGATAGAGAGAACAAGGTCTATAAAAACATGATTCAACGGAGACACACAAGAAGTTCGATGGATGAATATGAAGCCACAAGGAGTCGCGAGAAGTACGTTCATCGAAGAAAGAAGAGAAGATGGCGGAATAAGCAGATGGAGGATATGGAAAAATCTTTCAAAAACAAAAATTCCTTTCAAATGGTGAAGGAAGGTAGACAATTATTTAAATCCAGGACTCCCGCATGCGAAGCAGAAGATGGCTCGCTAATCACGAAAAAGCAAAAAATATTAGATAGATGGGCTGACTACTGATGATACTATCATCGCAGGGGGACTGGCTGGAGGAATAGAGATTGAACCACCAGACGGGGAAGAAATAGCAGCGACCATCGAAAGACTAAAGAATAATAAAGCTCCAAGTACTGATAACATACCAGCGGAAATATATAAACATTATGACCCTCAACTGGTTACTTTCCTGCAGGATCTATTTATGGATATTTGGAGAGATGAATGCCTTCTTATGGAGTGGAAGAAAGCGATTATACACCCAATCCAATAATAAAGAGGATTCCTAGAATTGTAACAAGGAGAGGTACATCAGTACTTCCATGATTATACAAAATTCTCTCCAGCATATTATACAAGAGATTGATTCCATACGCAGGGAAAGAAATTAGAAAATATCAGTGTGGCTTCGTTAAGATAATCAACTATTGAACAAATTTTAACCTCTGGATGATCCTGAAAAATACAAGAGGTTTCGTATTAATACCCATCATGTTTTCATAGACTTTAAGCAGGCTTATGACTCGATTGATAGAGGGGAAGCATAAATGGCCATGACAGAAATGAATATACCCCAGAAGTTAGTCAGACTGGTGAGAATGACAACGGAAGGCAATAAATGCTTTGTAAGTATGCATGGGGCTTTCTCAAGAGGTTTTGACACGACAGCAGGTGTGAGACAAGGAGATAGTCTGGCTTGCCTTATACTTAATCTTTGTTTGGAAAAAGCCATAAGAGATTCCGGAATCCAAACAGGAGGCACAGTTCTAAACAAAAGTGTACGAGTTCTTGGATATGCCGATGACATAGATCTAGTCGGAAGATCATTAGAAGCAGTACAAAACGCTTTTGCTGCAATCGACAATTCGGCGAAGAGACTAGGACTATCCATCAACGGAGACAAAACCAAGTACAAGTTTATCGAGCCCCTAGTCAGTAAAGTGTGGATAAGTAAAGTTAGGACTACATGACATCGAAGTGGTCCAGGAATTCGTATACATGGGCACGCAGATTTATGTCCGAAATGACATCAATGACGAGATTGAACGGCGTATTATGGTAGCCAATCGATGCTTTTTTGCTCTAAAGCAGCACTTGAGGAGCAGCATTTGTCTCGGAATGCTAAGTTAGGAGTATATAAAGCACTAGTCAGACCTGTTCTCACATATGGATCTGAATGCTGAACGATTTCAAAGAACAATGAGTTTTCGCTCGTGAGGTTTGAAAGAAAATTCTTTCGCAGAATCTTTGGCGGTGTATACTCGGAAGGAACCTGGAGAAGAAGATCCAATGCAGACATACAAAGTCTGTACAAAGATATGGATATCTCCAAGTTTATTAAGCTCTCCCGGCTACGATGTTGCCAGAATGAGTCCGGAGGAGATGCCCGCGAAAGCTCTTACTGAACAAATCAATGGTACGAGGTGTATTGGAAGACCTAAACTACGATGGAAAGATGGTATTGTTACTAAAACATTAACTCTACTTGGTGCCAGAAACTGGAAGGCGGGAGCACTAACCGTGATGACAGGTGATTTATGCTCGAGCAAGCCAAGTCTCTACTATCAGGAATGTAGTGCTATGTTAATAAATAATAATCTAATAATAATAATAATAAGTTATAGAATGTTAGGAAAAAGCAGTACATTAAATCGTAAGGTGCTCACATCGCAAGCTCGCGCAAATAAATTTCGACAGTGTTTCCATAATTAATTTTAAAAAACATAAACACATTTTTATACGTAGTTACGTGGGGGACTAGTATCCCAGTCAAATGAGTTTTATACAGCAAATCTCGGAAATAAACCAATGAAGCTGAATTTTTGCTTATGCCTTTGTTTTGGTCTTCTAAATAAGTGGTAGAAAGTCACTGATCTCAGCACGTTAGCATAATTAGATATACAAGGTCAAAGGTCACAAAAATCAGGGGTTTTTTTTTCAAATATCTCTATTTCTATCCATCGGCCGTCAATCAAAATAGTTACAAAACTTTTAGAGAATAATATTCTCTGTATTTTTTGTTCTATTCATTTTTATTTTTGGATTAACCGTTTTCGAGACATAGCGCGGGAAAGGAGAAGCGGGTACCAGTTCAGACAAAAACTTGCTACTAGTGCCTTCCAGGATCGTTTCTCAGAAATATTGTCAGAATCAAAATTGTAGATCATTAAATTTACTTTAATTTCATATGTACGTTTCTGGCTCTTCAATCAAATTGCTTATATCTCGAACACCGTTGAGAGTTAGACAAACATGTATAGAAACAATTTTATAGGAAATTTAATTAGCTTTAATTTCGATCCATATATTATTTTTTAGAGTCCACGGTTTCCGAGATAAAATCGAAAAACCTAAACACGGAATCTCCTCCCCTTCCCTCACAATTTCCCGTACCCCAGGGACCGGAACTTTTAGTATATTTACTTTCTAATTACGCCTAACGAAGCTATGAAATCAAAAATAGACGCATAATTCATGCATCTACACCCCTAATTTCAGCACTCTCACTGGGGTCGCTCTTTTCCGTGAAAACACTTTTTCCCAGTGTCCCAAGTACCATAAAATATCGATGTCAGCACCTTCAAAGCCGCTTACTGTTTTGAAATCCAAGTTTTTTTTTTTGGCACATTTTTCACTTTAACTCCATAACTGTTTCTCCGATCTGAACTTTCATTTTTTCAACTATAACCTGGTTAAATTTACTATTAGACCCTTTATATGAAATTTTGATTAAACTCCGTAGTATATCCAATCAAGGCCACTAAAAAGACCAAATCGTCAGATGTTGCCAAAACATACATATGTAGTGTGCTGGCTAGGGTGTATTACGTGGATTTCAAAACAGTAAGCGGTTTTGAGGGTGCTGACATCGATATTTTAGGGGACTTGATCAAAATTTAATATACAAGTTCTTCTATTAAATGTAACTAACCAGCTTTCAGATAGAAAAAATATATTTTGGATCGGACTATTACTTTCGGAGTTATAGCCAAAAAAGTGCCGAAAAACGTGTTTTCGCCGAAAAGCGCGACCCCAGTGAGAGTGCTGAAATGAGGGGTGTACAATGCATGAATTATGCGACTATTTTTGACTTCACAGCTTCGTTAGGAGTAATTAGAAGGTAAATATACTAAAAGTTCCGGTCCCTGGGGTTACGGGAAATTGTGAGGGAAGGGGAGAAGATCCCGTGTTTAGGTTTTTCGATTATATTTCGGAAACCGTGGACTCTAGAAAAATAATCTATGGATCGAAATTAAAGCTAATTAAATTTCCTATAAAATTGTTTCTATACATATTTGTCCAACTCTCAACGGTGTTCGAGATATAAGTTATTAAAAATCGATAATTATCGAGAAAACAAATGTTTATTTCACTTTTTTTCAAACATTTGAATCAAGTGCCAGAAACTACAATCTATTATCAGTGAGAAATCACAACTACATAAATCTTATTAGTATTTTCTATGTTATAATGTTTACATATATTTATAATGTTTGTTGGATTCATTTCATTTATTTGCTAAAGTAAATTTTAATTTTATGCTTATTATAGGCACTTGTTATTAACATTTACCTAGCTTCAGTAAATAAAACGGAGTTATTATTAATCAATGATTTTTTATTTTTATTTTTTTGCCCCGCCGCCGCCGCGGGCCGGATTGATGGCACTGGCGGGCCGGATTTGGCCCGCGGGCCGTAATTTGGAGACCCCTGGTATTAAGGATAATGAACAAATGTACGATATCCCCTCTCCTAGATAACCCTATAAAAGGCCACCTCCACCTGGCCTCAGCGACACTCTGCCGCCACCCGTTAGGATGTACAGGTGTTCAACACGAAGTTATTGTACTAAGTTTTAAATTGTGTATTTTTTCTTGATCAATGTATGTAATTCAGAATAAAGCCTCTTTTTAAAAACTCAGTCCCGCGAACCTTTTATTTAGCTGGCGCCCGAACGGAGGGACTTTTGGAAGCGTTAACGTAACTTCGCGGCAGTTCTATCTTATTTCAGGTACAGAACAGCGAGACCTCTTTCCATTGGCATGAGAAGATTGGGAGCTGAGTATTAGTACATCAGCAGATCTTCAAGTCTTTGGGAGCACTTTGGTATTCCAATACCTTGACCAAAAGGACCTACAACCTCTTGCTAAAGAATCGACGGGAAGGAGCTAAAGGGAGCGTCATCGAGAAGACGTCGAAGACATCGAAGACATCGTTGTATCAAGAAAAAGTATAATTAATTTTATTTTTATTTTTATTTTAAGTAATTTTGTAATTTAAATATAATTAGTATAATAAGTATAATAATTTAAAATATTAATTTAGCATTTTTATGAATATATTAGAAGAAAAATTAAGCAACTTAAAAATAACTGGTTCTACGATAGTTAAAAAAGAAAATAATATGGCTCTTGAAATTAAAAATCACAATTTAGCATTAATCCCGGAATATGACGGAAATCCGTTGCAACTAGTAGATTTTATCAGAAATAGTGAATTCTTATATAATTTATATTGTAAGGAGGATAATACGCATAAAAATACAAATCAAGCTAAATTAGTCTTAACAATTTTAAATAAGTTAACAGGAAAAGCTAAAGTCGCCGTATATGATAGTGAATTTAATACAGTAAAAGAAATAATTAAATTTTTAAAGAAAAAATATCAGGACACGAGAACTAGGGAACAACTAATTTCAGAAATTTTAAATACGCGGACTTATCATAATGAGAACCCACTCGATTTCTTAGAACGACTGGGCCAAAAAAGATGCGATTTATATGCACGAATTTATTCAGATAATGAAATATTAGACAAACAGGACGAAATGTACAGGTATGACAAACAAATATCCCACCACGCAGTACATAGTTTACACCCGGCACTAACTGACTTTATTTATCATATTAAATTTGATTCATTAGAAGACCTAGAAGAAATATTAAGAAATAGCGCGGCCCACATTGTTCACCGACTTTACGGAGATAAAAAACAGTATAAAAATAACCCAGCTCAATTTAATTATAAAAAGAAAAATTTTGAAAATAATTATAAAAATAAAGAGTACAGACCGAATTTTAACAACCACCATGATTATCAAAATTATCGACCCCATCAGTATCACCGCGAGCAATATGCCTCGTATAATAATCCTCAATACTACCGACAGCAACAGTATCAGCATGAACAAGGTCCAACCTTTAATTCTTTTAACAATAACAATCAGCATAACTTCCGGACACAACAGCGAGCTATTGAATATCAAACGCCGATTTATAATCAACCGTGGGACCCCCAGTCGCAACATAGATTATTTAATAAACCACCCTCCAGAAATTTCAGGCAAAATTATCAACAAACCCAGGTAGATTCAAACACAGTTTCGATGAGAACCGTTTCTAATAGAGTACACGCAATAGAGAAAGAAAAAGATGAAAGAATAAAATTATTATTAGAACGCATAGAATCATTGGAAAAAAGACAGGATCATTTTTTAGAATTAGGCCCAAGCACGAGCAGACCTTCGGACGAGATATAAATAATCATTTAAATTCTAAACAGACCGGTGAACATAAGCAAATTGAAATACATGACTTAAATTTAAATAATGACTTACCAAATTTAATTGACAGTATGGGAAATAAATGGCTAATTGATACGGGTGCCACAAAAAATTATATACAACCCGATCACATTCCACGTTTCTCGGAAATTTCTAAAGAGGACTTTGCGATACGAACCCCTACGGGAAGGGCGGAAGGATCACAAAGCGTGATAATTTACCTAATGCCCCTGATAGGAATTAATCAAAAAGTCAAATTTTTAATATTTCCGTTTAGCGAAAGGTTTAACATCTTACTAGGCTACGAGACTATGAAAAAAACTAAAATTAAAAATAAATTAAAAAAAAAATGAATTAAAATTTAAAAAGAAAAAATTCAAATTAGAAAATGATTTATTTTTTATTAATGATAAAAAAGAAATTAAAAACTTAATTCGCCACGAACATACTAGTCCGGAAATAAAGGAAGAATTAATCGAAATTATTAGCCAACATAGCGAAGTATTAAAAAGGGACGACGAGAATTTAAAATCTACGGGATTAATTAAGCACAAAATAATAACTACTAATGATAACCCCATATACACCCGAAATTATCGCTATCCGGAGCAATTAAAAAAACAGATAAATGAAGAAGTGCAAAAATTGTTAAAAAAACAAAATAATAAGACCAAGTAAATCGCCGTATGATTCCCCACTTTGGATTGTACCGAAAAAACCAGACGCGTCGGGACACAAATAAATTAGAATGGTAATTGACTATAGGAAATTAAATCAAGCAACCGTAAAGGACAAATTTCCCCTGCCGAACATCGAGGACTTATTAAATAGACTAAAGGGATCGAAAGTATTTTCCACAATAGACCTCGCGTCGGGATTTCACCAAATTGAGATGGACGAACAATCAATAGCCAAAATCGCGTTCTCCACTGAAAATGGGCATTTTGAGTTTTGGCGTATGCCTTTTGGCCTGTGTAATGCACCCCCAACCTTTCAAAGAGCGATGACTATGATGATACAGAATATTCCCAACTCTATGATTTATATCCATGATATAATAGTTTATTCCAAAAATGAAAAAGAACGTTTAAAAGATTTAAAAAGAGTATTTAAAGCGCTAAAACAGCATAACCTGTCGATACAATTAGATAAAACCGAATTAAACTTTTTAGGCTACATCGTAACCCCAGACGGATTAAAAACGGATGAAAAAAAGATTGAAGCAATTTTAAATTTCCCCATTCCGCGTAATGAAAAGACGACGAGACAATTCCTTGGCATGACGGGGTACTATCGGAAATTTATTAAAAATTACGCTAAAATTACCAGACCAATTTCAAACTCATTAAAAACTAAAATATATGGCACAAAGGAAATTAAGGAAGCATGTCAAACCCTAACGGAAATGATGAGTAACACACCAATTTTAAATTACCCGGATTGGGAACGGCCATTTATATTAACTACAGATGCCAGTAATAAAGCCATCGGAGCCGTGCTCTCACAAAAAGACGAAAATGAAATAGAACACCCAGTAGCATTCGCGTCCCGAGTATTATAAAATGCAGAATTAAATTATAGTTCAATAGAAAAAGAATTACTAGCGGTAGTATGGGCAACCCAGCACTTTAAGCCTTATTTATACGGTACAAAATTTCTTTTATGCACGGACCATAAACCTTTAACGTGGATTTTCTCAATGAAAAATGGTAACACGCGTATAATGAAGTGGATTTGGAAATTACAGGAATTTGAATTCGACGTTAAACACATTCAGGGAAAAACAAATTACGTGGCCGATGCTCTTTCCAGGGGAAGCGACGAATTGAACCATAATAGCGATGTGGAGGAAATGGATGTCGAACAATTATTAAATCAGGAAATAGCGGACGAAAACAATTCCGAATACGACGCGATAATAGAGGACTTAGAAGTACCGCCGGAAGAAGATTTAGAGATAATCCATTCCCAGGAATCTAGTAATGAACAAGTACGAATTTGTGAACCGGAAAAATGCATAAATATAGAAAAAAATCAAATAGTTATAAAAAGGGGAAATACAAAAATAAATTTTACTAAACCATTCGGGAAACGCCGATACGAATTAAACATTTATGCAAAATCAGATATCGCCTCATTATTAGAACAAATACTCGAACCTAATAAAACTTACGGGATAATTTGTAAATCACCTAATGAAATAACCGAAAATTTGTATGAAGATTATTTTAAGACAATACAACAAATAATAGAAACGCAATATCCATCGGTTAAATTGAAAAAATACAAACAAATTGTAAATGACGTCGAAAATCCTAATGAACAAATAGAAGTAATAGATAACTAACATTTAGGCAAAACTAAGCATAGGGGTATAAATGAAACGTTCGAAAAACTTAAAAAAGAATATTACTTTCCAGGTATGCAAAATAAAATAGCAGAATATATTAATAAATGCGAAACTTGTAAAGTTACAAAATATGACCGTAAACCTATAAAAACCAAATTTCAAATTACACCTACGCCAGAAAGACCGTTTCAAGAATTAATGATTGATATTTTTAATTTCAAGAACGCAATAATTTTCACAGCGGTGGACACATTTTCAAAACATTTATTTGCCCAAACGTTACAATCGAAAAACGCAATTAATATCTGTAATGCACTAACCAACTACATGACGTTCTTTCCTACACCTCTACAAATATCATTAGATCAAGGGACGGAAATGAAAAATAATTTGGTAAAACAGTTTTGTGAAGAAAATAATATTATTTTACATTATACCTCAGCTAGCCACTCAAACTCTTTGGGATTATTGAACAGAGTCCATTCTACCTTAAACGAATTATTAAGAATAATAGGGAAAGAAAAAGATAAATGTTCGATGCAGCAAAAATTGAGATTAGCAATAATAGCATACAATAACACATTAAACAATAGATTAAAATTAACGCCCAATGAAAATTACTTTCGGAACCTCCAGATTAGAATCAGACGAAAACATCGACCTGACAGAACAATACGTATTAAAATATCATAAGGACCAACAACTATTACATAAACTAATTAGATCTAAAATAAATGATGAAAAAGAAACAAGGACTGAAAAATTAAATAAAAATAGAGAGGACCCTTTAGACATTCAGAAACAATTAGGAGAAAGAGAATATTTGAAAAATACCCAAGCAAAAATAAAAAGTAGGGACAAATTAAAAAAAGTAAATGTGCTAGTGAAAGATAAAAGTCCAATTAAAACTCATATTGACAATATTAAAAGGCCCACTAGGAAAAAAAGAAAAAAAACAATCTATTTCGGACGACGATAATGAATCCATTCGCGTAAATATTTCGGATGCCTCGGATAACTATGATTCAGATAATGGTTTTAATTAAAAATATTTAATTTTATTTAAACAATATTAAAATGTTTTAAAAATCTTGTCTTTTAATAAAACGTAATAAATATAATGCTATCAGGGAAATATGTTTATGTTATATTGAAAGAATTATCTGTATTAAATTGACAATGCTGTAGTTATTTTAATAAAGTCGGACTCCTGTATTTTGCTGTAAAATATTATATTCAATATTATTAATGTAAAAGATCATTCAAATTATTATTTTATTTCACAATAATATTCTGTTCGATTTATTTTGTAATTAATATTTTGAAGTCACTATCATAAATATTAGGATACTATTATTTTGTCTTGAAATATTATTTTGATTGATCATTGAGAAAAGTATATTTTATTTTGAAATCATTATTAATTGTAATTAAAGGAGTATTTGATTATTATTTTGATTTAAAATATTGTTGTTTTAATTGAGTAATTTTTAATTTGGAAGTAGTATTCGTAATAGAAGAAAGTAATTCAAAGACTCTTATTTTATTTTCCTTTTGTTTAAATAATGTATAGATATGAATTGTTTAGTATTAAGAAATATTCTGTTATCTTTTAGTTATTAGGAAAATTGTACTTTAGCATGTAAGGAATTTTGTAATGTATAAACATTTTATTTATTAAGCTTATCGTTAATATTAAGAAATGGACAAGGGTTAATCTTTTTATTTTTCAAGTGAACAAATCCTGACTTAGTAAACAGGAAGTTCAAAGTCTAAACCTTTTGTTTATAGGAAATTGATAATGGTATTTCAGTACAGAGTTTAATCTTTTTATTTATGTAAAACTATAGATAGTACAAATCCTAAACTTGGTACACGACATATAATCCTTTTATTTTTATATAAACTTAGGTTATAAGGTCCAATCCCCTTTGCTCATAGAATATTATGACTTATTGTTAGTGTAAAAGATATTAAGAAATGTATAAGGTTCAAACCTTTTATTTTATTGTATAGAATCTAACCTATTTACACTAAGATATTTGTTCCATCGGAGACCTCGGAACTCGGGGGGGGGGGGGAGAAGTTATGGAAACCCAATGGTATTAAGGATAATAAACAAATTTACGATATCCCCTCTCCTAGATAACCCTATAAAAGGCTACCTCCACCTGGCCTCGGCGACACTCTGCCGCCACCCGTTAGGATGTACAGGTATTCAACACGAAGTTATTGTATTAAGTTTTAAATTGTGTATTTTTTCTTGATCAATGTATGTAATTCAGAATAAAGCCTCTTTTTAAAAACTCAGTCCCGCGAACCTTTTATTTAGCTATATATATATATATATATATATATATATATATATATATATATATATATATATATATATAAGATAAGTAAGTTGAGTGTAAAGAAAACTTTAAAAAAAGGAATAAAAAGAAGGATGTGTGCGTGCTGTCTATCAGGGCTCGTTTTGCGACAGAGAGTAAATGCAAGGGAGACAGCGACCATATCTTTCAGTGTCGATTTTCGGGTAGGGAGTTCTGTGGACTGTTGGATTCAGGAGCGTCAAGGGTCCCTAATGAGTTTGAAAGTTTGGGAGGTATTCAGAAACCTTGGTATGGACTTGGACAAATGTGTCGAAGTTTCAAATATCGCAGGCAGGATGTTCACCCTTATCACATATAGGAAATGATTCGATTACCATAGGGCTATCCGGAAGAATTAGGAAATCGTTGAATTTGTGGTAGTGTATCTCGGTTGACGTGGTTGACTTGATTTTAGGGGGTGAGTTGACTTCTGGCGGAAATGGGCATTAAATCGGACATGCGAAAATGGATGGGAATTTGTTAATGTGATAGACACAAAAGAAGCGAACCCCGCTATCATTGTCATTCAATTTACCCACAGCTGAAAAGGATAGATTAGCAGCATTGGTAGAAGTATTGGAAAGCTAAACATCCGGAGAAGCTGGTCTGCACGAGTAGCGTAAAGCATATATAGATACGGGGGACGCAAGACCCATAAACAAAGATATTACCCCGTGTCCCCGTTTGTCCAAAGTCAGTTAGATAAGGATTTAGATGAAATTTGTGGCTGATAGGATATAGTAGTGCCTTCCAAAAGTCCCTGGAGTTTCACCAGTAGTCCTTGTTAAAAAACCAGATGGGTCGAACAGGTTCTGCGTGGATTGACCGCAAGCTCAACGCAGTTACAAAAAAGGACGCTTTACCACCCGATACCATATGTCTCCAAATACTGGATAGGTTTGCGTTGATGGGCCGGTATCTAAGTTCGATAGATATTAAATCGGCGTATTGGCAGGTACCAGTGGAGGAGTCTAGCCAGGAAAAAACGGCGTTTACTGTTCCAAGACGAGGGCATTTTTTTCAATTTGTTTCGCATGCCATTTGATTACATAACGCCCCAGCTACATGGCAAAGGCTGATGGATTGACCAAGTACTGAACACAATTGATAACTGTTGAAATACAACTGACTCTTTATTGCTCTGAGGCGGATTTATATACAGTTACATTTGTTTGTTGTGACTACGTATAGGATTAAGCTTGATATAGCCCTGCTTCGGACCTTGACTTCCCCCCTCCAGTTTATGACTATGTTCCATAAACTTTATACTTTAGGCACTTAATACCAATGAGGTAGTAAGGAGTCCATAGACTACTTCCCCATATGGTCAAAGACCGAAGCAGATAACAACATCTTAATCCTACCCTTATCACTAATCCTACAAATATCAAAGTCTATATTTATAATCCTTACACCTAAGACATAAAAGAAAATTTAAAACTTTATTTACAGAATAAAAACTAAATCTAACTTACGACTAAACACTCACACACACAAAAAAATAAAATTGCTTCTTGCACTAGGAACACACGCACAGAATCAAATGAAATCAATATGTACAAAATTAACTTTCTCCACTTATACAATACTACAATATATACATCTCGCTAAAGATATCAAATCAACTATTTTTACAAGAAATAAAACAATTACTCTATATAAACCAAAAAAAAAAAATATATATAAATTTCCACAGTATTTTACAAAAACAAGAATTACTCTGTAACCAAAAAAAAAACTGTTTCTCTCTCTTCCGTTGTCAGCAACGGGACACTCACAGAATAATCTGTTCCTCAATTGGGAACCGTAGTTGCTCAATGTGCACATTTCTCCGCTTCCGCGGCTCTCTGACGCTCTCTCATGTTACGACATTGTGCTCTCTTATAGCAATCACTCGGAATGGCCCTTCATACCGACAGATCTCTTTGCCACGATTGGTAATCTTTTTCCGGTACACCACCGTTCCGATTTTTAGTTTGCCGGTGACGTCCCGCACCCGGACGTTTTCCCTCTCCACTCGCTGCTGTTTCTCTTTCATTATGCGCCCCCGCGCCTTGCCCCATAATTTTCCAAACGCCCAATGTCGGTTGGTTATAAATTTAACCAATTCCTCTCCCACTACTGTGTCCCTAAAGTCCCGGCGTCTTTCCCGGAGCCCGAACACGATTTCCACCGGCGAATACCCTGTCGCGGTGTGGATCGAGTTATTATATGCAGCGATCACCTTCTCCATCGCGACATCCGGTTCTAAGCCTTTATCTACTTGATAAATCCGGAGATGCTCGCTCAGGGTACTGTGTAACCTCTCAACACCCCCTCTGCCCTTGGGATGCCCTGGGGTATTAACGTGCCACCTGATCTCGAGTTCCTTGGCCTCTGTCCTAACCTGAGCGTTATCGAACTCGAGACCCCCATCCGATGAGATTCGATCCGGGACTCCTTTAACTTGCCCACCCACTGCAATGGTCTGTGGTCTGTCTGTACCTTAAATTTCCTCCCGAAGATATACGGGCGTAAGTGATCCACAGCCTACACAATTCCGAGAAGTTCCCGCTCTAGCGCGCTAAACCTCATCTCCGCATCCGTCAGTCGCCTACTCGCGAAGGCCGCAGGTCTGTCCCCTTTATCCCCTTCTTGCGACAACACCGCTCCCACCGCGTAATCACTCGTGTTCGTTGTAATGGTGAATTGTCTATAAAAATCTGGAAATGCGAGTACCCTGTCCCTTTGTAATTCCTCCATACACCGCTTAATATTACTTTCCATCTCTGGGGTAACAAAAATTTTCCGGCCCTTCTTTAACAAGTAATTTTTAGGCACCAAATATCTCGCCATTTCGGGGACAAATCTCCGGTAATAGTTCAGGGACCCCAGTAGCCTCCGGATACCCTTCACATCCCGTGGGATCGCCATTCTCGCGATCGCGTCCACCTTGCTCTGGTCCGGTTTCACACCATCCCTTGAACTACAATGTCCCAAGAAATTGGTCTCGGGCTCCCCTAGGCGCGATTTTTCTGCTGAAAGTTTTAAGCCAAATTCTCGAATCCTCCCGAACACTGCCCCTGAGATGTTTCGCATGTTCGCCCTCGGATTTACTAAACACCAGGAGGTCATCCATATATATCTGACAGATGTTCTCATCTACCCCCCTGAGCAGCTCGTCCATGAGCCGCTGAAAAGTCATCGGCGCGTTTTTGAGCCCAAACGGCATCCGGGTGAACTCATAGTGGCAGCGTTCGAACGTGAACGCCGTCTTACATTGGTCCCGCGGGTGCATCCGAATCTGGTGGTAACCCGCCTTGAGATCGAGCGTACTAAATACCACGGCCCCACTGAGACGATCTAAGATGTCTTCAAACCTGGGGATCGGGTATTTCTCCTCCTTCGTGTTCTCATTTAGTTTCCTATAGTCGATTACCACCCTATACTTCTCTTCCCCCGGGGCACTCTTTTTCCTAACCGCCCATAGCGGACTATTATACGGCGACACGCTGTCCACTATGATACCCTGCCTCTTTATTTCGAGGATTTCCTCCCTTATATGTTCTCTTAAAGCTTGGGGATACCGCCGCTCCTTCACGTAAGTCACCCTCTCATCCTTTAGAGCAATTTCGTAGACCGTTCTCCCCGTGACGCCCAGTGTGTCTCCTTCCCTAAAGAAGATGTCCTCGAATTCTTCCTTAATGGCTTCCCTCCAATCTCCCACTTTACTTTATCCCTCTTACCGATCCTAATGGTCCAGATCCCTTTATGAATCCTAACCCTGGCACTTACTTTCTCTAGGAGATCACACCCCAAGATTCCGTCGTAGGATCGGGACATATCCTCTATGACGTGGACTTCTCTCCGTTATCTGACCACCTTTCTAACCCTATTTCGACTTCCCCTTCAATTGCACAATAGCCACCCAGAGTGATTAATTTACATGCACATACCTGAATCTGGAGTGCCCCGTTACCGCTACTCAGCTGCTCCGCCGCTCGCCGGCTTAGGATGGTGCTGGAACTCACCGTGTCCACCAAGCAGCGCACCCCTCTCTCGACGCGAATTGTAGGCAGACCGCTGCTCCTCTCTCCAACATTGCATACCTCTATGATGCGGCCGCCTCTCTGCCGGCACCCTCCTCAGGCTGCAACTCGTCCCTTCAGTGTTGCTCTCCTCTGCCCGCTACTCCTCCTCTGGCTTCCAGCGGATCCTTCCTCGCCGCTGCTACCTGGTTCTTCTTCCCTTTCCGACTCTGAGGCAGATGATACCTCCGAGGCCCTTGAAGAGGGTACTGAACTTCTTCTTGGACCTCTCCACATTCGGTTAACCTCCATTGGTTCTCCTCTCGGGGCTTCTTTCCTCCTGTGGATGTAGGGGCACTGTCTCGCAATGTGCCCTTCGGTCCCGCACTCAAAACACTTGGTGCAGGGGCATTGCGCCACTAGGTGCCCTTGTTTGCCACACCCATGGCAACGCCTTTCCTCCTTCCTCCCGTTGGGCGCTGGTCCCCCCGACCCTTTCTTCCTCCGCTCTCCCATTCTTGGTTCTGGCCGAGCGTCCCGCCTGCCCCAGGGTGACTCCCGTGGTTTCCTGTAGGTCACCCTGCTCCATCCTGGTTCCTCTCGCTCGGTTACCTCTTCCTCCCTTGCGCTGGAGTTCATCATCTCTTGAGTGCACTCGGTAAAGGACTTCTCCCGGCTCTGCCTTGAGTGTCTCGTATCCCGGAATAGCTGAAAGAGATCTTCTTCCGGGGTCCACCTTCCACCCCCGTAGGCCTTCTTCAACCTCTCCTTTATGACAGGCCATGAAGTCTCCTCATCGGCCTGTATGAGGTTCAGGACACCTCTCTTTATGGACGCGCATGACGCGGAATCCTTAAAGGCGGACCTAGTATGCCGCATAAAGAGAGGTGTCCTGAACCTCATACAAGACGATGAGGAGACTTCATGGCCTGTCAGGTATGTGCATGTAAATTAATCACTCTGGGTGGCCATTGTGCAATTGAAGGGGAAGTCGAAATAGGGTTAGAAAGGTGGTCAGATAACGGAGAGAAGTCCACGTCATAGAGGATATGTCCCGATCCTACGACGGAATCTTGGGGTATGATCTCCTAAAGTAAGTGCCAGGGTTAGGATTCATAAAGGGATCTGGACCATTAGGATCGGTAAGATTTATTTAGTACGCTCGATCACAAGGCGGGTTACCACCAGATTCGGATGCATATATATATATATATATATATATATATATATACACACATATACATATATATATTGAATAGATATCCTTATAATTTTATAAATAACTCCCTTCGTGGAATTTTCCTAAAAAAGAAAGCAGATTAAAGCAGCTGAATTTTTCATGCGTATTTTATATACCTTCTAAGCAACCTCTGCCATGAATTTACAGAGGTACTTTGGGGTACATTTTAGTAAAAGATGTTTTTAGTTTAATAAATGCCTGAGTTTACAGCACGTTAACAAAAACTATTCAATGGGTCAAATTATTAACTTATTATTTAAAGAATGACTTACTTGT
Organism: Euschistus heros; assembly: GCA_003667255.2. Taxonomy (NCBI): domain Eukaryota; kingdom Metazoa; phylum Arthropoda; class Insecta; order Hemiptera; family Pentatomidae; genus Euschistus; species Euschistus heros. Next base: position 928,666 of record RCWM02000124.1, read on the forward strand.
ATAACGATCGTCCATATTTAATAACTATAAACTAATGATGAAAAAATACAAGATTATACACAATGCTCAACTGAAAGAATCAATAATTATAACTAAATGTGAGTTAGATACTACTTACATCCTTGTTTTTACTTATTAATCCCACAGCTAAACCAAAACAACCTCTAATACTGCTCTATAAACATCTCTTTATACCTAATACAAAAGTTTCATTAATTTCGATTACTCCTTTTTTCCTCCTTAGTAAAAAACAAACTAAAATTATTGATTAACCAGCTTTTATTATTTCGTTTTAATTTTCGTAACTTCTTCTTCTTTTTCTTCCTCCTCAGTGCCTCTCAGCGTGGAGGTGCCTCGATCCAAGAAATCCAACTATCCCGGTCCTTCGCCAATGTCTTCATGGAATCCAACCGCTTTCCTCTTTTCTCTCCTATGCTATACTACATGACATCCTTGGCCTGCCACTAGGTCTTTTGCCAGTTGGTCTGGCTTCGAAGAACTTGCGTGGTCCACGATCTTCATCCATTTGGCACACATGTCCGAACCACTTTAGCTGCCTCTTCACTATAATTTTTGTTAGTTCTTTCACCCCTAGCTCTTCTCTTATTCTGCTATTCCTGACATGTTCCCTCCGTGTTCGGCCGGCAACTCTCCTTAGATATTTCATTTCTGATGCGGATATTCTGCTCTTCAATCGGTCGAGAAGGACTCAGTCTCACTTCCGTATAGTAAGGCTGGGAAGGTAAATTGCTTTGTCGTAACCGTTGAGTTCCATCCTGTCCGAGGCCACTTAATAAGCTCTGAATCATGAGAACTACCTTGCGGGTGATTAGCCCAGCAAAATAGGCCCCGTATCCTCAGGACGATTGGCCTCTTGATTATTTATATCCCCTCAGAAGGAAGGGTGGCCGGGCTATACCCCCCGGAACTGGGTACCTGTTTGTCCACGGGTCCTTATTCACTATATTCGGACCACCTCATAGGAGGGCTCCCTCAATCCGCAACCCAGAAGGACGCGCTACCTAGTGGGCAGGTTCCGTCGAGAGAGTTTTCGTAACTACCAATTTTAAATATCTCTTTAGTGCAGCTGAAGATGTTGGAATAATATTCTCAAATTTAACTGTTTCAAATATAGTAACATATATTAAATCAATGCCCTTACAGTTTTGCCAAGAACGAAATAACTCCCTACGCAGAATAGAAAATTCGTTTTCAGACAAGAAAGCAGATAAAAGCAGCTAAATGTTTCATGATTATTTCATATACCTTCAAAGGCACCTCTACCATGAATTTCAGAGAGGTGTTTGTTTGTTCTTGGGTGCTACAGTCCTTGCAGGAGCTGGGCCTCTGCCACCATCCTTCTCCATTCCTCTCGGTCCTTCGCCAGGTTTCTCCAATTCTGTATCCCCAGCCTCTGCAAATCCTCCTCCAGGTGACCAATCCATCTGCGCCTGGGTCTGCCTCTCTTCCTTTTTCCTCCTGGTGTGCCATAAAACATTTTCTTTGGTAGCCTGTTGGGCTCCATTCTTTCGACGTGTCCCAACCATCTAAGCCTGTCTTTCTTAATAGCACAGAGTATATCAGGCTCACCATACAATAGTGCGATCTCGGCGTTGCTTCTTATCCGCCACCTGTGCTCCTCTCTCACCGCACCAAAGATCCTTCTTAATATTCTTCTCTCCCAGACCAACAGTGCTCTTCCGGTATCTTTAGTGAGAGTCCACGTCTCACTGCCATACATCACTATTGGTCTTATTATAGATTTATAAATCAACAGTTTTGCCTTCCTTGAGAGAGTTTTACAATGGAGAGCTTTTTGTATTGTATAAAAACATCTGGTTCCTGCAACCATTCTACTCTTTATTTCAACGTCCAGATTGTTCTTCTCCGTAACGACTCCTCCCAGGTATTTAAATGTACTACAGCAGTGAAATGTGTCCTCCCCCACATCAACCGTATCTCTTCTTCCCTCTGTCTGTCTAGAGGTTTTCATATATTTGGTCTTGTCCATGTTTATTTCGAGACCCAAATTGAGAGCTGCTGTTCTGAATTCTTCAACAGCACCGGCCAATGCTGTTTCGGTTCTACCTGTGATAACCACATCATCAGCATATGCCATGTGCTGTGAGAGGCCATTGTAAATAGTTCATCTTTACTCCTCGGATCACTACTTCTAGGGCGAGATAGAACAGCACAGGCGATAATGGGTCCCCCTGTCTCAAGCCACTATTAACTTCAAAGCTTTCCGAGTTGCCTACACTGGTTTTTACTTTAGCCCTTGTTCTTTCTAATGTCATTCTTGTCAGTCTAATTAGTTTTTCTGGTATTCCGAGTCTTCCTCTATCGACAAAATCATATGCCTGTCTGAAAAATCATCGATCGACGTTATATTCATACGTCTTTTCAAGCACTTGCCTAATAGAAAATAGGTGGTCTGTAGTTGATCGTCCTGGGCGGAAACCACTTTGATATTCTCCGAGTAGTCGTTCACTCCTCTCCACCAGCCTCCGACATATCGCCACAGACAAGACTTTATAGACTGTTGGTAGTAGTGCTATGCCCCTGTAATTCTCACATTTTATTTTATTTCCCTTCTTGTGTATAGAGACTATAGTAGCCTCCCTCCAGTCGGACGGAATTTTTTCTTCTACCCAGATGTCCTATATTACCTTGAAAATCTCTTCCCATAGCTCTGACGGAATTTCGTCTGGTCCTGGGGACTTATTATTTTTTATTGACAGAATGATTTCCGTTATTTCTTCTTTGTCAGGTGGGACAAAGAAGAATACTTCATCCTTGTCGGGTGGGTCCGTCTGGTGAAGGTGATTGTTGCATGTCTCCGGATTTAACAATTCTTTAAAGTACTGCTGCCACCTACTTTTTATTTGGTCACTCTCAGTGAGAAGGTTTCCGTTTTGGTCCAGGCATAGTTCCGTCTGTTGTTTAAAGCCCTCTCTTACTATTTTGATTCTCTTATAGAATTTTCGGCTTTCTCGTACCTGAAAATTCTCTTCCATCTCCTCAAGTTTGCCTATTTCATATGCCATTTTCTTATCTCGCATTATTCGTTTCGCATTTCTTCTTTTCTCCGTGTACGAGTCATATGTAGCACGTGTTTTCCTTTGGACCATCTTTATTCGAGCCTCATTCCTTTCTTGTACGGTTCTCCTACAATCGTCATCAAACCAAGGATTCCTCTTAATTTTTGCCTTCTCTCCAAGAAGTTCCAGTGCCGTGTTCCTGATATCTTCTTTCAATCTCTTCCACCTTTCCTGCGCGCACAGCACTCCCCAAGTCCACTCTCGGTGTCGGTGCTGTAGTCGTTCTATGTACTTTTGTCTTGTAGATTCTTCTATCAGTCCCTTCATCTCGAATCTACATGATTTTTCTTCCAGATATTTCTTCCTTCGTGCTAAATGCTGTTCTTAGTTCGCTAGTACCAAAAAATGGTCCTAGCAGCAATCTGCCCCTCTATAGCTTCGTGCATCTGAAATATGAGCGAAGTGTCGTGCGCTTAGTAGTATGTGATCTATTTGGCTCCTGGTTCTGTCCCCTGGACTAATCCATGTTTCCTTGTGAATCTTTTTGTGGGGGAACGCAGTCGTCATAATCTTCATATTTTTCGCCGTAGCGAACTCGATGATTCGGAAGCCATTATGATTCGTTTTCTCTTGGTTGCTGTGTTTGCCAATTGTAGGTCTGTATATTTCTTCTTTGCCTATTTGGGCATTGAAATCTCAGAGTACAATCTTAGCGTCGTACTGTGGTATTTCGTCATGTAGCTTTGCCAGTCTGGCATAGAACACCTCTTTATCAATTTCTTCTGCATCTTCGCATGGTGCATGTACACTAATCAGTGAAATATTGCAGAATCTACCCTTCAATCTGATACTGCAAATCCTATCATCGACACAGTTGTATCCTAGCAGTGTATGTCGGATACTTTTTTCTAATCATAAACCCGTGCCTCTCTGATTCTCCTTTGTACCACTATTTATCAATAAATATTTCTCGAGTGATATCACTTCAATATCTCTCCATCGGATCTCCTGTAAAGCAACCACATCCATACTACTTTGATCGTTCTTTTTACCTGGAAATCCACCTCCAAAAAACGAAAGAACCTTTAATAATGTTCCATAAACATCTTAACTATACACCTATCACAATAGTATCATTATGACTTTTTTCCTCCTAGATGGGCCATCCGTCCCACTGTGCGGCCGTATATGGAATGAATACTGTAATAAACCAGAAAGGATCACTTAGTTCTATGATATATAAATAATATTCAGAATTTTAGTTAAATTTTGAAGTAGGTGCTGTAGACCACGTTAATGAAAAATACTTTTAACTCAAAATAAACCATAAGTTATGAAAAAAGGAAAAAAAAAACTTTAAAGTAAACTTTAAAGTAGTTTATCATAACTTTCTGCTTTTGTTTTGAATCATTCATTTAAATTCTTATCGAACACTAACTTGTTAAATTTCAGAGAAGGCAAGAATCCACGGCATCTGTGAAGTTGGAAATCACAAAGAAAGTATATTACCGAATCATATTCTGATTGTGAAAATACCAGCGAAATAAAGAAAACTAAACGCATATTTGGGAGCTCGATGGTCGAGTGAGTTGGGGCGTGGGTAACAGCCCGCTCGGTACTGAAGGTCGTGGGTTCGAATCTCACCTGGGCGGGTTAAAATTTATTTTGTGACGAACCCTAGAATGAATCTTGACCTTCCCACCCTTACTAGAATAGGCTGGTAACCTGTAGTATCCTACCCGTTATCACCCTTCCTCCCTGCCCTAGTTCGAGTAAATAAGGACGTTATGCGCCAATAAACAACAAACATAAAGGCATATTTAGAACCTAATTGATTAATTTACACTTTGAATTCCGTTATACGAAAATAATAAAAAGTGAAATAAAATTGATACGATCAATGGCAAAATAGTATAGGAATGTTTTTAATTACTGTAAAAGATGCACTTTTAAAACGAAAATCCTTCTGGCAGGCTCAATTTGCAAGCTAGCATCCTCCGATTTGTTCTAGGCATTTAAAGATTAAACACAGAATGTGATGTGATCGCGATAAGAGCACATGGCAGTTCTTGGCCGCTGTAAGTCTTTTTGTCGTGTCAGAGTTTTTATAAATGTGTCCAACAAGCCCATCTGGCCCGGCGTATGGGGCAGCAGGATTGTTTTGTATGAGTAATATATTGATTACCTATCTATTCAGCAACCTTTTTTTTTCTTTTTTCATGTCTCTACTCAATTCTTTAATTTTATATCATTTATTAGACAAACAAAGGAGGGTCTACTTTGAACAAAGTTGTTCACACCTTTTAAATCGTGTAACTTTGAACATTGTGTTATCGTCTGTTTTGTTATTTGGTGAATATGGACAATTAGTTTCGTTCATATTGCAACGGCTTCTTCAGCTTTTAAGCTCTTCGTAAGGCACTGGCCGCCGCTAGCGCTGTGGGGTGGCCCATCAAGGAAGAAGTTACTTCCGTACCGTCTCTGCTGCAGAACAAATCAGTGTATAGACAGATCACTTTATGTTTACTTAAATACTTAACCCAGCGTTGATGTTATTCCTCAGATGTTTTCAGTTAAGATTGCCTTCCTAGATTTGTAAATATTGTAAATACATATATTGATGAGAAGTTACGTGGAAAATATTATTTCGTTTTATAAAAGAAAAAAAAGTGGACCCCAACACATATAAAATGGTCACATATAATATGGCGCCCGAAGATAGGACTCTAATAGAAAAAAAGGATAATTTTTTTTTTTTTTATTGAAATACATGTACAATCTGCCTCAATTAAGGGCAATAGGTAACAGTGTTAAAGATGTATTCATTCATATAATATATACAAGTACTCATACACAAAAAAAATAATGATAATAAAAGATAAAAATAAAAACAAGTAATAATTATAAAAATAAAAAACTAATAATTCAATCACCAAGAATAAAATGAAATAATAAAAATCAAGTAACAAAAATATAATATAAAAAAATTAATAAAAAAAATGAAAAAAAATAAATAAAAAGAATAAGATACATTCTTACTATATGTACAAAATAATAGACACACTCAGCCTGGGAAACCCCGAATCGAGCCTATTCCCCCATTTATGGGGTGTCAAGGCTGCATCACTGGTAATATCAAGTGGAGGCTGAGTGGGAGCGCTATAATAGCCACATATGCTCTGGGCATGAGTAGAGAAGCTGGTCAGTACCAGGACTTCAGCATAACATTATATTACAAAAGGTCTCGGGGCCATTGCTGTTTCAACCTTCTGGGAGGGTTATAGGGATGGTTAAGACTGGATAGGGATTGGGCTAGAGGATTGGGATGTTTGGATAGATTTTTATGAAATTTTGAAGGAATGAGATCAAGGACAAAAGGTATTTTTAGGTCATCGTGTAGGGTTTTGTTTGTAACATAATAAGGTGCATTGACAATTGTTCGGCGGACTTTGGATTGGAAAGTTTGAATGCGCTTGATATTGGATTGTTTTGCTGTCCCCCACAGTTCCAGTCCGTAAGTTCATATTGGTTTTAAGATTGTTTTGTATATTAGGAGTTTGTTGTCGACTGAAAGATGAGAATTCCTGCCTAGTAGTCTGTAAAGTTGGCTGAAGGACTCCTATTGAGTTCTTGTCTTTTGAGTCTAGTGTGAGGGTTCCAAGTTAGTCTTTTGTCAAGATGAAAGCCAAGGTAGCGTACTGTGTCGGATATAGGTATAGGAATATTATTGAAACGGATGGGTGGACAGGATTTGCGGCGAAGGGTAAAAGTTATATGACTGCATTTGGCTTCATTAATTTTTATTCTCCACTTGCTGCACCAAACTTCAATTTGTAAAAGATGTCTTTGGAGGTTGAGGGAAGCAAGTTTAGGATCTGGATGGAATGATAGGATAGCAGTATCATCTGCAAATGTGGCTAAAAAGGTATTAGGATTGGTTGGTATATCGGCAGTGAAGAGATTACAGAGAACGGGACCTAGGACGCTACCTTGTGGCACTCCAGCATCGATAGGGTAACAGTTGGAGAACTCTGAGCCGAAGCGGATTCGAAAGGAACGATTTGAGAGATAGGATCGTAGGACTAGGTATAGGGATTGGAGTAAATGGGTCTTGAGCCTGGTGCCACACCCGGTCAAAAGCTAAAAGGATAAATTAGGTATTTAATTAGAAGAGAAATACTTGGTAAAAGAATATTTACAAAACTGAGATTTAAAGGACAATACAGAGTTAAGTTGGTAGAACGGTTGATTGTTACGTGTTGCTATGGCAACAAATGACTCAAGACAATTAAAGGAGACCAGGCGACCTCTCAAGATATGTATGTATCCTCCGATGGGTGGTATAACCAAAAGAAACACCGAATCGAAAGGTCTCCGGCAGAACATCGTGGTTGGCTGATAAAAGACGGTCAATTATTATACCACCGGAGGAATCCTTTGAAGGGAGAACTGGAAGATCTCAGTGAAGAATGGAAGGTTGTAGTACCTCCTCATCTTCGGCAACGTATAATACACGACAACCATGACCTACCGCAGTCAGGCCACCTGGGAGTTGATAAGACAGTTGCCAGAGTGGGTAGGTTATATTACAGGCCTGGATTATATCGTGATATTAGCGGTTACGTTAGCCGGTGTGAGGTATGCCATAAGGTAAAACCCCCGAACACTCCAACAAGAGGTCTAATGTATCCCCGCTATAACAAACAGCCTTGGAAAATCGTTTCAGCTGATATAATGGGTCCATATCCTCGAAGCTCAAAGGGCAAAGTGTACCTCTTTGTGTTTGTGGACCTAATTAGTAGATGGGTGGAACTGTGTCCCATAAGGAAAGCCACATCATCCGTTTTTATCTTGGAGTTAAAGTCCCGAATAATTGATAGATATGGAGCACCTCTAAAATTAATCACCGACAACGCAAAGAATTTCGTTAGCAAACGAAATTTCGTTATGGTAAAAGAAGTAGCTAAGCAGTTCGTCATAAAACAGGAAACAACCCCTTTTTACCACTCGCAGGCGAACCCAACGGAACGAACCAATCGTAACATCAAACAGCTTATCGTTTCGTACTTAGGAAGGAACGCTGGGATGAGAAACTTGGAGAGATCCAGTTCGCGATTAATTCGTCTATTCAGGAATCGACGAAGTTCAGCTCTGCTTTCCTAAATTTTGGCAGAGAGCTAAGGCCTGTCCATGATGTATCTTCAGGGGAAGTTCTAAATGCAGGTGAAGATGAGCGAGCTTCTTGGGCCGCTAAGATAAGTAGAATTCCGGAAATCCATCATATGGCGGAACAAAACTCCTTGAATGCCAGTTTATCACAGAGTCGCAGAAATAATATGAGACCGCTTCAGGCCTGGAGATTTAGTCCTCAAGAAATCTTTTCAGCTGTCTTCAACTATAGATAAATTAGCTGGGAAGCTAAATCCCAAATACGAAGGCCCCTGTACTGTCGATTTCGTTACTACTGATGGATCTTGTAAGTTGAACGATAATGCATAAAAAATGGCAGGTTTATCGCATCCAACAAAACTTAAATTACTTCGTCCTTCCGAACGAACTTAGCAGCTGGGAGGGGGAGAGGAGTGTTTAACGGCTTGTTCAGCTGTTAAGCTCTTCCTAAGGCATTGGCCAATTGGTTACAATATTTATAATTAAAATTATTTTAGATTTATGCATGTATTATATAATTAAAATTGATTTTGATATGATGATGAACACAAAGGATTATAGTTTATCAGGCACTAGTAAAATTAACAAATCAAGAACAATAAAATAAAATTAACAAATATAATTAAATTAAAATTTAATTGAAAATTATAAGTTACATACGCACTTTAGTTCCTTTGATTCTAATAATTTTGTCATTCTATTTAACTTTTGTTTGGTAAAGACCAATAATTTTTAAAACTAAATCAAGTATATGAATAGATAGTTGGTAAGTTGGTAATTTAAGAGCTATATTTTTATAACAACTATCAACATTACTAAAAATATCTGTGTTTTAACATCAAACCTGGTAATGAAGAGAACCCAATTGGCGGATTTATGGAAGCTTTTTGCTAAAGTGATTTTGTTTTCAAGTTTTTTGACTCAAAAAAAAAAAATAACAACTCTAAAAACATTTTTGCAAAAATTAAATTTGATAATTAAAATGTTAAAATGAAGAAGAATCAAAGAAAAGTGTTTTTGAGGTGAAAATCAGCTTTGTTCAAAGTAGTCCCTCAAGTAGGAGAAAAATTACTCTCTCCTTCCTCATATTAAAGATAGGGGAATCACTCATACGGGGATTTTAAACTGATTTATGTAGCTATCATTTGATCCAAGAAAATTTAAAATATCCACAAACGCTGCAGTGCAAAACCTGTTCGAAGTAGCCCCTGTTTACAGTATATAAAGTATTCACGTGCAAACTCAACAATCATTCCAAATATCATTTCTTGTCGGTATATTATTTATTATTATTATTTGTAAGGTTATATCCTGGGCTTAAATTCTTTTATAAATTTCATTGATATTTTAACTATGATTTAAAACAAAAGTTTGCACTAAAATACAGTACAATAAGTCTTAAGATTTAAGTAAAATATTTTTGCATGACATTTAGTAAAGTATTTGGGTTAAGTATTCTAAACCAAAACTTAGAAGACAGACTATGTTGTACAATAAATTTTATTTATAATCAACCATTGCTGAAACCTGTTTCCAGAAATAAAATCATACAAGTTACTCTACCAATAAATTTCTACCTGTTTATCTCCTTTATAGTAAAACATCTGCAATCGTACCTCCTACCTTAGAAACAAACAAGAACCTGCTGGAAAATGGAAAAACAACATTCCTTAATACAGAAATGATTTTGAACAGCAATAAGTGCAGGATAGATATCTACAGGAAAGATTATGAATTTAAGGAGGGAGACCTGCTGTAAGTTGCCAAAGGAAGAAAACAACAGAAATAAGATAGATTAGCTGCATGTTGGACCATTTGCTCTTACCAAAGGATATCACTATCAATTTCTGCAGTAAGCTGCCAGAATAAGAAGAAGCAAGTCAATCTGTTTCACTGTAGCAAGTTGGTATCATATTCATTTAAATCCTTACAACAAAAAAATCCCTGACTAGCGGAGGTGTAAATGCAAGCATTAGAATAATTTATTAACAATATGGATTTATGGTTATGCAAGTGTAGATGAAAATTCTTCACTTCGGTTAAAGTTGATATAGATATTAAAGGGACTTATAATCCAATTTATGTAATCATTTTAGCAATTGTTTATTTGTCCCTCATGAAAATCACAAAACTATATATGTGCAAATATATAATATTTGAAATAAAAAATATAAAGAAAAGTTAACAATTTTAAATATATGGAATGCACAATGAAATAATCTAAAAAAAAATGAACACAAATATAAAATACATAAGTAAAATTTACTTAACATTTTAATGAACATTAATGTTTGAAAAAAAATATCAATATATTTACTTTGACAATACAATAACACATAAATTTCACATAAAATTAAAGTGTCAGTACCAAAATCTTTATTATTATTATTAAAATAATATTATTTTATGTACTATTTTACTATGGAGATTATTGACAGAAAACAACTTTATGAATATGAACACTGCTATTAGTAAAAGTTCTAGCTAAAAAAATAATAATAAAATAAGATAAAATAATGGAAGATTTTCCAGTCTAAAAAAAAATAACAATAATAAAAATTAAATATAAACTTTTTGTTAAGAGAAATCAAATTCTCAACCTCAAATGACTAGACTTTTAAAAAGCATATAGACCAGACAACAATTATTACTACATAAAGATCAATACATAACATTTAAAATTATATAAACTAAATACACCCTGAGCATAACTGAAATTATATATGCTCATGTAATAGAAACAGTATTTTTTCACAGCCAATAATAACACAAGTGTTGTTATCAAACAAATTTGGTACTTAGCAACTACTTTCTACATCTGCATCATCAGAATTTAATCCATTTCTTTTTGTTTCACTATACAATCGTAACAGGTCTTCCTGGAAAAAAAAAAATAGGATGAATGATAAATATTGAAGAATGAAGGCATAAAAGCCAAATATAGTTAACATCATAATGAACTAGAAAAAATATTTACTAATAAAATAAATGTTCATAAATGAACAATAAGAACTTAATGGTATTTTTGTGGTATTTGTTAGGCTTGATCCAAAAAAAAAAATAATAATAAAATAAAATAAAAATAACAATAAAAATTGATTACAATACAATGATAAAATTTCAGTCGCAGTGATTTATATCTTTTAAAGCACTCATTCCCTTTCAGCAATAACAACAGATATATGGCAATGGCTGGTTAATACCAGTTTCAAAGTGTACAGACTTTAGTCACAGGATTAAAGATAAATATAAAACCCTTTAAGAACCAGCAGTGCTAACCATTTCTTGCCAAATATCTTCTCTGGTTCATGATTCCAGTTAAATGTTTAAAATGTGGTGCAAATGCTCATAAAACATACTAAACCACTCCTCAATCTACATGAATGAATTATGCAATATCAACGAAATATGATATTACCTAAGTTATAAATACAGTAAAACTTTGATTATCTCAAAAAGAAAGTCAAATTTGAGGATTATCATGGTCTTCTTAAAACAAGATAACAGTAAATATTTTTTTTAATTTTTATTTCCTAAAAGAAAATAAGGTAAGGGAAGAAGAAAATAGTTAAGCATAGAGAATACAATACACTAAATGTGAAACAATGATTGTGTATTTTGTATAGCATATGGAAGTAACATGTAACTATGTTTATTAATTCATAATTGTATTTTTTTACCTTCTATTGTAAATAAATTAGGTCTTTTAGATAAAAGTGTAAGTGCTATTTTTAATCAAGAATGAAAACGGAGCATGATGGGGCTCAAAAGATATGGATAACATTCGTAAACTTGATTATATGACCATCTACTTAACAAATCTGTATTTAATTGTAAACAAAAAACTGCAAATGAACATATTTTTTGCTGTTTTATAAGCATGTTGTGCATGCAAAATTGAAAAAAAAATTTAACATTGTTCTACAATATATCTTTTAAAAGTAAAATAGATGCATTATTACACTAAAAAAATATGTGTAATATTGTGATGACTTCGGCTCTGCAATTTATTTCATCTATTTTATCTGTTAAATCCCATCAATAATGCACTGCCACCTTCCCTAATCATAGGGATGCTTAAATTTCTTGCTTATATTAATTTCTTCGCCTATATTAACTCGTTTAATATTATTTGCTCCTTTTGTATTTTTTTTTATTTTTTTCTCTCGTATCTCCTTGGAGGTATAACGTGTGCTTGCTCGCTGGAAATTTTTCGCTTTTATCGTTGTTTCCTCCTGGAACTGTTATCTTTTGGCATTTTATAGTTTCCCAGTTATGGATATTCACGTTCAAAGTCATATTTGCTCTCTTAAGGATTTAATGAAGCTGAAGCAAAATCCTTTTTTCAATCTGCCTTGGATAGTGCTGAGGATAAAAGTGTTATTGGTGAACTCCAGTCTGAATTCATGGACTTCACTTCTCAGTGCTTAGAGTTGAGCTTAATTATGTCTCATTTGACTCCTTTAAATGACAACTGTGGTAATATCAGTCACGATTCCCAGCTCAATAGTGCAGCAGGTAATTCTTTATTGCATTCTCTTCCAAAGATTCAAATTGACAATTTTAATGGTAAGGGTGTTTTTGATCTATTCAATTCCAAATTTCAAACTTTAATTCATCAAAATATAAGCTTATCTGTGGTTTCTAAGTTTCATTTTTTGATATCTCTGCTTGAGGGGGAACCTCTAAGGTTGATTAGGGCATATCCTATTACATCTGAGGGATACGATGCTGCCTTAAATCTTTTAATCTCTAAATATCAAAATAAAAGGGCTTCAATTAATGAGTGCTTGGACAGGATATTGGATATTTCTTCCATTGCTGCCAATGTAGCTTCCCTCCAGGGTTTTCTTGATACTTTCTTATACTCACGTGGATATAGAGTCGGGGAATGCTGAGTTGCTACTATCATTAGTTTCATAAAAGCTCTCTAAACCTGCTACTGTTTTCTAAACATTTTAATCATAAGTGTAAAGTGCCATAAACGTCACCATTCTCTTTTACATTTTGATGAACCTAATTCTAATTCTTCATCTAATGCCCATAAAGCATCTCAGAGTTTTAAGCCTGATGGGCATTCCACTCTTCATGCTTCTGATTCTGTTGGAGTACCTTCTCTTAATACCTCGCCTGCCATGCCTATAAGTCCTGTTTCTCTTTCTCATAAGTCTCAAAGTTTGTCTTCCAAACCAAATGAACAGTTCACTTCAACTGTTCTACTCGCAACAGTTAAAGTTAGGATTTTTTCTTCACCTCATAATTACATTATTGTGCGTGGCCTGCTGGACCCAGCAAGTCAGGTTAGTTTTATTACTGAGAGATGTGCCAAGCTTCTTAATGTTTTTTCCCCTCAACCTTGTGACTTTTCTGTTGTTCCTGTGAAACCTCTTGGATATGCCAAGCTAGGCGTTGGTGATACTGATGGAAATACTATTAAGGATGAACATTTATTTATGGTTCTCCATAAAATTACAAATGATTTTTTTTCAAAAAATTGGGGAGGGTATGCCATTTCTTTACAAGACTTGTTTAGGGTATGTTCTTATGGGTTCAGCTCCTGCACTTGCTTTTTTTTTTAGAAACCACGACCTGCATTGCCCCTAGGGGATTCGTGGGCCACTAAAAAGTCCACATTATGTATTGCTACATCATGTCTTCAAGCGTCATGGTTTTTAATGCCAGTCAGCCCACCTCATCATTTTCGGGCTTGTATCCACCTCTTTGTGTGATCTTGATTAGATTCAGCATCATGAAGTGTTTGCTTGCTATGCTACTCCTTCAATTACTTATAAACCACTCATCGTGGCATGCGAAGAATGGGACTAAAGTGTCACAGCTGAGAGCAAACCATTATAGACGATAGATATCAAACTTTACTTTTTATTGTAACGATTTGATTGAAAAATTTATTTTGTAATGGTACTTAAGCTCTCCGCTGCACAGTGGAGCAAAAGTGGAAAAAAATTAAATGTTTTTTGTTTTTTTTTATTATTTTCATTATTTATCTTCTTTTTTGATTGAATACGCTTCAAGGGGGGATGGATTATGTTGAATACCTAAATTCGCGAACCCCCACTTCTTCTTCCGCCACCGACTTGAACACTTGTTGGAACTTCAACTCTGCAATTTAATAGTCAGCCGGTAAGTTTCTCTCTTCAAGCCCACATACGGCTCTCCCTCATGGTCCCCAATTTATGGAACTGAGAGCAAACCATTATAGACGATTTTTCGATTGTACTTAAGCTCTCCGCTGCACAGTGGAGCAAAAGTGGAAAAAAATTAAATGTTTTTTGTTTTTTTTTATTATTTTCATTATTTTTGAATACCTAAATAAATATAACATAAGGTTATGGAACTGATTTTTCGATTGTTTCCTTACCAAAACAGGGTTCTTGAAGTTAAACTTTTCTAGAGTTAAGAAAATAACATGGTTGAAATTTCGTTAAAATCATTTTTTATAAAACTGAATGTTTTGCCTAAATTTTGCAAAAAACCCTTTGAACTTTACTATTGATGTGTGCCGGTTTATGGACGATTTTTATTTTGTTAATGTAATTAATTTCCCACCAAATATAACTTCTATTACTAAAATTACTTGTAGTTTGGACCGAAGATGATTAATAAAAATAATTTCTAGGAATAAGAAGCTGATATTATATTTTAGGTGGGACAAAATGATAGCCCAAGAGCCATTTGTTGATAGTCCAGCAAAATAAGGCTCCAAAAGGCCGTTTCCAAGAAAAAACTGCCTAACTTTTATTCTCAACGGATCTTTATGTTTTTTGGGTGCTGAATCTGAATCTGTAATATTAGACTATATATATGAAGTTTCACTCAAGTCCCTTAAAATACACATTCCAGCATGCTAAAAACACTGTACTGTACTTTTGTCAACTCCAAATTTTTTAGGTACATTTTTTTCCTATAACTCCGAAACTATTTGTTCGATCCAAAATTACGTTTTTTAATCTATAAGCTGCTTAAATTTACTATTAGATCCTATACTTGTAATTAATATGAAACACCCACTCCAGCCCACTGAACATTTCATAATTGTCATATTTTGCCAAAACATACACATTTAGCATGCTAGCGTTGGTTGGTGTTTCAATATAAATAACATATATAGAATCTAATAGTAAATTTAATCAGGTTTGAGATGGAAAAAAGAAATTTTGGATCAGACAAATATTTGTGGAGTTAGAGCGAAAAATGTGCAAAAAAAACTTGGATTTCACAACGGTTTAGGGTTTACAGCATTCTAGCAAGTAAATTTTAAGAGACATGATTAAAACTTCATAAATGGAGTCTAACAGTAAATGTAACCAGCTTTAAGATGAAATAAAGTAATTTTAAAGAGATGTTATGTTATGAATAAAGTAATTTTGAATTGGACTAACATTTTCAGAGTTATAACCAAAAGAGAACAACAAATGTGTTTTCACGGAAAGTGGGACTGACCACAAGCTGGCCAATTTTGACAATTTTTCCCAAGGCCATAACCGCGTAGAATGGTCCGATATTTTAGAGTTGTTTTTTTCATGTCATAGGTACTGGTTCCAGCTACAATTACTAAACAATGACTTTCTTTGAAAAACCCTTTGTTGCCTTGTTATAGGTAAAAAACCAAAAATAACAGGTATTTTGGGCGTTTTTTGTTGGGGGGGATTTTGGGTATGAAGCCGACGGGCTTCCGTGGTAGCAAACTTAAAATTCGGATTCAGCACTCCAAAAAGCATAAAGACTCATTGAGAATAAAAGTTCAGCAGTTTTTCGCTAAAACCTTATGTTACTGGACTATTATGTACATAGGCATTTAGAACAAACTAATTTGTTTGTTTTTGTTGACAAATTTAGTTAACTTTTTGCTTTTAATGTGATCATTTGTAACAGTGGAAATGGGAGAATTTTTATCTTTGACGGAAAGAAATATCATTCAGCCAATGAAAAAAGAAGGCTTTTCTGTTTCTAATATTTCAAGTAATACAGGTAGGAGTAGAAAAGTTATTACCAACTTTTTAAATTCTCCAGATAATTTGAAAGGCCCCAGTATTGACAATAAGACAAAAGCGATTTTTAAATAAACATTCATTGTTGAATATAATAAGTTAAATTAAATATTAAA